>CM062808.1:112610126-113210126 GCA_031772625.1 Pinus tabuliformis
AATTTCACCCAATGTCGGGATGAGCTTGGAAGTGTTGGGGTTACTATTCCAGAAGATGATATGGTGAGCTTAGCACTTCTAGGACTTCCCAAGAGCTGGCACAGCTACCAAGACTCAATTAATGGCAAGGAGAAGCTACTAGAGTGGGAGCGATTTTGGTCCAACTTGGTAGAGGAAGAGGTTTGACAGAACACCAGAGATGAATCCTCATCAAAGCATGATGATGATGAGAACTATGCCTTAGATGTAAAGGCAAGGAGAGGGAAGGGGAAGTCATCCCATTCCACATCAGATTCCAATCAGGGTAGCAAGAAGAAGGACATGTCAAAAATTAAATGTTTTCACTGTCATGAGCTAGGAGACTATGCCACAAAGTGTCTGGACAATAAGGTCGGTAGAAATCCATTAGGAGGAGTGGCAGGTGAATCTATTGCTTCACAATTGGAACTGGATTTCACCCTCATCGCTTGCATGGTGTCATTGGTGACAGGTAGTGTGTGGTACCTGGATAGTGGGGCCTCAGTCCATATGACCGACAACAAAGAGCTCTTCAGTAACTTGGAGGAGAAGGACCTACAGATGCACATTGAGATGGGAGATGATGGGAGGTATAGCTTAACTGATATTGATATTGTTACCTTTCAGAGGGAGTCTTGTTCTACCCTCACATTGAGAGATTTCATGTATGTTCCGAGTCTGAAGAAGAACTTGGTTTTTCTTGCCATGTTAGAGTATCGTGGCAATGATGTGATATTTAGTAAGGGAAAGGCTTTCCTTCATCACATAGCCATAGGATAGATGAACCGGATCGAGGTTCGAGTGAAGAACCTCTACGAATTCGAGGTAGAAGATTGCGCTACTTTGAGCACTAAAGTATTGAAGGTGCAGAGCCAACACATTGGTGAGTTGTGGCATAGAATATTTGGTCAATTGCACCATGGAGCTTTGAAGATCATGTACAAGACTTCCAAAGGGTACGCTAGAGTAGAGTGTTAGTCAGATAAATCCCTCTTGTTGACAAGAGCGATCTCCCTAGATCCTAGATGGAAAATAGAAACAAACAGGCAATCAAGCTAATTCCTTCCCTGAATCTATCTTTTCTTGAATCATAAGCTAACAAGGTGAGAAGAGGAAATTCATACCGTATTATGACATGCTTGATGAAGATCCCTCTTTTTTCTTCAGTGAAACTCCTCCATGCTTGAATCTAGACCTTATTACGACATGCTTAATGAAGATCCCTCTTTGTGCTTTAGTGCAACTCCTCCATGCTTGAATCTAGACCTGAACACATGGAAACAATAAAGGATCAAAGGCATATGCAACATAAATGATTCAATAATTCAAATTGGTGATCAAGGAGACTAGTAAAAAACATCATTCTAATGGAAAAATATAAATAACATCATTCCAATGGAAAAATATAAATAACACAAACCATGCATGAAATTCATAAATTAATCCATTAAAAAATGAAGTGAGAAGAAATGCTTGTTTATATTAATTTCATAAACATAAAGGAGCTACAAATTTTTTTCCTTGATGTTGTGAAGCTCCTCCCATTGATCACAATCCTCTCCAAGAATGATAAGCTCTCCAACCTAATTACTCCGACATAAACTTACTCTCAGAAGCCTCCCCAATTCCCCCACCTATCGCATGATTAATAGGTCAAAGGAAGTAGTTTGAGATCCTTAGTCCAAGGATGAGATCCACTAAAAGAGGGATGAGGGCTCCTTAAGAATGGGAATTAGTTCCATAAAAAATGAGGTTAGGCTCGAATAAGCATGAGTTTGAGACTTTTTGTTGGCAATGATTCACCCAACAATGCTTCTAGATCTCACTTTTTTCTTTTACATTTTATTGATTGACCTGAACAGTTTTTGTTCAGAAATAGAGCGTAGTTCTGTGCAGTTTATAGTGGAAGAAACTACACGTGCAGTTTTTGTTCAGAAAACTGCGCAGATGCTCAAAAGTAGGGTTTTGTACCATGAGATCTAGAAATTCCACTTTATTCAAGGTATATAAGTTGTTGACTTGCAAGGGAGTGTTGCATGACACTTGGATGGATGGTGAGAGATCCAATTTTGATGATTATTTGTCATGGTGACAAAATGAAGTGTAATAGATTTCCCCCTAAAGTGCGAAGTCAAAAAAGTTTGAGGACTGAAGTACTTTATCATGTCAAGGATTGGATGAGAGATCATGGTTGGAAACTTGCAACAATCAATCAAGGATCATAATGCAATATAATAATCATCACTGAGGAAGGCATTCCCATACTCAAAGTAAAGCGAATTCAATGAAGAATCATCGAAAAACCAAAATCATATAGATAGTAGACACAACTTGGATGCAACCATATGTCATAAATGGGTCTACATAATCATGAATATAAAATCTCCTCGCAACCTAGATTGATGAAACTAGATCCAGGGTCTTGATCTCCATCTCTCGCTCCATAGTATGAATTTAACCATGTGAGTGAATGTCTCAAAGTCGAACATGGTAGAAACCACTTGATTATCGGTCAATGATGTGAACTGTTAACAAGTGTGAGAGAAACCACCAATAATGACAATGGCTCTCAAGGTACTCCTAGTACAATCTATGAAGTGCAAATAGGTGATCTAAATTCAAACACTCATAGAATCATTTGATTGAAGGCCAATGATGAGAACCTATCATCGAAGGTGAGAAACCTGTCATTAAGGCATGCAGGCTTCAATGTACTGAAGTTTTCTAGATCAACTTCATAGATAATGAGTTGAAGTTGATAGGAAGCGACCCATCGCAAGAAAGCCTACGACATGAAACATAATGTCAAGTTTTGGAAAATAGTTTGCAAGGACTGATTTAGGGATGGCCGACACGATTGAAGGCTACAAATTGCAAGGTAATTTGAACTGAGGTTTAGACTTCTCTTGAACATATTGGCGACACGACAAAATGACTTGGCAGCATTTGACTCAACGATAATACCCAAAACCAACTGAAGAATTTCAATAAGGTTCGATTAACTGTGAGACAAATGGATTCCCCAACCCAAACAGATATGTGACAGAGTGTCATGTTCAAGAGCGACATACTGCCTGAAATACAAGAAATGAACTTTTCTTCTCAATTTTCCCCCACCATTACTAGCAAGTACCTCTTTATTTTTTACAAGCTTGAGGAGGATAACATATGATTTTCTTGTAAGCTCATCCTTTGGATGAGTCAATATTAGTATTTTTAACGAACCCTAAGAAGGAATGGTTCGATCCTGTTATGCTTAATGGGTCCTATATTGTTTATATTTTATGAGTCTAGTAAAGGAGTAACTCGATGTCGTTTTCTTTGAAAGAGTTTGAAAAAGACACAAAAAGGAAACTCATTCAGTTCTTTTATAATAAAATTTTAACAAGCCTAGAGAAATTAAAGCTCAGTGTTTTTCATTTTTAAAGAGTCAGAAAAAAAATATAAGTAGAATCCATCGGGTTCTTTTTCGCGCGTTTTAGTCCCTCAGGTCCGAAAAAGGATAAAATAATACAAGAGAGAACTCTATTGACCATTTTTTATGAACGTATAGCTTTTTCGTAAATAGTCCTAACTCAATCTATAAAAGGGGTAAACTTATACTGAGCAGACGGTTGTTCATTTACATTTACAAGTTTGAACAAGCAAGTGCTCAACAATATTTTCATGTTTTGAGAGTCTGAAAATGGCTTAAACGAGGACTCCATGGTTTCTCTTTTTCGTAAGTTTTAACGAGTTTGAAAAAGAGATAAAAATATACTCATCTTACCGACTTTCAATTTAATTAACAAAGATTAAAAGAACTCAACATTTTCATATGTGTTTTACAAGCATGAAGAGATAGAAAAAGAAGCTCGAGATTTTCATGATTTTAACGAGTCTTGAAAATAATAACCGAAATGGACTCAAGATAGGTTTCATTTTTACACAAGATTGAAACAAAGAAAAATTGTGCTTGAGGGTGGTTTCATTTTTACACAAGCTTGAAACAAAGAAAATTGTGCTTGAGATAAGTTTTCATGCCCCTAGCATAATGATTGCAAGGGAACACACCCCCCAAACTTCATTTCATTCACCTGAGTAGACTACAAGTTACTAATAGGACGATGAAATGAAGGCTTGTTTACGAGATCAGGAAGGCTCCACTTAACATTTATGAGATCTAGTTAAAGACTCAACTATAATAGGGGAGGATTTGTTTCATTTTTTAACGAGCTAGACATAGTAAAACAACTATGCTCATATGAATTGTTTCATTTTTTAATGAGGTTGACACAATAAAAGAACTATCCTCAAGAGACCTATTTCATTTTTTAACAAGGTTGACATAGGAAAAGAACTATCCTCATAAGGATTTGTTTCATTTTTTAATGAGGTTGACACAATAAAAGAACTATCATCATAAGACCTTGTTCATGGCTTCCATATGGAAGAAACACATGATAAGGGACACCCCTTGATCATGGTTTCCAAAAATTCTTTGTCGGATGGAAGAACAGTTATTTGGAAGGAGCACATGTCAAGGGGGTTAATAGGGATAAGAAAATCGTATTCAAACTCCCCCATTGATGTTTTGACCATGTCAACTACTGGATCTAAGTCAAAAGAAGTCGAGCAGACAGTGAGAGGCTCGCTTGCATTAGTAACTGAAAACATGGGACATGTTGCCACATAATTAACCCATGGCGAGGTAGGTACCACTTCCATATAAGGAACATTCAGGGATGTCGCATGACTAGTAATAGAAGCAAGATCAACGTATGAAAGTTGATCAACCATCACAATGTTTCCATTGTGAGGGAAGGACATCACGCGAAATAGTGTCGATATGATAGCTTTCATGGAATAGACATAGTCTCACCCAAGGAGAAAATTGATATCTAAAGGTCCTTGGACTGCCATAAGATCAATATAAACAGTCTTACCTTCTATAGTAATAGGTAACTTAGCAAGGATCCCTAAAGGTTCACTAATAGTTCTGTTAAAATCTAACAGATTTTGTGTAATAGGCACAAGCTGAGGGGAATCCAAAGCTTTCCAAGCAGTCAAGGATAAAATACTGAAAGAAGCACCTTCATCTACATTTGTGCATTGTGCATTCTTACCATAATCCTTCACAATGATTTGGAAATGGGTGGAAGAAGGAAGACGAGGTTTTGTTAGGCTACTCCATTCAAAATAAATATCCTCATTATTGGATGGGGTTCAAAAGAAACAGATGAAATGCCCCCATGTGTAGAATAATCTGAGGTAGCATGAAGAACCTGAGTGGTATGAAGTTCACTCTCTAAAGTGAATCTATTTGACCACTTGATCAACAAACAATCCATCAACCTAAGTGACACATGTTTCACCGTCCAATGGAAGAGTGGGATTGACTGTATTTGGATTTAGATCAATCACTTTGTCAACTAACGGTAGATGGGGAGAAAGTTTATAGTAATTAGTTGGAAGTTGTTGTAGTGAAACAGTAAGTTTTTCCAACAATTCAGAGGCTTCATCCATGTGAGGGCAAAGGTGACTATGATGAGTCCCTTGGCAGAACCTACATGGAAACCTGAAATTAATCTTTTTCCCTGGAATCTGAGAATCACGGGTTGATGGATCAACAGTAAGTTGATGAGAATTATTTGACCATACTTCCAAAACCTTAGGAATACCAGGACAATTGATAAGGAAGTGGTCACCCTTACAAATATTGCAAGTCTATTTTGGCTTACGAAGCATTGTAGAAGTGCCCTCAACATTACCAATACTTACAACCATGGTTGGTTGGTTGACTTCTTTATTATCTTTCTTCTTTTTCTTCTTAGTCACTTGGTTACTAGCATCAAGGATTTTACCAAGGGAAGAGGAAGAAAGGGAGGAGGAAATGTTCAATGAAGAAGGTAAAGGGTCAATAGTAGGTTGGTGATGTTGCAATGGAGAACTCGGATGAGGTGAAAAACTCAGTTGAGCTTGTACAATTGGAGTATTTGGAATTAAAGAAGTTTAGAACAGCCATAAAGGTAAACCTATCATGAATCTGGGAAGTGACAATGTAGCCATATAAGGAGGACCGACATTTGAAAAATTAGGAAAAGGATTAGCATTCTTATTAAAAGGGAAGTCATTATCGATAACTCCCAACATTTTTTCCATTAGATTCAATCCAAATAAATTTGTATTATTCAAATTAAATAACATTCACAATCCACACCTAAGTTCTTGTAAGAAGTAAAAACAAACAAGGTAACACACGCTAAAAAAATCTAAGGATTCAAACCATGCAAACAATATTTTCATAATGAAATCACTACTTGGTAATGAAAACCAACGTCACAGAAATCAAGGTGAAAAGTGGTTGTAGATATAAGTGAGTGGAACTAGTTACCCTAACAACCTACTTAATGAAACCGTCTGGGGCAAATAACTTTGCTATAAACCATCTCGAGCAAATATTACCCTCCAAAAAGTCCAAGTGAGTCTAGTCAACATCTGTTCCAGGTATAAGAGGACCTTCCCTCTGCTGTCACCTTAGGTAGAGCCCCAAGATTATGGTCACTAAGTTTACCAACTACAAAAATTTTACCTGGGGGGACAGTCGTAGATCGGACGTACATGTAAGAGCAGAGTAACAAGATCAATCCCCTTGAAAGTTACTCCTCGTGATCAATTGGAGGTTTACTTTCAAGTGTCCCCAAGTACCTTTTGATATTGTTGTAATACATGCAAATCACTCTATCATAGCCAATGAAGTGGGTACGATCACTTCACCAAATCTGACATGATCTTGTGCTAAACTCATGTATAAGAATAGCTTCCCAGAGAAAAACAGAAATAATTGGATTTTCTCTCCCTAACTCAAGATTCTATTGTTTTTTTGTAGCTTTGGAAAGTTTACTTCCTTCCCTATTCCAAAGCCCTACAACCTAATGTAATGTAGGTGGAAAGAGCCCTAAAAATATAAAATTCTAGATGAATTTTAATTAATGTTGTTTTATTAAATTGCTATTTACTCAAGGCTAAATGGACATGAAATTGATGGTATTATGACTTGACTCAAAACTCTAATGCATCAAATATGAAATTTGTAATCTTTTCATTTCGATTAATTCTAGCTAGAGTAGGTAAAGAGGTTCTTCTTTAAAATATTAACTCCAAAATGTACCACTTCTAATTTTTCAATGCAATTTAAAGCTCTAAGTTGCAAACCACGCAATGTAATCTATGCACAATTTGCCTAAAAACTATGCAAATGTAATCTATGCACAATTTTCGTGAACACTATGCAAATGTATTCTATGCACAATTTATGTTCATGAAATGAGAATTATAACCATGAAAATGTAATCTATGCAAGATAATTCTTCAAAAAAAACAAAAGATGATTCCAAAGCAGTGAAAGAACAACAAGACTATTTCCCTTCACTAATACAACTAAAGAACCAATCAAGTGTAAATAAAGGAAATCGAGTGAAAATTCCAAATATAAAAAATAATGACACTCAAAGGCGGTTAACACTCAAACATAATTCAACAAAAGAGAAAGAAAAAAATGCAAAAATTGTTAAGAAACCGAGACAAATCTTTGAGAAATGACCAAAGGAATTCAAATTCAAAACACCCAAAGAAATCCTTAAAATGAAAATTCTTGAATGAATGTTATGAAATCGATGCTTAAAGTGTAATTCTGATTAAACTTCAGTACTCGAATAAAAATGACTCTTGTTTTCAATGCAACACAAGAAGCATGTCTCTTCAAAACACTAATTCTTGAGAAACCCTGCCTTTCAAACCTTGAAAATGAAAAAAACTCAAGAAAACTCCTTCACAACACTCGATCAAAGACACGGAAACTATCTGGAGTCATAGACAAATGTAATGAAACTTTAAAAAACAAAAATTCATACTTTAATGAGAAGAAAAACTGTTTTTTCTAGAAAAATCTCAGCTTATGCGTAGGTAATCAATGTAAACCAGTGCACATGCGCAAGTTTCTTAATACCCAAATTGTGCAGATCTGTGCTTTGTGTATGAACAGAAATTGCGCAAGTCCAGAAACTTAAAGAAAAAATAAAAAAATTATCCAAACAAATCACAAAATATGAAAGATCACTAAGTTTTTAAGACTTAGATAAAGCTATCAAAAAGGTTCGAGAATAAAAAACAAGGAGATGGAAAATAATAGGACGTTCCCCAATGGAGTTGCTAATTTATTAGTCGGATAAGTCCTTCTTGCTAACAAGAGCGATCTCCCTAGATCCTTGATGGAAAATATAAACAAAAAGATAATCAAGCTAATTCCTTCCCTGAATCTATATTTTCTTGAATCATAATCTAACAAGGTGAGAAAAGGAAATTCATACCTTATTACAACATGCTTGATGAATATCTCTCTTTGTGCTTCAGTGTAGCTCCTCCATGCTTGAATCTAGATCTTATTACGACATGTTTGATGAAGATCCCTCTTTGTGCTTCAGTGAAACTCCTCCATGCTTGAATCTAGACCTACACACATGGAAAAAACAAAGGATAAAAGGCATATGCAACATAAATGATTCAATAATCCAAACTAGTGATCAAGGAGACTAGTAACAAAAATAATTCTAATGGACAAATATAAATAACATCATTCTAATGGAAAAATATAAGTAACATAAACCATCCATGAAATTCATCAATTAATCCATTAAACAATGAAGTGAGAAGAAATGCTTGTTTGTATTAATTTCATAAACATAAAGGAGCTACAAAACCTGTGCCTTGATGTTGTGAATCTCCTCCCATTGATCTCAATCCTCTCCAAGAATGATAATCTCTCCAACCTAATTACTCCAGCATAAAATTACTCTCAGAAGCCTCCCCCAATTCCCCCACCTATGGCATGATTAATAGGCCAAAAGGAAGTAGTTTGAGATCCTTAGTCTAAGGATGAGATCCACTAAAATGGGGATGAAGGCTCCTTGAAGAATGGGAATTAGTTGCATCAAAAATGAGGTTAGGCTCGAATAAACATGAGTTTGAGGCTTTCTGTTGGGAATGATTCACACAACAATGCTTCTAGATCTCACTTTTTATTTTTTATTTTTATTGATTAACCTATGCAATTTTTTTCCAGAAACAGAGCGTAGTTTTGCGCAGTTTACAGTGGAAAAAACTGCAACATGTGTGATTTTTGTTTAGAAAAACTGCGTAGATGATCAAAAGCAGGGTTTTGTACCATGAGATCCATAAATTCCACTTTATTCAAGGTATATAAGTTGTTGACTTGCAAGGGACTGCTTATAAGTTGATGATTATTTGTCATGGTGACAAAATGAAGTGTAACACAGGGAGACACATGCAAAGGGTGTACATTGGGGTAGTACACCAAAGCTTCTTTTCATGAAAAAAATAGTTGAGTGCAAGAGATCCTTGATCGAGTTCACTCAGATGTGTGTGGACCATTCTCGACTACATCCATGACAAAGCACATGTATTATGTAATATATGTTGATTATTTTTCTTGTAAGTGTTGGATTTTATTCATGCAAAAGAAAAGATCAAACATTCGCTAAATTTTGTGAATTTAAACCACTTGTTGAGAAAGATAATGGTAGGAGAGTTAAAGCTCTCAGAAGTGATAACTGTGGAGAATAGGTGTCAAACGAATTCAAGAAATTTTGTGCTTCAGAAGGTAATCGACAGGAGTTGATAACACCTCATAATCCACAACACAATGGGGTGGACGAAAGGAATAACATAAGTATTGTGGGAGCAGCACGGGCAATGTTACATGATCAGGTCCTAGCGTTGCACTTGTGGGCCGAAGCATGCAACACAATTGTTTATTTGCAGAACAGAAGCCATCATTGTATTCTCGGGATGAGTACACCAAGAAGCTTTTTCAGGGAAGAAACCAGAGGTGACACAATTCAAGATCTTTGGTTCATCAGTCTACAGTCATGTTACCAAGGATGCACAAAACATCTAGAGCCAACATCTGAGTTGGGCATATTTGTGGGGTACACTAATACACCTCACAACTATCGGGTGTACCAATAATCCAACAGGATGAAAAAGGTTCGTAGAGAAGTAAATTTCGATGAAGAGAATTCCATGAGAGGGAGCTTCAGCTACATGTAGTTGAGGAGCTTTTATCTCCAAAGGAGGAACCTTAGGATGATGTGGAGAAGCCACATGCAGAGGAGCAAGGAGTGGATACACCCACCCATGCAGAGACTTCAAGAGATGGGAGAAAGCGCACCAAAGCGGATGATAGGTTATTACATGATGGTAGAGATAATGTGGTAGCACCCACATCACAACGAAAGAAGAGGAGTTCAGAAGAGCGGTACACTAAGTACATGGCTTTGATGAGCAAGAGTGTAGAAATTTGAACCATCTTCATTCGAGGAAGCAGTGCAACAAATAGTGTGGGTTGATGCCATGGTTGAGGCGTATGACTCGATTATCAGAAATGGTTTTTGAGAGGTGGTCCCAAGACCAGTAGCAAGTCATTAGTGAGTTCTAGATGATTTTACAAGGTAAAGCAATCAACAAATGGGAGTGTGGAGAAACACAAGGCCATATTTGTGGCCAGAGGTTTTTCTTAGGTGAGGGGAATTGATTATGATGAGACATCTTCTCTTGTAGCAAGGTACTCATCAATGAGATCTATTATAGCACTGTCAGCGTAGATGGGATGGAAGATACATCAAATGGATGTAAAGACAACATTCCTCAATGACATGATTGAGGAAGAGGTATATATTGAGAAGTTGGAAGGATTTGATACCTTCAACAGAGAGTCGCATGTGTGCAGACTCAATGAGTGTTGTATGGACTGAAACAAGCACCTCGTGCTTGGTACACTAGGATTGACAACTATTTCACCGGGTTGGGCTTCACCAAAAGTGAATCAGATGCAAACTTTTACCATATTGTGGTTGAAGGTAAATTATTGATTTTTGTATTATATGTCGATGATTTGATTCTGACAGGTGATGAGAAGTTGATTAAGTCTTGCAAAGAGGATCTTGCAAGATAGTTTGAGATGAAGGACCCGAGGCTCCTGCATTACTTTCTTGGTATGGAAGTATGGCAAGGAGATGAGGAACTGTTTGTCTCTCAGGGAAATTATTCCAACGAGATACTAAAGAAGTTCTAGATGGAGAGAAACAAACTCATCGAGACTCCTCTAGCTGGTAACTAGAGGAAAGAGGATGCTACTTCAGGTGAGGTACTGGAGGCTACTATCTATAAACATCTTATGGGTTCACTTATGTATTTGGTGAACACATGATCAGACATGTGTTATGCAGTTAACCAACTTCATCAAGCCATGGTTAAGACAACCAAACTGTATTGGAAGGCAGCTAAACATGTGTTGAGATACCTTAGAGGAACCACTCAGTTTGGTATTTGGTACAGACGGACAAAGGGAGTGAAGTTTCAAGGCTTCATTGATGCAGATTGGGCAGGGATTCCATCCGACAGGAAGAGCACATCAGGGGGGATATTTGGTATTGGGTCAAAAATAGTTTCTTGGTATAACAGGAAAGTGAGATCAGTTGCACTCAGTTCAGCAGAAGCAGAGTACATGGCTGCAAGTCAAGTAGCTTGTGAGGCTATCTGGAGGAGGAATATACTTGTTGGGTTGTTTGGTCAGCAGATGGATCCAACAGTGATTTAGTGTGACAACCAGAGTTGTATCAAACTCTATGAGAATCCAGTTTTTCATGATCAGTCCAAGCATATTGGCATCCGGTATCACCATCTAAGAGATTGTGTGCAGAGGAGAATCATGTTGCTAGCGCACATGATTCTCTGGAAAGTTATGGAAGTTCTGGCCATATTTTGAAAAAATCTGGTTGGGATTTTTGTAAATCCAAGTAAAAGTTGTTCAAATTTATAAGTTTAGATGTCATAGAAATTTTTGATGGTGCTGAATCCATTTCCACTATCAAAAACACAATTCAAACAATGCCTCTACAAGATTTTTTGAGACTTTTTTGCCACGATTCTAGCTATTTTTGGCCAAGAAATTCCTCGATAGATGACTCATTTTGGCTAGGTCAATTTTTTTTTATTGTTATATGCACATTTTTATGGCCCACCTAAACCTTGGTTTACTGAATGTAGCTCAAACTTGAGATATTTTCTTATGAATGGACCATTTGCACAGGGTTAAGATGTTGATCCCCCAACACAAATATTGTTGCATGTTTGATGTCGATCCCTCAGCACAGATAGCTATCAGCGTGTTTAATTAAAGATTAAGATGGGTGTTTGCTCCTTTTAGCATACTTTTCCCCAAATTTCTTGTGTGAGTTGTATAATTGGAAAAACATTTCAGATGGATTTTATATATTTAAAAATTTTATTTTAAATAACAAACAATTGATATCTCTTCCAAAATTAATATATATTTTTGTTTATTTTAAATAACAGACAATTAATATCTCCTCCAAAATATATTAGTTAAAATGCCGATTGTTATCCCATGTTTATACTCAATACATGTCTAGTTTACAACTGTGTGATGACATTAATGATGTCGATCAAATTAACACCATTCGTTGCTGACATGGAATCGACATTAGTACATGGAATTGACGTTATAGGTAGCACTGGTGGTATCACATGCATGAAAGAGATTCTATAATATAAAACCATTAAGTTAGGGCAAGGTGTTTGTCAATCTATTTGAATCTGCATCAGGGTCAATCATTGGAATTAGAATTATGAAAACAATCTTAAGCTTAAATCAATTCTAAGAATTACCTGTACTTAAATCATGTTTTATTTTTGCATGGGAAACACCTAAGTAGTTAGTTTGCACATATAATATCGTCATCTCATAAGTTTACCTACATTGGATTGACAAAAAAATTTACGGAATTATGCCACAATATGACTTGACATTGTTGTGCCATTGTTGGGGGGTATAGAAGAATTGGTGCCTAGGAATTTAGCTTGTTTTAAAAAGAAACACACACAAAAAGACATTTAGCAACTCAATTTATTTTCATTACAGTATAATAATTTCTAATATGAGGGAGTATTAATATAAGATGGGATGTAAAACCTTGCGCCACCATCATTGTGTGTCCTACAAATCCAAATGTGTTAAGTAATGTATCTCTAGATTAAGGAATAATAGAGGAAGATTTATTAGATCATTATTAGGTAGAGGAATAATTCAAAGAAACATATTGGATATGAGACTTCACCCATATACTAACTTGATTGCAGGAGAATATATGGAATTCGATAGTTTAGTAGAAACACAAAAAGGGTCAAGTATATCAAGGGTCCAGTTAGAACTACATCTCGACTTTATTCCTCAAAGGTGGACTATGTTAAAAATAGCAACAAAAAATCCTAATTTAAGTTGTCCTTGAATTAAATTGTAATTCTATTCTCACAGCAAATTGTAGCAGTTAACTAAGTTAAGTTGATATACTTGGCTCAATAAATTTGAGTTGGAATTCTATCTAGAGTCATGTAGAGTGATCCCTAAATTTTAGGTCCCCAGGTTGAGTTCTTAATGAGTTGTAATTTTTTAATTCAGTTTAATTGAGTTAAATTCAGTTAAACTAGTTCTAACTGTTGGAGGAACTAGTGAGTGGTCAAGTTGGTTTTAATTCACATGCAATGATCAATTAGATAACTGATAATTCACTCAAAAATAACTCATGCATGTCAGTTTAGAGGAAGCCCTAGTTGAGATTAGGGTTCAGGGACAGTGTACTATCAGTTGTAACATTATCTAAATTAAACTGGTGATGCATGCAACCAGAGGAAGGCCTGTGGATAGATTGCTCAGTTACTAGTGAGGAATTTCCCAATTAAATATGGGCTAATTCCCAAGGGAACAATGCAAGGAAGTAGGAGCTTGGTAGACAACAGATTTGGCTAAGAATTAGCTTGAGTTAGTTTGTGACGCAGTGAGTGAGATTGTACTTGTGAAGAGATTATTCGAGTTGAACAAGCATTATATTTTCTTCTCAAATCTTCTGGTTAATGCAATATACAAATAACAAGTTTTAGCTAAGGCTTTCCCCAGATAAATTATTGTGTTATGTGTGATTGAAATTATTCATTTTCTTCTTTGTCATTTCTTTGATCAATTTTTGTTTCTCATGATGAGTAGAGTAGATTCAAGTCAATTTTTTTAGCATATCACAATCTGCAGTTTGAATCTACAATAAAAATATACATGGTATCAGAGCTGAAATCACTACAAAAGAGGAGAATACGAGTTTTTTGTGTAGGTGAAATCGAATTTGCAGTTTCATACTTCAGAGCCAGCATGATGTCGTTCTACGATTTGAGACTTGAGTATGCCCTTGAGGACAACTCGAATTACATAGCTTGGAAGGATAATATGGAGGTTGTGTTGGAAGAAAACAGGCTAAAGGGATTCATAGATCATGATATCCCAAAGCCTCCAACATCTGATGCTAAAGATATGGTAGAATGGAGAAATTGTATGGAAATGGCGAGAAGGATTATCTTAGAAGGAGTTTGAGATCATATTGTCTCGAATCTCCATGGTAAGGAAATTCCATTTGAAATGTGGAATGCATTACTAGACCTGTTTCAAAACATCAATGACCACAGGAAGTTGGCATTGAAGGACAAGTTTAGAAAGATCAAGGAGGAGAAGGGCGACTTAATTCCGAAGTACTTTACCAATTTCACCCAATGTCAGGATGAGCTTGGAAGTGTCGGGGTTACTATTCCAGAAGATGATCTGGTGAGCCTAACACTTCTAGGACTTACCAAGAGTTTCCACAGCTACCATGACTTGGTTAATGGGAGGGAGAAGCTACCAGAGGGAGCGATTTTAGTCTGAATTAGCAAAGGAAGAGGTTCGACGGAAGACCAGAGATGAATCCTCATCAAAGCATGATGATGATGAGAATTGTGCCTTAGATGGAAAGGAAAAGAAAGGGAAGGGGAAGTCATTCCATTCCAAATCAGATTCCAGTCAAGCCAGCAAGAAGAAGGACATGTCGAAAATTAAATGTTTTCATTGTCACGAGCTGGGACACTATGCTACAAAGGGACTGCACAAGAATGATCCAGATTTAAATAGGAACACAACAAATTACAGATATAACCATACATACAGAGATGCAGCAAAAATAATACTTCATTTCATTACTGTAAATTACTGAAATATGCTTACAAACAGAAATGGAAATAAACTAGCTAGGGCGATGGTAGCTTATCTCTGAGAAGATATGTGGCGGCTACATGCCTCTAAAATGTCTTACAATGAGGCTCGAAGGCCTATTTATTGTTGAGAAACAATGGAAAATCCTAAACATCCAAAAACCAAACCCTAGGAGATGAAGTGCCAGACTATGGGCCCCGTTTTGGGTAAATTGGTACATCAACTTCCTAGGGTCATAACTTTGGCATACGATCTCCGTTTGACGCGCACAATACCTTGTTAGAAAAATCTATCCGAGGAATACAACTTTGGGAAGATCAACATCGGGCCATGCTCCCATGTTGCTCCTAGTTTTCCCAAAAACGTCGTTTAGGGCCTCAAAATAGCTCTAAAAGTTCAGAACCCAAAAAAATGCTAAAAATAGTAACATGTGCTACAATTAAGGAAACCGAAAAACTGAAAGAAACAATGGTGGGGGTCCAAGTGGAATTGGCGGGTGGCCACCAATATCCATCTATATCAAATAAGGTCTGTAAGAATCCATCAGGAGGAGCGGTAGGTAAAGCTCTTGCTTCGTAATTCGATCTGGATTTCACCCTCATCGCTTGCATGGTGTCATCGTTGATGGGTATGGTGTGGTACCTAGATAGTGGGGCCTCATTCCATATGACCGACAAAAAATAGCTCTTTAGTAACTTGGAGGAGAAGGACCTCCAGATGCACATCGAGATGGGAGATGATGGGAGGTATAGCGCGACCGACATCGATATTGTTACCTTTTAGAGGGAGTCTGGTTCTCCCCTCACATTGAGAGATGTCATGTATGTTCCGGGTTTGAAGAAGAACTTGGTTTTTGTTGCCATGTTGGAGGATCGAGGCTATGATGTGATATTTAGTAAGGGAAAGGATTTCCTTCGTCACATAGCCATAGGATAGGTGAAGCGGATCAAGGTTCGAGTGAAGAACCTCTACAAATTGGAGGTAGAAGATTGTGCTACTTTGAGCACTAAAGTAAAGAATGTGCAGAGCCAAGACATCGGTGAGTTGTGGCATAGAAGATTTGGTCAATTGCAACATGGAGCTTTGAAGATCATGTACTGGACTTCCCAAGGGTACACTAGATCAGAGTGTTAGTCGAATAAATCCGTCTTGCTGACAAGAGTGATCTCCCTAGATCCTAGATGAAAACTAGAAACAAACAGACAATCAAGCTAATTCCTTCCCTGAATCTATCTTTTCTTGAATCATAAGCGAAAAAGGTGAGAAAAGGAAATTCATACCTTATTACAACATGCTTGATGAATATCTCTCTTTTTTCTTTAGTGCAGCTCCTCCATGCTTGAATCTAGACCTTATCATGACATGTTTGGTGAAGATCCCTCTTTGTGCTTCAGTGCAGCTCCTCCATGCTTGAATTTAGACCTACACACATGGAAACAACAAAGGATCAAAGGCATATGCACCATAAATGGCTCAATAGTTCAAACTAGTGATCAAGGAGACTAGTAACAAACATCATTCTAATGGACAAATATAAATAACATCATTCTAATGGAAAAATATAAATAACATAAACCATCCATGAAATTCATCAATTAATCCATTAAACAATGAAGTGAGAAGAAATGCTTGTTTGTATTAATTTCATAAACATAAAGGAGCTACAAAACATGTGCCTTGATGTTGTGAAGCTCCTCCCATTGATCTCAATCCTCTCCAAGAATGATAAGCTCTCCAACCTGATTACTCCAGCATAAAATTACTCTCAGCAGCCTCCCCCAATTCCCCCACCTATGGCTTGATTAATAGGCCAAAAGGAAGTAGTTTGAGATCCTTAGTCCAAGGATGAGATCCACTAAAAGAGGGATGAGGGCTCCTTGAAGAATGGGAATTAGTTCCATAAAAAATGAGGTTAGGCTCGAATAAACATGAGTTTGAGGCTTTCTGTTGGGAATGATTCGCCCAACAATGCTTCTAGATCTCACTTTTTATTTTTACTTTTTATTGTTTAGAAATAGAGTGTAGTTCTGCGTAGTTTACAGTGGAAGAAACTGCACGTGTTTTTTTTGTTCAGAAAAACTACATAGATGCTCAAAAGCAGGGTTTTGTACCATGAGATCCAAAAATTCCACTTTATTCAAGGTATATAAGTTGTTGACTTGCAAGGGAGTGCTTCATGAAACTTGGATGGATGGTGAGAGATCCAATTTTGATGATTATTTGTCATGGTGACAAAATGAAGTGTAATAGATTTCACCCTAAAGTGCGAAGTCAAAAAAATTTGAGGATTGAAGTACTTCATCATGGCAAGGATTCGATGAGAGATCATGGTTGGAAACTTGCAACAATCAATCAAGGATTACAATGCAATATAATAATCATCACTAAGGAAGGAATTCCCATAATCAAAGTGAATTCAATGAACAAGCATGGAAAAACCAAAATCATATAGATAGTAGACACAACATGGATGCAACCATATGTCATAAATGGGTCTACATAATCATGAATATAAAATCTCCTCGCAACCTGGATTGATGAAACTATATCTAGGACCTTGATCTCCATCTCTCAACCTACAGTACAAATCTAACAATGCGAGTGAATGTCTCGAATTCGAACATGGTAGAAGCCACTTGATTACCGATCAATGATGTGAATCGTTAACAAGTGCGAGAGAAACCACCAATAATGACAATGGATCTCAAGGTACTCCTAGTACAATCTATGAAGTGTGAATAGGTGATATAAAGTCGAACACTCATAGAATCGTTCAATCGAAGGCCAATGATGAGAACCTATTGTCAAAGATGAGAAAGCTTCCATTAAGGCATGTAGGCTTCAAGGTACTGAAGTTTTCTAGATCAACTTCTTAGATAATGAGCTGAAGTCGATAAGAAGTGACCCATCGCAGGAAATCCTATCACACGAAAAGCATGTCAAGTTTTGGAAAATATTTTGCAAAGACTGACTCAGGGATGACCGATGCGATTGAAGGCTACAAATTGTAGGGTACTTTGAACTGAGGTTTAGCCTTCTCTTGAACATATTGGTAACACGACAAAATGACTTGGAAGCATTTTACTCAATGTTAATACCCAAAACCAACTAAAGACTTTCAATAAGGTTTGATGAACTGTGAGACAAATGGATTCCCCAACCCGAATAGATATGTGACGGAGGGTCATGCTCAAGAGAGATATACTGCTTGAAATACAAGAAACAAACTTTTATTCTCAATTTTACCCCACCATTACTAGCAAGTACCTCTTTATTTTTTACAAGCTTGAGGAGGATAACATATGCTTGTCCTGTAAGCTCATCTTTCGGATGAGTCCATCTTAGTATTTTTAATGAACCCTAAGAAGGAATGGTTCATTCCCATTATGCTTAACGGGTCCTATATTGTTTAGTTTTTATGGGTCAAGTAAAGGAGAAACTTGATTTCGCTTTCTTTTAAAGAGTTTGAAAAAGACAAAAAAAGGAAACTCATTCACTTCTTTTACTGTAAAATTTTAACGAGCCTAAAGAAAGTAAAGCTCGATGTTTTTCAGTTTTAGAGAGTCAGAAGAAAAACATAAGTAGACTCCATCATGTTCATTTTCGTAAGTTTTAGTCCCTTAGGTCTGAAAAGGGATAAAATATTACAAGAGAGAACTCTATTAACCATGTTCTATGAACGTATAGCATTTTCGTAAATAGTCCTTACTCAATCTGTAAAAGGGGTAAACTTATACTAAGTGGACGGTTGTTCATTTACTTTTACGAGTTCGAACAAGAAAGTGCTCAACCATATTTTCATGTTTTGAGAGTCTGAAAATGGATTAAAAGAGGACTCTGTGATTTCTCTTTTTCGTAATTTTTAATGTGTTCAAGAAAGTGATAAAATATACTCATCTTACCAACTTTCAATTTAATTAACGAGCAGGAAAAGACATAAAGAACTCAAAATTTTCATGTGTTTTATGAGCATGAAGAGATAGCAAAATAAGCTCAATATTTTCATGAGTTTAACGAGTCTTGAAAATAATAACCGAAATGGACACGAGATAGGTTTCATTTTTACACAAGCTTGAAAAGAAAATTGTGCTTGAGATAAGTTTTCATGCCCCTAGCATAATGATTGCAAGGGCACACGCCCCCTAAACTTCATTTCATTCACCTGAGTAGACTACAAGTTACTGATAGGAGGATGAAATGAAGGCTAGTTTACGAGATTAGGAAGACTCAACTTAGCATTTATGAGATCTAGTTAAAGACTCAACTATAATAGGGGAGGATTTGTTTCATTTTTTAATGAGGTTGACACAGTAAAAAAACTATCCTCAAGAGACCTAATTCATTTTTTAACGAGGTTGACATAGGAAAAGAACTATCCTCATAAGGATATGTTTCATTTTTTAATGAGGTTGACATAGTAAAAGAACTATCCTCATAAGGCCTTGTTCATGGCTTCCATATGGAAGAAACACATGACAAGGGACACCCCTTGATCATGGCTTCCAAAAATTCGCCATTGGATGGAAGAACAGTTCTCTGGAAGGAACACATGTCAAGGGGATTAATAGGGATAAGAAAATCATATTCAAATGCCCCCATTGATGTTTTGACCATGTCAGCTACCGGATCTAAGTCAAAAGAAGTTGAGCAGATAGTGAGAGGCTCACTTGCATCGGTAACTAAAAACATGGGACATGTTGCCACATAATTAACCCGTGGCAGGGTAGGTACCACTTCCATATAAGGAACATTCAAGGATGTTGCATGACTAGAAATTGAAACAAGATCAACGTATGAAATTTGATCAACCATCACAATGTTTCCATTGTGAGGGAAGGACATCATGTGAAAGAGTGTCAATATGACAACTTTCATGGCATAGACATAGTTTCTCCCAAGGAGAAAATTGAAATCTAACATACCTTGGACTACCATAAGATCAATACAAACAGTCTTACCTTCTAGAGTAATAGGTAACGTAGGAAGGATTCCTAAAGGTTCACTAACGGTTCTATTAAAATCTAACATATTCTATGTAATAGGCACAAGCTGAGTGGAATCCAAAGCTTGCCAAGCAGTGAAGGATAAAATATTGACAGAAGCACCTTCATCTACATTTTTGTGTCGTTCATTATTACCATAAGCCTTCACAATGATTTGGAAATGGTTGGAAGAAGGAAGACAAGGTTCTTTCAGTCTACTCCAATAAATAAAAATAACCTCATTACTTGGATGGCGTTCAAAAGAAACAGATGAAATGCCCCCACATGTAGAAGAATCTAAGGTAGCATGAAGAACCTGAGCGGTATGAAGTTCACTCTCTAAATTTGGCCACTTGACCAACAAATAGTCCATCAACCTGAGTGATACATGTTTCACCCTCCAATGGAAGAGTGGGATTGACTATACTTGGATTTAGATCAATCACTTCGTCAACTAATGATAGACGAGGAGAAAGTTTATAGTAATTAGTTGGAATTTGTTACTATGAAACAATAAGGTTTTCCAATAATTCTAAGGCTTCATCCATGTGAGGGAAAAGGTGATTATGATGAGCCCTTTTGCATAACCTACAAGGAAACCTGACCTTAATCTTTTTCCCCAGAATCTGAGAATCACAAGTTGATGGATCAACAGTAAGTTGATGAGAATTATTTGACCATACTTACAAATCCTTCGGAATACCAGGGCAATTGATAAGGAAGTGGTCACCCTTACAAATATTGCAAGGCTATGTTAGCTTACAATGCATTGTAGAAGTTCCCTCAACATTACCAATACTCACAACCATGGTTGGTTGGTTGACTTCTTTCTTATCTTGCTTCTTCTTCTTCTTCCCTTTCTTCTTCTTCTTAGTCACTTGGTTGCTAGCATCAAGGATTTTACCAAGGGAAGAGGAAGAAAGGGAGGAGGAAATTTTGGATGAAGAAGGTAAAGTGTCAATAGTAGGTTGGTGATGTTGAGATGGAGAACTCGGTTGAGGTGAAAAACTCGGTTGAGCTGGTACAATTGGAGTATTTGGAATTAAATAAGTTTAGAATAGCCATACAGGTAAACCTATCATGAATCTGGGAAGTGAAAAAGTAGCCATATAAGGAGGACAAACATTTGCAAAATCAGGAAAAGGATTAGGATTCTCATTAAAAGGGAGGCCGTTATCGGTAACTTCCAACGTTGTTTCCATTAGATTCAATCCAAATAAATTATTATTATTAAAATTAAACAATATTCACAATCCACACGTAAGGTCTTGTAAAAAGTAAAAACAAACAAGGTAACACACGCTAAAAAATTCTAAGGATTCAAACCATGCAAACAAGCTTTTCAGAATGAAATCACTAGTTGGTAATGAAATCCAACGTTGTAGAAATCAAGGTGAAAAGTGGCAAAGATTACCCTCCAAAAAGTCCAAGTGAGTCTAGTCAACATATGTTCTAGGTACAACGGGACCTTCCCTCTGCCGTCACCTTAGGTAGAGCCCTAGGATTATGGTCACTAAGTTTACCAACTACAACAATTTTACCTGGGGGGACAGTCATAGACTGTACGTACACGCAAGGGCAAAGTAACAAGCTCAATCCCCTTAAAAGCTCCTCCACATGATCAATTGGAGGTTTACTTTAAAGTGACCCCAAGTACCTTTCGATACTGTTGTAATACATGCAAATCACTCTATCATAGCCAATGAAGTGGGTATGATTACTTCACTAGATCCAACATGATCTCGTGCTTAAGCCATGTATAAGAAGAGCTTCCCAGAGAAAAACGGAAATAATTGGATTTTTCTCCCTAACTCAATATTTTACTGTTTGTTTGTAGCTTTGGAAAGTTTACTCCCTTCCCTATTCCAAAGCCCTACAACCTAATGTAATATAGGTGGAAAGAACCCTAAAAATATAAAATTCTAGATGAATTTTAATTAGCAATATGTTATTAAGTTGTTATTTACTCAAGGGTAAATGGACGTGAAACTCATGGTATTATGACATGACTCAAAACTCTAATGCATCAAATATGAAATTTGTAATCTTTTCATTTCGATGAATTCTAGCTAGAGTAAGTAAAGAGGTTCTTCTTTAAAACATTAACTCGAAAATGTACCACTTCTAATTTTTCAATTCAATTAAAAGCTCTAAGTTGCAAACCACACAATGTAATCTATGCACAATTTGCCTGAAAACTATGCAAATGTAATCTATGCACAATTTCCGTGAACACTATGCAAATGTAATCTATGCAAGAGAATGCTTCAAAAAAAACACAATATGATTCCAAAGCAGTGAAAGAACAACAAGACTATTCCCCTTCACTAATACAACTAAAGAACCAATCAAGTGTAAATAAAGGAAATCATGTGAAAATTCCAAAGATAAAAAATAATGACACTCAAAGGAGGTTAACACTCAAACATAATTCAACAAAAAAGAAAGCAAAAACATGCAAAAATTGTTATGAAACTGAGACAAATCTTTGAGCAATGACCAAAGGAATTCAAATTCAAAACACCCAAAGAAATCCTTAAAATGAAAATTCTTGAATGAATGTTATGAAATCAACGCTTAAAGTGTAATTCTGATTAAACGTCAGCACTGGAATAAAAATTACTCTTGTTTTCAATGCAGCACAAGAAGAACATCTCACAGAAACACTAATTCTCAAGAAACCCTGCCTTTTAAACCTTGAAAATGAAAAAAATCTTAAGAAAATTCCTTCACAACACCCGATCAAACACACAGAGACTATCTAGAGTCATAGACAAATGTAATGAAACTTAAAAAAAAAAAATTCAGACTTTAATGAGAGGAAAAGCTAATTTTTCCAAAAAATTCTCAGATTATGCACAGGTAATTAGTGTAAACTAGTGTGCATGCGCAAGTTTCTTAATACACAAATTGTGCAGATCTGTGCTCTGTGCATGAACAAAAATCGTGCAGGTTGAGAAACTTAAAGAAAAAATAATAATAAAAATATTCAAACAAACCACAAAATCGGAAAGATCATTAAGTTGTTAAGACTCAGATAAAGCTATCAAAAAGGTTCGAGAATCAAAAACAAGGAAATGGAAAAGAATACGACGTTCCCCAGTGAAGTCACGAATTTGTTATTCGGATAAATCTGTCTTTCTGACAAGAGTGATATCCCTAGATCCTAGACGGAAACTAGAAACAAACAGAGAATCAAGCTAATTCCTTCCCTGAATCTATCTTTTCTTTAATCATAAGCTAACAAGGTGAGAAAAGGAAATTCATACCTTATTACGACATTCTTGAGGAAGATATCTCTTTGTGCTTTAGTGCAGCTCCTCCATGCTTGAATCTAGACCTTATTATAACACATTTGATGAAGATCCCTCTTTGTGCTTCAGTGCAGCTCCTCCATGCTTGAATCTAGACCTACACACATGGAAACAACAAAGGATCAAAGGCATATGCACCATAAATAATTCAATAATTCAAACTAGTGATCAAGGAGACTAGTAACAAACATCATTCTAATGGACAAATATAAATAAAATCATTCCAATGGAAAAATATAAATAACATAAACCATCCATGAAATTCATCAATTAATCCATTAAACAATGAAGTGAGAAGAAATGCTTGTTTGTATTAATTTCATAAACATAAAGGAGCTACAAAACCAGTGCCTTAATGTTGTGAAGCTCATCCCATTGATCTCAATCCTCTCCAAGAATGATAAGCTCTCCAACTTCATTAATCTAGCATAAAATTACTCTCAAAAGCCTCCCCCAATTCCCCCACCTATGGCATGATTAATAGGCCAAAAGGAAGCAGTTTGAGATCCTTATTCGAAGGATGAGATCCAAAACAGGGATGAGGGCTCCTTAAAGGATGGGAATTAGTTCCATCAAAAATGAGGTTAGGCTCGAATAAACAAGAGTTCGAGGCTTTTTGTTCTATATCTCACTATTTATTTTTATTTTCATTTATTAACCTGCACATTTTTTCTTCAGAAACATAGCACATTTCTGCGCAGTTTACAGTGGAAGAAATTGTAACGTGTAGTTTTTGTTCATAAAAACTACGCAGATGCTCAAAAGCAGGGTTTTGTACCATGAGATCCATAAATTCCACTTTCTTCAAGGTATATAAGTTGTTGACTTACAAGGGAGTTCTTCATGACACTTCGATGGATGGTGAGACATCTAATTTTGATGATTATTTTCCATGGTGACAAAATGAAGTGTAACATAGAGAGACACATGCAAAGGGTGTACATTGGGGAAGTACACCAAAGTTTCTTTTCATGACAAAGACAGTTGAGCACAAGCGATCCTTGATCGAGTTCACTCAGATGTGTGTGGACCATTCTCGACTACATCCATGACCAAGAACATGTATTATGTAATATTTGTTGATGATTTTTCTCGTAAGTGTTGGATTTTGTTCATGCAAAAGAAAGATCATATGTTCGTTAAATTTTGTTAATTGAAAGAACTTGTCGAGAAAGATAATGGCAGGAAAGTTAAAGCTCTTAGAAGCAATAACGGTGGATAATATGTGTCAAACGAATTCAAGAAATTATGTGCTTTAGAAGGAATTTGACTGGAGTTGATAGCTCCTTATAACCCACAGCAAAATGGGGTGGATGAAAGGAAGCACATAAGTATTTTGGGAGCAGCACGGGAGATGTTACATGATCAGGGCCTACCATTGCACTTGTGGGTCGAAGCATGAAACAAAATTGTTTATTTGTAGAATAGAAGCCATCATCGTATTCTCAGGATGAGTATACCAATAGAAGCTTTTTTAGTGAAGAAACCAGATGTGGCACACTTCAAGATATTTGGTTCATCAATCTACTTTCATGTTACCAAGGATGCACGAAAACATCTAGATCCAACAACTGAGTTGGGCATATTTGTGGGGTACACTGATACACCTCACAAGTATCGGGTGTACCTGCCATCCAACAGGATGAAAATGGTTCGTAGAGAAGTAAAGTTCGATGAAGGGAATGGCATGAGAGGGAGGTTCAACTACATACAGTTGAGGACCGTTTAGCTCCAAATGAGGAACCTTGGGATGATGTGGAGTAGCCACATGTAGTGGAGCAGGGAGTGGGCACACCCACCCATGCAGAGACTTCCAGAGATGGGAGAATGTTATGAAACCAGCTCACAAAAAGATAGAAAAGAGAGATCCACGCCTTAGAATTCAGCCTCTTCGAGGGGGCAACCTCCTTTACATTACATAAATGAACAATTCTTGGATGATACAAATGACAAAACCTCCTTTCTATATATAGGAGTCTAGGGAGTCACAATATAATCCAGCCGACCTAACAATAATAATATAAAGCCACAAAAATAACAATAGAGGGATTCTATGGGGCACAGAAATAACAATATGGGGGTAATAGGGGCACAACAATATAAATAAGGGGTATAACTACAATAGTAATGGGGTAATCACTAGTATTATAGGGACCCAACATGCCCCTCTCCTTCAAAAAAGTGTTGTCCTCAACGCTTGAGTAGTTCTGGATACTTCTGCATAAAATTCTCATCCTCCCATGTGGAATCTTCAGCGGATAAGTTCTTCCACTTGATAAGATACTCTGAAATTGATCGATTTCGTAGCTGTCGAGTTCTTGTTTCTGTGACTGCTTCCGGTTCCAATATAATTTTTCCTTCCTCGTCAAGTTCTGGCAATATTGTTTGAATTGGGAGCTTGTCACCTATAACCTTCTTTAAACATGAAACATGGAAAACTGGGTGCAATCGAGAAGCTGCAGGAAGCTCCAATTTGTATGCCATAGTACCAATCTTTTGCAACACCTTGTACGGACCATAATACTTTGGTGATAATTTATTATCCTTCTTAGCTTGCTTTAGGGACATTTGCTTATATGGTTGTAGCCGTAGGAATACCCAATCACCTACATCAAAACTTCTTTCACTGCGATGTTGATCTGCCTGTTGTTTCATTCTATTTTGTGCCAACACGAGGTTATCCTTTAAGAGTTGGAGGACTTGTTGTTGATGTTCGATGTGATGTTCCACTGCCTGAACCTTAGAATTTTCTCTTAAATATGATGTGATGGATGGTGGTTGATACCCATAAAGTGCCATAAATGGGGTCATTTTTGTTGCTGTATGGAAGGAAGTGTTATACCACCATTCAGCCAGAGGCAACCATTTGACCCATTGTGTCTGTTTATCAGATACAAAGCAACGAAGATATCCTTCCAAACATTTGTTTACTATCTCAGTTTGCCCATCAGATTGAGGATGATAAGATGAGCTATGAGCTAACTGAGTACCAAGACAAGAAAATAATTCTGTCCAAAAATTTCCAGTGAAAATGGGATCTCTGTCACTTACAATAATCTTTGGGTTTCCATGTAGCTTTTGAACTGTTTCCATAAATGCAGTAGAAACTGTACTGGCTTTAAATGGATGTGATAATGCACAAAAGTGTGCATACTTGGTAAGTCTGTCAACTACCACCATGATGACACTCTTTCCCTCAGACTTGGGTAAACCTGTGATAAAATCCATTGAAACCTCCTCCCAACGTTGGCTTGGAATGGATAAAGGTTGTAATAGACCGGTGTCTTAATTGTTTCAACTTTATTTTGTTGGCAAACCAAACATTCCGCCACAAACTTTTGAATATCTGATTTAAGGCCATCCCAAAAAAATTCCTTCTTAACCCTGTGGTAAGTTTTTAAAAATCCTGAGTGCCCTCCTAAGGGAGAAGTGTGCAATTCCATAAGAATCTTTTGTTTTAGCTGGGAATTCTTACAGAGGTATAAGCGATCTTTGTACCATAACGAATCATTTTTCCAGCTAAATGTATCAGAAGTACTGGAATCTTGTTGTACTTTCGAATAAGTGCCCACACTTCTTCGTCATTCTTCCATTCCTCCCTTGCTTCGTTTATCCAATCTGGTTGGATAATAGAAATGGCACACAACAATGCTTCCACATCCTCATCCTTTCTTGAGAGTGCATCTGCCACCACATTTTGCTTCCCTTTTTTGTAGATGATTTCAAAGTCATAACCCAACATCTTTGTGACCCACTTTTGTTGCTCTTCAGAGGATAATCTTTGTTCTAAAAAGTATTTAAGGCTATCATGATCCGTTTTTACCTTGAAGTGTCTTCCCATTAGGTAGGGTCGCCATTTCTTAAGTGCATGGAGTATTGCCAACATTTCCTTCTCATAAATAGCTTTGCTTAAAAACTTTCCCTTGATTGGACGACTTTCAAAAGCAATGGGTCTTTCATCTTGCATTAGAACAGCACCAATTCCATTTCCTGAAGCATCACATTCCACAATAAAGGTTTTTGTGAAGTCCGGTGTAGCTAAGACCGGTGCTTGGCACATTGCCTCTTTAAGATGTTCAAAGGCCTTTGTTGCTTCCGGAGTCCATGAAAATGAATCTTTCTTCAATAATGTTGTTAGAGGTGCTGCTATTCTCCCATAATTCTTAACAAACTTGCGATAATACCCTGTCAACCCAAGAAATCCTCGCAGATGCTTTATGGATGTGGGGATTTTCCATTCCTTAATGGCTTTAATTTTGCTAGGGTCTACCTTAACTCCTTCATGAGATACAATATGACCCAAATATTCCACCTCCTGGACTCCAAAGAAACATTTGGATCTTTTTGCATATAATTGTTTCTCCTCCAATAGTTGTAGCACCCTGTCAACATGTTCAACATGATCCTTCCAAGACTTGCTGTAGATTAGTATATCATCAAAAAATACTAACACAAATTTTCTAAGGAATGGTTTGAAAATTGAATTCATCAAACCTTGAAATGTTGAAGGTGCATTGGTAAGGCCAAAAGGCATGACCAAAAATTCATAATGACCCTCATGAGTTCTAAATGCCGTTTTCGGAATGTCTTCAATCTTCATTCTGATTTGATGATATCCCGAACGAAGATCCAACTTGGTGAAGTAAATTGATCCATGCAATTCATCCAGTAATTCATCAATGACAGGAATGGGGAACTTATCTTTAATAGTGAGCTTGTTGAGCTCCCTATAATCCGGACACATGCGCCATGATCCATCCTTCTTGTGCACCAATACTACTGGAGCTGAGAAAGAACTTTGACTCGGTTGAATTATACCAGCCTCTAGCATTTCTGCAACCATACGTTCAATTTCACTTTTTTGGACATAGGGATATCTGTACGGCCTGATGTTTGGAGGAACACTTCCTGGAATCAGATGAATAGCATGATCATGATCACGCATAGGTGGGAGACCTTTGGGAGTCTCAAATACCTTGGAATGATTGTCCAGGACTTTTTGGAGATCTGGAGAAATAGATGATTCCAATGTGGAAACATCTAGCGAACATAATTGTGCAATTACACCTCTTTGCTCCTTTTTTAGAAGCTTTGTCATGCCATTAGAGCTGATTATCTTTCCTGGTTTCCCTGCAATACCCCTTAATTCAACTTCCTTTCCTTCCACAGAAAATTTCATGAAAAGTTCTTGAAAATTAAAAGCTATTGTACCCAAGGATTGTAGCCATTGGACTCCTAGTACAACATCAGCACCTCCCATTGGAATGGAAAGCATTGGGCTAGTCAATACATATTCTCCCATGGATAGCTTGATATTATGGCACTTTCCAGAGCAATTTATTGTTCCTCCATTTGCAATCATCACTTGACACTCTGGTGCTGGATATAGGAAGCAATTCAATTCTTTTGCTACCCTACAATGAATAAAATTGTGGGTGCTTCCTGAATCAATCAACACTATTACCTTTTTCTTCTTGATTTGTCCTTCTATCTTGATGGTTTGAGGAGTGGTAATTCCCGCCAATGCATTACAAGATATGGTCGGATTTATTTGTTCTTCATCTAGGCTTTGTTCCTGGAATATATCCTCTTCTTTTGACCTTTCTTGCTCCTTTTCTTCTTCCTCTTCACAATCTATGTAGAATAATTTCTTCTCAGCACACTTATGACCTTTTGTGTATTTGCTATCACAATTGTAACAAAGCCCTTTTGCTCTTTTTTCTTCCAATTGTTGTGGTGTCAACCTTGTAGGTTGTGGAAGACTATGGGCAACAACACTTCCGTCTTTATAGTTGTGAGTGGTATGCTTCCTAGTTGCCATAATTTTGCTTTCCATTTTTCTTGCTAACCTGAATGCCTTCTCTAATGAATCAGGTTCCCAAAGGCGCACATCATGTTGGATATTATCCTTTAAAGACCCTATGAACACATCAATCCTATGCTCCTCTGGAATATCTTTTACCCTTATGTTCAATTTTTGGAACTCCTCAATGTGCTCCATTATTGAACCCTTTTGTTTGAGACTTATCAATTGGCTAAAAAAAGTGTTGCTTTTTGTATCCTCATAATGTGCTATCAATTCTTCCGTAAAAATTGCCCAAGTGATAAATTGTTTACGAGAACAAAGCCATTGATACCATACAAACTGATTTGGTTCCAAATATAAAGTTGCCATACGTACCTTTTGTGTGTTTTGCACATTATTGAGATCGAAGAATTGCTCCATCTGTAATATCCATGTGGCGGGATCCTTGCCATCAAACTTCCTCATATCGATTTTTGGAACATGGTGAGTCTTCGATCCAACATTAGAGTCTATGGAATCATGATTAACATTTCTTTTGTTCTCATCATGAGTTTCCTTTACTACCTTTTCACCATTAGTGACCCTTTCTTGTAGCAACTTCTTCAATTCATCCATCTTATCATCCATGCCATCAATTTTAGCGTCCATGCCATTCACCTTAGCTTCCATTCCCTTTATCTTAGATTCCACGCCATTTATCTTAGATTCCACGCCACTTATCTTAGCTTCTGTTAGCTTTTGTGAGCGTGACATTTGTTGCACTTGTTCTTGTAATTTTGATATATCATGTAGCATTTCTTCCTCTTCTTCATGAGTCATGCTAGAGCTTTCAGGTTCCTTACTAGGTGTTTGCATTTTCTTTCCTCGGGGCATCAGTTACCGATAATAATGTTTTACTATGCCCTTTGAATTCCGTTAAACCAAGCTTACACAAAAATTAAAAAAAAAAACTACACACCTTTTTTCACTTTATAGAAGCCTGATATTGAATCTGATGTATCTCTGTAATTTCGGATCATCCAATTCTGAAATTGCTACCTGTAGTAGCCTTCTGTGTCCTCTTTCCAATGCCACAAGTCTGAGCCAAATTGGATTCTCCAAGGAAGAGTTATGTGAAATCTCCCACAGTGACTTGCTTTTAGACTAGTTCAGTAGAGCGAACTTGTACGACGTGCCACGAGTCACTGTTTCAACCTTTGAATCTAAAACACACACACAAGAAACTACAGTCCATCCTCTTTCTGTACCTTTTTACGAAATTTCAATCCGATCCTCAGAGAGAAAGTTATGACGATTTTCCCCAGGTCACCTGTTTTGAATGTAATTCAGGAGTCTGCAAAAAGACCAACTTCCTCAGATCATATCTCCGCAAATATCGTGCAAAAAGCTCTGAAATTTGGACCCAAGGTTCAGCACGATTTCTTCTCAAATGGGTTTTTTTTTTTTACTTCTGAAACGTCACAGAAAAAAATTTATAGCGAAAATTCCACGATGACCTGTTTGGAGCAGCGAAACCCTAGAATCCAAAGCTCTGATACCAAATGTTATGAAACCAGCTCACAAAAAGATAGAAAAGAGAGATCCACGCCTTAGAATTCAGCCTCTTCGAGGGGGCAACCTCCTTTACATTACATAAATGAACAATTCTTGGATGATACAAATGACAAAACCTCCTTTCTATATATAGGAGTCTAAGGAGTCACAATATAATCCAGCCGACCTAACAATAATAATATAAAGCCACAAAAATAACAATAGAGGGATTCTATGGGGCACAGAAATAACAATATGGGGGTAATAGGGGCACAACAATATAAATAAGGGGTATAACTACAATAGTAATGGGGTAATCACTAGTATTATAGGGACCCAACAGAGAAAGCGCACCAAAGTGGATGACAGGTTATTACATGATGCTAGAGAGAATCTCGGAGCACCCACATAACAACGCAGGAAGAGGAGGTCACCATAGCAGTACACTTGATACCTGGCTCTGATGAGCGAGAGTGTAGAAATTGAGCTATCCTCATTAGAGGAAGTAGTGCAACAACTAGTGTGGTTTGATGCCATGGTTGAGGAGTATGCCTCCATTATCATAAATGGTGTTTGGGAGGTGGTCCCAAGACCATCAGACAAATCAGTGGTGAGCTCCAGATGACTTTACAAGGTAAAGCAATCAACATATGGGAGTGTGGAGAAACACAAGGCCATATTTGTGGCCACAGGTTTTTCTCAGGCGAAGGGAACTGATTACGATGAGACCTTTTCTCTTGTAGCAAGGTACTCATCAATCAGATCTATTATAGCACTGTTGTTATGAACCAACTCACAAAAATATAGAAAAGATAGATTGACAACTTCAAAATCAGCCTCTTTGAGGGGGAAACCTCCTTTACATTACACAAATGAACAATTCTTGGATGATACAAATGTCTAAACCTCCTTTATATATATAGGAGTCTAAGGGGTAACAATATAATTAAATCTGACATAACAATAATAATATAAGGGCACAACAATAACAATAGTGGGCTTCTATGGGGCACACTAATAACAATATGGGGACAATAGAGGCACAATAATAACAATAAGGGCTACAATGACAACAGTAATGGGGGAATCACTAGTATTATAGGGACCTAACATGACCCTCTCCTTCAAGAAATTGTTGTCCTCAACGCTTGAGTAGTTTTGGATGCTTATGTATAAAATTCTCTTCCTCTCATGTGGAATATTTAGCGTGTAAGTTCTTCCACTTGATGAGATACTCCGAAATTGATCGATTTCGTAGCTGCCAATTTCTTGTTTCTATGACTGCTTCAGGTTCCAATATGATTTTTCCTTCCTCGTCAAGTTCTGGAAATATTGTTTGATCTAGGTGCGTGTAACCTATAACCTTCTTTAAACATGAAACATGGAAAATTGGGTGCACTTGAGAAGATGCAGGAAGCTCCAATTTGTATGCCATAGTACCAATCTTTTGAAACACCTTGTATGGACCATAACACTTTGGTGATAATTTATTATCCTTATTAGCTTGCTTGAGGGACATTTTTTTATATGGTCGTAGCCATAGGAATACCCAGTGACCTACATCAAAACTTATTTCATTGTGATGTTGATCTTCCCGTTGTTTCATTCTATTCTGTGCCAAAGTGAGGTTATCCTTAAAGAGTTGTAGATCTCTTTGTTGATGCTCGATGTGATCTTCCACTGCTTGAACCTTAGAATTTTCTCTTAAATATGATGTGATGGATGGTGGACGATATCCATAAAGTGCCATAAATGGGGTCATTTTTGCTACAGTATGGAAGGAAGTGTTATACCACCATTCAGATAGAGGCAACCATTTGACCCATTATGTTTGTTTATCAAAGACAAAGCAATGAAGATATCCTTCCAAACATTTGTTTACTATCTCAGTTTTCCCATCAAATTGAGGATGATAAGATGAGCTATGAGCTAGCTGAGTATCGAGACAAGGAAATAATTTTGTCCCAAAATTTCCAGTGAAAATGGGATCTCTGTCTCTTATAATAATCTTTGGGTTTCCATGTATCTTTTGAATTGTTTCCATAAATGCAGTAGAAACTGTACTGGCTTTAAATGGATGATATAATGCACATAAGTGTGTATACTTGGTAATTTTTTCAACTACCACCATGATGACACTCTTTCCTTCGGACTTGGGTAAACCTGTGATAAAATCAATTGAAACCTCCTCCCAACATTGGCTTGGAATGGATAAAGGTTGTAATAGACCTAGGGTCTTAATTGTTTCAACTTTATTTTATTGGCAAACCAAACATTCCACAAAAAACTTTTGAATATCGGATTTAAGACCATCCCAAAAACATTCCTTCTTAACCCTGTGGTAAGTTTTTAAAAATCCTGAGTGCCCTCCTAAGGAAGAAGTGTGCAATTCCATAAGAATCTTTTGTTTGAGTTGGGAATTCTTGCATAGGTATAAGCGATCTTTGTACCATAACGAAACATTTTTCCAGCTAAATGTATCAGATGTATTGGTATCTTGTTGTAACTTTTGAATGTGTGCCCACACTTCTTCATCATTCATCCATTCATCCCTTGCTTTGTTTCTCCAATCTGGTTGGATAATAGAAATGGCGCAAAGCAATGCTTCCACATTCTCATCCTTTATTGAGAGTGCATCTGCCACAACATTTTGCTTCCATTTTTTGTAGATGATTTCAAAGTCATAACACAACATCTTTGTGACCCATTTTTGCTGCTCTTCTAAAGATAATCTTTGTTCTAAAAATTATTTAAGACTATCATGATCCGTTTTTACCTTGAAGTGTCTCCCCATTAGGAAGGGTCGCCATTTCTTAAGTGCATGTAGTATTGCCAACATTTCCTTCTCATAAATAGATTTGTGTAAATACTTTATTTTGATTGGATGATTTTCGAAAGAAATCGGTCTTTCTTCTTGCATTAAAACAACACCAATTCCATTTCCTGAGGCATCACATTCCACAATAAAGGTTTTTGTGAAGTCTGGCATAGCTAAGACTAGTGCTTGGCACATTTCCTCTTTAAGATGTTCAAAGGCCTTTATTGCTTCTAGAGTCCATGAAAATGCATCTTTATTCAATAATGTTGTTAGAGGTGTTGTTATTCTCCCATGATTCTTAACAAACTTGCTATAATACCCTGTCAACTCAAGAAATCCTCGCAGATGCTTTATGGATGTGGGGATTTTCCATTCCTTATTGGCTTTAATTTTTCTAGGGTCTACCTTAACACCTTCATGAGATGCAATATGACCGATATATTCCACCTCTTGTACTCCAAAGAAACATTTGGAGCCTTTTGCATATAATTGTTTCTCCTCCAATAGTTTGAGCACCTTGTCAACATCTTGAACATGATCCGTCCAAGACTTGTTGTAGATTAGTATATCATCAAAAATACTAACACAAATTTTCTAAGGGTTTGAAAATGGGTTTGAAATGTAGAAGGTGCATTGGTAAGGCCAAAAGGCATGACCAAAAATTCATAATGACACTCATGAGTTCTAAATGCTATTTTCGGAATGTCTTCAGTCTTCATTCTGATTTGATGATATCCTGAATGAAGATCCAACTTGGTGAAGTAAATTGATCCATGCAATTCACCCAGTAATTCATCAATGACAGGAATGGGAAATTTATCTTTAACAGTGAGCTCGTTGAGCTCCCTATAATCTAGACACACACGCCATGATCCATCCTTCTTGTGCACCAATACTAGTGGAGCAGAGAAAGAAATTTAACTAGGTTGAATTATACCAGCCTTTAGCATTTCTGTAACCATATGTTCAATTTCACTCTTTTGGGCATAGGGATATCTGTAAGGCCTGATGTTTGGAGGAACACTTCCTGGAATCAAATGAATAGCATGATCATGATAACGAAAAGGTGGGAGGCCTTTGGGAGTCTCAAATACCTTAGAATGATTGTCCAAGACTTTTTGGAGATCTAGAGAAATAAATGATCTCAATGTGGGAACCCCTAGTGAGCATAATTGTGCAATTACGTCTCATTGTTCTTTCTTTAGAACCTTTTTCATTCCATTAGAGCTGATTATCTTTCCCGGTTTCCCTGTGATACCTGTTAATTCAACTTCCTTTCCTTTCGAACAAAATTTCATGAAACTAATTTCTTGATAATTAAAAGCTATTGTACCCAAGGATTGTAGCCATTGGACTCCTAGTACAACATAAGCACCACCCATTGGAATGGAAAGAATTGGGCTATTCAATACATATTCTCCCATGGATAGCTTAATATTATGGCACTTTCTAGAGCAATGTATGGTTCCTCCACTTGCAACCATCACTTGACACTCTGGTGCTGGATATTGGAAGCAATTCAATTCATTGGCTATCTTACAATGAATAAAATTATGGGTACTACCCAAATCAATCAACACTATTACCTTTTTCTTCTTGATATGTCCTTTTATCTTGATAGTTTGAGGAGTGGTAATTCCAGCCAATGCATTACAAGATATGGTCGGATTCATTTCTTATTTCTCTAGGGTTTTTTCCTAGTGTATATCCTATTCTTTTGATGCTTCTTGTTCCTTTACTTCCTCTTCTTCACAATCTATGTAAAATAATTTCCTCTCAGAACACTTATGACATTTAGTGTATTTTCTATCACAACTGTAACAAATCCATTTTGCTCTTTTCTCTTCCAATTGTTGTGGTGTCAAACTTGTAGGTTGTGGAAGGCTAGGGGAAACAACACTTCCATCTTTACAGTTGTGAGTGGCAGGCTTCCTGGTTGCCATAATTTTTCTTTACATTTTTCCGCCAACCTAAATGCCTTCTCCAATGAATCAGGTTCCCAAAGGTGAACCTCATGTTGGATGTTATCCTTTAAAGTCCCTATGAACACATCAAACCTATTCTCCTCTGGAATATCTTTTACCCTTATATTCAATTTTTGGAAGTCCTCAATGTGCTCCATCATTGAACCCTTTTGTTTGAGATTTATCAATTTGCTAAAAAAGGCGTTGCTTTTTGTATCCTCATAATGTGCTATCATTTCTTCCGTAAAAATTGCCCAAGTGACAATTTGTTTACAAGAGAAAATCCATCGATACCATACAAATTGATTTGGTTCCAAATATAAAGTTGCAATGCGTACCTTCTGTGTGTTTTACACATTATGGAGATCGAATTATTGCTCCATCTGTAGTACCCATGTTACGAGATCCTTGCCATCAAACTTCCTCATATCCATCTTTGGAACATGGTGGGTCTTTAATCCAATGTTAGAGTCTATGAAATCATGATTAACATTTCTTTTGTTCTCATAATGGCTTTCCTTTACTACCCTTTCACCATTAGTAAACATTTCTTGTAGCAAATTTGTCAAATTTGTCTTTAAATCTTCCATTTTTCTTTCCATCTTAGCTTCCACGTCATTCATCTTAGCTTCCACGCCTTTCTTTAAACCATCCATCTTAACTTCCACATCATTCATCTTATCTTCCATGCCTTCCTTTAAACCATCCATCTTATCTTCCATGCCATCCATCTTAGCTTCCACGTCTTTCTTTAAACCATCCATCTTAGCTTATGTTACTTTTTGTGAGTGAATTTTGTTGCACTTGGTCTCGTAATTTTGATATATCATGTTGTATTTCTTCCTCTTCTTCATGAGCCATGCTAGAGATTTCAGGTTTCTTACTAGCTGTTTGCATTTTCTTTCTTCGGGCATTAATTAATGATAATTATGTTTCACTATGCCCTTTGAATTCCTTCAAACTATTTTCTCAAACCAAACTTATGAAAAAAAAAAAACTACACACCTTTTTTCACTTTGTAGGAGCTCGATATTGAATCTAATATATATTTGAAATTTTGGATCTCCAAGGTTTGAAATTGCACAATGTGGTATCCCTTTGAGTCCTCTTTCCAACACCACCAATCTGATTGAAATTGGATTCTCCAAGAAAGCGTTATGCCCAATCTCCCAGGATGACCTGATTATACACTTTTTCAGTGGAGCGAACTTGTACGAAGTGCCACGTGTCATTGTTTCAACCTTCGCACCTAAAAACAATGCACAGAAAACTAGATTCCATCCTATTTTTGTAAATTCTTACGAAATTTCAATCTAATACTCAGAGAAAAATTTATGACTATTTTCCCAAGGTCACCTGTTTGGGATGTAATTCAGAAGCCTGCAAAAATCCTAACTTACTTAGATCATATCTCCAAAAATATAGCCAGACAAGATCTGAAATTTGGACCCAGGGATCATCACAATTTTGTATCAAATGGGTTTTTTTGTAGCTTCTGAAATGTCGCAGAAAAAACATTGAAGTGAAAATTTCATGATAACCTGTTTGGAGCAGCGAAACCCTAGAATCTAAAGCTCTAATACCAAATGTTATGAACCAGCTCACAAAAAGATAGAAAAGATAGATCAACGACTTCAAAATAAGCCTCTTCAAGGGGGAACCTCCTTTACATTACATAAATGAACATTCTTGGATGATACAAATGACTAAGCCTCCTTTCTATATATAAGAGTCTACGGGGCCACAATATAATCAAAGCCGACATAACAATAATAATATAAGGGCACAACAATAACAATAGTGGGCTTCTATGGGACACACTAATAACAATATGGGGACCATAGGGAAACAATAATAACAATAAGGGCTACAATGAATATAGTAATGGGAGAATCACTAGTATTATAGGGACTTAACAACTGTCAACATAGATGGGATGGAAGATACATCAAATGGATGTAAAGGAAACATTCCTCAATGACATGATTGAGGAAGAGGTGTATATTGAGCAGTTGGAAGGATTTGAGACCTTCAACAGAGAGTCACATGTGTGCAGACTCAAATGAGCGTTGTATGGACTAAAACAAGCACCCTGTGCTTAGTACACTAGGATTGACAACTATTTCACCAGGTTGGGCTTCACCAAAAGTGAAGCAGATGCGAACTTTTACCATATTGTGGTTGAAGGTAAATTGTTGATTATTGTATTATATGTCGATGATTTGATTCTGACAGGTGATGAGAAGTTGATTAAGTCTTGCAAAGAGGACCTTGCAAGAGAGTTTGAGATGAAGGCCCTAGGCCTCGTGCATTACTTTCTTGGTATGGAAGTATGGTAAGGAGATGAGGAACTGTTTGTCTCTCAGGGAAATTCCAACGAGATACTGAAGAAGTTCCACATGGACAACAACAAACTCATGGAGACTCCTCTAGTTGGTAACTGGAGGAAAGAGGATGCTACTTCAGGTGAAGTAGTGGAGGCTACTATTTATAGACATCTTGTGGGTTCACTTATGTATTTGATGAAAACATGACCGGACATGTGTTATGCAGTTAACCAACTTCATCAATCCATGGTTAAGCCAATCAAACTGTATTGGAAGGTAGCTAAAAATGTGTTAAGATACCTCGGAGGCACCACTCAGTTTGGTATTTGGTACAAACAGACATAGGGAGTGAAGTTTCAAGGCTTCACAGATGCATATTGGGTAGGTAGTCCATCCAATAGGAAGAGCACATCAGGGGGAATTGTCAGTATTGGGTCAGCAACAGTTTCTTGGTACAACAAGAAACTGAGATCAGTTGCACTCAGTTCAACAGAAGCAGAGTACATGGTTGCAAGTCAAGCAGCTTGTGAGGCTATCTGGATGAGGAAGATCCTTGTTGGGTTGTTTGGTCAATAGATGGTTCCAACAATGATTTATTGTGACAATCATAGTTGTATCAAACTCTATGAGAATCCAATTTTTCATAATCAGTCCAAGCATATTGACATCCGATATCACCATCTACGATATTGTGTGCAAAGGAGAATCATGTTGCTGGAGTACATTCCTATAGAGGATCAGGATGAAAATATTTTGACAAAGACATTGTAAAAATGAAAATTCAAGTTTCACAGAGGGAGGATCAGGGTAGCAAATAATCCCTTTCTTGTTGAGAGGGAATGTTAAAAATAGCAACAATAAAATCCTAATTTAATTTGTCCTTGAATTAAATTGTAATTCTATTCTCATAGCAACTTGTAACATTTGAATAAGTTAATTTGACTTAGTTGGCTCAGTAAATTCGAGTTGGAAGCCTATCTAGAGTCATGTAGAGTGATCCCTAAAATTTAGGGGCCCAAGTTGAGTTCTTATTGAGTTGTAATTATTTAATTCAGTTTAACTTAGTTAAATTCAGTTAAACTAGTTCTAAATATTGGAGGAACTAGTGAGTGGTCAAGTGAATCAAATTGGATTTAATTCACATGTAGTGATCAATCAAATAACTAATAATTCACTCAAAAATAACTCATGCATTTCAGTTCAGAGGAAGACCCAATTAAGATAAGAGTTATGGGAAAGTGTACTATCAGTTGTAAAATCATCCAAATTAAATCCGTGATGCATGCAAACAGAGGAAGGCCTATGGATGTATTGCTCAATTACTAGTGAGGGATTTCCCAATTAAATATGGGCTAATTCCCAAGGGAATAACGCAAGGAAGTAGCATCTTGTCAGGCAACAGATTTGGCTAAGTATTGACTTGATCTGGTTTATGAAGCAATGAGTGAGATTGTACTTTTGCATATATTGTTCGGGTTGAACAAGCATTGTATTTTCTTCTCAGATATTCTGGTTAATGCAATATACAGATAGCAGAGCTTTTAGTTGAGGCTTTCCCCGTATAAATTATTGTGTTATGTGTGATTGAAATTCTTCCTTTTCTACTTCATGATTTCATCGATCAATTTGTGTTTCTGCTTATGAGTAAAGTAGATTCATGTCAATTGTTTTAGCATATCACAATCTGCAATTTGAATCTACAATAAAAATCTACAGACTAGAGAGTACATTGTATTTTGGAACAAAAATATGGAAGATGAGAAAAGAGAATCTAATGTAGGATGAAGCCTATTTGGAGGGGTGAAGGTGAAATACGTGGAAATGGAACTGAAACTGGAGGAGAATGAGGAAATAGACAACAACCAGAAGATGAATAAAATGATAGGGAAGTAACATTTGGGTTCGCTATTGTGGAAATTCCAGGGGCTAGAGTTAGAATGAAAAACATCCCATCATCTGTGTTGGGTCCCTATAATACTAGTGATTACCCCATTACTATTGTAGTTATACCCCTTATTTATATTTTTGTGCCCCTATTACACCCATGTTGTTATTTCTGTGCCCCATAGAATCCCTCTATTGTTATTTTTGTGGCTTATATTATTATTGTTAGGTCGGCTGGATTATATTGTGACTCCCTAGACTCCTATATATAGAAAGGAGGTTTTGTCATTTGTATCATCCAAGAATTGTTCATTTATGTAATGTGAAGGAGGTTGCCCCCTTGAAGAGGCTAAATTCTAAGTCATTGATCTATCTTTTCTATCTTTTCTTGAGCTGGTTTCATAACATTTGGTATCAGAGCTTTGGATTCTAGGGTTTCGCTGCTCCAAACAGGTCATCGTCGCATTTTTGCTATAACTTTTTTTCTGTGACGTGTCAGAAGTCGCAAAAAAAAACCATTTGAGAAGAAATCACGCAGAACCTTGGGTCCAAATTTCAGAGCTTTTTGAGTGACATTTGCGGAGATATGATCTGAGGAAGTTGGTCTTTTTGCAGACTCCTGAATTACATTCAAAACAGGTGACCTGGGGAAAATCATCATAACTTTCTCTCTGGGGATCGGATTGAAATTTCGTAAGAAGGTATAAAAATAGGACAGACTGTATTTTCTTGTGAGTGTGTTTCAGATTCAAAGGTTGAAACAGTGACTCGTGGCACGTCGTACAATTTCGCTCTACTGAACCATTCTAAAAACAAGTCACTGTGGGAGATTTTACATAACTCTTCCTTGGAGAATCCAATTTGGCTCAGACTTGTGGCATTGGAAAGAGGACACAGAAGGCTACTACAGGTAGCAATTTCAGAATTGGATGATCCGAAATTATAGAGATACATCAGATTCAATATCAGGCTTATATAAAGTGAAAAAAGGTGTGTAGTTTTTTATTTTTTATTTTTGTGTAAGCTTGGTTTAACAAAATTCAAAGGGCATAGTAAAGCATTATTATCGGTAACTGATGCCCCGAGGAAAGAAAATGAAAACACCTAGTAAGGAGCCTAAAAGCTCTAGCATGACCCATGAAGAAGAGGAAGAAATGCTACATGATATATCAAAATTACAAGAACAAGTGCAACAAATGTCACACTCACAAAAGCTAACAGAAGCTAAGATAAGTGGCGTGGAATCTAAGATAAATGGCATGGAATCTAAGATAAAGGGCATGGAAACTAAGATGGATGATTCGAAGACAGATTTGAAGAGAGACATGGCAGATTTGAAGATAGATATGAAGACAGACATGGAAGAATTGAAGAAGTTGCTACAAGAAAGGGTCACTAATGGTGAAAAGGTAGTAAAGGAAACTCATGATGAGAACAAAAGAAATGTTAATCATGATTCCATAGATGCTAATGTTGGATCGAAGAATCACCATATTCCAAAAATCGATATGAGGAAGTTTGATGGCAAGGATCCCGCCACATGGATATTACAGATGGAGCAATTCTTCGATCTCAATAATGTGCAAAACGCACAAAAGGTACGTATGGCAACTGTATATTTGGAACCAAATCAGTTTGTATGGTATCAATGGCTTTGTTCTCGTAAAAAATTTATCACTTGGGCAATTTTTACGGAAGAATTGATAGCACATTATGAAGATACAAAAAGCAACACTTTTTTTAGCCAATTGATAGCACATTATGAAGATACAAAAAGCAACACTTTTTTTAGCCAATTGATAAGTCTCAAACAAAAGGGTTCAGTAATGGAGCACATTGAGGAGTTCCAAAAATTGAACATAAGGGTAAAAGATATTCCAGAGGAGCATAGGATTGATGTGTTCATAGGGTCTTTAAAGGATAATATCCAACATGATGTTTGCCTTTGGGAACCTGATTCATTAGAGAAGGCATTCAGGTTAGCAAGAAAAATGGAAAGCAAAATTATGGCAACCAGGAAGCATACCACTCACAACTATAAAGACGGAAGTGTTGTTGCCCCTAGTCTTCCACAACCTATAAGGTTGACACCACAACAATTGGAAGAAAAAAGAGCAAAAGGGCTTTGTTACAGTTGTGATAGCAAATACACTAAAGGTCATAAGTGTGCTGAGAAGAAATTATTCTACATAGATTGTGAAGAGGAAGAAGAAAAGGAGCAAGAAAGGTCAAAAGAAGAATATATACTTCAGGAACAAAGCCTAGATGAAGAACAAATAAATCCGACCATATCTTGTAATGCATTGGCGGAAATTACCACTCCTCAAACCATCAAGATAGAAGGACAAATCAAGAAGAAAAAGGTAATAGTGTTGATTGATTCAGGAAGCACCCACAATTTTATTCATTGTAGGGTAGCAAAAGAATTGAATTGCTTCCTATATCCAGCACCAGAGTGTCAAGTGATGATTGCAAATGGAGGAACAATAAATTGCTCTGGAAAGTGCCATAATATCAAGCTATCCATGGGAGAATATGTATTGACTAGCCCAATGCTTTCCATTCCAATGGGAGGTGTGGATGTTGTACTAGGAGTCCAATGGCTACAATCCTTGGGTACAATAGCTTTTAATTTTCAAGAACTTTTCATCAAATTTTCTACGGAAGGAAAGGAAGTTGAATTAAGGGGTATTGCAGGGAAACCAGGAAAGATAATCAGCTCTCATGGTATGACAAAGCTTCTAAAAAAGGAGCAAAGAGGTGTAATTGCACAATTATGCTCGCTAGATGTTTCCACATTGGAATCATCTATTTCTCTAGATCTCCAAAAAGTCCTGGACAATCATTCCAAGGTATTTGAGACTCCCAAGGGTCTCCCACCTATGCGTGATCATGATCATGCTATTCATCTGATTCCAGGAAGTGTTCCTCCAAACATCAGGCCGTACAGATATCCCTATGTCTAAAAAAGTGAAATTGAACGTATGGTTGCAGAAATGCTAGAGGCTGGTATAATTCAACCGAGTCAAAGTTCTTTCTCAGCTCCAGTAGTATTGGTGCACAAGAAGGATGGATCATGGCGCATGTGTCCGGATTATAGGGAGCTCAACAAGCTCACTATTAAAGATAAGTTCCCCATTCCTGTTATTGATGAATTACTGGATGAATTGCATGGATCAATTTACTTCACCAAGTTGGATCTTCGTTCGGGATATCATCAAATCAGAATGAAGATTGAAGACATTCCGAAAACGGCATTTAGAACTCATGAGGGTCATTATGAATTTTTGGTCATGCCTTTTGGCCTTACTAATGCACCTTCAACATTTCAAGGTTTGATGAATTCAATTTTCAAACCATTCCTTAGAAAATTTGTGTTAGTATTTTTTGATGATATACTAATCTACAGCAAGTCTTGGAAGGATCATGTTGAACATGTTGACAGGGTGCTACAACTATTGGAGGAGAAACAATTATATGCAAAAAGATCCAAATTTTCTTTGGAGTCCAGGAGGTGGAATATTTGGGTCATATTGTATCTCATGAAGGAGTTAAGGTAGACCCTAGCAAAATTAAAGCCATTAAGGAATGGAAAATCCCCACATCCATAAAGCATCTGCGAGGATTTCTTGGGTTGACAGGGTATTATCACAAGTTTGTTAAGAATTATGGGAGAATAGCAGCACCTCTAACAACATTATTGAAGAAAGATTCATTTTCATGGACTCCGGAAGCAACAAAGGCCTTTGAACATCTTAAAGAGGCAATGTGCCAAGCACTGGTCTTAGCTACACCAGACTTCACAAAAACCTTTATTGTGGAATGTGATGCTTCAGGAAATGGAATTGGTGCTGTTCTAATGCAAGATGAAAGACCCATTGCTTTTGAAAGTCGTCCAATCAAGGGAAAGTTTTTAAGCAAAGCTATTTATGAGAAGGAAATGTTGGCAATACTCCATGCACTTAAGAAATGGCGACCCTACCTAATGGGAAGACACTTCAAGGTAAAAACGGATCATGATAGCCTTAAATACTTTTTAGAACAAAGATTATCCTCTGAAGAGCAACAAAAGTGGGTCACAAAGATGTTGGGTTATGACTTTGAAATCATCTACAAAAAAGGGAAGCAAAATGTGGTGGCAGATGCACTCTCAAGAAAGGATGAGGATGTGGAAGCATTGTTGTGTGCCATTTCTATTATCCAACCAGATTGGATAAACAAAGCAAGGGAGGAATGGAAGAATGATGAAGAAGTGTGGGCACTTATTCGAAAGCTACAACAAGATTCCAGTACTTCTGATACATTTAGTTTGCAAAATGATTCGTTATGGTACAAAGATCGCTTATACCTCTGTAAGAATTCCTAGCTAAAACAAAAGATTCTTATGGAATTGCACACTTCTCCCTTAGGAGGGCACTCAGGATTTTTAAAAACTTACCACAGGGTTAAGAAGGATTTTTTTGGGATGGCCTTAAATCAGATATTCAAAAGTTTGTGGCAGAATGTTTGGTTTGACAGAAAAATAAAGTTGAAACAATTAAGACACCGGGTCTATTACAACCTTTATCCATTCCAAGCCAACATTGGGAGGAGGTTTCAATGGATTTTATCACAGGTTTACCCAAGTCTGAGGGAAAGAGTGTCATCATGGTGGTAGTTGACAGACTTACCAAGTATGCACACTTTTGTGCATTATCACATCCATTTAAAGCCAGTACAGTTTCTACTGCATTTATGGAAACAGTTCAAAAGCTACATGGAAACCCAAAGATTATTGTAAGTGACAGAGATCCCATTTTCACTGGAAATTTTTGGACATAATTATTTTCTTGTCTTGGTACTCAGTTAGCTCATAGCTCATCTTATCATCCTCAATCTGATGGGCAAACTGAGATAGTAAACAAATGTTTGGAAGGATATCTTCGTTGCTTTGTATCTGATAAACAGACACAATGGGTCAAATGGTTGCCTCTGCCTGAATGGTGGTATAACACTTCCTTCCATACAGCAACAAAAATGACCCCATTTATGGCACTTTATGGGTATCAACCACCATCCATCACATCATATTTAAGAGAAAATTCTAAGGTTCAGGCAGTGGAACATCACATCGAACATCAACAACAAGTCCTCCAACTCTTAAAGGATAACCTCGTGTTGGCACAAAATAGAATGAAACAACAGGCAGATCAACATCGCAGTGAAAGAAGTTTTGATGTAGGTGATTGGGTATTCCTATGGCTACAACCATATAAGCAAATGTCCCTAAAGCAAGCTAAGAAGGATAATAAATTATCACCAAAGTATTATGGTCCGTACAAGGTGTTGCAAAAGATTGGTACTATGGCATACAAATTGGAGCTTCCTGCAGCTTCTCGATTGCACCCAGTTTTCCATGTCTCATGTTTAAAGAAGGTTATAGGTGACAAGCTCCCAATTCAAACAATATTGCCAGAACTTGACGAGGAAGGAAAAATTATATTGGAACCGGAAGCAGTCATAGAAACAAGAACTCGACAGCTACGAAATCGATCAATTTCAGAGTATCTTATCAAGTGGAAGAACTTATCCGCTGAAGATTCCACATGGGAGGATGAGAATTTTATGCAGAAGTATCCAGAATTACTCAAGCGTTGAGGACAACACTTTTTTGAAGGAGAGGGGCATGTTGGGTCCCTATAATACTAGTGATTACCCCATTACTATTGTAGTTATACCCCTTATTTATATTGTTGTGCCCCTATTACCCCCATATTGTTATTTCTGTGCCCCATAGAATCCCTCTATTGTTATTTTTGTGGCCTTATATTATTATTGTTAGGTCGGCTGGATTATATTGTGTCTCCCTAGACTCCTATATATAGAAAGGAGGTTTTGTCATTTGTATCATCCAAGAATTGTTCATTTATGTAATGTGAAGGAGTATCATCCAATAATTGTTCATTTATGTAATGTGAAGGAGGTTGCCCCCTTGAAGAGGCTGAATTCTAAGGCATTGATCTATCTTTTCTATCTTTTCTTGAGCTGGTTTCATAACAATCTGTTTTGCCAACAGTTTATTGTATGATAACTGAATACCCTGACTCCTTTATATTTGAATTTGATATTCTATGTCGTAGTTTTGCTTATAATATTGATGCACAAAATTTACAATTGTTTCTTGTAACATCGGAAGGAGATGAATTACGTTGGTTGATGGGATTAGGTGTACCATTTCCTATTGGGATGGCATGAAGAAAGATTTTCTTAAAAAATATCAACCCTATTGCATACCTAGAGATTTTCAGAAAGATATATTTCAAATGATGCAACAAGAAGGCAAATATCAAGAGGACTACTTAGAAATATTCTTATATAATTTACAAAAATCAAAACAATGCGATTTGAGTCATGATACAATTCACACAATATTCTTAAAAGGTGTATGTGATGAATACACAGATATACTCAATTTAATGGGTGTTGGAGGTATTTCTCATCTAAAATTTGATCAAAATAGTAATTTGTGCATGAAGTACTTAAGAGGGAAAGATAAAACTAGTGCAGGGATAAGAAATCCTTTTACAAAAGTGAGTAAATTAGCTACTAGAGGTTTCGGTACAGAAAAATTAAAAACTTTATTAGAGAGATTCAAAAATGATCTTTTAAATATTGTTTCTTCTGAAATAGATGATTTGAAAAATAGGAAAAAGAAAGAAGAGCAAGAATCAGTTTTATCTATTTTATGTACTAAATATCTAAAAAATCATCCATTTAGAGAGTGCCATCAAGATAAAATTCAAGTTTGTTTTATTTGTGCAGAATCACACAAAAATAGGAATGTCCTACATTACCTTAATTGAAAGAAACTTACCTAGGGAACTTTGGAAATGCAGAATCAGTCTACAACATTGCACCTCGAGGACCTTGGCAACCATGCGGAGTAAACTCATGGTCTTTAGTATCAACTTTCACTGTTTGGACCAAACCAAGATTTGTATTCACCCGTTTGCTTGAATAGGATACACAAGCACTTCACCTTTTTCATTTCAAAGGTTTTCAATATCTTAAAAACCATTGGAAGGCTCACCTAAACCTTAGTTCACATGTATCTCAAGATTAGGATAACCTTCGTTCATTTCAAAACTTTTCAATGTCTTAAAACTAGCGGAAGGCCCACCTACACCGTGGTTCACATATAGATCAAGGTTGCAATATTTTCTTATGGATGAACCATTTGAAAAAACTTAAAATGTCAATCCCTCAACACAGATTAGTTGTTCGTTTTTTTCTTTTTGAAGGATGTTTATTTTTTTCATTTTTGAAAAAAACATATATTAATAAATTATGTTGTTTTTTCTTTTTTAAAATTTGTATGTTTGACTACTATAAGTTTTGGTATCTATACTTTTCTTTTAAAGGGGGTGTATTTTGATGGGGAGAGATTTCTTCAAATTTTATGTTTGAGTTTGAATTGTATAACAGTAAAAACATGGATTTTTTAAATTAAAATGTTAAATTCATTTATATTTGTAAAAATAGTTTTTAAATGATAAATCATTAAAATCTAACTTAAAATTATATCATCAAATTAGATAAAAACACCAAAAATCTATTAGTTAAATTGCCCATGTTACCCTTGTTTATGTTTATATTCAATACACGTTTAGTTTACAATTGTGTTATGACATTACGATGCCATATGCTTCTTCGATAAAAGTAACATCGCTCGTTGAGTACATGGACTTTGAGATTTAACTCCTACATGTCTTGTGAATATTGATTGATGTTCTTCATCAATAAATGTAATTGTTAATTACTTGGATTTGAGAGATTCAGTCCAACTAATATATCTCCTACTTTGGTGTTTGGTTGAAATATTTTGTCAACTAATTGATTGTGTGGTTAAGATTGAATTTGCATCTTCAACCTATGATTGATGCATTTATATGTGTGATAAATCTAATGTAAAATATGTTTTGGTGTGCAATTGGTTTTCTCATTTGGTATCAGAGTCTGTAGTTCTGTGGGTAATTCCCTTAAGGGAGGACCCTAGTATATGTGAGAGAAATGTGAGATAAATTAGTGATGTAGATTAACTTACATATGTGTAAGTTGTGGATCAGGTTGTGAGGATTCCTTTGGAGTTTTCTTTTTTCTATAGCTCCACTTGATGGGCTGGTGGAAAGGGAAGAACCATGGGCTCATCAAGGTTTATTAAATCATATGCGCTCATTACCACAAAATCCAGTTGTCTAGGCTATGTGAAAATCTAGGATTTTAATACACATATGATCTCCTTGGTGACAACCGACCTGAGCACAATGAAGATGAGGATGTTACGATTGACGAGGGAAAATATCAGCATCAATAATGTGGGATTTTTCATTGTGTAAGTGTTTCTATAGGAGTTAGGCTATGTAGCAGGTGTTCTACCATTAGGCTTAGATATATGTTCGATTGTTGCTAGGATCACGTTTTTTAGCTTTCATTTATTTTTCTATTGAATCTCTCTTTGGGTTGCTCGACGGACAAAATTAAAGCAGAGACTGTAAGTCACACATTCCTTGCAATTAAATATCATTGATACTAATGACTGCTGATATATGTAAAAATTGAAGCCTCAACTTTGGGAATTTAAATGTCTTGGGGGCTCGAATCCACAACTAGTGATTCAATTTTTTTCATAGCGGCCTCAGTTTCTTCTTAAGTACAAGCTTTGAGTTTATGCGACTTCATCTAAATTTTGGGACATGACTTAACCTTATTCTCTACAACATTAAATCCAACTTGAGTCTTCTTGTTGGTGAGTTATCGCTCATTTGATATTTCTTTCAAAAAAGATTGGTAGTAATGCATTCCAATGACAATGAAAAAGACTTATTCGAGCTTATGATTGGAAATTGTACATTGACATGCACCAAAAGTGAATGTTGGCCAATATTATAGGCTCGTGATGTTTTCACAGCATCCAATGTAGGGATTTTTTAAAATGGCAACGTAGATCATGTGCATCTTGTTGGGGTAGTAGTTAAATTTTAAGTATTATAATTTGTTTTTAAATTAAGTGATGATGAACTTTCAAAATCAGATAAAAGGGTCATGATGTAATAATTGATTCTAGATACATTATGTATCTAGATTGATTTTCTATACAACTAGTGAGTACAACGGTTGGCACCCATGTACCTTAGTAAATGGGGGCTCATCCATAGAATGACTAGTAGTTTAGTTTTTTATTACAAAGAGGTAATTGATTTTTTCTGAAGCTATTATTTAAGAGATTGAGTGGAAGTAAGGCTTAATATGGATGGTTCTCCAGATGTTTTGGCAATTGTGGATCTAGGGAAGGATCTCTCATTTGTTGAAGATGTGGGAGTGGTCTTCTCATGAGGTTATACTATAACTTGGGACGTTGTTCAGTAATTGAATTCGGGAGATCCATGATTCTGGAGTTCGAGAGTGGAACTCGTGAATCTAGTTTGTCGACTACACCTTTACGAGGGTTATGAGATAACTTGATGGAGTTTTCTCTATGTGATTTAGAATATATTTAAAGAAGCTAAAGAAGAATTTTCAGACTAGAAGATCAAAGACAAGTACTTGTTAAGGGAGGGACTTGGAGATTTGACTCCTACTTGTATTATGCATATTGATTGATGTTCTTCATCATTAAATGTAATTGTTATGTGATTGTTAACTATTTGGATTTGAGAGATTTAATCCAACTAATGTAGATCCTACTTTGGTGTTTAGTTGAAATATTTTCTCAACTAATTGTTTGCTTGGTTAAGATATAATTTCTATCTTCAACCTATGATTGATGTATTTCTATGTGTGATAAATCTAATGTTAAATAAATTTTGGTGTGCAATTGGTTTTCCTATTCATGGAAATTCGAATCCACATTAGGGATTACCATGGTTGAGTGAGTACATGGAATTGACATTATAGATAGCACTAACAGTACCACATAGATGAAAGGGATCTATTTTAATGTACAATGTTTGATTTGTAATGTAAATCCATTGGATTAATGCAAGGTGTTTGTTAATACAGTTAAGAGTGTGTCTATATATATAGAAAGTGAAGCTACTCTTTTTTTTTGAAATGGCATGTATAATAAATTTAAACTAGCATCGCCATATAACTCAAATGGCTGTTAAACTTTGATAGGTATCAATCTATGAGAGGCACAAAAAATACTTACCCCAAGAAATATCCCACATTGCTCATATTTAAAAACAACATAAAAATTAACTAAATTATAACTTCATTTTAAATTATTATTGTTATTAATTATAAAAATAATTACTATATGAGTTAAATAACATTCTTAACCATGGAGATCACATCACTTTACCATGGCGATTCACACCACTTTATCGTGGAGATTCACCTCAATTTTATCATGGAAATTTTCTTAACTTGTAAATAGATTTGGTTACAACACCTTGGACATATCAATGCCACATACCCAATATAATACATGTTGATATGTCATTTTCAATATTCCATCATATTCCATGAAGGTTAAATATCCACCATCCACCTAATAATTATTGATAATTAAAATAAAAATTTTGGAAGATCTATTCTGAAATTGACATGTCTATTAGTATATTTAATTAATTTTTTAATATATAAAAGGAGAGAATCCAGTAACATTTGAAATTGAGACTACATTTTGTCTAAAATAATTTAATGAATTTAAAAATAACATTTTGAGTGACACCTAATAATATTAAGAATACTTAACATTTGTTATAAAATTTGTTAATATTAGCGTAGCTATATAAACTAAATGGTTGGTAAATGTTAATAGGAATCAATCTATGATAAGAATCAAATCAGTTACATTATGGTACATCTCACTTTGCTAAAATAAAATAAATTTAAAAAATCATAAAAATTAACTAAACTATAACTTTATTTTAAAACATTATTTGTATTATTAGTAGTTATAATAGAGGCGAAAAGGGTGGGAAATATACTCAAGCATAAATGTAGATTGATCCATGTTATGGTAAGTTCTAATGGCCATAAATTAGATATACTTAGGAAATTTTTAAGCCTAAAAGAGTCAAGAACCTTTATAAATGAGGATTTTATTTCAAAAGACTAACTTGAACTAAGGAGAGATGTTCAAAAGTTAAAGGAAGAAAGAAAGGAAGAAAAATGGGCAATCATTAGAAATAGGAAAACTATTATTAGAGATAGATACCAAAATAAGAGTGATGAATAGGAATTGGGAACACTTTGGATCCTCTTCTATAATTTCCATGATTTTCCATGGCATAAATGTCATATGTTAAGTTGAATCCTGAGTGATATTGATCTCATTTTCTTTGTTGAAACTTTGGAGCATGATGAATCTAAGGTCCCCCAAATAGATGGATTCATTCTCTGGCTGACCTAGAACAAGAAATCCTCCTGTAGAGGTTTTGGAGGAATAACTTGTTATATAAAAAAAGAATATTTCTTGTCACATTCAACTCCATAAGATCGACCCCCTCAATCGATATATTTGGATTGAAATTTTTTACTCTAACACCAATAGGATTTATCTCATAACTTGTTAATTTTCTCTTATCAACTCTACCTCTTATAATAAAAACAACCCATACAAGAATTTCCCGTTCAATAAATTAGAATAAGATATTCATAGTCTAAGGAATGAAATTAATATCGTCTTTCTAGGTTACTTTAGTGCTAGAATGACTACTAACCAAGCTACTCTCCTAGGTAATTACTCTCACCCTATTCCCCTCTAGATAGAAGAGGACTTCGACTTATTTAGTAGATTCAAAATAAATTCTAAAGACATAGGATAGAACTTATTTGGTAATGAGCTCATAAAACTTTATACTTCCCAAGATATGATAATTTGTATTGGATTTAATAAGTGGCCAACCCCTAGACAAATGAATTGTAGTCATGGGATTGGCAGTAGTGTTATGGTTGTGTGATATCTGATACCCATTTTCTCAACTGTATTGTAAATTTTGACCTCATAATTTACCACAATCCTGATTTTGACCACAGACATCTAACCTTAACTCTAAACCTTGACATGCACACTAGCAACATGCAAGAGAATTATGAGAGTCAAAGGCATGATCGTTTTGACAAGAGTAAAATAGATATGTTCTTAAATGATTTAAAAAGGGATCTAGATTTCTTAACATATAGTGATAACATTGATCACATCTTCCATATTTTTACTACAACCCTTTCCACTGCCATTAACAAGTTATATATTGTGGCGTCTTATAAAAGGAATAATATAACTTCCAACCCTTGGTATGGTAATGATTGTAAAATTGCTAGGAAAGTGATCAGACATGCTCCTAGCGAAACTGTAAAGCTTGAAAAAATAAACATGTACAAAACTCTTATCAAAAGGAAGAAAAGATCCTATATAAATAAGACACATAAGAATCTTCTTCACCTTTCTAAAGTTGTGCCTAGAATGTTTTGGAGGAATATTACTATTTTAAAATGAAAGAAAAAATTGATCCCCTTAAAAATTGGGAGATCTATCTTAAGTATCTTTATGATTCCCCTGACACCATGTGCAGCACCTTGAACACTCCTATAAATAAAGGAATATTTTCTTTGGAAGACGTGGAGTTCGGGATTAAACGACTCACTAATGGAAAGGCTAGGCATATTGAATTATACCAAGATCAAATTTTGAATACGGGAAGGTCTATCCTCATGCCTTATATAAACAGACCCCTCAATTTGGTAGTTAAAAAACGCTTCCCTAAGACTTGGATAAAAATTCTCATTATGCTAGCTATCTTTAAAAGAGGTGATAAAAACATTCCCTCTAACTACAGGACCATTATGATTAGCCACATTTTAGCCAGACTGTATGGACTCATTTTGGATTTAAGAAGATTAGCCTTTGGCTCGAAAACCATGGTAAAATAGCTAAAGGGAAATTCAGATTTAGGAGACATCACTTAACAATAGACCATCTTATTATTCTTAGGATCATTGCAGAGGAATGTTGCAATAATAAAATTGAACTCTCCTATTGTTTTTTTTACTTTAGAAAATATCTTAACACAATTCCTTGGGATAAGCTATGGAAGAGGCTAGAAGAGATAATGGTTCATCTTGAGTTGAGGGTTGTTATGACTAGGATATATGTGAATGTTATTTTCAAGTTTAGGACCACTAACGATTGGTAAAAACAAATTAAATGAAATATCAGAGTTAAGCAAGGGTGTCCCTATCTCCTACCCATTTTGGCATTTACATTGATGAGATTGAATATTTTTTGGAAGCTACAAGATGTAATGGCCCCAGGCTCACTGGTATGATCATTACTCTTCTCCTTTATGTTGATGATATTGTTTTCTAGCCAAGGGCCATGAGGATCTTGATAAGAAACTTAGAATCCTCCAAGATTACTACTCCAAGCTGGTTATAATTGTTAATACCAACAATAGTCATTATAATTAAATTCAAAAAGATCAACTATGATACTTTCATTTATGATAATAACCACTTGAGGAAAGTGTCTTCATACAAGTATTTGGGAACTGAGATTCATCATCATCTCAACTAGAATTATATGAGAAAAGGATAATTGGGGGATGAAAATCTTATTGTGGTCTTGAAAGCAATTGTCAGTTAACATATCTTTGGGTATGGAGTATGTTGGCATTATGATTCTGGTATGGCTCTATGTTACAGATGTTGTACTTGATGGCAACACCCTCAAGTGGCAATGCTCTGATCAGGCTCTCAAAATGTTGAAAATTAAGAGGTACGGAGGAGAATAGTTCAAAAGGTGCGTACACACAGGTACACCGTGAAGGGACTACGGCCACACATGCAGGTCACCCATTCAGAAGTTGCGTACCCCCAGTTCACTTACTTCAAGGCAGAGAAGCGCGTTCACGTGGGGTTTCCTATGTTTGGCCTGTGGTATTTAGCCCGCCGTTCTTGATTCTATGGTTTTGGCCCGTGGTATTGTTTTATATTATTATTATTATTGAGCCCCATGTTTTTGGGCCCCTTGTATTGGTTATCTATGGCATTGATCCATGATTTTAGGAAGAGCTTGCCTATATAAAGCAAAGGAGATCTCTTGGCTAAGTATCTTTTGCAAATTGAATATCCTAAGATCTGAAATATTGGGTTATTGTTTTAAAAGCTTGATCTATATAAAAGTGAAGACGAAAGCGAATCTATGAAGGGTGATCTCTCGAGCGCATGATCAGATCTGAGTATCTGACGATCTGTAGCACATTGGTGGACTGCCAATTCGGCCCTAACCAGAAGTACGCAGGTGATTAACAGTGCAAGTGCGTGGGTACGCAGAGCAGAAAAAGGAGAAGTGCGTGGGTACGCAGAGCAGAAGAAGGCGCAGTGCGTGGGTACGCAGCGCGACAGAGGTTCAGGTGCGTAGGCACAGGGAAAGTACGCGGCGCTTCAGAAGCCATAGATGCGTGGGTACGCGGCGCGATAGCATCTATAGGTGCGTGGCTGTAGTAGCAGTACGTGGCACGATAGTATCTCTGGGTGCGTGCCTACAGTAACAGTACGCAGCGTGATTGAAGAAATAGTGCGTGGGTACGCGGTGCGACAGAAGGGTCTCTGCGGGTATACGCAGGGGAGCAGAAGGTGAAGTGCATACGCTCGCAGGCCAGAGAAATAAAAACTGCGTATCTGTCTTAAGATCTTTTGTTGGCTGAATTTTCTCTGTTTATAAGGTGTTCTGGGTTTAGTTTACTGTTATTGTTGATCTGGTTACTGCAGTTGACTGGGTGATTTACTTGTACTTGATGATCTCTTGATGTTTATGGATCCAGTCTGAAAATTAATGAAAAGTGGTCCTTGAAAGAAAAGAAGTAGGGGGTTGTATCTCCCTTCCAGGAGAGACTGGAAAACGACAGAGAGTTGTAGCTCTCTGCAGGTTGCAGCCTGCGTACTGGTAAAGGACTGCACCAGTACAAAACCATTGTAAAAGGAGTTTCTAATTTGAAAGAAGATAGAGACATATTGCAGCAGGTGGTTTTCACCCACATTGGGTTTCCACCTTACATCTGGTGTTCTTTGGTGTGACTATCTGTTTTCTTTGTTCATGCTCATTATTTTATGGTATTGATATGCAAAAATAATTCAAAGTATAAATAAGGAAGATTTATTAAAAGAACTTGATAATACTGACACCCCCCCCTCTCAGTATTATTTCCAACAATTGGTATCAGAGCAGGTCCTTCAGAGAAGCTTGATCGCTTGGAGGAAGATCATTCATCATGAGCAACTACGAGAGGGAAGCATTAATCAGGCCACCAATATTTGATGGGACAAACTTCAATTATTGGAAGGTAAGAGTTACTGCCTATCTTCAATCTCTTGGTACAGAAGTTTGGGATATCATAGATACAGGCTACACTTTTCCTTCAGCTACTCCTACAGATGCGGCTGAGAAGAAGAAATATGAAACAAATGCTAAAGCATTCAATACTCTGCTAGGATGCTTATCTCAAACAAAATTTGTAAAGGTTATGCAATATAAATCCGCAAAGGAAATATGGGACAAGATTGTCTTGAGCTATGAAGGAGATGAATAGGTAAAGCGTGCTAAACTTCAAACCCTCAGGATTCAGTATGAGAATCTCAGAATGTATAATGATGAAAGTGTGGCTAACTATTTTCTTCGGGTAGATGAGATTGTTAATTGCATGAAAAACTTGGGTGAAGAAATAAAAGAGGCTATTGTGGTTGAAAAAGTTCTAAGATCATTGTCCCCCAAGTTTGAATCTAAAGTGTCTGCAATAGAAGAAAAGGAAAATCTACGAATTCTTACTATGTCTCAGCTACACGGAATTCTAACTACTTATGAAATGAGAAAGGGAGGTCCTTCAGACAAAAGAGAAGCTGCTTTCAAGGCTTCAGGCAAAGGAGACTATTATGAAGCAAGTCACGTGCCAGAAGAAGAAGAAGAAGAATCAAATTTTGTCAGAAATCTTCAAAGGGGTTCTAGAAGGTTCAGAGGTAAGTTACCTTTTAAATGCTTTGCTTGTGGAAGAGTAGGTCATTATGCTGCGAAATGTCCTTATAAGGATAAAGGAAAGGAACCTGCTAGATGGAACAAGAAACAGATTGCAAATAAGAAAAGCTACTACACGCATGAAGATAGTGATGGTCTATCAAATAGTGATGAAGATGAACGAGGTAATGACTATAAACTTTTAATGGCATTTGAAGATGATGATTACATGGATGCTATAGATGTGGATAGCTTTTGTGAAGAAATTTCTAGACTCAAGACATGTATAGAAGAAAAGAATAGGATCATTGATACTCTACAACTTCAAATTGATGAAAAGGAAAAATATCTTGAAAAGTTAGAAGGTGAAATTGTTGGTCTTAGAAAAGAAATTGAGAAAACAAAGGCTATTAATCTTAAGTTTGTCAAAGGATCTGAAACTCTGGATGATATCATCAATGTACAACGTTCTCCTTTAAACAAGACAGGTCTGGGCTATAATGGAGAAACTTCTCAAGAATCCACCTCAAAACGTTAGCTTGATGCAGCAAGAAGGAATGAGCAAAGGCACAATGGAGATCACCAGGTAAAACAGGGACCAATTACAAACAAAGACTATCAGGCAAATCAGGGGCAATCTGTCTTAAGGATGAACAAAAGCTACAACCAGCCACAGGTAAAATCCTCTCAATTTTCTTCAAGAATGAATGACAATAGAAATTACAATCGTTTGGCCGGAAGATTGGATAACCGTAGAAGTTTCTTCAATGGACAATGCTTTTCTTGCCATAACTTTAGTCACAAAGCAGCTCAATGTGTTTCATATAAGACGATCATGACTAGAGCAGCTCAAAAACAAAGAAGTATGTCCGGGATTACAAAAAGGACCTATAACAACTTTTCGGTTCTTGAAAATGAAGTTGAATGTTCTATTTGCAATAACTTTGGTCATGAAGATTCTAAATGCAGGAGCAGGTTTCAGCAGACAAAGGAACAAGCCTCAAGCACCAAAACATGGAGAATAAAGGAACCACAAACAGAAAGATGTGGGATAGCATTTTATGTAGAGGGACAGGACTATCTATGGTACATTGATAGTGGATGTTTGAAGCATATGACAGGTGATAAAGAAAAACTTGAATCATATTCTGCTTTAGAAAAGGGAAAGAAAGTTTCTTTTGGAAATGATACTCCTGTAACTATAAAAGGAAAAGGCACTGCTCAGTTAAAAGAAAAGGTCAAAGCTGGAAATGTTTTGTATGTTGATGGATTGAAGCATAATCTTCTGAGTGTCAGCCAGATGTGTGATCAAGGAACCGAGGTGATATTTAGATCAAATGGATGTCTTGTTCGTGATCTTGATACAGGTAAAACGGTGATCAAAGGTAAAAGAACTCCAAATAATCTATTCATATTTGAAGAAGGACAACAACAATGCTATCTAAGCAAGGATGATGAACACTGGTTATGGCACCGGAGGTTGGGGCATCTAAGCTTTTCACAAATAAGGAAAGCATGCAAATATCAGGCAGTTCGCGGTCTTCCAGATATCAAAATTCCAGACAACACCATATGCAAATCATGTCAGTTTGGAAAGCAAACCAGAACTAACTTTCCAGAGAAGGAAGGATCAGCTAGGATGCCTCTTGAGCTTGTACATACAGATGTATGTGGACCATTCAGGAAAAGGACACCTCGAGGAGAAGAATACTTGATATTATTCATTGACGATTTCTCCAGGTTTGTCTGGTTAGAACTTATGAAGCACAAAGATGAAGCATTCGAAAAATTCAAATCCTTTAAAGCCTTGGTTGAAAATGAATCAGGATACAAAATTAAGTGCCTCAGATCCGACAGAGGTGGGGAGTTTACCTCAAATGAATTTTTCGATTTCTGTGAAGAACATGGGATAAGAAGAGAATTCTCTACAGCTAGAACTCCTCAGCAAAATGGAGTAGTGGAAAGAATGAATAGAACAGTCCAACAAATGGCTCGTGTTATGCTTGATGAGTCAGGAACTCCCACAACTTTCTGGGGTGAAGCTGCTTATGCTGCGGTTGTTATTCTCAACAAAACAAATGTCCGGGTGAATAGCACTCAAACTCCTCATGAGCTCTGGTATGGTGAGACTCCTTCGGTAAAGCACTTCAAAATCTTTGGGAGCAAATGCTATATTAAGAATACTGATGAGCAACTTGGCAAACTTGAACCTAGAGCAGATGAAGGCATTCTTCTTGGTTATTCTCCACACAACAAAGCATACAAGTGCTACAATAAAAGACTTGGAAGAATTGTTGACAGCATTGATGTAGTGGTTGATGAGAAGGGATACATTCCTAGGCAAGTAAATCATGAAGATATCGAAGAAGATGAAGACTACCCTCAAAGACAGAATGATGAAGAAGAAGAACCTCAATAAGAACCAGAGGAGCAGATAAGGATAGAAGAGAAGACTCCATCCAGATATGTTCAGAAGAATCATCCAGAATCTCAGGTTTTGGGGCAGAAAGAAGCAGGTGTACAAACAAGAAGAACAGTTGCAGAAGCTTCAAGCTATTTGGAATTACTCTCTTCCATTGAACCACAAAATGTGAAAGAGGCATGCAAAGATGAATGTTGGGTGAAAGCAATGGATGAAGAACTTGAGCAGATTGAAAAGAACAACACTTGGGAGCTGGTTCCTAGACCAAAGGATAAGAATGTTATAGGGACAAAATGGGTCTTCAAAAATAAATTGAATGAAAATGGAGAAGTAATTAGAAACAAGGCCAGACTTGTTTGTAAAGGGTATGCACAGCAAGAAGGAATAGATTTTGAAGAAACTTTTGCTCCTGTTGCAATACTTGAGGCCATCTGAATGTTCCTTGCTCTCTCAAGCTTTCAAAACTTCAAAGTATTTCAAATGGACGTGAAATCAACTTTTCTGAATGGAGACTTGGAAGAAGAAGTTTACATTGAGCAGCCAGATGGTTTCATTCTTGGAAATGATCCAAATCTTGTATGCAGATTGAAAAAGGCTCTCTATGGTCTCAAACAAGCTCCAAGGGCTTGGTACTATCGTTTGGACAAATATCTTCATCAACAAGGTTTCTCAAAAGGATCAGCAGACAGCAATCTTTATATAAAAGTTGAAAATGACAAATTACTAATACTTGTTGTGTATGTAGATGACATTATCTTTGGCAGCAATGAAGAAGCTATGAGTCAAAGCTTTGCCTTGGTGATGCAGAAAGAATTCGAAATGTCCTTGCTGGGAGAACTGACATATTTTCTTGGTTTGCAAATCCAACAAAAAGAAAGAGGGATCTTTTTGTCTCAAACCAAGTATCTCAAGCATATTTTGAAGAAATATGGCATGGAAGATGCAAAACCAGTATGTACACCCATGATCACAGGATGTAGCCTCAGTGCAAATGATGAATCAGCAGCAGTACATCAACCAACCTACAGATCTATGATTGGAAGTCTACTTTATTTGACAGGTACCTGACCAGACATCATGCATGCAGTGGGAATAGTTGGAAGATTTGAAGCAAATCCGAAGGAAACTCATCTTCAGGCAGTGAAGAGAATCTTTAAATATCTTCAAGGGACTCAAAATTATGGCTTATGGTATCCTGGAGATACAGATCTCACACTTCATGCGTATACAGATGCAGATTGGGCAGGAAGCGTGGATGACAGGAAGAGCACAAGTGGTGGTGCGTTCTTTATGGGCTCCAGATTGGTATCTTGGTTCAGCAAGAAACAGAGTTCGATTGCCTTGTCTACATTTGAAGTAGAATATGTTGCTGTTGCATCTTGCTACACTCAACTCCTTTGGATGATGCAGACCTTGCAGGACTTTCAAATCACTTGTACACCACCTATCTCCATCTTATGTGATAACACAAGTGCAATCCGTATTTCAAAGAACCCCGTCATGCATTCAAAGACCAAGCACATACCGATCAAGTATCATTTTCTCCGGGAACAAGTACTTGAACAAAAGGTCAAGTTGGAGTATGTTCCCTCTAAGGAACAAGTTGCTGATATACTCACCAAACCATTGCCCAGGGAGACCTTTGAATACCTAAGGCAAAAGCTGGGGGTTGTTGATGCATCATCTTGTTGAATCTCTTCTGATGGTTACATGTGCTGGGTTGAGGATTGGTTGAAGATCGAATGGCATAGGTTCAGGGGGAGCATATAATGCATTGTTGGCATTATGGAGGATGTACAGAAGAAGATCATGGATGCTGGTCTGAATATTGCTGCAATATGTCTCTATCTCTTTCATGGTCATTTATGGTGTTTGGTGGATTATGGTTCTTCATTGCAGATCTGGTTCATATTCAGGGGGAGCATAACCCTTTGCCCTTGATGTCAAAGGGGGAGAATGAAGTTGAAGATTTTGAGGTTGCCATCAAGTCCAAAAGGGGAGATTGTTGGCATTATGATTCTGGTATGGCTCTATCTTACAGATGTTGTACTTGATGGCAACACCCTCAAGTGGCAATGCTCTGATCAGGCTCTCAAAATGTTGAAAATTAAGAGGTACGCAGGAGAATAGTTCAAAAGGTGCGTACACACAGGTACACCGTGAAGGGACTGTAGCCACACACGCAGGTCACCCGTTCAGAAGGTGCGTACCCCCAGTTCACTTACTTCAAGGCAGAGAAGCGCGTTCACGTGGGGTTTCCTATGTTTGGCCCGTGGTATTTAGCCCGTCGTTCTTGATTCTATGGTTTTGGCCCGTGGTATTGTTTTATATTATTATTATTATTGAGCCCCATGTTTTTGGGCCCCTTGTATTGGTTATCTATGGCATTGATCCATGATTTTAGGAAGAGCTTGCCTATATAAAGCAAAGGAGATCTCTTGGCTAAGTATCTTTTGCAAATTGAATATCCTAAGATCTGAAATATTGGGTTATTGTTTTAAAATCTTGATCTATATAAAAGTGAAGACGAAAGTGAATGCATGAAGGGTGATCTCTCGAGCGCATGATCAAATCTGAGTATCTAACGATCTGTAGCACATTGGTGGACTGCCAATTCGGCCGTAACCAGAAGTAAGCAGGTGATTAACACTCCAAGTGCATGGGTACGCAGAGCAAAAAAAGGAGAAGTGCGTGGGTACGCAGAGCAGAAGAAGGCGCAGTGCGTGGGTACGCAGCGCGACAAAGGTTCAGGTGCGTAGGCACAGGGAAAGTATGCGGCGCTTTAGAAGCCGCAGATGCGTGGGTACGCGGCGCGATAGCATCTGTAGGTGCGTGGCTGCAGTAGCAGTACGCGGCGCGATAGTATCTCTGGGTGCGTGCCTACAGTAACAGTATGCAGCGTGATTGAAGAAACAGTGCGTGGGTATGCGGTGCGGCAGAAGGGTCTCTGCGGGTATGCGCAGGGGAGCAGAAGGTGAAGTGCGTACGCTCGTAGGCCAGAGAAAGAAAAACTGTGTATCTGTCTTAAGATCTTTTGTTGGCTGACTTTCCTCTGTTTATAAGGTGTTCTGGGTTTAGTTTACTATTATTGTTGATCTGGTTACTGCAGTTGACTAGGTGATTTACTTGTACTTGATGATCTCTTGATGTTTATGGATCCAGTCTGAAAATTAATGAAAAGTGGTCCTTGAAAGAAAAGAAGTAGGGGGTTGTAGCTCCCTTCCAGGAGAGACTGGAAAACGAGAGAGAGTTGTAGCTCTCTGCAGGTTGCAGCCTGCGTACTGGTAAAGGATTGCACCAGTACAAAACCATTGTAAAAGGAGTTTCTAATTTGAAAGAAGATAGAGACATATTGTAGCAGGTGGTTTTCACCCAAATTGGGTTTCCACCTTACATCTAGTGTTCTTTGGTGTGACTATTTGTTTTCTTTGTTCAAGCTCATTATTTTATGGTACTGATATGCAAAAATAATTCAAAGTATAAATAAGGAAGATTTATTAAAAGAACTTGATAATACTGATTCACCCCCCCCCCTCTCAGTATTATTTCCAACAGAGTAAACAAATGTTTCTCTTTGAGACTCTTTTCACAGTTATTATTTTATATGGATGTGAGGTTTGTGGTTGCGTGATCTAGGAGGATCGTAAAAGATCAAATTTTCGAATTCCTTGGAATGTAATGAAACTAGTTTCAAATCGAAGAGCTTATCATTCTAAATCCAACGGCGTGAATGACACCTCTATATGACATCGTATGAAGAAGTTATGGCCTGCTGAAGTTTCTTGGAAACAACTTAAACTTTTACAGACAATACCCACTGCTGACACTTGGCATGCTAACATAAGGCGTACGGATGATGATGTCAGTAGGATGACGTTGCCATATGGATGGAATAGCATCAATCAGGTGATGACATGTGGTAGGTGATGTCAGCATGAGGTCAGCAACCTAGTTAGTCGTACAGACCAATCAAAGCATGACACGTGGCACCCAGTCAGCATTGTTAATTTTCCTTAATTAGGGGACATTTTGGAACTTTGCGGTGGTTGAAAGCGATGAATTTTTCACCTGGTTAATTTTTCCAATGACCCTTAACAAATCAATGAGAAACTGGGTCGATTAAATCTATTATATATTAAATTTTAAAATAATTTAGTCGATAGCCAACCAGTGGTCAAGCCCTGCCAGCTGACCCAACCAATGGCCAACTCACACACACACACACACGCATATATTACCAGCAGCTGGTGTCGAACCCACCCGGCGGTTCCACGGTCCCAACATACACAATGTGCTAAAAAGTCGGTAACTAATGACAATATCCAACACCAAAATAACACAGTGAGCAAGTCGGGCGGGCCATCGACCCTGCGACCTCCATCGGGCTAACGACCCCACAAATTTCCCACCACAACTGTGCCAAGTGGCACCACTTTGTTGGTAACACGAACCGAATTTATTTAAAAAACACTTAACTATGCATCGAGGGGGGAGGATGCGTGGAGCAAGGTCAAGTTTCAGTAGTGTGTGTGAACCAAAGCCGAATTGGTGCCCCAACTGGGCACATTTTTCGAGACATATTCCCTTGGAATCTTGGGGAATATTCTCACATGGAATCTTATAGGGAATCTACAAGATTCCCTACAACCCCAGAGGTTACCAACAAATAACATGGCCGACTTTATAGTAAATTTTCATGATTTTTTACCAAGAATACAACCATGTAGTTTGTTTCTTCAACATAGGTCTACATTTTCAGGCCATCCTCATAAGTGGAGGTATAATGTTTCATTTTGTAATTGTGTGTAATTTGATTTCACTGCCAATTAATGAAAGAGGCTTTCCCACATTGAGCAGGCCCCGGAGGCATAGCCCACACTGGGTGAACTCCAATATAAACTCATTTGTGTGCCTTTATTCTCATGGTTTCTTTTGATTTCCTCTTCTCTGATGTGTATGTTTCACTTGGTTACATGCTCTTTTAAATGAAAATTTGTATGCATCCTTGAAGTAAAAGATTTGGATCAAGTTTTGTATCAAAGCAGGTCTTCTTGATGCGAGTTGCAAGAGTGAATGCTAACTAGGAACAAGCTCCAAAGAAATGAAGGAAAACTAAAATCCTTTTATCTTGAAGTGAGGTATGTAGCATGAAGATGGAAAATGGTAGATGAGGAAGCTCGAGTGGAGGAAGAGAGAAACTATAGCATGCTCTTCTACACCATGGCAGAAAAAGTGGTAAAATTGTTTGCAGAATATGAGACGACAATAAAGAAAGGAAAGAAAGAAATCATACCTCAGTAAAGCATGGAGGTGGAGGAGAAGACCCCCCTCCCTCTCCATCCTCCAATGAAATTTCTTCTTCTTCCTCTTCTCATCATTCTAACAGGCATAATAGGAGTGCATATAAAAATCCATTTTTTTCAGCTAGATGTAAAGTTTGCTTTTCCCGCATATAATGGAGAATGTGTTATGAAACCAGATCACAAAAATATATAAAAGATAGATAAACGCCTTCAAAATAAGCCTCTTCGATGGGAAACCTCCTTTACATTACACAAATGAAAAATTCTTGGATGATACAAATGACAAGACCTCCTTTCTATATATAGGAGTCTAAGGGGTGATAATATAATCAGAGCCGACATAACAATAATAATGTAAGGGCACAACAATAACAATAGTGGGTTTCTATGGGGCACAATAATAACAATATGGGGACTACATGGGCACAACAATATAATAAGGGGGTTGCACTAGCAACAATAAGCAGTTACACTAGTAGTATAGGGACCTAACATGCCCCTCTCCTTCAAAAAGTGTTGTCCTTAACGCCTGAGTAGTTTTGGATGCTTCTATATAAAATTATCATCCTCCCATGTGGAATATTCAGTAGGTAAGTTCTTCCACTTGATGAGATACTCTAAAATTGGTTTCGTAGATCTCAGGTTCTCAGTTTCGTGACTACTTCAGGTTCCAATATGATTTTTCCTTCCTTGTCAAGTTCAGACAATATTGTTTGAACTGGGATCTTCTGCAACTTTTGAATGAGTTCCCACCCTACTTCGTCATTCTTCCATTCATCCCTTGCTTCGTTTATCAAATTTGGTTGGATAATTATACCAGCCTCTAGCATTTCTGCAACCATACGTTCAATTTCACTCCTTTGGGCATATGGATATCTATAAGGCCTGATGTTTGGAGGAACACTTCCTGGAATCAAATGAATAGCATGATCATGATCACGAATAGTTGGGAAGCCTTTGGGAGTCTCAAATACCTTGGAATGATTTTCCAAGACTTTTTGGAGATCTGGAGAAATAGACGATTTCGATGTGGGAACCTCTACCGAACATAATTGTGCAATTACGCCTCGTTGTTCTTTCTTTAGAAGCTTCGTCATTCCGTTAGCGCTGATTATCTTTACTGATTTCCCTGTGATACCCCTTAATTCAAGTTCCTTTCCTGCCGAAGAAAATTTTATGAAAAGTTCTTGAAAATTAAAAGTTATTGTACCCAAGGATTGTAGCCATTGGACTCCTAGTACAACATCAACACCACCCATTGAAATGGAAAGCATTGGGATATTCAATACATATTCTCCCATGGATAGCTTGATATTATGGCTCTTTCTAGAGCAATTTATGGTTCCTCCACTTGCAACCATCACTTGACACTTTGGTGTTGGATATAGGAAGAAATTTAATTCCTTGGTTATCTTACAATGAATAAAATTATGGGTACTACCTGAATCAATCAACACTATTACCTTTTTCTTCTTGATATGTCCTTCTATCTTTATAGTTTGAGGAGTGGTAATTCTAGCTAATGCATTACAATATATGGTCGGATTCATTTCTTCTTTCTCTCTGGTTGGTTCCTGGTGAGTATCCTTTTCTATTGACATTTCTTGATTATTTTCTTCTTGATATTTCACTTCTTGAACCTTCTTCTTCTTGATATGTCCTTCTATCTTGAGAGTTTGAGGAGTGGTAATTCCTTCCAATGCAGTACACGAGATGGTTGGATTCATTTGTTCTTTCTCTAGGATTGGTTCACGGTGTATATCCTCTTCTTTTGACATTTCTTGATCCTTTCCTTCCTCCTCTTCACAATCTATGTAAAATAATTTCTTCTCAGCACACTTATGACCTTTAGTGTATTTTCTATCACAATTGTAACAAATCCCTTTTGCTCTTTTTTCTTCCAATTGTTGTGGTGTCAACCTTGTAGGTTGTGGAAGGCTAGGAGAAACAACACTTCCATAGTTGTAAGGGGTAGACTTCCTTGTTGCCATAATTTTTCTTTCCACTTTTCTTGCCAAACTGTATGCCTTCTCCAATGAGTCAGGTTCCTAAAGGTGAACCTCATGTTGGATGTTATCTTTTAAAGTCCCTATGAAGACATCAATCCTCTGCTTCTCTGGAATATCATTTACCCTTATATTCAAGTTTTGGAATTCCTCAATGTGCTCTTCCATTGAACCCTTTTGTTTGAGATTTATCAATTGGCTAAAGAAGGTGTTGCTCTTTGTCTCCTCATAATGTGCTATCATTTCCTCCATGAAAATTGATCAGGTGACAAACAGGTCATCGTGGAATTTTCGCTATAACTTGTTTTCTGTGATGTTTCAGAAGTCGCAAAAAAAACCATTTGAGAAGAAACCGTGCTGAACCTTGGGTCCAAATTTCAGAGCTTTTCGCGTGATATTTTCGGAGATATGATCTGACGAAGTTGGTCTATTTGCAGATTCCTGAATTACACTCAAAACAGGTGACCTGGGGAAAATCGTCATAAATTTCTTTCTGAGCATCGGATTGAAATTTCGTAAGAAGGTACCGAAAGAGGACGGACTGTAGTTTTCTTTTATATATTTTTTAGAGTCAAAGGTTGAAACAGTGACACGTGGCACTTCATACAAGTTCGCTCTACTGAACTAGTCTATACTCAGGTCACTGCGGGAGATTGTGCATAACGCTTTCTTGGAGAATCCAATTTGGATCAGACTAGTGGCATTGGAAAGAGGACATAGAAGGCTACTACAGGTCACAATTTTAGAACTGGATGATTCGAAATTACAGAGATACATCAGATTCAATATCAGGCTTCTACAAAGTAAAAAAAGGTGTGTAGTTTTTTTTTAAATTTTTGCATAAGTTTGGTTTGAAGGAATTCAAAAGGCATAGTAAAGCATTATTATCGGTAACTGATGCCCCAAGGAAAGAAAATGCAAACACCTAGTAAGGAACCTGAAAGCTCTAGCATGACTCATGAAGAAGAGGAAGAAATGCTACATGATATATCAAAATTACAAGAACAAGTGCAACAAATGTCACGCTCACAAAAGCTAACAGATGCTAAGATAAATGGCGTGGAATCTAAGATAAAGGGCATGGAAGCTAAGATGGATGATCTGAAGGCAAATTTGAGGACAGATTTGAAGACAGACATGGCAGATTTGAAGACAGATTTGACAAATTTTCTACAAGAAATACTTACTAATGGTGAAAAGGTTGTAAAGGAAACTCATGATGTGAACAAAAGAAATGTTAATCATGATTCCATAGACTCTAATGTTGGATCGAAGACCCACCATATTCCAAAAATCGATATGAGGAAGTTTGATGGCAAGGATCCCGCCACATGGATATTACAGATGGAGCAATTCTTCGATCTCAATAATGTGCAAAACACACAAAAGGTACGTATGGCAACTTTATATTTGGAACCAAATCAGTTTGTATGGTATCAATGGCTTTGCTCTCGTAAACAATTTATCACTTGGGCAATTTTTACGAAAGAATTGATAGCACATTATGAGGATACAAAAAGCAACACTTTTTTTAGCCAATTGATAAGTCTCAAACAAAAGGGTTCAATAATGGAGCACATTGAGGAGTTCCAAAAATTGAACATAAGGGTAAAAGATATTCCAGAGGAGCATAGGATTGATGTGTTCATAGGGTCTTTAAAGGATAATATCCAACATGATGTTCGCCTTTGGGAACCTGATTCATTAGAGAAGGCATTCAGGTTAGCAAGAAAAATGGAAAGCAAAATTATGGCAACCAGGAAGCATACCACTCACAACTATAAAGACGGAAGTGTTGTTGCCCCTAGTCTTCCACAACCTATAAGGTTGACACCACAACAATTGGAAGAAAAAAGAGCAAAAGGGCTTTGTTACAGTTGTGATAGCAAATACACTAAAGGTCATAAGTGTGCTGAGAAGAAATTATTCTACATAGATTGTGAAGAGGAAGAAGAAAAGGAGCAAGAAAGGTCAAAAGAAGAGGATATACTCCAGGAACAAAGCCTAGATGAAGAACAAATAAATCCGACCATATCTTGTAATGCATTGGCAGGAATTACCACTCCTCAAACCATCAAGATAGAAGGACAAATCAAGAAGAAAAAGGTAATAGTGTTGATTGATTCAGGAAGCACCCACAATTTTATTCATTGTAGGGTAGCAAAAGAATTGAATTGCTTCCTATATCCAGCACCAGAGTGTCAAGTGATGATTGCAAATGGAGGAACAATAAATTGCTCTGGAAAGTGCCATAATATCAAGCTATCCATGGGAGAATATGTATTGACTAGCCCAATGCTTTCCATTCCAATGGGAGGTGCTGATGTTGTACTAGGAGTCCAATGGCTACAATCCTTGGGTACAATAGCTTTTAATTTTCAAGAACTTTTCATCAAATTTTCTACGGAAGGAAAGGAAGTTGAATTAAGGGGTATTGCAGGGAAACCAGGAAAGATAATCAGCTCTAATGGTATGACAAAGCTTCTAAAAAGGGAGAAAAGAGGTGTAATTGCACAATTATGTTCGCTAGATGTTTCCACATTGGAATCATCTATTTCTCCAGATCTCCAAAAAGTCCTGGACAATCATTCCAAGGTATTTGAGACTCCCAAAGGTCTCCCACCTATGCGTGATCATGATCATGCTATTCATCTGATTCCAGGAAGTGTTCCTCCAAACATCAGGCCGTACAGATATCCCTATGTCCAAAAAAGTGAAATTGAACGTATGGTTGCAGAAATGCTAGAGGCTGGTATAATTCAACCGAGTCAAAGTTCTTTCTCTGCTCCAGTAGTATTGGTGCACAAGAAGGATGGATCATGGCGCATGTGTCCAGATTATAGGGAGCTCAACAAGCTCACTATTAAAGATAAGTTCCCCATTCCTGTCATTGATGAATTACTGGATGAATTGCATGGATCAATTTACTTCACCAAGTTGGATCTTCGTTCAGGATATCATCAAATCAGAATGAAGATTGAAGACATTCCGAAAACGGCATTTAGAACTCATGAGGGTCATTATGAATTTTTGGTCATGCCTTTTGGCCTTACCAATGCACCTTCAACATTTCAAGGTTTGATGAATTCAATTTTCAAACCATTCCTTAGAAAATTTGTGTTAGTATTTTTTGATGATATACTAATCTACAGCAAGTCTTGGAAGGATCATGTTGAACATGTTGACAGGGTGCTACAACTATTGGAGGAGAAACAATTATATGCAAAAAGATCCAAATGTTTCTTTGGAGTCCAGGAGGTGGAATATTTGGGTCATATTGTATCTCATGAAGGAGTTAAGGTAGACCCTAGCAAAATTAAAGCCATTAAGGAATGGAAAATCCCCACATCCATAAAGCATCTGCGAGGATTTCTTGGGTTGACAGGGTATTATCGCAAGTTTGTTAAGAATTATGGGAGAATAGCAGCACCTCTAACAACATTATTGAAGAAAGATGCATTTTCATGGACTCCGGAAGCAACAAAGGCCTTTGAACATCTTAAAGAGGCAATGTGCCAAGCACCGGTCTTAGCTACACCGGACTTCACAAAAACCTTTATTGTGGAATGTGATGCTTCAGGAAATGGAATTGGTGTTGTTCTAATGCAAGATGAAAGACCCATTGCTTTTGAAAGTCGTCCAATCAAGGGAAAGTTTTTAAGCAAAGCTATTTATGAGAAGGAAATGTTGGCAATACTCCATGCACTTAAGAAATGGCGACCCTACCTAATGGGAAGACACTTCAAGGTAAAAACGGATCATGATAGCCTTAAATACTTTTTAGAACAAAGATTATCCTCTGAAGAGCAACAAAAGTGGGTCACAAAGATGTTGGGTTATGACTTTGAAATCATCTACAAAAAAGGGAAGCAAAATGTGGTGGCAGATGCACTCTCAAGAAAGGATGAGGATGTGGAAGCATTGTTGTGCGCCATTTCTATTATCCAACCAGATTGGATAAATGAAGCAAGGGAGGAATGGAAGAATGACGAAGAAGTGTGGGCACTTATTCGAAAGCTACAACAAGATTCCAGTACGTCTGATACATTTAGCTGGAAAAATGATTCGTTATGGTACAAAGATCGCTTATACCTCTGTAAGAATTCCCAGCTAAAACAAAAGATTCTTATGGAATTGCACACTTCTCCCTTAGGAGGGCACTCAGGATTTTTAAAAACTTACCACAGGGTTAAGAAGGAATTTTTTTGGGATGGCCTTAAATCAGATATTCAAAAGTTTGTGGCGGAATGTTTGGTTTGCCAACAAAATAAAGTTGAAACAATTAAGACACCGGGTCTATTACAACCTTTATCCATTCCAAGCCAACGTTGGGAGGAGGTTTCAATGGATTTTATCACAGGTTTACCCAAGTCTGAGGGAAAGAGTGTCATCATGGTGGTAGTTGACAGACTTACCAAGTATGCACACTTTTGTGCATTATCACATCCATTTAAAGCCAGTACAGTTTCTACTGCATTTATGGAAACAATTCAAAAGCTACATGGAAACCCAAAGATTATTGTAAGTGACAGAGATCCCATTTTCACTGGAAATTTTTGGACAGAATTATTTTCTTGTCTTGGTACTCAGTTAGCTCATAGCTCATCTTATCATCCTCAATCTGATGGGCAAACTGAGATAGTAAACAAATGTTTGGAAGGATATCTTCGTTGCTTTGTATCTGATAAACAGACACAATGGGTCAAATGGTTGCCTCTGGCTGAATGGTGGTATAACACTTCCTTCCATACAGCAACAAAAATGACCCCATTTATGGCACTTTATGGGTATCAACCACCATCCATCACATCATATTTAAGAGAAAATTCTAAGGTTCAGGCAGTGGAACATCACATCGAACATCAACAACAAGTCCTCCAACTCTTAAAGGATAACCTCGTGTTGGCACAGAATAGAATGAAACAACAGGCAGATCAACATCGCAGTGAAAGAAGTTTTGATGTAGGTGATTGGGTATTCCTACGGCTACAACCATATAAGCAAATGTCCCTCAAGCAAGCTAAGAAGGATAATAAATTATCACCAAAGTATTATGGTCCGTACAAGGTGTTGCAAAAGATTGGTACTATGGCATACAAATTGGAGCTTCCTGCAGCTTCTCGATTGCACCCAGTTTTCCATGTTTCATGTTTAAAGAAGGTTATAGGCGACAAGCTCCCAGTTCAAACAATATTGCCAGAACTTGACGAGGAAGGAAAAATTGGAACCGGAAGCAGTCACAGAAACAAGAACTCGACAGCTACGAAATCGATCAATTTCAGAGTATCTTATCAAGTGGAAGAACTTATCCGCTGAAGATTCCACATGGGAGGATGAGAATTTTATGCAGAAATATCCAGAACTACTCAAGCGTTGAGGACAACACTTTTTTGAAGGAGAGGGGCATGTTGGGTCCCTATAATACTAGTGATTACCCCATTACTATTGTAGTTATACCCCTTATTTATATTGTTGTGCCCCATTGCCCCCATATTGTTATTAATGTGCCCATAGAATCCCTCTATTGTTATTTTTGTGGCTTTATATTATTATTGTTAGGTCGGCTGGATTATATTGTGACTCCTTAGACTCCTATATATAGAAAGGAGGTTTTGTCATTTGAATCATCCAAGAATTGTTCATTTATGTAATGTAAAGGAGGTTGCCCCCTCGAAGAGGCTGAATTCTAAGGCGTTGATCTATCTTTTCTATCTTTTCTTGAGCTGGTTTCATAACAGATAACTTGTACGAAGTGCCACATGTCATTATTTCGACCTTCAAACCTGAAACTGATATACAGAAAACTACAGGTCGTCCTCTTTCTGTGACTTCTTACGAAATTTCAATCTGACACTCAGATAAAGTTATGACTATTTTCCTAAGGTCACCTGTTTGGAATGTAATTCAGGGGCCTACAAAAACCCTAAATGTCTCGGACCGTATCTCCAAAGATATAGCGAAGAAAAATTTGAAATTTGGGCCCGTGATTCACCAATATTGTGGCTCAAATGGATTTTAATTTTAGAATCTAAAACTTCGTAGAAAACAAATTATAGCGAATATGTCACGATGACCTGTTTGAGATGGAATTCTAGAGATTGCAAAAACCCTAATTGCCTCAGATCATATCTACGAAAATATAGCAAGATAAGATCTGAAATTCGAACCCGAGGTTCAGAACGATTTCATCTCAAATGGGCTTTTTTTTTTATCTTCTGAAACTTCGCATAGAAAAAGTTATAGCAAAAATTCCACGAAGGCCTGTGTGGAGCAGCGAAACCCTAGAATCCAAAGCTCTGATACCAAATGTTATGAAACCAGCTCACAAAAATATAGAAAAGATATATCAACGACTTAGAAATCAGCCTCTTGGACGGGGAAACCTACTTTACATTACACAAATGAACAATTCTTGGATGATACAAATGGCAAGACCTCCTTTCTATATATAGGATTCTAAGGGGTCATAATATAATTAGAGCCGACATAATAATAATAATGTAAGGGAACAACAATAACAATAGTGGGCTTCTATGGGGCACAATAATAACAATATGGGGACTACATGGGCACAACAATATAATAAGGGGTTGCACTAATAACAATAAGGGCTTACACTAGTAGTATAGGGACCTAATAGAATGTAATGCAGAAAATTTTGTAGAAATTCTACAAATTCTCTACAAATCTCGCTCTAAGACCATGTAGAAAATATGACTGTAGATTAACCCGATAATGCAATATAACCAAAGAAAAATACTATAACATACTTCTACTATCAATTTGTGGAAGCTTAAAAATCGATCTGAATCAGAGCTGAACAATATAACCAAAAGAAGAAGAAATCACAATACACATGAAAATACTTAGGGGAAAGCCTCAGCTAAAAACCCCACTATCTGTATTATCATACAAGGTGGAAATACATAGAGATTATACAAAGCCTTAGCTCTCATAGCTAGCCAGCTCTCAGTACAATCCTCCTGGATGCTCACAAACAATCAAATCTTCTCACAAGCTTTCTCCTCTACCCTCCAAGTTCCTATTTCCTTGCGCAGTTTCTCTGGGTGATCCTCTTGTTACCAAGTGGAAGACTGATCACTCACACTGATCCTACACCCTGTCAGAACTGCGCAATCCTCAAGGAACATTGATCCTTTTGCATGCATGAGTTTCCTTTATAGGAGAAAACATGCAACTGATAGTACATTGTCCTTGACATTTAGCTTAACTGGGTCTTTCTTTGAATAGACATGCATGAGTTTCTGATGAGGGAATCTTCATTTATCTGGAGTACACTGGTTGAGTGCATGCATGCATCAACTGACTCATAAATCACAATTAGTTCCTCAAACAATTTGGAACTAGTTTAACTGGACTTAACTCAGTAAACTGAGTTAACTAATTACAACTCAAATATAACTCAATCTTATCTCCTTAATTAAGTGATAATCTCCTTAATTTAAGGTATAACTGTTGCATGACTTCAAAAAGACTTCTAACTTGAATTTCTACAACTAATTAATCCATAATGAATTTATTAATTAATTCCAAGTAGCTGGTGAGACTAAATTCGAATTTTAATTCACAATTTTAATTCAAGGACAAATTAAAATTGGAATATTCTGGATTCTATTTTTATCATTTCTTTTCACCTCATAATTTGTGTGCCTTTATTCTCATGGTTTCTTTTGTTTTCCTCTTCTCTGATGTGTATGTTTCACTTGGTTACATGCTATTTTAAATGAAAATTTGTATGCATCCTTGAAGTAAAAGATTTGGATCAAGTTTTGTATCAAAGCAAGTTTTCTTGATGCGAGTTGCATGAGTAAATGCTAACTAGGAACAAGCTCCAAAGAAATGAAGGAAAACTATGATATGATATGATCTAAGACAAACAATTAAGGTATTATAGACTCATGTGCTTGGATGTGCCTATGTTAGTTTATGCAACGGATCGATAAGATTGTGAAATACACAGACACTGAAGCAGTTAGAGAAAACATAACAGGCAAACATGTAAACACAATAAGTTTAATAAGGAGTTCACCCAATACTCCTGGGCTACGTCTCCCAGTCCAGCCTTCAGTGGTGGCCTCTCTATTATGTTTTCAAAAGTAGAGTTTTTACAACAGTGAGCTCAATTTGAGTCTCACATAGTAGATATAAATCAGCAAGACTGTACTTGGATCCCCCAAGTCTCTGGAGTACACAGACTCTACTTACTAAAACTCGACCTCTATTGGTCACAGTAGTATGAGCCCAATCTGAGACTCATACATGATAGGCATATACAGAGGAGTCCGCTTGAACTACTCAAGCCTTCTCTGGAGTACACAGACTCTCTCACGATCTTTGGCTTTGTCTGGCTCGATGCTACCTTTTTGCTTCTGCAGGTCAGCTCGGCTTCTTCTCTCTAATCTTAGCTTTCTGCGTCTAACTTACTCTCTCTCTCTCTTTCTCTATCAGTTCGTGGCTTTAAAGCCAATCTGCTTTCTCACTGTTCGTTTCCACTTCCCGGCTTTCCGGTTTCCCTGCCTTTGTCCGTCTAAATCCCTCTGTTCTGTGTAATCATCATTGTATAACGCCTCACAGGGAGGTGGCCACCTATTTCATAACGAACTGAGTGTCAGTTCTCTTGGACATTCTCAAAATGACCGTTTATTCCGTTAACTCCAAGAATGCCCGTGAAACACAACTTTCTGCCAACGCATCGTCCACGTTGGACTTCAAATCTTATACAACTCTACCTGTTTACTTCGTCAAATCCGGTCACCCATTGGAATGCATCTCCGTCGTTGATCTGGAGCCTCCAGATCCAACGGTCATCGTCCATATCGGGCGGATAAGTAACATGATGTTTACCCGTCCGATGTGAGTGGTTTTCTCTCTCTTCCGCCGGATGCGTGGCACCCCTTGTGTGGCATCGGGTGGGACTCGGTTGAAACCGCTTACCGCTCAAAGCCCTTTTGATATTCTACCAGTTTTTGTGGGACCCCGCCTCTGACGAAATCGGCGCGATATCTGTTGCATTTTATAACTTTTCAGGTCCAGGCGCTCGGGGCTTTTCCTTCTTTGAGGGGTTTGCCCGGCGATATGCGATTAGCAACTTGTTGCTAATCGCATATCAGAAACTACCCTCGTTTCTTAAATTGACCTCTAGTTTTGCTAATTTGTGGCAGCGCACGTTACCATAAACCAACGGCCTGCACGCTTGACCGAGGGTCCTTGTTGCTCCACGTTGTTCACAAATTTCAACTGTTTCGAGGATATCTCTGATGAGCTTGATCTTTATAAGACTTTGAAACTTTGGCATAAAGAGTTCATGAAAACTTAGAGAGTGTTCTAGGATCCAATTCGGATCACGGCCTTCCCATTGAAAAAACTTTTGGACCACCTATTGTGGTAAAAACACAACCCCCCCATTATTGATGTGTTCACTTCAAATATTTGGGACCCTTTCTATAAAAATTTGGCTAAACACCTTTTTGGATTTTTATTTTAGTTGATTGCCCTACGCTTTTGTTAATTTTTAGTTTTCTTTGGATTCTTGTTTTGATTGTTTTCTTAAAATCGATTTTTTACAAGCTTCCCATTGACGCTTGTTTCGCCTCATTTGGTCAACTGGTTTGAAAATGGCACTCCTTTGAAGTCTCATCATTTATCTAGCCTGGGTTAAAAATGCATAAAATGTACAATATTGCATTTTGTAAATAAATTAGTTCAATAAGGCATTCATTTTAAATATTAACCTGTAGCGAGTTTTTACTAACATTTTTCATTTTTAGTTATGCAGCCAAATTATTAATTATCGGGATTTTAAGAAATTCACTCTAATTTCCAAACCAAATCCTAAACTCGAAAACCCAAACATTCAAGTGGCTGTAGTTTATTTTTATTATTTTTAATTATTTTTCAAGTGGCTGTAGTTTAGATAATTTCACAACTTAATTAAAATTCATTAAAATAAAATCAAAACCAAAAAAAATAAAAAAATTAATATTAAATATTAATTTAATTAAATTTAATTAATATAATTAATATAATTAAATTAAAATTTAATATAAAAAATAAATAAATAATCGCATCGGAAGTTCTATTCGCAACAAATTTTAAAGAACCCCGATAAACCCATTAGCCATCCCCCGATGCGATATCGGGTCGGAAGTTCTATTCGCAACAAATTTTAAAGAACCCCGATAAGCCCATTAGTCACCCCCGATGCGATTTGCCGATGGCTTCATAACTCAATGGGGCATTAACTTAGGCTTATACTCCATTTGTTTTTTTGGTCAACTCACTCATACGTGTGAGTGGAGTTAATGAAAGGTAGGTTAGTGTATTAGTTTGAATATTAATATGTTATATATTAATTAACTTAATTAATAATATGTAATATATTATATTAATTAAATTAATTAATAATATGTAATATATTATATTATTTAAATTAATATGTAATATTTATTTAATTTAATTAAAATTTAAATATCATTTAGATTAAGATTGATTAGTTTTTAATTAGCTTAAATTCGTTTATAAATAGTTAATTAAATATTAGTTATTTAAATTAATAAATAATTTACTAATAATTAGTTTAGTTTATAATTAGCAATTAAATTAGAATTAATTAGAGATTAATTTAGGGTTAGTTTTTAATTACAATTTTTTAGCCTAGCAACAGAATTTCCAGATTTATGCCAGATTTGACTCATCAACTTTGGAAGCTCATAGAATGAGTTATATTTGGCCAAATGAGACCGAGGATGACTCATTGGAAAGAGAAAATCAAGGAGAATATTTCTGAGGAGATTTCATTGACAGATTTGGTCATTTATTGGGTCAAAAATCAGGCAGAAGATCAAGCTCCGAATTTTGAAAACAAAATCATTTTTCTGAGTTTTATTTTCATTGGTCCAGGCCTCTTCTAATTGCAGATTCACTCGTCAATGATATTCTTGGCCAATTAAATCATTCCAGGCATCAAAAGAGAATTTATATTTTATAGAATTTGATTGGATTTGATTTAAATTCTAGCAATGCCATGTTGATTTTATTGTTGCATTTTAATTTATTTTGATTTCTTTTTGCAGGAAAACAGTGGAAGAAATATGAAGAAAATGATCTCAATCAATGAGAATGCTCCAGCAATTGGATTTGGCAGATTTCTCTTCACCAAACTTTCCTCTCAAGAATTTCTTCACAAATAGTATAAGTAATAGATTGCAAAATGGAATAAGGGGCTGCTCTCCTCTGCAATTTTAGACTGCTGAAAGCACTACTGTAATAGGAATTTAGAGTTGTAGGAGAGAGGAGAGAAAATCTCAGATCTGGGGATTATTGAGGATTTTTCCTTTGTATCTTGAATTATGTATGAGGGGCAGAGTTTTCACTATTGTGGCTTTAGCTTTGAAGGTAGAAGTTCAAGCAATTGTAAAGGACTGTTGGAGACCAAGATCAGAGAAATGGATGCAATAAATTGGTATTTTTAATACTACTGTTTTAAATATCAGTTTCATTTTTATGGTAACAAGAATGTGTCATTTTATTCATGTTTGTGCATTATTGTCAATATGGGTAGTTTGTCTCAATGTTGTTATCATGTATCTCTGTTCTTATGGATTAATTTCTGATTTCTGAGTAACTATTTACTCAGAAATCTGCCCTATTAAAACTGATTTATTAAGTGGTAATATGTTGTGAACTATTTCCACATATTATTGTTTAGTTATTGGATTTGCTGATTTGATAATCAATATCATTTATGTGAACTACTTCCTGAGTGTTGTTGGTTTATTATTTCAGTTAAAAGGTCTCAATAGGATGTGTTTTGATATCCATAATATCAGTTAATTGAACTACTTCATTAACTTGATATTCATTATAAACAAGACATATCTAAATCCCAATACTTTAATTATCTTGCTCTTAGTTGGGTTAGATCTATATCTGCCTAATCAAGATAGGATTTAGATTAGTTTCTTTTGCTTGCATCATAGAATAAGCTTGCATTTAGAGTCAATTCTACATTCTTTTAAGTCCTCTCTTCAAAGATGCAAAACTTTAGTTGTGGCTTGGCTGAACCCAAATCAGCTTAAGGGTCATTCTTTTGCCTAATCAGCAAGAAGAAGTGATCTGATATTCCTGTCTATTGGTATGTAAAGATACATCATAAACCAATAGCAATAGGGAAAAGGTAACTGGACCTAGTTGAACCAGTCGGAGCCACCACACCAAACGGAAAAGGAGCTGCTTTTAAGATCCGGACCAGGTGGTTATCCCCCAATGTTGTTGTAGCGATTTTTGAGGCATCAACATTTTTGGCGCTAGAAGGAGGGCCTGAGAAATTTGTCTATTGGATTCTTTTCAATTTTAATATTTTATTTATTGTGACGGCTCCTCTTAAGCTTCCAATTTGGAGTTGTATCCATGGACATGCATCCTCCAATACTCCACCCGAAGTGGTAAGACTCTTGTCTCAGGTAAAATTCAATGGTAAGAGAAATTCTTCTGCTTTTAACCATGTCTTTCAATTTATTCAAAATGTGTCAAATTACGATTTTCAAGGAATTGATGAAGGTATTTTATGCAGAAGTTTTACTCTCACATTTGCGGCAAAAGCCAGAAACTGGTGTAAAACTCTTCCAGTTGCTTCAATCCACAGCTGGGATCAATTTGTTACAATTTTCATGTGTAAATTCGACAGCTATGATTATGAATAGGTATATGAAGAAATTGAATATCTACGAAGGTTTAAAAATGAGTCTGTTAATGATTTTAATATGCGATTTCATTTGAATTTCTTAAGATTTAAAGACGAAGATAAACCTACGGAAGAAGAATCATTAGATTGGTTTGAATATATTTGTTCTCTTCCAACCATTCCCAATCCATATGAAATTAATTCGAGCTTTGTTCCATCCCCTTCTAATATAAATGAGAATCCCAATATGGATGTGCAAATAAATGGTGATGAAGTGGTTTCACAAAGCTTGGAAAATTTTTCCATTCAAATGCAAGAAGACAACAATAACAATTTTGGGGAAAAAACCGCCTTGAAATCTAAAAGCTACTTTGAAGTAAATTCGGAAAATCAAATCGCAAATCAGCAAGTACAAGCAGCAATCAAAGTAAATAAAATGCAAACTGCTGTACAAATTTCTGAATTTCTCCATGATGAGCAAATGCCGAAATCACAGCAGCAAAGCAGCCTTCTTCAAGAAAGCATGAGTATGCAAAGGAATGATCTGCAATCTGAAATTTACAATGAGCATAACGCACAAGAGCTCTCAAACAGAGACAATTTTAAATGCATTGTTTCAGGTTCACATTTTTCCCTTTATCCTGATATTTTTAATGATAGTAATTTTTCTCCTCTTGGTATCAATGATATTTCAGAAATTAAAGAGGATGATTTAAATGAATTACCATTTAATTTTTATCAAGATAAAGAAACAATAATTGATCATTCTTTTGCCACTAATGAACATGAGATTTTTGTTCCTCCTTGTTTTGGTATATTTGATGAAATCGAAGGGAATTCCAGACAATCTTGTGAGGTCATTTATGATGATTACTCTAACATTGAGGATGTTGATTTCTATTATTCTCAAGAGAATCCTCATGATAAAATTCAGATAACATATGAGGATGAGGAACGCTTCAATTTAGGAATTATCCCAACTAATCCTCATTTTAGAGCAGCAAATTATCTTCATGATTTCACCATTCAAGAAATCATTCAAATTTATGATTCATATGAGGATAAAACTCTCATTCCTATTCATAATCATAATTCGTTTTCTATTTCACAAGTTGGAATTCGAAATTACCCAAATTCCATAATTCTGGCCATTCCTTGTGAAAATGAAATCATTTCAAAACGATCCCAAATGTGCTGTAACATTAGTTGTAAAAATAGTAATTTCATTTTATTTTTATTTCCCCACTTATTTTGTATAAAATTAGATTTAATTTTTCAAATTTTCCACACTTTTCGCTGGCATATTAAATACCTTACTATCAAACACTCAATTGATGCATTGCCCAATTGGGAAATTCAAGTTTCATATTATAATCATCAGCATCTAAAGATATTAATATTCCAATTTATATCAATGCTAATGTTTCATCAAAAGATTCTATCTTTTCAAAGGCAATGTCAACAAGAGAATGTATTTTTGCAATCTGGCCAGCAATTCAATTCAATTAATAAATTGCCATTTTATTTGAAAGACTTCCATCCATTTTTCATTGACTCATTTGAAAAATGTTTGGAAATTTTTCCTTCAAGGAAAATTGTCAATGATTTAACATTTGTACATAACACTAACCAATTTTTCAGGTCAAGGAATCTAAAAGCTCATCTTCACAATCTGGCTTGTTATCTCTTCCTTTGAACATTTCTCAATCCTTAATAGAAATCCATCCAGATTTTTATGATCCAATTGGTAGTCAATTGGAAAGGAAATTTCAGGAGAGAGAGATTTTAATTAAGTTCCTAACAATAACTGTACATTCTGATTTCATATTTATTTTCCTTAGTTTAGTCAAATCTGTATTTTTATTACTAACATTTGAACTGTACATAAACACGGGAATAAAAATGAGAAAATGGCTACACTGGAAATATGACTATACCTAGTCATTTTCATGTATATGGTTAGAATAGGAGTAGAATTAATTTAGTTTGTTTGTTTTATGTAGTTAATTTATTTTCAACAGTTCTGTAGATTAAAAATAAAACAAAGCAATCAGCCACTCTCATACATGTTCAGTGAAAACATTTTTTCCCTATCAGAAAATTTTAATTCTTGCTTTCTTTTTTAAATTTCTTACAGCAATACCTCTACTCTGCCTATTTTGAATAATGTCTTGATTAAATTCAATTAAGATTGCACTTGGCATCGATCGCCTCAAAGCCACTTTTCTTTATTTCGAGATTTCCTTCTAAGATTTTCTTTTGAAATTTATATGGTAAGGATTTGAGGATATAAAAGCTTCATGATCCCATTATCCCATGAAATGTATGACTGTCTATCATAAGCTTAATTCTAATTCAATCATTATTAGTCAGTCTAACCTTTCACGGTAATCATATGAAGTTCATATTATCTTCCTCGAAATTTGTTAAGGATGTCCATTCTGCTGTGAGCACACCTTCAAATCTGTTTTGATATTTTTCCACAAATAGTGGCTTTATCCCATTCTGATCTTTAGTTTATTATTTGATGCTACAAAACGCATCATATTCATTTACTAAAGGTATTATTGAACAGTCGCTATAACAATACAGATTCTTCTCAAGTTATTCAGAATAAGCAGAGATAATAAATTGTTGTTTCAATTCAAAAGGGGAGCCTATTTTTATATTTATTTCTGGTAAATTCTATATTTCCTGAACATGAATAAACAGATCTTATTTAGGCTGATTGCACACTTAGATTTAGAATAAATAATGAGATGATTTTAAACGAAGAGAAAATTTGATAAATCAAAGGAAGAATTTGAAGATTCATAAGGTAAAATTTGCAGACAATTTCCTTTCAGGTACGCATTTACAAGTTCATTCTCATCTCTTATTAGTTTCTCTTTTCTTTAGTTTATTTTTATTTGTGTTATGTTTTATTTGCAGGTTTTTATTTCGTTTTCGAAACTTGAAGTAAGCAGTAAACCCATTTCAAATTTGCAATAGGCTCAGGGAAATTTTATTTGTGATGCATTATAATTTAAGCATTTTTAATTTTGCTTTTATTCACTTAGAAAACACAATTAAAATTTCAAGGAATATCATAAGACCATTCGCATCATAAGATTTCATCGGAAGTAGTTCTTAGCATTTCTTTTGATAAAAAATTATTCATAAAATACCTCCGATGTATTATCTTACTTATATGCCATATCGCATTTCGCATGTCAGAGCTTTGCAGTCAAAGTATACTTCCATTATTGTGAATCACCAATAATCGGCTTTACCGATATTGCAATGAACACATAATCCCGGACCCGATATGAAATTCAAATCAAGTTTAAAAAATATCGCGTCCGTTTAATCGCAATAATGGTAGGAACATAATTTTAAAGGGTCGATGTCTTGGATCCGATATGTTATTAAAATATCATCATAAATCTATCGGGTCCACTAATCATCGCATATCAGCGTATCGAGAATGGTTACATCATGTGCTCAAGATTGCCGATTGCGCCGATTGCCGATCGCCGATTAGCCACAACATTCATCGCACATCGGCATCGCAGGAATCATATTGTGTGACATCGGGTGCTTAAGATTGCCGATCGCCGATTAGTTATGTCATCCATCGTATCGCCGATATCGCAATCGCTTCCTTGCATTTTTATTTATGGCCATATCATTATTCTGAATCTGCGATGCGCGATGTCCAAAGTACAAATCACAAGATACGGTGTGCGATGTGCAATTTGTGACATAACTGTCCCCGATCCCTGATTTAATATTTCTTTAATGATGCGATCGCTCTATCTCATAGTACAACTTCTCATCGCATATTTTCATATCGGCGATTCGCCATTGCAACCTTTGATGCAAGAACTTCCAATGCATGCCTCTAAGCCGTTAACATTTAATCAATATATGGCATAGCAATAAAATTGAAGTCTTGCAAATTAAACTTAAAGCATGATGAAGAAACATGTTGTGTGGATCATCCGATGAGGCGATGTGTTAAAGCGAGCTTGGGTAACCACTATGGTAAAAAGGCAATTGATGACAAATTTGCAGCATACAAAAATCATTTCAATTTCTCATACATTTTAGTTTTAAATATATAATTCCATAATTAAAAATGGAATTCAAGACCTCTATCTTTATATTTAAATTTTATTATTTTGGATTTGGTATCGATTCTGGACAATTTATCAAATCATGGAGTTTATATTAAACTTATAATATTTTGAGGAATAGTCATTACTGCAAATTCTCATTCTCATCTCTGATGCATTTCTTTTATTTCAATTCCCCTAAGCACTAAGTATTCTATTTTTACATTTTACTGCTTGCTTTAGTTTAAATAAAATAAATAATGATTTTGGGTTATAGGATTTTGGTTAGTGGGATTTCTTCGTGTTTTTAATAATAATTAAAATAAGGAGTCAGCTAGTTTGGGGAAATTGATACCTTTCAGGTAAGATCAAAAGCAATTATCCAATGGTAAGCTTCATGTGCCCATTTTCATTAATTTCCATTTCATCATTCTAGTTTCATTTTTGTTTTTAAATTATGCTGATATAAAACTCTGTTTTGCAGCTCTCCATTTAAAGCTTTCAATCCTCTGTCAGATCATATTTTCGAAGTCCATACTCTTCTCCTGGCTTAATTTCATGAAGCAGCGATGATCTTCCATGAAACAGCTACACCAGGAAGTTTCTAAACCTTTAGTTTGTTTCTTTAGCATTCCTTTCATTGGAAAACTATTAAGATGATGCTTTGAAACAAGAAAATTAATATCAGACATAAAGTTTTCATGATGGCTGAATTTTATCGTCCCTGTTATCCAAAAAAGCCTAAAACACTTACAACTCTGCAAGGTATGTTTCTAGATCTCAACATAAGAAGGAATGATTACATGCTTATTTTCTTTTTCTTCATATTGTTGGAGACATTGGTATAAACATTCTTGTTTGAGTTTATCATGTGAAACTTGGATTTTCCTTCCCATTTTTAGAGATTTCTTTGTTTTTATTTTTATTGCTGATTTCTTTTCTCACTTTAGCATGACTTCTTTTCTTTTGGTTTTTAGTGTTGATTTTGGTGACTTTGCCGTGATTTATATGGAAGGTCTTCTTGTTACCTAACAATGGTCAGCATACATGGAAAAAATTGTTAATAGTCACCTATTAGCTTTTTCTTAAATCTCTTAGTGAAGTTTGATTTTCTTATTATAAAGGTAGACATACTTAAGGAAGAGATTACCAATCAAGAGAAGTTGGCAAAGTATCATAAAATCTGAAAATTTCTTTTTCATCAAATTGTAATCATTTTGAGATTTCAAAATTTTATTAAGATCTTTCAAAGTTTTATTATCAGTCAAGAAAAGTTATTTTTAACCAAGTAAAGACACTTTACAGCAAAGCACCTTTAACTTTGAAATTGTCATTCTTAACTCTTAAGGAGTCAATGATTCTCCTTGTCCCAAAGAGTCTTATTTTTCTAGAGGATAATCCTGAAATATATTTAAACTTAGAAGATAAGAGGTCTCATCATGAGCCTGCTTACCATGATCATAGGGGAAAAATAGGCTGACATTACCAACATTGATAAACAAACCAGGGTAATGACTTATGATTGCAAACAATTATAAGACAAGGGGTCTCATCACGAGCCAGCTTGTTCGGACCGATTATAGCCAGTGAGTGGCATTGTCAATTATCTGGCCACCAAACCAGGACAATGGCTTTTAAGATTTATAACAAAAAAAAAATAAAAAAAAAAACATATATAAATGGATTTATCTCTAGATCAATAATTCTTAAACAGATGGGATTCTGAATCATTTATGATTAAAAGGTAACCCTGTCGAAACTATAGATGTTTGCTGGCAGCAACGGCTTTACCTATGACAAAGGAGTATATTTTAAAAGCTAAGCTGTAAAGTGACACTTGCTTTATCTCTACAACTAATTAAGGATTGATATAGAGTTTTGAAATATTTTAATTCATGAGAAATTTTGAGAAAAATTACAATTAGATGATTCCTGTTTTTATTCAGATTAATAAACTTAGTCAAGCATTTCAAGCATAATTTTCTCTTCTTTAATTATTTTTGCTTTAATTTTAGGAAAATCTCATTCATAACAGAGATAACTGGTTCTTCTCCCGCGTGTCGCCATTGTTGTGGTAAAAACACAACCCCCCCATTATTGATGTGTTCACTTCAAATAATGGGGACCCTTTCTATAAAAATTTGGCTAAACACCTTTTTGGATTTTTATTTTAGTTGATTGCCTACGCTTTTGTTAATTTTTAGTTTTCTTTGGATTCTTGTTTTCATTTTTTTCTTAAAATCGATTTTTTACAAGCTTCTCATTGATGCTTGTTTCGCCTCATTTGGTCAACTGGTTTGAAAATGGCACTCCTTTAAAGTCTCATCATTTATCTAGCTTGGGTTAAAAATGCATAAAATGTACAATATTGCATTTTGTAAATAAATTAGTTCAATAAGACATTCATTTTAAATATTAACCTGTAGCGAGTTTTTATTAACATTTTTCATTTTTAGTTATGCAGCCAAATTATTAATTATCGGGATTTTAAGAAATTCACTCTAATTTCCAAACCAAATCCTAAACTCGAAAACCCAAACATTCAAGTGGTTGTAGTTTATTTTTATTATTTTTAATTATTTTTCAAGTGGCTGTAGTTTAGATAATTTCACAACTTAATTAAAATTCACTAAAATAAAATCAAAACCAAAAAAAAAAATAATAATAATATGAAATATTAATTTAATTAAATTTAATTAATATAATTAATTTAATTAAATTAAAATTTAATATAAAAAATAAATAAATAATCACATCGGAAGTTCTATTCGCAACAAATTTTAAAGAACCCCGATAAACCCATTGGCCATCCCCCGATGCGATATCGGGTCGGAAGTTCTATTCGCAACAAATTTTAAAGAACCACGATAAGCCCATTAGTCATTCCCCGATGCGATTTGCCGATGGCTTCATAACTCAATGGGGCATTAACTTAGGCTTATACTCCATTTGTTTTTTTGGTCAACTCACTCATACGTGTGAGTGGAGTTAATGAAAGGTAGGTTAGTATATTAGTTTGAATATTAATATGTTATATATTAATTAAATTAATTAATAATATGTAATATATTATATTAATTAAATTAATTAATAATATGTAATATATTATATTATTTAAATTAATATGTAATATTTAATTAATTTAATTAAAATTTAAATATCATTTAGATTAAGATTGATTAGTTTTTAATTAGCTTAAATTCATTTATAAATAGTTAATTAAATATTAGTTAGTTAAATTAATAAATAGTTTACTAATAATTAGTTTAGTTTATAATTAGCAATTAAATTAGAATTAATTAGAGATTAATTTAGGATTAGTTTTTAATTACAATTTTTTAGCCCAACAACAGAATTTCCAGATTTATGCCAGATTTGACTCATCAACTTTGGAAGCTCATAGAATGAGTTATACTTGGCCAAATGAGGCCGAGGACGGCTCATTGGAAAGAGAAATCAAGGAGAATATTTCTAAGGAGATTTCATTGACAGATTTGGTCATTTATTGGGTCAAAAATCAGGCAGAAGATCAAGCTCCGAATTTTGAAAACAAAATCATTTTTCTGAGTTTTATTTTCATTGGTCCAGGCCTCTTCTAATTGCAGATTCACTCGTCAATGATATTCTTGGTCAATTAAATCATCCCAGGCATCAAAAGAGAATTTATATTTTATAGAATTTGATTGGAATTGATTTAAATGCTAGCAATGCCATGTTGATTTTATTGTTGCATTTTAATTTATTTTGATTTCTTTTTGCAGGAAAACAGTGAAAGAAATATGAAGAAAATAATCTCAATCAATGAGAATGATCCAGCAATTGGATTTGGCAGATTTCTCTTCACCAAACTTTCCTCTCAAGAATTTTTTCACAAATAGTATAAGTAATAGATTGCAGAATGGAATAAGGGGCTACTCTCCTCTGCAATTTTAGACTGCTGAATGCACTACTGTAATAGGAATTTAGAGTTGTAGGAGAGAGGAGAGAAAATCTCAGATTTGGGGATTATTGAGGATTTTTCCTTTGTATCTCGAATTATGTATGAGGGGTAGAGTTTTCACTATTGTGGCTTTAGCTTTGAAGGCATAAGTTCAAGCAATTGTAAAGGACTGTTTGAGACCAAGATCAGAGAAATGGATGCAATAAATTGGTATTTTTAATACTACTGTTTTAAATATCAGTTTCATTTTTATGGTAACAAGAATGTGTCATTTTATTCATGTTTGTGCATTATTGTCAATATGGGTAGTTTGTCTCAATGTTGTTATCATGTATCTCTGTTCTTATGGATTAATTTCTGATTTCTGAGTAACTATTTACTCAGAAATCTGCCCTATTAAAACTGATTTATTAAGTGGTAATATGTTGTGAACTATTTCCACATATTATTGTTTAGTTATTGGATTTGTTGATTTGATAATCAATATCATTTATGTGAACTACTTCCTGAGTGTTGTTGGTTTATTATTTCAGTGAAAAGGTCTCAATAGGATGTGTTTTGATATCCATAATATCAGTTAATTGAACTACTTCATTAACTTGATATTCATTATAAACAAGACATATCTAAATCCCAATACTTTAATTATCTTGCTCTTAGTTGGGTTAGATCTATATCTGCCTAATTAAGATAGGATTTAGATTAGTTTCTTTTGCTTACATCATAGAATAAGCTTGCATTTAGAGTAAATTCTACATTCTTTTAAGTCCTCTCCTCAAAGAGGCAAAACTTTAGTGGTGGCTTGGCTGAACCCAAATCAGCTTAAGGGTCATTCTTTTGCCTGATCAGCAAGAAGAAGTGATCTGATATCTCTGTCTATTAGTATGTAAAGATACATCATAAACCAATAGCAATAGGGAAAAGGTAACTGGACCTAGTTGAACCAGTCAGAGCCACCACACCAAACGGAAAAGAAGTTGTTTTTAAGGTCCGGACCGGGTGGTTATCCCCCAATGTTGTTGTAGCAATTTTCGAGGCATCAACACCACCAAAAGTTGGTTTTTAAGCATCAATCAAGTGAGGGTATAAATTCCTCGCTTGCCCAATTTCTATCCATCTTGCACTGCTTGGTTTTGACCCTTTGAGCCCAATCCTGAGGTACTCAACATCCCCTCTGCGCGTTGTTCTTACCTTCCTGTCCAGGACTGTATCTTCCTGCAATTCATTGAGATATTCAGGCAACAGATCATCAATAGAAGGCAATTGACTCTGCTCTTCGGGATCTTCAATCAATGAAGGTTCAAATAGTCTCAAGCTTTTGGCATTAACAACTGAATAGATGTGCATGTAAGCTGGAAAATCAAGGCGAAAAGCATTCTCACCAATTTTCTCAAGTATCTTGAAAGGTCCATACCTTATCGGCTTCAGCTTCTTACCTTCACCTTGCATTCTGTCTTTGCTGATATACAGCTAGACTTGATCACCAACTTGGAAACTATGCTCAATCCGATGCTTATCATGCCTTGCCTTGTACTTGGCTTGGCTCTTTTCTAGCCGTTCCTGTACTACCTGGTGATTCTCTTGGATTTGTTCAATGAAATTGGTTGCCTTGTCCACATCACTTTGTTTATCAACCGCCATGTCTTTACCAAAGACAAAATCCAAGGGAGACCTTGGTGTGAATCCAAAACAGGTCTCAAAAGGAGATCTCTGTGTAGAAGAATGTTTAGCTCGGTTGTAAGCATGTTGCACATAACATAGGTATTCATCCCAAAGCTTGGGATTCTTGCTGCAATAACCTCTAAGTAACTGGATCATTGTCCTATTGACCACTTCTTTTTGGCCATCTGTTTGAGGATGAAAAGTTGTGCTCTTCTTCAGTATGGTGTCCATCAATTCCCACAAACTCGCCCAAAATTTCCCAACAAATCAGGTATCTCGATCAGATACAATGGAAGTGGGTAATCCAAAATGAACCCATACATGCTGAAAGAACAGCTTTGCAGTTTTTTCAATTGTAATATGTTTGTTACAAGGTATTAAAATACTCATTTTGCTGAACCTATCCACAATAACATATAAATAGTCGTGACCTTTTCTAGATTTAGGCAGCCCCCCAACGAAGTCCATGGAAACACTTTCCCAAGGATGAGAAGGAATTGGTAGTGGAGTGTATAAACCTAGTTTTCTATTGTTGGGATTGCTTTTAGCACACATAGTACACCCTCCTACATATCTAAAAATTGTTTCATTCATTTTTGGCCAATAACAAAATCTTTGCAGCTGTGCAACTGTTTTACTTACACCAAAGTGACCTGATATTAGAGAAGCGTGTGCTTCTCGAATTATCTTTACTCTTTCAGTTTGTGGAATGCATAACTTTCCAAAATGATACAAGAGTTGGTCCTTAACATGATAATCTAATTCTTCTACTTGTTTACCATGGCTTAAAGTTGCATATACATCTTTAAATTCTATATATTGAGCATATTGTTCAATGTAGCTTTCATGCAATACTGAATTATGCTTATGTATAGTAGATGCATTTATGATTGGTCTGGACAACATATCTGCAATTTTATTGTGTATGCCCTTTTAATATCTGATGACAAGATGAAACTGTTGTAGAAAACCCATCCACCTATAGTGTCTTGATTGCTGCAACTTAGTTTGTGAGTGCAAATATTGAAGTGGTTGATGATCAGTATGTATAACTGTCTCTTTGCCCATAGGTAATGTTTCCAATTTTTCACACTCTGTACTAATTCATACAATTCTTTATCATATGTGGGATAATTAACTACTGCAGATTAAATGTCTCAGAATGATAACATATGGGTTTACCGTGCAACACTGCTCCCATGGCATAGTCACTGGCATCCATTTCAATCTCAAATGGTCTTTGAAAATCGGGAAATGCTAGTACTGGTGTTGTACTAATTTTTTCTTTCAAGGTGTCGAAGGCTTTCTGTTGTTTGCCTCCCCACTGAAACACCTTGTTCAATCCTATTAAAGCATGTAAGTAAGCTGCAATCAAGGAAAAGTTAGAAATAAACTTTCTCCAATACTGTGCTGCTCCTAGGAAGCTTCTAAATTTAGTAGCAGATTTGGGTTTAGGCCAGTTTACAATGACTGCAACCTTAGAGGGATCTATCTTCAATTCACCACCCCCTACAATATGACCCAAATAATTGAAAGATGTTTTGCCAAATTCACATTTTGAGAGCTTGACATAAAAATTTTCTGTTTTCAAAACATCTAGAGTCTGCTTTACATGCTTCAAGTGTTCTTCCCATGTTTTACTAAATATAAGAATGTCATATAAATATACAATGACAAAATCATCAATAAAAGGTCTAAGTACATCATTCATTACTCTCATGAAAGTAACAGGAGCATTAGTTAAGCAAAAAGGCATAACCAACCACTCATACAATCCCTTCTTTCTTTTGAAAGCAGTCTTCCATGCATCTTGCTCTGCAACTCTGGCCTGATGGTAGCCACTATGCAAGTCCAATTTGGAAAAATAAACAACTTCTTTCAACTGATCTAGTAGATCATCTATGCGAGGAAGAGGATAACAATTTTTTATCGTTATCTTATTTAGTGCTCGGTAATCAACGCACATTCTCCATGAGCCATCTTTCTTTCTCACCAATACAATTGGAGACCCACATGGCGATGTGCTAGGTCTTATGAACCCTTTCTCGAGTAGCTCCTGTACCTGCTTCTTGATTTCTGCATTCTCTAAAGCGGACAACCTGTACATTCCGATGTTAGGCAATGGAGCATCTTGCTGCAAATTAATATCATGTACTATTTCCTTTTTGGGTGGTAGACCTTTAGGCTCTTGAAATAGTATATCATATTCTGAAACAACTTTTTCTAAATCAGCTTGCTGTTTAGCATTACAGCCCTCAAATACATTTGTTTTATCAGGTTTCTTTTCCTTTACAACCATCAGTAAAAATTGTTTGCATGAAATTACAATTCTTTTCATCTGCCCTATGTTTATGTGAGTATAATTATCCTTGAGTTTATGAGCTCTTACAATATATTCAATTCCATCTTTAACGAGTTGATACTTGTTTTCTGCCCGATAGAAAAGAGCTTTTCTATCATACAAGTAAGGACTTCCTAAAACAATTCCACATATATCCAAGGGAACAATATCTAACTCAACCTCATCTACAAATGTTGACCCAAAAGAAAACCTAAGTTTACATTGTATAGTCACTTGTAACTTTGTTTTCTCACATAACCAACCTAATGGATATGGCTTCTTGTGAGGTGTGGTTAGTAATCCCAACTTCTTTACAATTGCTTCAGAAATTAAATTTACTTGTGAGCCACTATCAAAAAAAGTATCAACTTTTTGATGCTTGGAAATAACTCTAATATGAAAAATCTCATGTATTTTCTTCTGATTTTCTTCATTATCAGTAGATTGTGTAGAATTACTAGTAGATGCTTCATAATTTTTACCTTTTATACCTGTGGTTTTGATTGTTGTTTCATCCCATAAGTCTGACCCCAAATCTTTTTGAATAGTTGCAGCAGTCTTCTTCTTTTTGCCATCGTACTTCTTGGGCCTCAGCTCTGGATGCAGAATCCAGTAGTGTTCATCATCATGCCCATCCTTCTTGCAGTGAGTGCATGAAGATTTGGTCTTTTGTACAGTATTTGTCTTCCTCTCTTTCCATTTATGTTTTCTCTTTTCCTTATTCTTGCTTGCAGTGGGTTTTGATGATCCCCCAACTTCTGGGTTCACATTCTTGCCTCTAGCCTCTAGATGTGTAGCCTGAATAGATACCTCATCTATGCTAGTGGGATTAAACATGAGAATGGTGTGCTTTAAATAGCTGTGTAGACCACCTATATATTTCAGCAGAGTTTCAGGTGAGTCTAAAGAAATTCCTAGAATAAAAGATCTTTTCCTAAATTCTTGGGTGTAGCCTTGTACACTTTGCCCCTTTAATTGTCGAAGAGTTTGCCAACTCATCATGGCTTGTTGCATATAAGCTAGTGGATAGAACTGTTTTTTAATTGCAGAAACAAATTCACTCCAGACAGAAAGAATTTTACCATGCTTCTTCATGTCAGCTTGTGTCCTGCCTTCCCACCATACCAAGGCAGTGCCTCCAAGGCGTAGGCTGGCCAGCTGAATCTTACTCTTGTTTGAATCAATGCTCTGCACCCTGAAATATACATCAATCTGTCTAATCCAATTATCCAGCTTCTCTGCATTCAACTCTCCATCATATATCGGTAAATCAAATTTAACATCTAATTTAATCAAAGATGTTTTCTTTTTATTTTCAGGGCTATTAGGAGGTGTGGGAAGTTTTTCTTCTTTCCCTTTGCCTTTAGAGTGGTCATGGAGGAGAGATTCTTCTGCTCCTTTATCTTGTTTGGAGTTTGATGAATCTTCATCTCTACCTTTCTTAAATTCTCTATACATTTCTTCTACCATGGCTCTCATGGTCATGAAACTATCCATGAACTGGGAGTCTGATTCCAAGGGACTTTCTTCTGACATTTTCCTCTTAGGGTAGACTCTTCCAATTTCTGGGTTAGCTTCAACCAACTCTCCTTCTCCTAATTTAAGATTTGATCTAGTTATCATTCAACAAAAATCTATCACAAGCTTGTCTAACCTTAGTAGCCTAGAGCTCTGATACCACTTGATTTGATATTGATCTAAGACAAACAATTAAGGTATTACAGACTCATGTGCATGGATGTTCCTATGCTATTTTATGCAACGGATCGATAAGATTGCGAAATACACAGACACTCAAGTAGTTAGAGAAAACATAACAGGCAAAAATGTAAACACAACAAGTTCAATAAGGAGTTCACCCAATACTCTTGTGCTACGTCTCCCAGTCCAGCCTTCAGTGGTGGCCTCTCTATTATGTTTTCAAAAGCAGAGTTTTTACAACAGTGAGCTCAATTTGAGTCTCACACAGCAGATATAAATCAGCAAGACTGTACTTGGATTCCCCAAGTCTCTGGAGTACACAGACTCTACTTACTAAACCCTCAACCTCTATTGGTCACAGTAGTATGAGCCCAATATGAGACCCATGCATGACAGACATATACAGAGGAGTTCGCCTGAATCTCTCAAGCCTTCTCTGGAGTACACAAACTCTCTGACTCTCTTTGGCTATGTCTGGCTCGATGCTTCCTTTTTGCTTCTGCAGGTCAGCTCGGCTTCTTCTCTCTGCTCTTAGCTTCCTGTGTCTAACTTACTCTCTCTCTTTCTCTGTCAGGTCGTGGCTTTAAAGCCAATCTGCTTTCTGACTGTTTGTTTCCACTTCCCGGCTTTCTAGTTTCTTTGCCTCTGTCTGTCTGAATCCCTCTATTCTGTGTAATCATCACTGTATAATGATTCACAGGGAGGTGACCACCTATTTCGTAACGAATTGAGTGTCAGTTCTCTTGGACATTCTCAAAACAACTGTTTATTCTGTTAACTCAGAGAATGTCCACGAAACATGACTTTCTGCCAACGATCGTCCACGTCGGACTTCAAATCTTATACAAATCTGCCTATTTACTTCATCAAATCCGGTCACCCATCGGAACACATCTCCATCGTTGATCTGGAGCCTCCAGATCCAATGATCATCGTCCATATCAGGTGGATAAGCAACATGAATTTTAACCGTCTGATGTGAGCGGTTTTCTCTCTCTTCCACCGGACGTGTGGCACCCCTTGTGTGGCATCGAGTGGGACTTGGTTGAACCGCTTACCGCTCAAAGCCCTTCTGATATTCTGCCAGTTTTTGTGGGACCCCGCCTCCGACAGAATCGACGCGATATCCGTTGCATTTTATAACTTTTTGGGTTCAGGTGCTTAGGTCTTTTCCTTCTTTGAGGGGTTTGCCTGGCAATATGTGATTAGCGACTTGTCAGAAACTACCCCTGTTTCTTAAATTGACCTCTCATTTTGCTAATTTGTGGCAGCGCGTGTTACCATGGGCCAACGGCCTGCGTGCTTGACCAAGAGTCCTCGTTGCTCTGCGCTATTCACAAATTGCAACTGTTTCGAGGATATCTCTGATGAGCTTGATCTTTATAAGACTTTGAAACTTTGGCATAAAGAGTTCATGAAAACTTAGAGAGTGTTCTAGGATCCAATTCGGATCATATGTCCTTCTATCTTGAGAGTTTAAGGAACGGTAATTCCTTCCAATGCAGTCCAAGAGATGGTTGGATTTATTTGTTCTTTCTCTAGGATTGGTTCACGGTGTATATCCTCTTCTTTTGACATTTCTTGATCCTTTCCTTCCTCCTCTTCAAAATCTGTGTAAAATAATTTCTTCTCAGCACACTTATGACCTTTAATGTATTTTCTATCACAATTGTAACAAATCCCTTTTGCTATTTTTTCTTCCAATTGTTGTGGTGTCAACCTTGTAGGTTGTGGAAGGCTAGGAGAAGCAACAGTTCCATAGTTGTGAGGGGTAGACTTCCTTGTTGCCATAATTTTTCTTTCCACTTTTCTTGCCAAACTGTATGCCTTCTCCAATGAATCAAGTTCCCAAAGGTGAACCTCATGTTGGATGTTATCTTTTAAAGTCCCTATGAAGACATCAATCCTCTGCTTCTCTAGAATATCATTTACCCTTATATTCAATTTTTGGAATTCCTCAATGTGCTCTGCCATTGAACCCTTTTGTTTGAGATTTATCAATTGGCTAAATAAGGTGTTGCTCTTTGTCTCCTCATAATGTGCTATCATTTCCTCCATGAAAATTGACCAAGTGACAAGTGCTTTACGAGAACAAATCTCTCTATACCATACAAACTGATTCGGTTCTAAATATAAAGATGCAATATGTACCTTTTGTAACAGTTTCACATCATGTAGATCAAAATATTGCTCCATCTGTAGTATCCAATTTACTAGATCCTTGCCATCAAACTTCCTCATAGCGCTTTTTCTTGATTTTAGGAGCTCGATCGTGAAACGACTATAACTCTGTTATTTCAGATCTTCCATTTCTGAAATTGCGTCCTGTGGTAGCTCTCTACATCCTCTTTCCAATTCCACTAGTCTGATAGAAATTAGACTCTCCAAGAAAGAGTTATGCCCAATCTCCCAAGATGACCTGATTATATACTTTTTCAGTAGAGCGAACTTGTACGAAGTGCCACGTGTCACTATTTCGACCTTCGGACCTGAAACTGATATACAGAAAATTAAAGACTGTCCTCTTTCTGTGACTTCTTACGAAATTTCAATCTGATACTCAGAGAAAGTTATGACTATTTTCCCAAGGTCACCTGTTTGGAATGTAATTCAGGGGCCTACAGAAACCCTAAATGTCTTGGACTGTATCTCCAAAAATATAGCGATGAAAAATCTAAAATTCGGGCCCGCAATTCACCAATATTGCGGCTCAAATGGATTTTAATTTTAGAATCTAAGACATCATAGAAAACAAATTATAGCGAATATGCCATGATGACCTATTTGAGATGGAATTCTGGAGATTGCAAAAACCCTAATTGCCTCAGATCATATCTGCGAAAATATAGCGAGACAAGATCTGAAATTTGGACCCGAGGTTCAGAACGATTTTGCCTCCAATGGGGTTTTTTTTTATCTTCTGAAACTGTGCATAGAAAAAGTTATAGCAAAAATTCCACGAAGGCCTATTTGGAGCAGCGAAACCCTAGAATCCAAAGCTCTGATACCAAATGTTATGAAACCAACTCACAAAAAGATAGAAAATATATCTATCAACGACTTAGAAATCAGCTTGTTGGAGGGGGAAACCTCCTTTACATTACAAAAATGAAAAATTCTTGGATGATACAAATGAAAAAACCTCCTTTCTATATATAGGAGTCTAAGGGGTCATAATATAATCAGAGCCGACATAAAAATAATAATGTAAGGGCACAACAATAACAATAGTGTACTTCTATGGGGCACAATAATAACAATATGGGGACTACATGGGCACAACGATATAATAAGGGGGTTGCACTAATAACAATAAGCAGTTACACTAGTAGTATAGGGACCTAATAGAATGTAATGTAGAAAATTTTGTAGAAATTCGACAAATCTCGCTCTAAGACCATGTTGAAAATATGACTGTAGATTAACTTGATAATGCAATATAACCAAAGAAAAATAATATAACCTACTTCTACTATCAATTTGTGGAAGCTTAAAGATCGATTTGAATCAGAGCTGAACAATATAACCAGAAGAAGAAGAAATCACAATACACATGAAAATACTTTGGGGAAAGCCTCAGCTAAAAACCCCACTATTTGTATTTTCATACAAGGTGGAAATACATAGAGATTATACAAAGCCTTAGCTCTCACAGCTAGCCAGCTCTCAGTACAATCCTTCTGGATGCTCATAGGCAATCAAAGTTTCTAACAAGCCTTCTCCTCTACCCTCCAAGCTACTATTTCCTTGCACAGTTTCTCTAGGTGATCCTCCTGTTACCAAGTGGAAGACTGATCACTCACACTGATCCTACACCCTGTAAGAACTGTGCAATCCTCAAGGAACCTTGATCCTTCTGCATGCATGAGTTTCCTTTATAGGAGAAAACATGCAACTGATAGTACATTGTGTTGGGTGTGGAGCCTGATTATCTTCTATATTCAAAGGTATCGCCACATAGGACCCCAGTTCAAAATGGGGGCGGCAACGCCGCCCGTAAAATATTCGCTGCAGGGGGGGTCCCCATGCAATGCCCCTGAATCTAAAAACAGCTGTAAAATTGCCTTGTAAAAGTATAGTAATTTCTAGTCAATCTGGGCCGTTCATTAGGCAGATGATCTGACGGTAGAAATTATGTTTAGATTAGGGTTTTTTGCCCTAGAAGGCAACCCCTCTCTTTGTATGAGGGTATTGTATTTGAGGTTGTGAAATAGATGTGTATTCTATGAGCGAGAAATAGAGAGGTGAGACTGTGAGAGAAAACAAAGAATATTACAGCGGATTTGCTGTAGGTTGTGTCTCTTCATTTTGCTGGATAATAGAAAGGAAGGACTGGTTGTTTGGGGTGGACGTAGCCAAAACTGGGTGAACCACGTATATCTGTGTCTCTCTTGTTTTGTGTGTTTTCTGTGTTTATATTTCTGCAATATTTTATGTGTTCCATTGCTCCGTAATATATAATTTTCTAACACATTGTCCTTGACAATTAGCTTAACTAGGTATTTCTTTGAATATACATGCATGAATTTCGGATGAGGGAATCTTCAGTTATCTGGAGTACACTGGTTGAGTGCATGCATGCATCAACTAACTCATAACTCACAATTAGTTCCTCAAAAAATTTGGAACTAATTTAACTGGACTTAACTCAGTAAACTGAGTTAACTAATTACAACTCAAATATAACTCAATCTTATCTCCTTAATTAAGTGATAATCTCCTTAATTTAAGGGATAATTGTTGCATCACTTCAGAAAGACTTCTAACTTGAATTTCTCCAACTAATTAATCCATAATGAATTAATTAATTATTTCCAAGCAGCTGGTGAGACTAAATTCGAATTTTAATTCACAATTTTAATTCAAGGACAAATTAAAATCGAAATATTCTGGATTCTATTTTTATCATTTCTTGTTGCTATTTTCAACAAATTTAAACAATTAGATTAGACAGATCAAGTTCTATTGCCAGATTTAATAGATCAAGGAAGATGAGGCCAATATCTAATTATCATCTCTTCATCTGAGTGGCATCACTCTCATCTCATGGGAAAGAAAGAAAGTTGCAGAAAGGTACAAAAAACTTGGGTAACCTCCTTTCTTTTTGGTCCAATTTTTTTTTCATTCAAAGATCACTTCTATCATTTGAGTTATTGACAATAGGATTTAATGGAATGGAAATACTTGAGGCAAGGAAAGGGTCAAAATGTGTAAAGCTTCACATAAGAGTTTACAAAATAAACTTTGAATTTGGGCATTCCATTTGATTCACCAAAAACTATAACAAAGTATATTGGTGCTTTACATAGTTACATCAGACATTCTTTGTTGTTATCTGAGCCTACTACTATTGATGTGGACAATGTGAAGGCCACTCACCTTGAAAGCATGCGTAATAATAATAAAGAGGATCATCCCAATAAATCATCTTTCAAACTTCATAATGACAAATTCAAAGGGAAAGGCAAGGGAAAGGACAAGAAGGAAGCTACAACCAAAAAGGAAGGAGTGAAAGCCATCTTTCACACATTGCAAGAAGGAATTCCATGATGATGAACATTATTGGAAGTTGCATACAGAGTTGAAGCCAAAGAGATTTGGTGGAAAGGGAAAGAAAAAGATGGAGGAAATCGTGCAGCAAGACCTTTGATCTGACCCCGGTGACGAGACACAAATCACAAAAATGGGCATACAAGGTAACATTTCTCTTCATGTTAATTTTGAATTGCATGCAATTACAATTTCTTCAAATGAATCTCTTGTTAACGAAAGAAAGAGGATTTAATTTTTCCATATTAGAGTTGTGATGAAACATACTAAAGTGGAAACCTTGTTTGATATGGGCTCTCAAGTAAACTTGATTTTAGAATCCTTGGTTAAGAAACTAGGGTTGGAGACCAAGCCTCATCCAAAACCCTACCCTCTTGGTTGGGTGTGTGACAAAGAAAAATTGCATGTAACCAAATAGTGTAGGGCTAGATTTGTGATTGCATCCAAACTAGTAGATGACATTGATATTGATGTTGTGCCTTTATATATTTATGGCATTGTATTAGGGAGTCCATATTTGTATGACAGGAAATCAATTTTCTTTCGCCATGAAAGCAAGTATTATCTCACAAAAGATGAGGTGGAATACATTGTTAGGGATCATTGTGCCAAGATCAGTTCAAGTCTTGTAAGTGCGGGTCAGATGAAGAGATTGATCAATTCTAACAAAGGGTGCATGCTCATAGTTGTGAGAGGAAAATATGCAAAGACATCTGAAGATTTCCAAGGTTTTGATCCCACTCATAAAAAATAATTGTATGAAATTGTTTCTAACTTGTTGTAGTGGCTACAACCACACTCCAAAAATTTTCCTTAGCTTCGTTTTGGAGCCTCCCTACCAACCATCCTAGCAACGTGTCTTGCTCTGTCAAGTACATAGGCTTCATTGGTTTTTCAGCAGCTTGCCAGCATGTGCATGATTATTTTGCTTCATTCCCCTTACAGGCTGCCAATTCGGACTTGGGCTAGTTGCTGGCTGAGAAGTTCCCTCAAAAAATTGCGCAATTTTGGAGGGGAACCAATCTTCCCTCTAGAAATTGTGTAAATATGTTGGCCAACCTATTGAGCTCAGAAATTGCACAGAGCATTCACGCAAGATTCCTTGGAAAAACTGTGCAATCTGGCCCAACACTACAGCTCAACCTAGAAATTGCATAATTTTGGGCAACAGACACCTGCTCCTCCCAAAAATTGTGCAATCCCTTTGGGACAGCCAGCCTAGCTCCTCCCAAAAAATTCCAAATTATGGGCAGCAGTCGCCTGCTCCTCCGAGTAATTGTGTAATCCCTCTGGGACAACCTGCCCAGTTCCTCTCAGAAAATGCACAAATACATCTCTCAGTCAAGCAGGCTGTTGCATATACCTTCAGGTTGACTGGTTCCCTCCGGGACCGAACAAAATTGATTTGCATGCATGGGCTGCTCTTCCTGAAATAGAAAAATGCAGCATGCAAAAGGCATCCCTCGATCTATGGATCTATTTTTAGCAACTGGAGGTTACATGAAAAGCTCATTTTAGAAACCTCTCACCAAGTGTCGCTTTTTCCTAGATTTGTGGCATGCACGTCATAACCTCGATCTTATCAAAAATCATGAACTGGATGCTACAGAGCTCATTCCTCACATTGATCTTATAGCTCTAACATCCCACATCACATTCAAGAGTCTTCGTCACTTTCAACTTAGTTGTTTCAGGGTAAGTCTTCTTTTCATGTCTTGTGCTGCGTTTTTGTTTCTTTTTGTGTTTCTCTTTGTGTGAGTGTTTTCTACTTGATTTCAATGAGGGCTTGCTATCATTTCAATGTAAGTTATCTTGTAGAAGCACCATTTTAGTTTTCGTTCACATCTCACTGTTTTCGCATGCATGACATTGTTTTTGCACCAACGGTCACCGTTGCAGTGACTCGCTTCACACAAATGCATGATTTCACGTTTTCTGAATCTTGCACTTATTGTTTGCATACATGATCATTCACTCTTTTTTACACTCAGTATCACCATGCATTCAGACTTCTCATGTTTTCAGTCGCCTGTCGGCGGGTCTGGGCTGCCTTAGCCCGGACCTTTCCTTTCCCGGCTAGCATTGCACATTTCTGGAAGTGAAGGCTCTACCTTCCCTCCAGAAATTGTGCAAGTCTAGCTAAGCACTAACCTCTAGCCTTGCATTACGCAATTCTAGGAGGCAGTGCCTTGCTGGCCCCAAAAACTGCGCAATGCAGTTTGCTAGTTTGCATGTCACTGTTGACTGAAATTGCGAATTGCACAGTTTCAATCCTCAGTAGGTCAGGCTAGACTGTGAATTGCACATTTCTAGTAGTCAGTCAACCTCCAATTAGCCTGGACTATGCCTTCCATAGTTTTGGTAGTCAGTCTCCCAGCCTCCTGGTGAAAATTTCGCAATCTTCAGAGGCAGTCACACGGGTATGTTGCATGTCAGTCCTCCAGTTTGTTTTGGTTTTTGACTGAAAGATTGATTTTCATGAGTGTTTCTATGTCTCCAGGTATCACAAGTGTTTGTCTGCCTCTCAGCAGCACAGGTACGATGGCTTCCAGGAGAGCAGAGTCAATGACACCATTCAGAGCACAACTGGGGATGTAGTCGATCAAGTGTCTATGAACTTGCCTATCTATGAAGACATCAAGTTGTTTGTGGACAAGGATATCAAGATGAAATAGCAATGGCATCACACTGAGCAACACCATCAAAAATAACAGAAGGTAGCACACCTACATGCAACAAATGCAAGAGGAATGTTGTTTGCAGTGCAGAGGTGGAACAAAGTTGCAAGCTCAAGCAGATCCACTTGTGATGAAAGTAGATTTGGAGATTGAGACTATGAGGCGACAACGTGACAAGAGGATCGTGTGAAGGCAAAGAGAGAAATAGAGAAGGAGTTGCAGGTACTAAAGAAGGAACTCAAGGAAGAACAGGAGTCGCACAGCCGAGAGAAGGAGTTGCAGTAGGAACAGGCACAATAGGAGGCACAACATGCACAGACTGATGAAATTGTGCCCATGCAAATTATGGACCCATCCAGCAATTGGCATGGAGTAGACAAGGCGAGAAGCATTTTCAATCACATGCAAGGGTATTTAGGAGCATGCACATGCATGCGATCTCACCCATTTAGCACACTCACCAAAGAAAAGACAAGAAGCAAGTCCGACTAAAGCTGAACATGTATTTCGACAAGTTGATGTGCATGGTCACCAGCACACTTGGATATCATCACAGACACTATGCATCAGTATGTTGTTGGTTCAGCTGCACTCAAGACGGTGATGCGCATATTATCAGACGAGTTGGATAGAGGAGCCATATTAGTGTACTCGGATGGAACAGAGGAAAGAGTTCGCTTTCAGCAAGTTGTCACCATTGAGCGTACAGACACCATCATGAACGACCAAGCTTGGCATCAGTTTGCCATCATCGATCATCACAACGATGTCAAAGAGCTCGTCTCACCACAACTTTCTAAGTGTTAGTGATAGCTTGAATGGCTTACTCAAGCCTATTTTGTCTCACATGGGTACATGTGCATATTGTATGTAACGTCTTGTCAAGTGGAAGTTCAAGTGTCAATAGCTAAATGTAAGAGTCATAGAGTAGTTGAAGAGTCATGAGGGTAGATGAACAGTCACAAAGGGGAATTTCAAGGGTCACCCCACCCTTTGCTATATATAGTACCTCATAACTCATTGTATTGGCTTTTGGTCAGCCAAGTTTCTGATAATAGTATCTTAGAGAAAGCTTGGAGAGTATTGTAATGAGCCTTAGCTTCTCCACAGTGTAGAGCTAGTATATCTCTTTGGAGGAGCAGGCGGTAGTGACTGTAACGTTCCACTATCGGGACTAGTGGTTGGTCATGGTTGTACTGTATGATTGGAACTTTCACTTCTTAATATAACAGAGCCAACACATTTCATGCATATGTTGTTATTGTAGTTCAGCTACCTTGGTTACTCTAATGATATATGTATATGTTTCCTTATATATGAATGTATGGACTCTTACTGTATAAGTATGTATGAATCTTACTGAGATGTGATGTTGGTTTAACCATCACTTTGGATTTTTAGCTTACTTTCTTTCTAGTTTGTGATGCATCTTTGCTCGTGTGTTCCCTTCAAAGCCGTGTGCTTCCACAGGTTTCCAAGGGGTGCACTCACCTCACTTTCTTTGTGTTAGAACCGTTCATGCACTTTCCTTGCCTTGTTGCGCATTTCACACCCTTGCTACCAAAAAAGACATCTTACTTGCCTCTGTGCACAACTGCGGTCAAGGCAATACCATATGACCCACTGTTGGGACTGCTACACCAAACGGTATGAGGTATAGTTGGGACTTCTTACCAAGGAGATCCCCTGACATGTTGGTGGGTCTAGCACCGTCATCATAACTATAACGAGGTTTTTTGGGAACCAAGTGGGTTTCCTCCAAAGCGTGAGATCCAACATGAAATTCACTTGCACCAGGATGCTCCTTTACCAAATATTGGTATGTATAGGTTGTCTTCCATTGAGATGGAGGAGATAAAGAAATAAGTGCAGGAATTGTTGAACCAAGGAGTCATAAGGCCAATTTCTTCTCCGTGCATCTAACCCATCATGTTGGTGCTAAATAAGGATGACACATGGAGAATGTGTGTAAATTATAGGGAACTCAACAAAGTAATGGTGAAGAATCAATACCCTCTCCCTCACATTGATGATCTATTATACCAATTGAAAAATGTTGTCTATTTCACAAAACTAGACTCACGTAGTGGCTACCATCAGGTTAGGATTGCATAACACGATGTATGGAAGGTTGCATTCAAGACAAAAAAGGGTTTTTTTTAATGGTTGGTGATGTCACTCAGACTTTGCAATGATCCGACCACATTCATGAGGGTGATGAATGACGTTTTCATACCTTTTCTTGATGATTTTGTACTTGTGTATCTTGATGACATTCTTGATTTCAATAAAACTTGGGAAGATCATGTGGGTCATGTTAAAAAGGTGCTTGATGTTTTGAAAAAGGAAAAATTGTATGCCAAAATGACTAAGTGTGAGTTTGGTAATACCTCTTTGGCTTACTTGGGTCACATTGCTGGAGTTGAACAGTTAAAAATATATCCTTCTAAAGTTGATGTGACTGTAAAGTGGCCTGAGCCCACTAATGTTACAGAGGTTTGTAGATTTTTGAGTGCAATAGTATACTAGAGAAGGTTCGTTGCCAACTTCTCCGTCATTGCATCCCCCTTACATGCATTGACGAGTGTGAACAAGACCTTTTAGTGGGGAGGAAAGAAATAGAAAGCCTTTGATACACTGAAAGAGAGAATTAGTACAACATCGATTTTGGCCTTACCTAGCCTCCAATAGCCTTTTGAGATCGAGACAAATTCCAGTGGGTATGCCATGGGAGCCTTGGGTATGCAGTAGAGGAAACCTATATGTTACCATTTAGAGACATTCTCCCAAGCTATTGTGAACTATCCTGCACATGACAAGGAGTTGTATGCCTTGGTCCAAAGTGTGAAAAAGTGGAAGAACTATTTGATTTGCAAGGAGACTATCATTCACATGGACCAACAACCCTTGTAGTACCTCCAGTTGCAAAACAAACTTCAAAAAGCACATCATTTCAAATGGAAGGGGTTTCTTCAGTGCTTTCATCTGGTAATAAAATACAAGAAGGGAAATACCAACAAAGTGGTAGATATGCTCTCTCTCCCTCCTATTTCTGCATCTATTGTTTTGCAAAATGCTTCTTTATCTTTTGAAATTTATGCTTAAGAGTATGTTGATGATGAAGAGTTTAAGGAGATTTATGCAAAGCTTACTCATGGATCGCAGGTAAACAATTACCATCTATAGGGAAAATTGTTGTACCACCTTGGCAAACTTTGTATCCCCACCAATGAAAGAATACATGTAATCATAGAGGCACATACCTGTCTTGGGTCAAGTCATTTTTGTGTAGGGAAAAATTTGTGTCATTTGCAAAGGTTTTTTTATTGGACTCACATGAAAAACATTGTAACGAGATATGTAAATTGATGTGTGTTGTGTTCAGTTTACAAGCCCACTAATAGAAAATTTGGGCTCTACACAATACTCCCTGTTCCAAGTCGTCCATGGGAAAGTGTGTCAATGGATTTTGTTGGTGGTTTTCCTTTGTCTAGGAGTGGTCATGACTATTTTTATGTCATTGTGGATCGATTTAGTAAAATGTGTGTCTTAATGCCTTGTAAAATGCAGATCACTATAGAGAAGACTGCTCATCTCTTCTTCCAATTTGCATGGGTCCCCTTTGGGTTGCCCACATCCATTGTGTTTGTTTGGGACTCTCATTTCATTGTAGAAATATGGACAAGTTTGTGAAGAATGATGGACACAAAGCTGAAGAGGAGTACAAAATTTTATCAGCAGATCAATGGGAAAATAGAGGTTGTAAACCGCATAGTGATACATTTACTTCAGGGTTGTTGTGGAAATCATACCAAGTTGTGGGACAAGCAACTTCCTTATCTACAAAATTCACATAACAGGGTTATGCATTCATCCACTCATAGCTCATAGTTCGAGACATGCTTTGGATATTTTCCAAAGGATCCCTTAGACATGGTATTTGGGAGAGATGAAGATTACAGTGAGAAAAAAAGATAGGGAAAAGGTACAGAAGTTCATTCAGCGAATTCAAATGATTCACTAGGTAGTGCAGGAGAAATTGGAGAAAAGTCAAGCTCAATACAAGGCTCGACATTACAAGCACTGGGTTGATCACTAATTTTAGGTTGGAGACAGGGATTGGCTCCACATCAGCAAAGAAAAAATGAAAGGGGAAGGAAAGAAGTTGAGACCAATTTGATATGGTCCTTTCACCATCTTATAGAAGATTAGAGACAATGCTTTTTGTCTCGATTTTGCAACATACACGCACATGTACTCAGTGGTGAACATTAAAAAATTAAAGCTTTATGATCCTCCTTTGATCATGGGCACTAAAGAGGTTGGACAGGTTCCTATAGTGGACGATTTTTCACCTGAATACTTGTAAAATCTACCTGAAGATATCATTCTTGATAGGAGAACTAGGAATTCACAATGGGGAGACGTAGAGTACCTTTGTATTGGTTTCAAGGAAATGCATCCAAGTGGGGCATGTTGAATTGAAAAGGAGAAAGTGAGGGAGAATTTCCCTCACTTGCTAATTGATTGATAAGGCTTTTGGCAACCTAAAAGCTCATTAGTGGTATTACTTTGCAGGTTATGCTCTTAACCTGCAAAGTAATACCCAAACATAGAATTTGCGAAGAAAAGATACCGAGAACACAAAATATGCGAAGAAAATATACCCAGAGCACAGAATAGCAATGATTTTATTATTCAGAGAGAAATGTTCACAGGCCTCTTCGAGGGGGCAACCTCCAATAGAGCAGCGCTCGATTACAAAACAAGACACGATGCTCCTCGCAGGGAGTCTCTATCCTTTATATATGACTCATACATGCAATACCATGTGCCAATATCGTGGGTTTTATTAATACCATCTATCTAATACTACCGCCCATTTACCATCTATCTAATACTTCCGCCCATTTGCAACTAACTGTGGTCCCGTCATTAATTGCGGGTTAACCACTTACAAATATTAATATGGGCTTTATTGACTCTTGACTATGACGTGATCCCAAGACATAAATAAGGGGGTTAGGGTGGGACCCTAACATGCCCTCCCCCTTAAGACTAGCCTTGTCCTCAAGGCTGAAGCTGCGGAAACTGCTGAAGAATAGTGGTTGGTTCCCAAGTTGCATCTTCCGGAGAGGTGTCTTTCCATTTGACGAGGACCTCCTTAATCATGCGGCCGTGCAGGTGCTTGTCTCGTGTGTCTAGAACCTGTTCAGGTTGAAGCCAGATTGACCCTTCTTCGTCCAATTCAGGTAGACTGGTTTGAACTCGGCAATTGTTCCCAATCACTTTCTTGAGGCACGATACATGGAAAACTGGGTGGATTTTTGCTGTAGGTGGCAAAGCCAACTTGTAAGCCACTTCTCCAATGCGTTGAAGTACTTGGTATGGTCCGTAGAATTTTGGGGAGAGCTTTTGACAACCCTTGTCTTTGAGTGATGTTTGCTTATATGGTTGCAACCTCAAAAAGACCTGATCCCCTTCTTGAAATTGGTGCTCTGAGCGATGTTGGTCAGCCTGTTGCTTCATACGGTTTTGAGCTTGATGAAGATTCTCGCGCAGATGGGCAAGCATGGTTGCGCGGTGTTGTAGGAGTTGATCCACGGCTTGTACTTTGGAGCACCCCGTGAGATAAGAAGTAGGGGAAGGCGGAAGTTGTCCATAGACTGCTTCATAGGGAGTCATTTTGGTGGTGGCATGATAGTTGGTGTTATACCACCACTCCGCCAGAGGTAACCACTGTACCCAAAGGTGTTGCTTTTCTGAAGTGAAACACCTAAGGTAGGTTTCTAGACATTTGTTGACGGCTTCGGTTTGACCATCTATTTGCGGATGATATGAAGTACTGAGTTTGAGTTGAGTGCCTTGTATTCTGAAGAGCTCCTGCCAAAAATTACTGGTGAAGATTGGGTCACGGTCGGACACAATAGAAGTGGGCACGCCATGCAATTTGAAGATCTGATCCATGAAAGTTTGAGCAACCAAGGTTGGTGTAAATGGCTGGGGTAGGGCGCAGAAATGAGCATACTTCGACAGTCGGTCCACAACCACCATGATGACTGACTTGTTCCCAGACTTTGGAAGACCTGTAATGAAATCCATGGAGACCTCTGTCCAAATTGATGCCGGAATGGGCAATGGTTGTAATGTGCCTGGTGTGTTGACGGTTTCCCCTTTGTGGCGTTGACAAACGTCACATTCTGCTACGAAAGTAAGGATGTCCTGTTTCATGCCGGCCCAAAAAAATGATCTTCTGGTGCGAGCATACGTCTTCTGAAAGCCCGAATGTCCTGCAATGGGAGAGGAGTGCAATTATGCCAAAATGCGACTTTTGAGGGTGGATGTTGGCGATATTACGACTCTGTCCTTATAGCGAAGAATATCATTCTGCCACGAGTAGCCCTTGCTGGAATTAGGATCTACCTGCAATTGAGAAATGAGTTGGGAGAGCCCAGGATGTGAAAACCATTCCCTGCAAGCCTCTTCAATCCAGGCGGGAATGGGGAGGGAAATTGCGAGCAGAGTACTTTCCTCCTCAAATTGGCGCGACAATGCATCTGCTACCCTGTTGTCTTTCCCTTTCTTGTAAATGATCTCATAATCATATCCCAGCATTTTGGCTAACCATTTATTTTGTTGTGGGGAAGATAGGCGTTGCTCCAAAAAATATTTAAGACTGTGATGATCTGTGCGGATTTGGAAACGTCGCCCCAACAAGTAAGGTCGCCAGGTCTCGACTGCATGTAAGATGGCCATCATTTCCTTCTCGTAGGTAGATTGGCCCAGATTCTTCCCACTTAGTTGTTGGCTGGTGAAGGCCAATGGTCGCCCTTCCTGCATTAAGACCGCTCCAATACCTGTTCCCGAAGCATCACATTCAATGGAAAATGATTTGGTGAAGTCCGGTAGTGCTAAGATAGGAGTGGAACACATGGCGGTTTTGAGAGCGGTAAATGCCTGTTGTGCTTCCTCGTTCCAGAAGAAGGAATTTTTCTTTAGGAGTTGCGTTAGGGGCTTCGCTATGCAGCCATAGTTGCGGACAAATTTACGATAATAGCCTGTGAGACCCAAAAATCCTCTCAAGCTTTTCAAGGTCTTAGGTTGAGGCCATTCTTGCATTGCCTGGATCTTTTTGGGGTCCACCTTGACACCTTCACGCCCCACAATGTGGCCCAAATACTCAACTTCTTCCATGCCAAACGAACACTTAGACATCTTGACAAATAATTTATGCGTTCAGAGCAGTTGCAAGAGTAGATCTACATGCTGAAGATGTGCCGCCCAAGTGCCACTATAGATGAGGATGTCATCGAAGAAGACAAGGACAAATTTTCTGAGATATGGTTTGAGGAGGTGATTCATAAGGCTCTGAAAAGTAGAGGGGGCATTACAGAGACCAAATGGCATGACAAGGAACTCATAATGGCCTTCATGAGTTCTGAAAGCTGTCTTGGGAATGTCGACTTCCTTCATGCGAATTTGGTGATAGCCTGAGCGAAGATCCAACTTAGTGAAGAATTGAGCCCCATTGAGTTCGTCCAGCAAATCGTCAACCACTGGGATGGGAAATTTATCTTTGACTGTTAACTTATTGAGGGCCCTGAAGTTGGGACACATCCGCCACTCCCCATCTTTCTTGAGGACCATGACCACTGGGGATGAATAAGGACTAATGCTGGGACGAATGACACCTGCTTCCAACAATTCCTTGATGATTTTTTCTATTTCATTCTTTTGGGTGAACGAATATCTGTATGGCCGCACATTTGGGGGTTGGGCCCCTGGAACCAATGTGATGCTATGATCATGTTCCCCTCGCGAGGGTGGAAGCTCATGAGGCTTGTCAAAGACCGTCCGATGTTTATTTAAAATCTGTTGCATCTCAGGATGAATTGGCGGAGACATGGTGTCTACTACCTGGATGGCATTAAATTGAGCTACCACTCCATGATGGCCCTTTTTTAACAATTTTTCCATCCTATGCGAGCTGATGATAGAGGGGGCTCCCGCCTGTAGTCCACGGAGGGTATGTGTGGACTTGTTCTGCTTAAAACTCATATATAACTCCTGGAAATCCATTGTGATTGGCCCAAGAGTGCGGAGCCATTCCGCGCCTAGGACAATGTCGCAACCCCCCATGTGTATTGCAAACATGTGGGTTTTCAATTGATAATCCCCCATTTGAATTTTGACATTTTCACAGCGACCTTCACATTTCATTGCACCCCCATCTGCAATCTGGACTTGGAAGTTAGAAACTACCCAGACGAAACAATGTGCTGCTTCAGCGATCTTTTGATGGATGAAATTATGGGTACTTCCACTATCAATCAAGACTACTACTGGGCGATGTTTAAGAAAACCCCTGATTTTGAAAGTTTGAGGGGAAGAAATTCCTGCCAATGCATTTAGCGAAATAATTGGTTCATCAGATACAATTTCCTTTTGGTTATCTTCTTCGATCTCCTCCAGTTCCTCAAGTGGTGGATCTTCCTCGGTGGAGTTGTAGTCAGTGGCATCTATTTGAAAAAACTTGTGCTCTTTGCATTTATGACCTGGGGAATATTTTTCATCACAGTAGTAACATAGTCCTTGCTTCCTTCTTTCGGCCATTTCCGCAGGTGACACCTTTTGAATCTTAAGTGTCTGAGTCGTATTGGGAGCCTGTGAGGGACGACCTTTAGCGGGGAAGTTGGGGCGGCTGGATTGGGCTGTTAATGCACGTTCCACCTTACGGGCTACCTGGCAAGCCTCTGTCCATGTGGGAGGGTGGTGGAGTAGAACCTGAGCTTTGATGGCTTCTTTAAGACCGCTGATAAAGCATTCCATGTAGAACTTATCTGTGAGACCCCTAGTGCGGAAGGCTAAGGCTTCAAAAGCAGTAATATATTCCTCCACTGTACCCGTCTGTCAGAGCTTAGTGAGATGCCCCAAGAAAGAGTCTTCCTATTCAAAGCCACTGCGAAGAGTTTTGGCAAATTGGGCCCAATCTCGAAACTGTCCATTGCAACGCTGATGCCATTCCTTCCATTGCCATCGTTCATTGTCCAAGTACATGGTGCCCACCATAAGCTTAGTCCCCTCATCTATGATATGATTCAATTGGAAATACTACTCCATTTGTGCTAGCCATGCAGACGTGTGAGAACCGTCAAATTTAGGCATATCCAACTTGGGAGGTCACTGACTAGGTGGTGGATGGGTGTGCCAGACGTGATGAGAGTGGCTAGACTCACCCTCATGGTATTCATGGCCATTATACGCCTCCTCGTGGGCTGGCTGCTTGCCCTTTGGGAGTGCATCATGTATCTGGTTACTTATTCCTTTAAGCTCAAGTTCGATAAGCTTCACCGCCGATTGGAGGGAGTGCACATGCTCTTCAATTTTGTCGATCCTTTCATTGGCCATCGCTTGGGCGCGAGTTTCTACCATACACCAACCTGAGGAAAAATATTGGGATAGGCTAAAAAAATTTTACTAAGAAATTGAATGGTACCACCTTGCTCAGCTCGTCGTCCTGATTCTGATGGGCTAGGTCACCAATAAGCGCCCCGGAAGATCTCAGACCTTTTTTTTTTGGAAAACTCCTAACGGAGTTTTACTCCTTCCTGATCAATACTGCAGTCGCCAAATCCTCAGAATGTCAATGCCGCCAAAAGTCCTGCGAAAATTATATCCAGGTACAGAAACCCTTCACAACTACTTCGATCTAGTGGATCTGAGAGATCTGAATGGTGGAACAACTGCTGCTGCTGATCTGATGGAGCTGCGGGACTAATGTCTACTGCTGCTACCCTTGTTGATCTGGAATAGGTGATGTGTGATCCCCCGATAGAAAGGGAACTATGGTCTTGAGGAGTGTCAGGTGCTACAGATCGCAATATACATAAGGGTCTGACAGTAGTACTCGGCCCAATGTTTCAGGGCTCTAACTAAGGAGGATCGACCGTACCCTTAGCCGTACAACCCGACTACCCTATCGCACGGGTGAGTAATCTCTCCGAGTGTTGTTCTCGGTGTACTGTAGCCACAAGACGGCCGAAGGTTTATATATGGCGAGGTTTCAAGGGAGCTAGGGGGCTTCCTATATACCCAGAGGGTACGTGGAAGACAGTCTGTGCGCGGTTCTGTCTAATGCGCTACTACTCGAAGGGGTACCCACAGGGGTTACAAGGGAGTCCAACAGACGTGACCACCTCTTGTATTTCCTGCGTGCATGCCTCCCCAAATCCGCAGGTTTATGCGCTTAACGACAGATCCCGTGGTTTAAAGACGCCGGAACACGTCTCTAGCCAAAAAAAAATTTGCTAAAATTTGGAGATCCCACCGAGCCCTGGAAAGTGCTCTGATACCACTTGTTATGCTCTTAACCTACAAAGTAATACCCAAACATAGAATTTGCAAAGAAAAGATACCGAGAACACAAAATATGCGAAGAAAATATACCCAGAGCACAGAATAGCAATGATTTTATTATTCAAAGAGAAATGTTCACAGGCCTCTTCGAGGGGGCAACCTCCAATAGAGCAGAGCTCGATTATAAAACAAGACACGATGCTCCTCACAGGGAGTCTCTATCATTTATATATGACTCATACATGCAATACCACGGGCCAATATGGTGGGTTTTATTAATACCATCTATCTAATACTACCGCCCATTTACCATCTATCTAATACTTCCGTCCATTTGCAACTAACTGTGGTCCCGTCATTAATTGCAGGTTAACCACTTACAAATATTAATATGGGCTTTATTGACTCTTGACTATGACGTGATCCCAAGACATAAATAAGGGGGTTAGGGTGGGACCCTAACAAGAGAACTAGGAATTCACGATGGGGAGACGTAGAGTACCTTTGTATTGGTTTCAAGGAAATGCATCCAAGTGGGGCATGTTGAATTGAAAAGGAGAAAGTGAGGGAGAATTTCCCTCACTTGCTAATTGATTGATAAGGATTTTGGCAGCCTAAAAGCTCATTAGTGGGGAGGAATGATTCAAGAGGATCCCAAAAGACAAAAATTTTAAATTCCTCAAAACTTAGCGAAACTAGTCTCAAATCTAAGAGCCCGTCATTATAAATCCAACGGCATGAATGACACCTCAATTTGACATCGTATGAAGAAGTTGTGGCTCACTGAAGTTTTTGGGAAACAACTAAATTTTTTGCGGGCAGAACCCACAAGTGACACTTGGCATGCTAACCTCAGTAGTACAGATGTTGACATCAGTCGTATGGATGATGATGTCAGCAGGGTGAGATATCTGTACGGATAGAGGAGCACCAATCAGGTGACGACATGTGGCAGGTGACATCAGCAGCCCAGTCAATAGCCCAGTCAGCCATATGGACCAATCAGAGCACACCATTTGGTGCCCAGTCAACATTTCAAATTTTCCTTAAGGAGGCGACATTTTGGACCTTTGCAACAGTCGGCAACGAGGAATTTTTCACCTGGTTAATTTGTCTAGTGACCCTTAAACAATCAGCGGGAAATTAGGTCGATTAAATCTATTATATATTAAATTTTAAAAGATTTCAGCCAATGGCTGATGGGCAGTCAAGCCCTGCCAGCCGACCCGGCCAATGGCCAACACACACACACACAGATATATATATATATATATATATATATATATATATATATATATATATATCTATATATATATATATATATAGATCTATATATATATATATATATATATATATATATATATATATATATATATATATATATACATAGATATATATATATATATATATATATATATATAGATATAGATATATATATATATATTCACCGACGGTGGGTATTGAACCTGCCTAGCAGGTATGCCAGTGCCAGTCCCAACATACACAATGTGCCAAAAATCTGGTAACCAACGACAATATCCAATGCCAAAATAACACAACAAGTGGTTCGGGCGGGGGGTCGACCCTGTGACCTCCGTTAAGCCAATGGACCCACAACTTTCCCACCACCAACGCGCCAAGTGATGCCACTTTGTTGGTAACATCGTCCAAATTTATTTAAACAACACTTAACCATGCGCTAAGGGGGGAGGACGTGTGGAACAGAGGCCAAGTTTTAGAAGCATATAGGAACCAAAGCTGAATTGGCACCCCACCTGGGTGCATTTTTGAGACAAATTCCCTTGGAATCTTGGGGAATGTTCCCACGAGGAATCTTGCAAGGAATCTAAAAGATTCCCTAGAGCCCATAAGGTCACCAACATAGAACAGGGCCAACTTTATAATCATTTTTCATGATTTCTATCCAGAAATCCAACTATGTAATTTGTTTTTTTAGTATAGGTCTACATTTTTAGGCCATCCCCGGAAGTGGAGTTATAAGGTGTCATTTTGTAATTGTGTGTAATTTGATTTCACTACTAATTAATGAAAGATGCCTCCCCACATTGAGTAGGGCCCGGAGACGTAACCCACACTAGGTGAACTCTGTTATCAACTTGTTTGTGTGCCTTTATTCTCATGATTTCTTTTGATTTCTGCTTCTTTGATGTGTATGTTTCACTTCGTTACATGCTCTTTTAAATGAAATTCTATATGCATCCTTGAAATAAAATATCTTGATCATTGCAATATATCTATAGAATCATGGATGAATATTGAGTTGATCCAAAAGGAGTTCATAATCTACAGCCTCAAAATTAAAGGAAATACTCCCTCCCTTATCCTCTTGAGTGAAGCTAGTTTCCCCCCATTGAAAGCATGACTATGATTAGATATCTCATGTATAAGAAGAAGCTTTACAACATGGAAGCCAAGAGGTTCTCCAAAACGTCTTCTAACTCTAGCCAAAACCCCCACTTCTATCTCAAGTGAGGCTGAAATAAGGATGCTCAATGTAAGCTAGACCATTGGAGGGTAAACAAGGAGTTCATCTTAGAGAATACAGATTATATTAAAATTATTATTACCTCCAAATTTAAGGATAAGTTGTGGGAGGATGGGGAGTTAGAGGGAAAAAGGAAGCTGATATATTATAAGGAGGTGATCAACCCCAATCTTGATAACTAGAATTATCTTTTTGACTTAACCAGTGCTAAGAAGAAAATGAACATTTCTAAGATAAGAACTAATTCTCATGAGCTTCAAAGTGAAATCACTGGCTAATTCCCAAAACACCTCAATACGAAAGTGTTTGCCTCCTTTGCGATACTAAGAGGGTTGGAGAACAAAACCACCTTCTCTTGCATTACCAAGCTCCATGGGAGCTTCACTCAATGAACCTTTGACATAGCACGTGCATTCGTGGAATACTAAACAATACCCTTAGTATGACCACGTATTAGAAAACACCTCTAAAAAACACTATATTTAAACCCCTACTAATACGAACCCAAAACACATTCCCAATTTAAAAAACCCCTACTTTCACTAGATATTTTAGGTATCCATTTTTTCATTAACATTTTTTTAACCCATTTATATTTTTTCATTTACTTTGAACTCCATTTTTTATACACAACATATAAAAACCCTTTACCCCCTATTATATGTCCAATATATTATGTCATTTTTTCCTCAATATATATCCCCAAATATGAATGCATGTGGTATGGTATTGCTCCCCCAATGAAGCCCTCATGCCCAACTCTTACTCATGCCCATTCTAATTTTCGAAATCTTTGCCACACTACGAACTTTCTTGATGTGGTCAAACAACAAAACTATGGCAATCTTGGAATGCTTCTCTCCCTTCTTTTGGATCATATAAGTAAAATATTAACGAATCTCAATTAATCTCTTACTTTCTTAAGATACAATAGACCTTATTGGTCTTAGTGGATGTTAATCATCATCATCATCATAATCATTGTCATATATACCTTTAATAAAACATGTAACAAGATTTAACAAGATTTGTTACAACACCATGGGCAAATACCTTAACTTATCAATACCACATGTCCAAAAAACATTATTCATATAACCTTCGCTAATATGATCTTTTTTAATTAATTAATTTAATTAAAATGGACAAAAAGACATAACTACTTTTGATTAACTAATTATAGCTTTATTTTAAATTATAATAAAAATTATTATTATTGTAGAAATTCTGCAAATTCTCTACAAATCCAGCTCAGATAAATCTAGCTCTGATACCATGTAGAAAATCTGCTGGTAGGTTAACTCGATAATGTAATATAAATCAAAGAAGAATACTATAACCTACTTCTACTATCAATTTGCGGAAGCTTAAAGATCGAGTTGAACAAGATAACCAGAAGAAGAAGAATCAATCGCACAATACACATGAAAATACTTTGGGGAAAGCCTCAGCTAAAAACCCCTTCTATTTGTATTATCATACAAGGTGGAAATACATAGGAATTATACAAAGCCTTAGCTCTCACAACTAGCCAGCTCTTAGTACAATCCTCACATATGCTCACAGGAAATCAAAGCTTCTCACAATCCTTCCTCTCTGCCCTCTAAGCTCCTATTTCCTTACGCTGCTCCTCTGGGATGATCTCCTCCAACCAAGTGGAAAATTGATCTCACACATTGATCTCACACCCTATCAGAACTGCGCAATCCTCAAGGGATTAATTCCTTCTGCATGCATGAGTTTTCTTTATAGGAAAACACATGAAACTAATAGTACATTGTCCTTTTCTTTAATATCAACTGGCTCTTTCTCAGAACATACATGCATGAGTTTCTGATGAGGGAATCTTCAGTTAACTGGAGTACACTAGTTGAGTGCATGCATGCATCAAATGACTGTTAACTTTCTATTAGTTCCTCAAACAGTTTGGAACTAATTTAACTGGACTTAACTCAGTAAACTGAGTTAACTAATTACAACTCAAGTATAACTCAATCTTATCTCCTTAATTAAGGGATAATCTCCTTAATTTAAGGGATAACTCTTGCATGACTTTACAAAGACTTCTAACTTGAATTTCTCCAGCTAATTAAGTCAAAATAACTTAATTAATTATTTCCAAGTAGTTGGTGAGACTAAATTTGATTTTAATTCACAATTTCAAGGACAAATTAAAATTGGAATATTCTTGATTCTATTTTTATCATTTCTTGTTGCTATTTTCAACACTCCCTCTCAACAACAAAAGGAATTCAACTCGATCCCGATCATGAACCTTTGGAATGTTATGCATGCAACACTTCTCTCTAGTTTTGTTGCTCCAACAACTCCAGAAATAAAAAAACATCCAACCTGAATCAGTATGATGCATCTGTCATCAAAGTATCTGACTGTTATTGCCTCTGTCAATTGAAAACTTTGCGCTTGTGCTGACTCTGCCTTTCTGCAGTGTTGTCAATCCTTCTCTACGCTCTTCAGTATCTGACTTCTCTAGCCTCTGTCACTTTGATCTATGACTACATCAATCCCACTCATTCCTCTTGCTACTATGTACTTTGGGCTCCAGTAGTAAGGTACAATCCATGAGATAAAACCTCTCAATGGACCCTACCCAATTTCAGCCTTCTTGGGACTATCACTTCACATCGCCCCACCTCACACCTGGAGGAATGGCTGCATGTGATCCCTCTACCCACTTGGATCGAAATTCCCCCCTAATGGAGGTATCTGCATGAGTGGATCTCTTCACTCGGTCTCGTCTCTGCTTCTCCAGTTGTGGATCCTCCACAATTGTTTGAGACTTCTTCTGGGACTGCATGTTGAGAGGTAATTTACTCTCCCTCTCAACTACCAAGTCTCTAACATTTTACTTTCTCGTCAAGGCTTTGCATGCATCTTGAACCTCAAGAGCATACAAGTTCTTAACTCATGAAATGATCTGTTTCACCTGTCTCGTGGTGATGTATCTAAGGAAAACCTTTCCCTTACTAAAGACAACATTGTAGCCTTTTTCCTCCAACATCGCGACCGATACCAAGTTATTATTTAGTCCAGGCACATCTTCACATCTGTCAAGGTGATAGGAGCTCCATGCTCCCTCTGAAAAGCAACCATGCCTGCTTCTGAAACACTATACCTTTCATCGTCACCCATCTCTATGTGCATCTTGAGGTCTTTCTCCTCCAAGGCACTGAATAAACATTTATCACCGGTCATGTGGAATGAGGCTCCACTGTCAATATACCAAACACAACCCATCATTGATGACACCATGCATGCGATGAGGGTAAAGTTAATTTTGAACTGAGAGGTTAATGCCTCACTTTCCGATCATTCCGAGGATCCCTTTGCGGACTTCTTCGATGGGAAATTAGTCGCATAATGTCCCATCTCAATTGAAGTATGATATGAATTCGATTTGCACCTACAACCCTGAACTTCAAACTTCGAATTCTCTCCTCAGTATACTGTTCACAACTTCGATAAACTTGGCTCTGATACCATGTATAAATTCTCAAATTCTCTACAAATCTAGCTCCGATAAACCATGTAGAAAATCTGACTATGTAGGTTAACCCGATAATGCAATATAAATCAAAGCAGAATACTACAACCTACTTCTACTATCAATTTGCGGAAGCTTACAGATCGAGTTGAACAATATAACCAGAAGAAGAAGAATCAATCGCACAATACACATGAAAATACTTTGGGGAAAGCCTCAGCTAAAAACTCCACTATATGTATTATCATACAAGGTGGAAATACATAGGAATTATACAAATCCTTAGCTCTCACAGCTAGCCAGCTCTTAGTACAATCCTCACAGATGTTCACATGTAATCAAAGCTTCTCACAAGCCTTCCTCTCTGCCCTCCAAGCTCCTATTTCCTTGCGCTGTTCCTCTGTGATGATCTCCTCCAACCAAGTGTAAAACTGATCTCACACCCTGTCAGAACTACGCAATCCTCAGGGAATTAATTCCTTCCACATGCATGAGTTTTCTTTATAGGAAAACACATGCAACTGATAGTACACTTTCCTTGTCTTTAATCTCAACTGGGTCTTTCTCAGAACATACATGCATGAGTTTCTGATGAGGGAATCTTCAGTTAACTGGAGTACACTAGTTGATTGCATGCATGCATCAACTGACTGTTAACTCTCTATTAGTTCCTCAAACAGTTTGGAACTAATTTAACTGGACTTAACTCAGTAAACTGAGTTAACTAATTACAACTCAAATATAACTCAATCTTATCTCCTTAATTTGAGGGATAACTCTTGCATGACTTCAGAAAGACTTCTAACTTGAATTTCTCCAACTAATTAAGTCAAAATAACTTAATTAATTATTTTCGAGTAGCTGGTGAGACTAAATTTCATTTTAATTCACAATTTTAATTCAAGGACAAATTAAAATTGGAATATTCTTGATTCTATTTTTATCATTTCTTGTTGCTATTTTCAACACTCCCTCTCAATAAGAAAGGAATTCAACTCGATCCTGATCGTGAACCTTTGGAATGTTATGCATGAAACACTTCTCTCTATTTTTGTTGCTCCAGCAACTCTAGAAACAAAAAGACATCCAACCTAAATTAGTTTGATGCTTCTGTCACCAAAGTCTTTGACTGCCATTGCCTCTGTCAATTGAAAACTTTGCGCTTGTGCTGACTCTGCCTTTCTGCACTGTTGTCAATCCTTCTCTATTCCCTTCAGTATCTGACTGCTCTAGCCTCTGTCACTTTGATCTATGACTGCATCAATCCCACTCATTCCTCCCGCTACTATGTACTTTTGGCTTACGTAGAAAGGTACAATCCATGAGATAAAACCTCTCAATGGACCCTACCCAATTTCAGCCTTCTTGGGACTATCACTTCACATCACCCCACCTCACACGTGGAGGTATGGTTGCATGTGATCCCTCTGCCTACTTGGATTGAAATTCCCCCCTAATGGAGGTATCTACATGAGTGGATCTCTTCACTCGGTCTCCTCTCTGCTTCTCCAATTGTGGCTCCTCCACAATTGTTTGAGACTTCTTTTGGGACTGAATGTTGAGAGGTAATTTACTCTCCCTCTCAACAACCAAGTCTCTAACATTTTCCTTGCTCCTCAAGGCTTTGCATGCATCTTGAACCTCAAGAGCATATAGGTTCTTAACTTGTGAAATGATCTGTTTCACCTGTCTCGTGGTGATGTGTCTAAGGAAAAAATTTCCCTTACTAAATACAACATCGTAGCCTTTGTCCTCCAACATTGCGACCGATACCAAGTTCTTCTACAGTCCAAGCACATACTTCACATCTGTCAAGGTCATAGGAACTCCATGCTCCCTTTGAAAAGCAACCGTGCCCACTCCTGAAACACTATACCTTCCGTCGTCACCCATCTCTATGTGCATCTTGAGGTCTTTCTCCTCCAAGGCACTGAATAAACTTTTATCATCGGTCATGTGGAATGAGGCATCACTGTAAATATACCAAACACAACCCATCATCAATGACACCATGCATGTGATGAGGGTAAAGTCCATTTCGAGCTGAGAGGCTAATGGCTCACCTTTCGATCCTTCCGAGGATCCCTTCTTGGACTTCTTCGATGGGCAATTAGTCACATAATGTCCTATCTCAATTGAAGTATGATATGAATTTGATTTGCACCTGCAACCCCGAACTTCAAACTTCGAATTCCCTCCTCGGTATGTTGTTCACAGCTCTGATAAACTTGGCTCTGATACCATGTAGAAATTCTCAAATTCTCTACAAATCTAGCTCCGATAAACCATGTAGAAAATCTGACTATGTAGGTTAACCTGATAATGCAATATAAATCAAAGCAGAATACTATAACCTACTTCTAATATCAATTTTTGGAAGCTTAAAGATCGAGCTGAACAATATAACTAGAAGAAGAAGAATCAATCACACATTACACATGAAAATGCTTTGGGGAAAGTTGTTATAGCACCATTTACCACTCTTGGTAAATGTGATGCCTTGTTTATGCCCTAGGGAAACCCCTCCTTCCAAACTTGGTCCAAATATATAAAAAACAATGTTTTATTCCTTGTATGCTACGTTTCTGTAAGCTAAAAGCGTGTACACGTGGGTCAATCAATTCCCAACCCACTTATATGTATTAAAACACTTAAAAAAATTAAATTTCCTTAATTATGGGCGGACTTCACGGGTTTTACCTATTGATTACCTCCTATTGCCTGTTTCCCAACCGTTTCCCAACTAAAAAACTAATTGGCAGAGGTATAAATAGACCTCTATGGGAAGGCCTTAAGGAGGGGAAGAGATAGAGTTATTATACTGAGATTATCCCTGACTGAGTCTGATGAATCCTTGTGCCTCATGCACTTCCCCAAGCTTCAGGAAACCCTTGTTTCCTTGATTATAGATATCCTTCCTTTTGCTTGAGATATCATGGTGTTGATGATGGAAGAAGATTGTTGAAGGCTGGGATAGGATGAATCCGGAGGACGGTTTTGCTTGGAGCTAGAGAAAGACTCGGGTGAATTCTCTCCATGTTATTTATAGCTTACTGCAATAAAAGAAATGTTGTCTTGTTTCCGAAATTAACTATGTTTATGCATAAAATTATGTTTTAATTCATATATGAATGTCGTTTTGATGTATGATCAATCATTTGTTTATATGATATAAAGTCAATTTCGTGAATATGCTTTACTTCTATACTGCTATGTATGTTCGAATTGAATGATTTTCAAGTTTGAAGAACATCGGGAGTTGCAGAGGGTCTGAACCCTGCGGGACCTACTCGAACGAAGGAAATCTAGGTACGGTCACTCTTATGTAGTTTGATAATATAAGCATCTTGCCTGAGCTATATGAGTATTTCTTGTTGTAGTTTGCTTCTGCTATGTTGGGGTTCTAACCCAAAGCCCTAGGGTGCCTCCACCCGAAACAAAAGCCTCAACCTAAAACCCCACTATCTGTATTATCATACAAGGTGGAAATACATATGAATTATACAAAGCCTTAGCTCTCATAGCTAGCCAACTCTCAGTACAATCCTCATAGATGCTCACAGGAAATCAAAGCTTCTAACAAGCCTTCCTCTCTTCCCTCCAAGCTCCTATTTCCTTGTGTTGTTCCTTTGGGATGATCTCCTCCAACCAAGTGGAAAACTGATCTCACACCCTGTCAGAACTGTGCAATCCTCAAGGAATTAATTCCTTCTGCATGCAAGAGTTTTCTTTATAGGAAAACACATGCAACTGATAGTACACTGTCCTTGTATTTAATCTCAACTGGGTCTTTCTCAGAACAGACATGCATGAGTTTCTGATGAGGGAATCTTCAGTTAACTGGAGTACACTAGTTGAGTGCATGCATGCATAAACTAATTGTTAACTCTCCATTAGTTCTTCAAACAGTTTGGAACTAATTTAACAGGACTTAACTCAGTAAACTAAGTTAACTAATTACAACTAAAATATAACTCAATCTTATCTCCTTAATTAAGGGATAATCGCCTTAATTTAAGGGATAACTCTTGCATGACTTCAAAAATACTTCTAACTTGAATTTCTCCAACTAATTAAGTAAAAATAGCTTAATTAATTATTTCCAAGTAGCTGGTGAGACTAAATTCGATTTTAATTCCCAATTTTAATTCAAGGAAAAATTAAAATTGGAATATTCTTGATTCTATTTTTATCATTTCTTGTTGCTATTTTCAACACTCCCTCTCAACAATAAAGGAATTCAACTTGATCCCGATCGTGAACCTTTGGAATGTTATGCATGCAACACTTCTCTCTAGTGTTGTTTCTCCAGCAACTCCAGAAACAAAAAAACATCCAACCTAAATCAATATGATGCATCTGTCATCAAATTCTCTGACTATTATTGCCTCTGTCAATTGAAAACTTTACGCTTCTACTGACTTTGCCTTTTTGCACTGTTGTCAATCCTTCTCTGCGCTCTTCAGTATCTGACTGCTCTATCCTCTGTCACTTTGATCTCTAACTGCATCAATCCCACTGATTCCTCCCGCTATTATGTACTTTGGGCTTCCATAGCAAGGTACAATCCATGAGATAAAACCTCTCAATGGACCCTACCCAATTTCAGCCTTCTTGGGACTATCACTTCACATTACCCCACCTCACACCTGGAGGTATGGTTGCATGTGATCCCTCTGCCCACTTGGATCGAAATCCCCCCCTAATGGAGGTATCTGCATGAGTGGATCTCTTCACTCGGTCTCCTCTCTGCTTCTCCAATTGTGGCTCCTCCACAATTGTCTGAGACTTCTTCTGGGACTGCATGTTGAGAGGTAATTTACTCTCCCTCTCAACCACCAAGTCTCTAACATTTTCCTTGCTCCTCAAGGCTTTGCATGCATCTTGAACCTCAAGAGCATACAGGTTCTTAACTCACGAAATGATCTGTTTCACCTATCTCGTGGTGATGTCTCTAAGGAAAACATTTCCCTTACTAAAGACAACATCATAGCCTTTGTCCTCCAACATCGTGATCGATACCAAGTTCTTCTTCAGTCTAGGCACATACTTCACATCTGTCAAGGTGATAGGAGCTCCATGCTCCCTCTGAAAAGCAACCATGCCCACTCCTGAAACACTATACCTTTTATCATCACCCATCTCTATGCACATCTTGAGGTCTTTCTCCTCCAAGGCACTGAATAAACTTTTATCACCAGTCATGCGGAATGAGGCTTCATTGTCAATATACCAAAAACAACCCATCATCGATGTCACCATGCATGCGATGAGGGTAAAATCCATTTCAAACTAAGAGGTTGATGCCTCACCTTCCGATCCTTTCGAGGATCCCTTCTTGGACTTCTTCGATGGGAAATTAGTCGCATAATGTCCCATCTCAATTGAAGTATGATATGAATTTGATTTGCACCTGCAACCCCGAACTTCAAACTTCGAATTCTCTCCTCAGTATACTGTTCACAGCTCCAATAAACTTGGCTCTGATACCATGTAGAAATTCTAAAATTCTCTACAAATCTAGCTCCGATAAACCATGTAGAAAATCTGACTATGTAGGTTAACCCGATAATGCAATATAAATCAAAGTAGAATACTATAACCTACTTCTACTATCAATTTTCGGAAGCTTAAAGATCGAGCTGAACAATATAACCAAAAGAAGAAGAATCAATCACAAAATACACATGAAAATACTTTGGGGAAAGTTGATATAGAACCATTTACCACTATTGGTAAATGTGATGCCTTGTTTATGCCCTAGGGAAACCCCTCCTTCCAAACTTGGTCCAAATATATAAAAAACAATGTTTTATTCCTTGTACGCTACTTTTCCCTAAGCTAAAAGCATGTACATCGGGAAGTCAATACCCAACCCGCGTATATGTATTAAAACACTTAAAAAAAACAAATTTCCTTAATTATGGGCGGACTTCATGGGTTTTATCTATTGATTACCTCCTATTGCCTGTTTCCCAACTAAAAAACTAATTGGGAGAGGTATAAATAGACCTCTATGGGAAGGCCTTGAGGAGGGGAAGAGATAGAGTTATTATACTGAGATTATCCCTGACTGAGTCTGATGAATCCCTGTGCCTCATGCACTTCCCCAAGCTTCAGGAAACCCTTGTTTCCTTGATTATAAATATCCTTCCTTTTGCTTGAGATATCATGGTGTTGGTGATGGAAGAATATTGTTGAAGGCTGGGATAGGACAAATCCGGAGGATAGTTCCGCTTGGAGCCAGAGAAAGACTCAAGTGAATTCTCTCCATGTTATTTATAGCTTACTGCAATAAAAGAAATGTTGTCTTGTTTCTGAAATTAACTATGTTTATGCATCAAATTATGTTTTAATTCATATATGAATGTCGTTTTGATGTATGACAAATCATTTGTTTATATGATATAAAGTCAATTTTTTCAATATGCTTTACTTATATACTGCTATATATGTTCAAATTGAATGATTTTCAGGTTTGGAGAACATTGGGAGTTGCAAAGGGCCTGAACCCTATGGGGCCTACTCGAACGAAGGAAATCCGAGTACGGTCACTCTTATGTAGTTTGATAATATAAGCATCTTGCCTGAGTTGTATGAGTATTTCTTGTTTTAGTTTGCTTCTGCTCTGTTGGGGTTCTAACCCAAAGCCCTAGGGTGCCTCTACTCAAAACAAAAGCCTCAGCCAAAAACCCCACTATCTGTATTATCATACAAGGTGGAAATACATAGGAATTATACAAAGCCTAAGCTCTCACAATTAGCTAGCTCTCAGTACAATCCTCACAGATGCTCACAGGCAATCAAATCTTCTCACAAGCCTTCCTCTCTGCCCTCCAAGATCCTATTTCTTTGCGCTGTTCCTCTCAGATGATCTCCTCCAACCAAGTGGAAAACTGATCTCACACCCTGTCAAAACTGCGCAATCCTCAAGGAATTAATTCCTTCTTCATGCATGAGTTTTATTTATAGGAAAACACATGCAACTAATAGTACATTTTCCTTGTATTTAATCTCAATTGGGTCTTTCTTAGAACAGACATGCATGAGTTTCTGATGAGGAAATCTTCAGTTAACTGGAGTACACTAGTTGAGTGCATGCATGCATCAACTGACTGTTAACTCTCTATTAGTTCCTCAAACAGTTTGGAACTAATTTAACTAGACTTAACTCAGTAAACTGAGTTAACTAATTACAACTCAAATATAACTCAATCTTATCTCCTTAATTAAGGGATAATCTCCTTAATTTAATGGATAACTCTTGCATGACTTCAGAAAGACTTCTAACTTGAATTTCTCCAACTAATTAAGTCAAAATAACTTAATTAATTATTTTGAAGTAGCTGGTGAGACTAAATTCGATTTTAATTCACAATTTTAATTCAATGACAAATTAAAATTGGAATATTCTTAATTCCATTTTTATCATTTCTTGTCACTATTTTCAACAATTATTAACATAATACATTTGAAAAAAACATATAACAAGATTTTTAAACATGGAGAATTTGCAAATAGGATTTATTACAATAATATGGCTTATCGATACCATATGCCCAAAAAACAATAACTCATTTCATATTACACTTGTTCATATTACATTGTTTTAATTAATCAATTTAATTAAAAGGGACAAAATGACATAACTACTTTGCAGATAAATACCAACCTTTAGTTTGTGAATACTACTAAGAATATTCTAAAATATTAAATTAAGGTGAAATCCATACCATCCATCTAATAATTAATGATACTAGACATGTATGTGGGTATAAATATCAAATATATTTAATATTTAACATTTTTTACCGCAATTGATTTAAAAGGATTTTATTCTATATAGTAATCTAAGCTCAAATTGAGAGACATCTTAAATCCAATCATATTTTGAATTTTTTTAGATTACAAGTTAGTATGATGAGTTACATAAATACTAAAAAAACATGTGTGTGTAAAGGGGAAGGAGGTAATAATGCAATAATATGTTTTAAATAAATAAAATATATGGATATTGGAAAATTTGATTTTATAAGAAAAATAATTTTATTATTAGTTACTATGTTTAAAATAGTTTTTAAATTAGAAATTATTAAGTAACTGTAAAAATAAAGTTATTTTAATTTAGTTTTAAAATTAAGAAGAGTTTGTCTTCTTTGAACATAAGGAAATAGGTTAATGGTCCATGATCAAGAGGCATTTGGCAAGAGCCAAAAGTTGTCCCCTTTCAAACCAACAGTAAGTAATTTTAGGTGGCATAGTTTTCTTTAAATAATAGTGATGAGTGAACTTCCATGGGCTAATGGTAGCAAGTGAGAAATGTTCTCACTATTTATTTAACAACTAAATTATGATAAGTTTCCCATTTCTCAAAATAAAAGAACAAAAATTATTAAAAATAAATAAAAGAAAATAATTGTAAATTATAATTGTTTTCCAAACTACAAAATAAATATTTAATTATTCCATATATAAATATTTATTTTTTCTGAATGAATGCATTCTGTTGACACCTAATCATAGGGATTGGGTGAAAAACTGTAATTAGTGTAAATAAATAATAGAGAAAATGGAGAGTCATCAGGAGATGAACTAAACAGTCACTCCCTCTTGTATATAATAATGAACAACCTGAATGAATAATATGATTACATTTGAGGAGTTACCTCCTGGTCTGACATGGTATCAAAGCCAGCGCCATTTTTGGCTTCCCTCTCTACTTTGTAACTCCCTTCTTCCTATGTTATGCCTATTTTGCAGATTGACCTCTTGCAACCACTCCACAAGTGTGCCTATCTCAAGAATTTGATAAACATTCTGCAGGTTTTCCCCTCTCTCGCAACTGCTGCCCCTCTCTGGAAACTGCTGTAGACGTTTGGCTTGTTATGTGAGGCAACTGCTCCACAAGCGCAGTTGAGGTATCACTCCCACACCTGCATGCATGCTGCCTATTGATATACCTATCCTGGTTTCATCACTCTCTTGGTTTCATAGAGTTAAACACGAGTGCAATGAATGAAATTCTCTTATGACTGTGTATTGGTGTTCTGGACCCTAATCGGGTATTTTTCTCTATTCATACATTTTATTTATAAATCACAGTCAATAAGTGTTAAGCGTTAATACTAAGTTTAAGCGCTAAACCTTTCCTTAAGCACCGTTATTAAAAGTATGAATTAAGAACGTGGGTCGTATTGATAAGTGGGAAGTGGTATCTCGCGCGCCCTAAAGGTTGTAAACGATATTCCTAAAATTCACGCGATTAACCTTAGCAGGTGACACGTAGCATGGGAAAACCACTTTTCTCGCACACTCTCAACATGATATTGGTCATGCAAGATTTCACATGAGATTGCATGACAGTCGTTCGATTGGACGAGTCACATCGACGGTGGGGATCATCCGGGATACTTGGTGAGCAGACGACGCGATATCCGTTGGATCTGGAGAAGTGATATCAATGGTGCAGATTGAAGCGCTTGATAAAAGGAGAAGTCCATGAGGGGCCGACAGTGATTGGCCAAATAAGCAGGACCCTTAGGGGGAAAATCCACGTACAGGACCGGATTTAAGTGCAGCTGATTGCTTACAAAGTTAACTAGTAGTCGAATTAAATACTACCACCTCATTTTCGTCAACCTCCTGCATCACTTTTTTTACCAATAGAAGAGCAATTTTTTTTTATTTTACATAGTACATATTTTTAAAATGCACTCATTGATATCTATTGTGGGAGTGTTTCTCAATGGGAAGAAGAACTATCCTGAGTGGTCTCAGAAAATCAAACACACTCTCATTTTTAATGAGTTGTGGAAAGGATTTTGTGTTGGAAATGGAGACAAAGAGCCATAAAAACCTACCTCAGACAAGGAATTCACCATTTGGGAAAATAAGAACAGCAAGGCTTATGCATTGATTGCAAAATTAGTAAATGAAGAGGTGAGTTGCAAAATTTCGCCATTTTCAAATGCTTTCGAAGCCTTACAAAAACTGAAGGAACTCTATGACTCACACTCTGCACTTGAAGTTGTTCAACTCATGATTAGATTGTTCACCCTTGAATTACAAAATGATGATCCTCTTGCTCTTGCATCAAAAGTAAAATCTATTATGCATGATATCAAAGTCACTAATTTTGAACTAGACATTCCTCTGATAGCTTTTCTCAAGGTGCTTTATCCCACTTACTCAAATTATCTTGAGTCATTGCAAGCAAATAGAAACCTCAAAGATATTACCTTTGACTCCCTTGTGAAAAAATTGTTGAAAGAGGGAAAGCTTTTGGGAAGAATAAAACTCCTCAGTCTTCTGAAGAGGCTGTCTGCCTTGCACATAGAGAGAAGAATCTTGCTCAAGATTCTTCGAGAGGAAGAGGTGGTCGAAGAGGAAGAGGAAGAAATGTCAGAGGTAGGGGGGGTGAACACTCTCAAGGAGAAAAGTCAAATTTGCACTGCATACGCTGCAAAAGAGAGGGATCACATGATGCATCCACATGCAATTTGCCCTGGGATAGAATTGAGCATGAAAGAAACCAACCCAAAGGTAAAACTAATGACAAAGAGAAAGGTACAACACCTGAATCCTCTCACTATGTTGTTGCACACTGTAATATTGGAGTAAATGAAGACTTATTTAATGCTTCATTTGCTTCTTGGAAAAATGATTGGTTGCTTGATTCAAGAGTAAATTGCCACATGACTTTAAAAGATATTTTTTTGAAGAAATTACTAACAATGTTGATGGAGCAGTATACTTTGTAGACAAATCAAAACTCAAGCCATCAGGGCTTGGTACAATTAGGATTAAATTGCTTGGTCTTCCTGACTTTCTTCTGCAACATGTTTTATATCTCCCATAGCTGAGGAGAAACTTGTTGTCCTTGGTCCACATCCGCCAGCAAGGACACTCCTTTCATATGTTTGATGGCAAGCTTGAGGTGAGAAACACATCATACCACTCACTTGTCATGACGGGGATAGAAGAAGAAAGGCTTTTCAAGCTGCAAGGTACCTCTGCTCGTGCACAAAATTTCTCATACAATTCTCATTATGAAGAAGGTAAATTTCCATCAAGTTTATTATGGCATGCTAGATTTGGACACTTGAACTATGACAGCCTCTGATTATTGAAGAAAAATGGTGTTACTGGTTTGCTGACAATTCCTAGGAAACTTAAGCAATGTGATGCTTGCATTCTAGGAAAGCATAACAAACATTCTTTTCATGATTCACATTCTGAGCACATAGAAAACTTGAACTCATTCATTCATATTTATGTGGTCCAATGCTTGTTCCTTCTGCAAATGGAAATAAATATATGATGACATTTATTAATGACTACACTAGAATGTGTTGGGTTTATTTATTGAAGAACAAATCTGATGCTTTTCGAATATTCAAAAACTTTCATACATGGACTGAAAATGATGCACAATCTCATATTGGCTCTATTCACATTGATAATGGAAAAGAATACACATCAAATGAATTTGAAAACTATTTTCGCCAACATGGGATCAAACATCAAACAATTGTGCTTTATAATCCCCAACAGAACAGGGTAGCTGAAAGAATGAATAGGACAATATTAAATATGGTGCGCTCCATGATGTTTTTCAAAAATGTAAAATTGATGTTTTGGGCTGATGCAGTTCTATGTGTTCTATATGTAAAGAATAGATGTCCATCTAATGCTATTAAAAACAAGACTCATTATGAAATGTGGTATGGGCACATTCCTTCTATAAAGCATCTCAGGGTCTTTGGTTCCACATGCTATGCCTTGATACCAAAGGTACATAGAAACAAACTTGGTGCAAGAAGTCGTAAGTGTATCTTCCTGGGGTATTCAAACACCTTGATCCAGGTCTGGGTGTGACAATGGACCCTTCCAAGACCTTTTACTTTCGTGATGTGTTAAATTGCATTTTTAAAAGAACATTAATGAATACATCTGCATGCTGTAAAGAAGAGGAACAAGACAATCATCAACACATGAAAACATAAGTCGTTGATAACGAGTTCGTCCAGGAGGGACTACGTCTCTGGTTCCCAGTGTCAATATGGTGTAGGCCGCTGCATTAAGTGATGTCAATAGTGGTGATGTACATAGAGATGATGTCGCTATCATACAAGGAAAAATGCCCCCACGCAGGAGTGGCTCCAAGAGATGTTCCGCTACAGGAACTCTCAATCAAAAGACTCCTATCAGTATGACACAAACTCATGCATGATGAGCATCCCGCCAACATGGCATAAAATGGATCTCAATGCAAAACATGCATGACGACAACATGAGTATCCCATCAACATACAACAAAGGGATCTCAAAACATAACATGACAAATCATGACAACAAGTACATCACATAGACAATTCCGCATCACATCAAGCAGGAATCATGAAAACAAGTAATAAACAAGATCCCACATCAAGCATCAACAGGGATCTGTGCAGCACAATGCATAGCAAAAGAAGTACATGAACACACTGCATATACCTCACAACCAGGGGCCATCTGAAGAAGTGGATGTCAAACTACTGAAGCTGCTCGGACCATCGATCTCACGGCATCAATCGCATGGAAATGGCTGCTCACACATGAATGTTGACACCTGCATTCCACTTAGAAAAGTGGTTGAAGAATAGAATGAGAAAATGAGAAATCTGAACACACCATCAGATTTGTGGCATCAAATAGTGCAAAATCGACTGTCCAATTTTTGAAATTTGAGAAATTGAGAATCTGGCACTCAAGGAATCTTTTAAATTCCCCCTAGATTCCTCAAAGATTATGCTCCATGGGTGGACTGGAAATCTGCAAATCAAAAGGTGAATCTGCCCTCGCCATTGTGATCCCTGCGAAAAACCATGAAAAATGACTGTAAACTTGACTATATTCCGACATGGAGAAAAATTACCTCCTCTGGAATTTCAAGGATCATGGTTCCACTCCCTATTTTTGCAGTGATCATGGTTCCACCTGCATATTGAAAAATGGACAAAAGAATGTAGAACTCTGATGGAGAAACAGATAGCACCATTGCGTTCATGGTGTCGAGAAGTGTTGAAACCATATAAAATTTGTCAAAATCTGACAAAGTGAAATTTCGCCCCTCCTGTAGAATTCTACCTCGAACTGCGTGCACTGCCTTCCTCTGCCTCGAAATTTTTGAACGCTCCCGGTTCCTCCATCTATGCGTACTGTGAAAAAGGTTGATATATTAAAAGTGGGGCGGACTTATCAAAAAAAGATTGTTTGGTGTAACGGTTCAAACCCCCCGAATTATGAGGAGGAGGCCCGGTAGTCAAACCCCAACCCCTCCATTTTAACACACCCTTTGTTTTAAAAGAATGTATTTATTTTGTTTTTGGGGGGTTCGGTCCACATTGGGCGGCCCACCCCCATAACCCTTCGTAACTGCATGGGGAAATGGCGCGTTGTGTTAATGTATTAATGGAGGGTTGGTACACGGTTGTTGGAGTATGACATGTGAGGCCGCCACGTGGGCGGGGCCGGCCCTCCCGCTGGCCGTGGGTTCAACTCCCACCGGCCCCTCCTTTATGTGATGGCCTATGCGTAAAAGTTGGGTGTGGGTTCCGGGGGTGGCAGGGTCATGGCCGCCCACCCCTCATTTAATATATGGTTATGGTGTTTGGATGGAGGGCTTGGCGGGGTGATGGCCGTCGAGCCAAATTTTAATTAATTTTTTTTTGTAAGGTTTGGGGGGGGCTGACAGGGGTCATGGCCCGTCGGCCCAAAAAATCAAAAAATTATATTAATGTGGTTTTTGGGGGTGGTTAATATATATATATATATATATATATATATATATATATATATATATATATATATATATATATATATAGATAAACCATAGAGGGGATTTTCCAACCTTTAGAAAATAAGGGATATTGGGCAAATTAATGAGGCCACAATTTTGACCGATTTTGGGAGCTAGGTTTCATGCCTCGGGGTCAGTCAAATTGTAGGACACTTAAACCTGGCCCACAGCCCAACTTTGACCAAAACTTTGACTGGCTCGTTCTCCCTCATACGAGCTCAGATTGATGAACCATTCGCACCTCCGTGATTAGGACGACGAGATCTACACTCTAGTTCTGGGTCAAAGTCATTCTAAGCACTTTGATTTTCGAGCGTTCATAAGCCCTCTTTGTCCTGTGTGTCTCTGGAGCCACCTGGATCAATCCTCCCCACTGAGGAGCTTTTGGTCCTCCAAAAGCATGAAAAATAATCTGCAACTTCTTTGTACCTTGTCTGCATCACAAGCGTCCTAGAAAGGTCTTGCTTCCATCTCCTTCACCTTTGTTCTTCGGAGCCTTAAGCGACGAGCTGACACCTGCAACCTATGCAACCTGTAGTACATTGTTTCGTAAATTACATGCTTGACATTCATGACCAACAAATGACCCAAGCATCCCACACTTGCCACGAGTTTATAACACATACTCGGTGGTCAAGTTTACATCAAGATGTATGCAAGACCCCAACTACGACAACAAGGCCAATTTATCATTGTTGCTTCAACAAGTGATGGAAAGCACTTCATCATTGCAACACACAATTTACAACAATAAGGCCAAACACTATTTGCTTGACAAGTGATGGAAACACAACATCACTTTCAAAGTTTAACATGCAACCCAAAATAATATCAAACATCATTGTTGCTGAACAAGTGATGGAAACACATCATCACTTTTACATTTTAAAATGCAACAAATGATTTACAAAAGTATGACCATGAAATGCTAACATATCTAGAAACCATTTTTCATTTATCGTTGTGAATGGGTCACCTCCTTGTGGTGGCTTTGTTTTTCGAACCATTGTTTCACCTGGTTCATGCACCGACGCTTTTGCTTTAAGGCGCTACTCTAGATGGAGCCTCCAACAAGTGGCTCTTTGATGGCCATTTCTGTCGCAATGACTACAATACATCTTCTTCCTCCAGATTTTCTTAACTTGTTTCTTTACATGCTGTTGAGAGGGTCTTTCACGCCTCATCCTTTTGTGTGCTGCCATTCTTTTCCAACACTTAGAAAATGTATGGTTATGTACTCCACAAAAGGTACATGTCTTTCGATTCCATGATTTACGTTGATCTTTAACAACATGATTATAACTGAAATGAACATTCAAAGATTGAAACTAGTTATACCTTTCCTTGTTGTCTCTGGTGTAAGTATGGCGATAAGAGCTTACCTTAGCTCTTTCCCTACAATGGGTACTGCCATGGGATGATGGGGATGTTTTCCCATCATTCTCTTTCCTCGACGATTTCGATGATGTCTCGGAAGAATCTGACACCTTCGAGCATTCTCCTTTTGGTGTATCTCGAGCCTGCAAACTGAGGCCCCTGCACAACCTCCAATGGTTGAGTTATGCCTTGGTTATTAACACCAAGTTTTTCTTCCTCCTCGTGCCTCGTCCTGGTAAGGAGACTCATGTTTGTCCCTATAATTGGGATCTCCAAGTATCCAACAGAAATCATACTATGTGACGATGAAACTGAAAGGAAATCAACATCTTTTACCTCCTCTATCGATTTGGAACGAATTGATGAGGGCTACTCAACATCTGTTGTTGGTGGTTCACTAACTGTCATGGTGCATTCCCAAACTTCCTTTCTGACATACCCAAGTCCTGTTCGACACGGTAATTCCTCTACTTTGATGGGGTTGACAATGCCTTGGCCATTAATGCCCAAGCCTTTTCCTTCATACCCCATTCTCTTCAACATTTTGGAGCCAATTCTTGTGGTATGATTTTCAAAAATAGCGAAACCATCATCAGGAAACATACATGAAGATGGAGAACTACTTTTTACCTCGCATGGGTCATGCTGTAGCTTTTCCAAGGCCTTGTCCTTAGCTTGCAACTGTTGTAGCAAACTTTGTTTTTCCTCTTTCTCTTCATGTAGATGCATCTTTAATTCAGCATTCTCTATTTGAAGATTCTAGCTGTTGTTCTTCAGTTCTTCTAGGGCCTCTTCCTTGGCTTGCAACTAAAGTTGCAATTGATCCTTTTCCTCTGTCTCTTTCTGTAGAGTTTCATACATTATCTCCATCCTTTTGGAAATGTTGAGTATGGTCTTGTACATCGATTTTTCATCCTCTATCACTGCACATTTCATTGTTCACGCTGCAATTCAAATCCACGCAAAGACCGCTCTGATACCACTTGATCCAGGTTCGGGTGTGACAAAGGACCCTCCAAGACCTTTTACTTTTGTGATGTGTTAAATTACACTTTTAAAATAACATTAATGAATACATCTACATGTTGTAAAGAAGAGGAACAAGACAATCATCAACACATGAAAACATAAGCCATTGATAATGGAGTTCGTCCAAGAGGGACTACGTCTCCGGGCCCCAGTGTCAAGATGGTGTAGGCCATTGCATTAAGTGCCATCAATAGTGGTGATGTACATAGAGATGATGTCGCTATCATACAAGGAAAAATAGCCCCACGTGGGAGTGGCTCCAAGAGATGTTCCGCTACAGGAACTCCCAATCAAAAGACTCCTATCAGTATGACACAAACTCATGTATGATGATCATCCCGCCAACATGGCATAAAATGGATCTTAATGCAAAACATGAATGACAACAACATGAGTATCCCATAAACATACAACAAAGGGATCTCAAAACATAACATGACGAATCATGACAACAAGTACATCACATAGACGATTCCGCATCACATCAAGCAGGAATCATGAAAACAAGTAATAAACAATATCCCTGATCCGGATTTAAGCAGGAACGCAATAGATTACAGAGATAACCATAAATACAGAGATGCGATAACCATAAAAACAGAGATGCAGCGGAAATAATACTTCATTTCACTAATGGAGAATACTAAAATATGCTTACAAATAGAAATGACCCAGCTAGGGCGATGGTAGCTTATCTCTGAGAAGAGATGTGTCGGCTACATGCCTCTGAACTGTTCCGAACTGTTTTTACAATGAGGCTCGAAGGCCTATTTATTATTGAGAAACAATGGAAAACCCTTAACATTCCAAAACCTAACCCTAGAAGATGAAAACGCCAAACTATGGGCCCCGTTTGGGTAAATTGGTACATCAACTTCCCGGGGTCATAACTTTGGCATACGATCTCCGTTTTACGCGCATGATAGCCCGTTGAAAAGATCTTTCTGAGGACTATAACGCAAACAACGATTTTTTATCTAAAAAATCGCAAGAGCGGGATTTCCCAAAAAACATCGTTTAGGGCCTCAAAACATCGTTTAGGGCCTCAAAACGGCTCCGGAAGTTCAGGACCCGAAAACTGCTAAAAATAGTAAATTGTGCTATAATTAAGGAAACTGAAAATGTCAAGAGGGACAATGGTGGGGGTCTAGGTGGACTTGGCAGGTGGCCACCAATATCCACCTGGATCATTCCTCCCCCCTTAGGAAGCAATGGTCCCCATTGCGTTGAGTTCCTCCATGAGATGGGGAAACTTTTGCTGAACTTGGTCCCTGGTGAGCCACTTGCCATTGTGAAGGAGTTGGCCTGCTTTGACAACTCGATACAGTTGAATATTCTGCTGGCGAGTATTCTTGATCTGTGTGTCCATGATTCGATCAGTTGCAGCTTGTTCCATGCAATCTGGATTTAATTCTGTGGGGGTGAGCTGTTCTGCAATGTCGGATGTATCTAGCAATGGTGGAAAGTATGGCCGAAGGCGGTCCACATTGAACACTGGGTGCAGGCCAAGGAATGGGGGAATGCTGAGTTCAAATGCATTGTTTCCCACAGCCTTAGTAATGGTGTAGGGACCATATCGGAGTGGTCTCAGTTTCCGATAGGCTCCAGTAAGGCGTTCCTTTTGTAAATGCAACCAGACTTTGTCACCCACCTGGAACTTGTGTGGCACTCGATGTTGATCATGTCGCTGCTTGAACTTGGCATTTGATTTCTCCAGAATGTCATGGACCTGCTGGCGAATATGTTGGATGTGCTCAATGAAGCTGGTCGCCTTGTTTGTTTCAGACTGGACATGAGCAGAATCTGCGTGAGTAGCTGCAAATGGCATGGCCACATCAATGGGGCATAATGGCTGGAATCCCAAGCCCACCTGAAAAGGGCTATGGCCAGTGGAGCTGTGAAGAGCTCGGTTGTAGCTGTGTTGAACATAGGGGAGGCTCTCGTCCCATGTGCGTGGATGCTTTGAGTTGTACATGCGCAGAATGTGTACAATCATCCTATTGACAACCTCTGTCTGGCCATCAGTTTGAGGATGGAAGGCGGTGGACTTAGTGAGTTTGGTGTCCAGCATTGACCAGAGACTGGACCAAAATGTACTGAGGAACCGACTGTCCCGATCTGAGATGATAGACTGTGGAATCCCAAAGTGCACCCAAACTCGTTCAAAGAAGAGTTTAGCAGTGGCTTCTGCTGTGATGTTCTTCTTGCAGGCCGCCATGATGGCCATCTTCGAGAACCTGTCGACGACTACAAAAACACAGTCATTTCCATGCTTAGTGGAAGGAAGGCCAGACATGTAATCCATGGAGATGGATTCCCAAGGTTGGCTAGGGGTAGGCAGTGGGGTATAGAGGCCTTGCTTCTTGATGGTCGGTTTGGCAATGGCACAGGCAGTACATGATTTGATGTACTTCCCAACATCCTGTCGAAGATTCGGCCAATAGAAATACTTTTGCAGCACTGCCACTGTTTTCTCGACCCCGAAATGACCAGCAACTCGACTATAGTGTGCTTCCCAAATCATCTTGGCACGCTCGCTTGAAGGAACACAAAGGTGACCCAAGTGGCATAACAGGTCGTCCTGGAGGTGAAAATCTGGAACATGCTGACCCTCCAAGAGGTTCTGGTATGTGTGGCCGAATTCCGGGTCGCTTTTGTAGAGCAGTGGCCAATCAGAAGTCTCGTGCCCACAAGAGTTGAGGACGGTGGTTAACGCCATGATTGGTGGTCGACTGAGGCAATCTGCAACATTATTAGTGCTGCCCTTCTTATACTTGATATTCAAATGGAACTGTTGCAGGTATGTGGACCACTTCTGATGGCGATCATTCTGCAATTTCCCTTGGGTCTGTATGAACTGTAGGGGTCGGTGGTCTGTGTGGATGACCGTTTCCTTCCCCAAAATGTAGTGCTTCCATTGCCGACAAGCCTGTACAATGGAATACATCTCTTTATCATAAGTGGGATACTTCCGGACCGTGTCTGAAAGTGTTTCACTGTGATATGCCACAGGATGCCCGTGTTGAGTAAGGACTGCCCCAATAGCATAGTCAGAGGCATCTGTCTCGACCTCAAATGGTTGTTGTAAATCTGGTAAAGCGAGCACTGGTGCTGTGCAGAGGCGATCTTTCAACTCTATGAATGCCTTCTGTTGAGATTCAGACCAAAAGAATTTTGCCTTCGCCCCGCCCTTGGTGACTTGACTCAAAGGCCAAGTGATATGAGAAAAACCCAACACGAACCTGCGGTAGAAGTTGGCAAGACCTAGAAAGCTGCGGAGCTCTGTCAAAGTGGTCGGAGGTGGCCAATCCCGAATGACTTTGATCTTGGCTGGATCCACATGCACCCCCTGTTCATCAATAATGTATCCCAGATACTGAACCTGGGTCATGCCAAAAGTGCATTTCTCCAAATTGGCACATAGCTTGTGTTGCCGCAGTGTTTGGAGAACCTGTCGGATGTGGTGGAGGTGCTCTTCCCAACTCTGGCTGAAGATCAGAATGTCATCCAAGTATACCACTACAAATGAGTTGGTGTATGGCCGTAAGATGTCATCCATTAGCCTCATGAAGGTTGCAGGAGCATTTGTCAACCCGAAAGGCATAACCAACCATTCGAAAAGGCCCTCTTTGGCTTTGAAGGCAGTCTTCCACACATCAGAGGGTTCGATTGGTACCTGGTGATATCCTGACTTCAGATCAATCTTGCTGAAATATTTTGCCCCCTTTAGTTGGTCTAGGAGGTCATCAATCCGCGGGATCGGGTACCTATTACGGACAGTGATCTTGTTCAGCGCTCGATAGTCAATACAGAGTCTCCAAGTCCCATCCTTCTTCTGTACCAACACAATTGGGCTCCCGCAAGGCGATGAACTCGGACGAATGTGGCCTTTTTGCAGAAGCTCCTGAATCTGCCTCTTGATTTCATCGTTCTCCAAAACGGAGCGCCGATAAATTGGTCCATTGGGTAAGGGTGCACCTGGGGTCAGATCGATGGAGTGCTTGACCTGACAGTGCAGAGGAACCCCTACGGGGGAGGTGAAGATGTCCTCGTACTCCTCCACGACCTTGTCCATCTGTAGTTGTCGTGCAGAGGGGCCCTGTCTGGAGGTTGTGGCCACCGTCTTCTTCTTTCCTTGAGGGCGTATCATCAGGAAAACAAATTTTCCAGTTTTTGAAATGAGCTTACTGCATTGTTTTGCAGTAATCAAAGAGATGGCAGTAGGCGGTGCTACCTCTGGTATCCTGTACAACTGATTTCCCAAAGTAATAATAACAGCACGAGGCCTTGATTCATACACAGCATGTCGCTTCCACAAGTATGGTTGTCCTAATAATACATCACAAACTTCAAGTGGAGCAATGTCACACAATACCTCATCTGTGAAGGGCTTGATGTTGTATGGAAGGCGACACTGTTGGCTCACGCGAAGATCCCGTCCTTGGTGCAACCACCCGATAGTGTACGGTTGTGGATGTGCTGTGGTCGGTAAGCCCAACCGCTTCACGACCTCTGCCGAAATGAGGTTCTTTTGGCTCCCGCTATCGACAATGAACTGTAGTGGGGAGCCCCTTACCCACATCTGGGAGTGGAAGAGACGCTCCTCCTCCTCTGGATCTTCGGGTTCATTTTTCTGGATCTTGGCAGTAGCAACAGTGGCGTTGGGATCCGCATCAATGATCTGCTTCCCTTTGTCATTCCCCTTGTCGGTTTCTGACTCAGAGTCGGAACATGCATCTGATTCTGAAACCTTTAGTTCAGCCATCAGTGACTGCTTGGCCCGACACTCACTTGTGTTGTGAGTGGAGCTCTTATGGAACTCACACCATTTTCCCGTGTCCTTTTTCGGCTTTGCGGCACTGTTCTTTGCTTGTAGCTTTTGCGGGTTGTCTTGGGCTGCCCCACCTTGGCTTTGTCCCTTGTTCTGTGGTTTAGGAGCACCTTTCCCTTGCTTTGGATTTGTAGATCCAAAGTCTCGCTTCTTTTGTTTAAACTTCTGCTCGATCTTGACGGCATATCGGTATGCTATGCCGAGCGATGAGATGTTCAGGAATTCCATTTCTTCCTGGATGTACTTGTGCAGGCAGCCGCGGTATTTGAGTATCAAATGCTGCTCCGAATCCTTGATACCCAACTTCGTGCGAAGGGTATGGAAAAGATTGGTGAACTCTGGCACATCTTGATCCCTTCCCTGCCGCAGCGTGGTCCACTTTATGTATTCATCCTCATAGCTTCCAACAGGGTAGTATTGCTCCTTGATGGCATCTCGGAATGAATTCCAGGTGGGTGCGGCTGAGAATAGCGAGCCTGTAGTTTCATCCTTCTGCTCGCGGTAGGTCTCCCACCAGTCCTTGACATGGGGGGCTGCTTTGAGAAGAGCGAAAACAATCTTTTCCCGACTTGAAAATTCATGAACAGAAAAATACCCATCTAGTAGATTTAACCATTTATCTACGGCATCTGCGTCTATTTGACCCTCGAAGATGGGGATGTCAAAATTAACTTGTACCTTAAACGGTGTGGCGTTTCCAGAGTAGCTGCTGGAAGCTGATGCGTCACCTTTGGGTAGCCGCTGAAGGATTTGGGCAAAGTTGTCCATCATCGCGTTCCGTTGTCGCTCGAGGGCTTCTTCGAGCAAGATTTTGATGGGATCTCCTGCTCCCTCGTCTTTCTTATCCGCCATGGGAGGCCGTCGAGATTTGCGAGGCTGGTCTTGCAAGGGTTCGACCAGCTCAAGCCCTAACTCCTTATATCCCGACCTCGTCGGGGACATGCAAAGAAAAACAGAGAAAAAGCAGACCGCTCTGATACCACTGATCCGGATTTAAGCAGGAACGCAATAGATTACAGAGATAACCATAAATACAGAGATGCGATAACCATAAAAACAGAGATGCAGCGGAAATAATACTTCATTTCACTAATGGAGAATACTGAAATATGCTTACAAATAGAAATGACCCAGCTAGGGCGATGGTAGCTTATCTCTGAGAAGAGATGTGTCGGCTACATGCCTCTGAACTGTTCCGAACTGTTTTTACAATGAGGCTCGAAGGCCTATTTATTATTGAGAAACAATGGAAAACCCTTAACATTCCAAAACCTAACCCTAGAAGATGAAAACGCCAAACTATGGGCCCCGTTTGGGTAAATTGGTACATCAACTTCCCGGGGTCGTAACTTTGGCATACGATCTCCGTTTTACGCGCATGATAGCCCGTTGAAAAGATCTTTCTGAGGACTATAACGCAAACAACGATTTTTTATCTAAAAAATCGCAGGAAGCGGGATTTCCCAAAAAACATCGTTTAGGGCCTCAAAACGGCTCCGGAAGTTCAGGACCCGAAAACTGCTAAAAATAGTAAATTGTGCTATAATTAAGGAAACTGAAAATGTCAAGAGGGACAATGGTGGGGGTCTAGGTGGACTTGGCAGGTGGCCACCAATATCCACCTGGATCAATCCCACATCAAGCATCAACAGGGATCTGTGTAGCACAATGCATAGCAAAAGAAGTACATGAACACACTGCATATACCTCACAACCAAGGGTCATCTGAAGAAGTAGATGTCAAACTGTTGAAGCTGCTCGGACCATCGATCTCATGGCATCAATTGCATGGAAATGGCTGCTCACACATGAATATTGACACCTACATTCCACTTAGAAAAGTGGTTGAATAATAGAAAGAGAAAATGAGAAATCTGAACACACCATCAGATTTGTGGCATTGAATAGTGCAAAATAAACTGTCCAATTTTTTAATTTTGAGAAATTGAGAATCTGGGGCTCAAGGAATCTTTTAGATTCCCCCTAGATTCCTCAAAGATTCTGCTCCATGGGTGGATTGGAAATCTGCAACTCAAAAGGTGAATCTTCCCTTGTCATTACGATCCTTGCGGAAAACCATGAAAAACGACTATAAACTTGACTATATTCTGACATGGAGAAAAATTACCTCCTCGGGAAAATTTCAAGGATCATTGTTCCGCTTCCTGTTTTTACAACGATCATGGTTCCACCTGCATACTGAAAAATGGCCAAAAAATGCAGAACTTTGATGGAGAAATGGATAGCGCCATTGCGTTCGTGGCGTCGAGAAGTGCTAAAACCATATAAAATTTGTCAAAATCTGACAAAGATAAATTTCGCCCCTCTTGCAGAATTCTACCTCGAACTACGTGCACTGCCTTCCTCTGCCTCAAAATTCATGCCCTCTCCTGGTTCCTCCATCTATGCATACTGTGCAAAATATTGATATATTAAAAATCGGGCAGACTTATCAAAACAAGACCGTTTGGTGTAATGGTTCAAACCCCCAAATTATGAGGAGGAGGTCGGGTGATCAAACCTCGACCCCTCCATTTTAACACACCCTCTGTTTTAAAAGAACTCATTTATTTTGTTTTTGGGGGGTCGAATCAGCATTGGGCGGCCCGTACCCATAACCCTTCGTAACTGCATGGGGAAATGGCGCGTTGTGTTAATGTGTTAATGGAGGGTTGGTACATGGTTGTTGGAGTGGGACATGTGAGGCCGCTGCGTGGGTGGGGTCAGCCCTCCCACCAGGTGTGGGTTCAACTCCCACCAGCCCCTCCTTTATGCGATGGCCTATGTGTAATGGTTGGGTGTGGTTTTTGGGGGTGGCGGGGTCATGGCCGCCCACCCCTCATTTAATATATGGTTACGGTGATGGATGGAGAGCTCGGCGGGGTGATGGTCGCTGAGCCAAACTTTAATTAATTTTTTTTTGTAAGGTTTTTGTGGGGGGGGGGGGGGGGGGGGCGATGGGGGTCATGGGCCATCAGCCAAAAAAATAAAAAAATTATATTAATGTGGTTTTGGGGGTGTCGAGGGTGGTGGCCTGCCACAACAATATATATATATATATATATATATATATATATATATATATATATATATATATATAGATATATATATATATATATATTATTTTATTAACAATAGAGGTGATTTTCCAACCTTTATAAAATAAGGGATATTGGGCAAATTAATGAGGCCGCAATTTAGGCTGATTTCGGGAGCTAGGTTTCATGCCTCAGGGTCGGTCAAATTGTAGGACACTTAAACCTGGCCCATAGCCTAACTTTGACCAAAACTTTGACTGGCTCATTCTCCCTCATACGAGCTCGAATTGACGAACCGTTCACACCTCCGTGATCAGGACGACGAGATCTATACTCTGGTTTTGGGTCGAATTCATTGTGAGCACTTTGATTTTCAAGCGTTCATAAGCCCTCTTTGTCCTATGTGTCTCTAGAGCCACCTAGATCACACCTCCAAAGCATATCGTCTCTATGATGAAGTCAATAAAAATTTTGTTGTATCTAGAGATGTAATCTTTCTTGAATCATCCAAAACTGAGAATGTTGTTGAGCGGCAACTTGATCGCTTGGATAGATTCGCAAATGCAAAATCATTTCAAGAATTTGATAATTAGATTTTTTTGTGAAACCAACTCACAAAAAGATAGAAAAGATAGATCAACGCCTTAGAATTCAGCCTCTTCGAGGGGGCAACCTCCTTTACATTACACAAATGAACAATTCTTTGATGATTCCAATGAAAAACATCCTTTCTATATATAGGAGTCTAAGGGATCATAATGTAACCAAGCCGACCTAACAATAATAATATAAAGGCACAAAAATAACAATAGAGGAATTCTATGAGGCATAATAATAACAATATGGGGACAATAGGGGCACAACAATAACAATAAAGGATACAACGACAATAGTAATGGGGGAATCACTAGTATTATAGGGACATAACATGCCCCTCTCCTTCAAAAAAGTGTTGTCGTCAATTCTTGAGTAGTTCTGGATGCTTCTGTATAAAATTCTCATCCTCCCATGTGGAATCTTCAATGGGTAAGTTCTTCCACTTGATGAGATACTCTGAAATTGATCGATTCCGTAATTGTTGAGTTCTTGTTTCTTTGATTGCTTCAGGTTCCAATATGATTTTTCCTTCCTCATCAATTTCTAGCAATATTGTTTGAACTGGAAGCTTGTCACCTATAACCTTCTTTAAGCATGAAACATGGAAAACTAGGTGCACTCGGGAAGCCGCAGGAAGCTCCAATTTGTATGCCATAGTACCTATCTTTTGCAACACCTTGTACAGACCATGATAATTTTGTGATAATTTATTATCCTTCTTAGCTTGATTGAGGGACATTTGTTTATATGGTTGTAGTCATAGGAATACCCAATCACCTACATCAAAACTTCTTTCGATGCGATGTTGATATGCCTGTTGTTTCATTCTATTCTGAGCCAAGGTGAGGTTATCCTTTAAGAGTTGGAGAACTTGTTTTGATGCTCGATGTGATCTTCCACTGCTTGAACCTTAGAATTTTCTCTTAAATATGATGTGATGGATGGTGGACGATATCCATAAAGTGCCATAAATGGGGTCATTTTTGTTACAGTATGGAAGGAAGTGTTATACCACCATTTAGCAACCATTTGACCCATTATGTCTGTTTATCAGATACAAAGCAACGAAGATATCCTTCCAAACATTTGTTTACTATTTCAGTTTTCCCATCAGATTGTGGATGATAAGATGAGCTATGAGCTAACCCAGTACCAAGACAAGAAAATAATTATGTCCAAAAATTGCCAGTGAAAATGGGATCTCTGTCACTTACAATAATCTTTGGGTTTCCATGGAGCTTTTGAATTGTTTCCATAAATGCAGTAGAAACTGTACTGGCTTTAAATGGACGAGATAATGCACAAAAGTGTGCATACTTGGTAAGTCTGTCAACTACCACCATGATAACACTCTTTCCTTCGGACTTGGGTAAACCTGTGATAAAATCCATTGAAACCTCCTCCCAACGTCGGCTTGGAATGGATAAAGGCTGTACTAGTCCCAAGGTCTTAATTGTTTCAACTTTATTTTATTGGCAAACCAAACATTCCGCCACAAACTTTTGAATATCCGATTTAAGGCCATCCCAAAAGAAATCCTTCTTAACCCTATGGTAGGTTTTTAGAAATCCCAAGTGCCCTCCTAAGGGAGAGGTGTGAAATTCCCTAAGAATCTTTTGTTTGAGTTGGGAATTCTTACATAGGTATAACCGATCGTTGTACCATAACGAATCATTTTTCCAGCTAAATTTATCAAATGTACTAGGATCTTGTTGTATCTTTTGAATGAGTGCCCACACTTCCTCATCATTCTCCCATTCATCCCTTGCTTCGTTTATCCAATTCTGTTGGATAATAGAAATGGTGCAAAGAAATGCTTCCACATCCTCATCCTTTCTTGAGAGTGCATCTGCCACAACATTTTGCTTCCCTTTTTTGTAGATGATTTCAAAGTCATAACCCAACATCTTTGTGACCCATTTTTGATGCTCTTCTGAAGATAATCTTTGTTCTAAAAAGTATTTAAGACTATCATGATCTGTTTTTACCTTGAAGTGTCTTCCCATTAGGTAGGGTCGCCATTTCTTAAGTGCATGTAGTATTGCCAACATTTCTTTCTCATAAATAGCTTTGTGTAAATACTTTCCTTTGATTGGACGACTTTCGAAATAAATGGGTCTTTCTTCTTGCATTAAAAGAGCACCAATTCCATTTCCTAAGGCATCACATTCCACAATAAAGGTTTTTGTGAAGTCCAGTGTGGCTAAGACTAGTGCTTGGCACATTGCCTCTTTAAGATGTTCAAAGTCCTTCATTACTTCTGGAGTCCATGAAAATGCATCTTTCTTCAATAATTTTGTTAGAGGTGTTGTTATTCTCTCATAATTCTTAACAAACTTGCAATAATACCCTGTCAACCCAAGAAATGGATGTGGGGATTTTCCATTCCTTAATGGCTTTAATTTTGCTAGGGTCTACCTTAACACCTTCATGAGATACATTATGACCCAGATATTCCACCTCTTGTACTCCAAAGAAACATTTGGAGATTTTTGCATATAATTGTTTCTCCTCCAAGAGTTTGAGCACCATGTCAACATGTTGGACATGATCCTTCCAAGACTTTTTGTAGATTAGTATATCATCAAAAAATACTAACACAAATTTTCTAAGGAAGGGTTTGAAAATGGAATTCATCAAACCTTGAAATGTAGAAGTTGCATTAGTAAGGCCAAAAGGCATGACCAAAAATTCATAATTACCCTCATGAGTTCTAAATGTTGTTTTTGGGATGTCTTCAGTCTTCATTCTGATTTTATGATATCCTGAATGAAGATCCAACTTGGTGAAGTAAATTGATCCATGCAATTCATCCAATAATTCATCAATGACAGGAATGAGAAATTTATCTTTAATAGTGAGCTTGTTGAGCTCCCTATAATCTGGACACATGCGCCATGATCCATCCTTCTTGTGAACCAATACTACTGGAGCAAAGAAAGAACTTTGACTAGGTTGAATTATACCAGCCTCTAGCATTTCTACAACCATACGTTCAATTTCACTCTTTTGGACATAGGGATATCTGTAAGGCCTGATGTTTGGAGGAACACTTCCTGGAATCAAATTAATAGCATGATCATGATCACGAATAGGTGGGATGTCTTTGGGAGTCTCAAATACCTTGGAATGATTGTCCAAGACTTTTTGAAGATCTGGAGAAATGGATGATTTCAATGTGGGAACCTCTAGTGAACATAATTGTGCAATTATGCCTCATTTTTCTTTATTTAGAAGCATTGTCATTCCGTTAGAGTCGATTATCTTTCCCGGTTTCCCTGCGATACCCCTTAATTCAACTTCATTTCCTTATGAAGAGAATTTCATGAAAATTTCTTGAAAATTAAAATCTATTGTACCCAAGGATTGTAGCCATTGGACTCCTAGTACAACATAAGCACCACCCATTGGACTAGAAAGCATTGGGATATTCAATACATATTCTCCCATGGATAGATTGATATTATGGCACTTTCTAGAGAAATTTATGGTTCCTCCACTTGCAACCATCACTTGACACTCTGGTGCTGGATATAAGAAGCAATTCAATTCCTTGGCTATCTTACAATGAATAAAATTATGGTTACTTCCCGAATCAATCAACACTATTACCTTTTTCTTCTTGATATGCCCTTCTATCTTGATAGTTTGAGGAGTGGTAATTCCAGCCAATTCATTACAAGATATGGTCGGATTCATTTTTTTTTCTAGGGTTTGTTCCTGGTGTATATCCTTTTCTTTTGACGTTTCTTGTTCCTTTTCTTCCTCCTCTTCACAATCTATGTAAAATAATTTCTTCTCGGCACACTTATGACCTTTAGTGTATTTTCTATCACAACTGTAACAAAGCCCTTTTGCCCTTTTTTCTTCCAATTGTTGTGGTGTCAACCTTGTATGTTGTGGATGGCTAGGGGTAGCAAAACATCCATCTTTATGATTGTGAGTGGTAGGCTTCCTTGTTGCCATAATTTTTCTTTCCATTTTTCTTGCCAACCTGAATGCCTTCTCCAATGAATCTGGTTCCCAAAGGAGAACCTCATGTTGGAAGTTATCTTTTAAAGTCCCTATGAACACATCAATCCTATGCTCCTTTGGAATATTTTTTACCCTTATATTCAATTTTTGGAAGTCCTCAATGTGCTCCATCATTGAACCCTTTTGTTTGAGATTTATCAATTCGCTAAAAACAGTGTTGCTTTTTGTATCCTCATAATGTGCTATCATTTCATCTGTAAAAATAGCCCAAGTGATAATTTGTTTATGAGAGCAAATCCATCGATACCATACAAACTGATTTGGTTCCAAATATAAAGTTGCAATGTGTACCTTTTGTGTGTTTTTCACATTATGGAGATCAAAAAATTGCTCCATCTGCAGTATCCATGTTCCGGGATCCTTGCCATCAAACTTCCTCATATTGATCTTTGGAACATGGTGGTTCTTCGATCCAACGTTAGAGTCTATGAAATCATGATTAACATTTATTTTGTTCTCATCATGACTTTCCTTTACTACCCTTTCGCCATTAGTAAGAATTTCTTGTAGAGACTTTGTCAAATCTGTCTTCAAATATTCCATGCCTTTCTTTAAATCATCCATATTTGCTTCCACACCATCCATCTTAGCTTCCATGCCGTCCATCTTAGCTTCCACGTCATTCATCTTAGCTTCTATGCCTTTCTTTAAACTGTCCATCTTAGCTTCCACGTCATTCATCTTAGCTTCTACGCCTTTCTTTAAAGCATCCATCTTAGCTTCCACGCCTTTCTTTAAACCATCCATCTTAGCTTCTACGTCTTTCTTTAAACCATCCATCTTAGCTTTTGTTCATTTTTGTGCGAGTGAAATTCGTTGCACTTCGTCTTGTAATTTTGATATATCATGTTGCATTTCTTCATCTTCTTCATGAGTCATGCTAGAGATTTCAGATTGCTTACTAGGTGTTTCCATTTCCTTTCTTCGGGGCATGAATTACCGATAATAATGCTTCATTATTCCCTTTGAATTCCTTCAAACTAATTTTTCAAATCGAACATATGAAAAAAAAAATTAAAAACTACACACCTTTTTTTCACTTTGTAGGAGCTCAATATTGAATCTGATGTATCTCTGTAATTTTGGATCTCCCAAGTCTGAAATTGCTTCCTGCAGTAAACCTCTGAGTAATATTTCTAACCTCACAAGTCTGATCAAGATTGGATTCTCCAATGAAGCGTTATGCCAAATCTCCCACGATGACCTAAGTATAGACTGGTTCAGTAGAGCGAAATTTTACGACGTGCCGCGGGTCACTGTTTCAACCTTAGGTTCTAAAAATGATATCCAAAAAACTGTAGTCTGTCCTCTTTCTACAACTTCTTATGAAAATTCAATCTGATGCTCAGAGCGAAAGTTATGACGATTTTTCCAAGGTGACCTGTTTGGAATGTAATTCAGGGGTCTGCAACAACCCTAACTTCCTCAGATTATATCTCTGAAAATACAACGAGAGAAGATCTAAAATTCAGAGCCGAGGTTCAGATCGATTTCTTCTCAAATGGGTTTTGTTTTTTGGTTCTGAAACTTTGTAGCGAAAGCATTATAGTGAAAATTCCGCAGTGACCTGTTTTAGATGAAATTCTGGAGTTTGCAAAAACCTTAACTTTCTCAGATCATATCGCTTAAAATATAGCGAGACAAGATCTAAAATTCAGACCCAAAGTTTAGCACGATTTAGTCTCAAATGGGTTTTGTTTTTAGCTTCTGAAACGCCGCAGAAAAAAAGTTATAGTGACAATTCCACGATGACCCATTTGGAGCATCAAAACCCTAGAATCCAAAGCTCTGATACCAAATGTTATGAAACCAACTCACAAAAAGATAGAAAAGATAGATCAACACCTTATAATTCAGCCTCTTCCAGGGGGAAACCTCCTTTACATTAAACAAATGAATAATCCTTTGATGATTCCAATGACAAAACCTCCTTTCTATATATAGGAGTCTAAGGGGTCACAATGTAACTAAGCCAACCTAACAATAATAATAAGAAGGCATAAAAATAACAATAGAGGAATTCTATGAGGCATAATAATAACAATATGGGGACAATAGGGGCACAAAAATAACAATAAGGGATACAACGACAATAGTAATGGGGGAATCACTAGTATTATAGGGACCTAACAGATTGCACATCTTGAAGGGGGCAATCCTATACCTGTGGAATCTTCTTTTGAATCACTCTCTCCCCCGCATGAAACTCTTACAATGGATGATACTTTGAGTGATGTGATTGACAGAATTGGGAGACTCAATCATGATTCAGTCCCAACTCAATCAACGGAGCAGCCTAGATCATCTCAGAAAGGTCCCCCAAAGTGGTTGACAAAGACACTTGAAAGTGTTCATCCTGATGAGGTTGGAAAGACAGGAACTAGAAATTCAATCCGGCAAAATGGAGGTGATGTAGATGACTCTGATTCACCTGTTGATATGGATGTTCTTATGATTGTGAATTGAATTTGTCTATAGATTTTGAACCAACTTCCTTCAAAGAAGCTGCTTCTCATGATGAATGGAAAGAAGCAATGCAAAAGGAGTATGATGCCTTGATAAAGAATGGCACTTGGAAGCTGGTTGATCCTCCATTGGGAACCAAACCAATTGGTTGCAAGTGGGTCTACAAGAACAAGTATAAAGCTGATGGCTCACTTGACAAGCACAAAGCCAGGCTTGTGGCAAAAGGTTTTTCACAGAAGGAAGGGGTCGATTATGAGGAGACTTTTGCCCCCACAGAAAAATGGGCTACCATCCGGACACTCTTTGCCCTAGCAGCTCAGAACGGTTGGAAAGTCCATCAAATGGATGTAAAAACTGCTTTCTTGAATGGAGATTTAAAAGAGAATGTTTTTATGTCCCAGCATGAAGGATTTGTTGTAAAAGGACATGAACATAAAGTATGCAAACTTGTGAAATCCTTGTATGGCCTCAAGCAAGAACCGATAGCCTGGTCTGAAAAACTAACTGAGCATCTTCTGAAACTCAATTTCAAACATTATGATCTTGATGATGCAACTTTGTTTGTCAAGAAGATTGGAAAAATAGTTGTATATCTTGTGGTATATGGAGATGATCTTTTGATGACAGGGAACAATGAGAGTTACATTGCATCCATAAAGAAGAAATTGAGGAAAGGTTTTGAAATGACCGATTTGGGCTATGTTCATTACTATCTTGGTATCGAAGTAACTCAACATCAGAAGTCCATATTCCTTTCTCAAAAGAAGTACATTGGGGATCTGTTGAATAGGTTTGGCATGACTGAATGCAATCCTCTAACTACTCCAATGGAACAAAACTTAAAGCTCACATCCATTGAAGGAAAATAATTTGAGGATGCAATAAAGTATAGACAACTTGTAGGAAGTCTCAACTACCTAATTACTACCAGACCAAACATTTCGTTTGTTGTTGGAATCCTCTCCAGATTTATGCAAAAGCCTTGTGAGGGACATTGGTCTACTACAAAAACAGTTCTAAATTACTTGAAGGGAACTCAAGACTTTGGAATCAAGTATACATAGGTGGGCGACTTCAGCTTGATTGGATACTCTGATTCAGACTTCTATGGAGACAAAGAAACTGGGGTATCTACTTCGGGTTATGCTATGAGTCTTGGATCAGGAGTTGTCTCTTGGAGATCACGCAAAAAATCAATTCCAGCAGATTCCACAAAAGAGGTAGAATATGTGGCAGCAACTGAGGCAACAAAAGAAATTGTGTGGCTCAGGAAAATTCCGAAAGATTTGCATGTAAAACAAGTACAATCAACTCCACTCATGATTGGCAATACCTCGACAATAAATTTTTCCAAGAACTCAAAGTTCCAAGATCAAACGAAGCACATCAATACAAAATATCATCTCATTTGACATCATGTTGAGGCCAAAACAATCCATCTTCGCCATTGCTCCACTAATGAGCAGATTGTAGACATCTTCACCAAAGCGCTTGGGAGAGAAAAGCTTGAAAGATTCAGAACGATGCTTGGACTCACCAACATCCCTTCAGATTAATGGGGGAGAATGTTGACACCTAATCATAGGGATTGGGTGAACACCTGTAATTAGTGTAAATAAATAATAGAGAGAATGGAGAGCCATCAAGAGATGAACTAAAAAGTCACTCCCTCTTGTATATAATAATGAACAACCTGAATGAATAATATGATTACATTTGAGAAGTTACCTCCTGGTCTGACACATTCTGTTATATACCTAGGGGGGATAATATGGGGTACCAAGGGAGGTACCCAAGGTAATAATGTAATAATGGGATGGGCCATAGTAATAAATAAGGTGGTTAACCCATGTCATGTAAGGGACCACAAGTAGTTAATAATAATGTAATGGGCCCATGGTATTAGTTGATGGTATGAGGGAACCATGGTAATGACCCATGGTATTGTATGTATGAGGCCTATATAGAGGCTAGAGACTCCACTTGGGAGAGAGTGAAGGATTATTGTATGAACAGGCATATGGCTTGTGGAGTGTTCTCCTTCCTTAAGGAGTGAATGTATGGTGTTGCCCTACCTTAAGGGTTTGATCAATAAAGAAGCATTTATATCTATTTTTATCTTGTTATTTCTTGGGTTAATTCCATTATCATATATTTCTGGGTTAGAGTTACAACAATTGGTATCAGAGCACTTTCTTGGGCACAAAAGTGGAGATTTTTTTTATTTTTTGCAGGGTTTCGGGGCGGCGACTTTGCAGGTCAGATATGTACATTTTGGTGCAATATCTATAAAATATAATTACATATCTGGATTCTTTGTGCAAAAATAGTCGAATTCAAAAAAAAAAATCAGTTGAATCGGAGTCCGGATGAAGGAGATATCACTGATCTAAAAATCAGTGGGGTTGCAGACAATTTTCAGGGTAGCGATTTTGCGGCGCAGATCTAGACGTCCTGGTACAAGATATGTAAAATCTAATTGCAGATCTGAATTCTTTGGGAAAAAATACCCAATTTCAAAAAAAAAATCAGTCGAATCGGAGTCCGGATGAGGGAGATATCGCTGATTTAAAATCAGCTCTTTTTGCAGAAATTTTGGTGACGGCGGGAGAGTAGCAGCACAGATCTAAAATTTCAAGTGCCTGGATCAAGATTTCTACCACATGGGCAGATGCAGAATGATTGTTCCATTTCTAAAAACAGGTTATAATAGAGATTCTGAGCAATATTGACGAAACTGTGACAATTTCAAATTTTCGCCAAGTAAGTGAAATTTTTTCAAACCCTCTTCATGGAATCTTTTACTGGAAAAGATGATAGCCCTACTATTGAAGAATTCATACAAAACATAAAGAAAATATTTGAGGAGAGATGGAAGTTTATGGTACCACTTTTTTTTAAAGAAGAGGTTGTTATATGGTGAAACTCACTGGGCCATATAGCCTTGTCCAAATTCTCGAATGAAGAAATGGAAAAACTCCTTATGGACAAATGGTCTCAGACTAGAAAACAAGATAAGGGGAAACATGTGGGGTTATTTCCTACTGATATATATTTATTGCAGGTTCATGGATTGGTTCAGAAAGAGAAAATCATTGTTTCTATAAATCCTAGTTGCAAGCAAAATCTTATAAGTGTTAATTTGGCAAAAAGATTGCAAGTTCCAGAAAAACTCATTGAAACTGCACAAGTTGATAATGAGGATGTTCAAGTGTACAAGGATTTGAAGATTTCTATGGATAAATATGTGTTGCACGGTGATTTTTATGCTTCAGATATGGATAACATGGATGTTGTTTTGGGATACCCTTGGATGGAATCAGTGGGTACCATAAATATTAATGTGTAGAAGAAATTCCTGAAGCTCTGGTATAAAAAGAAGAAAATTACATTACAGGATATTTCCATTAATAAGCAGGTAGAGTCCAAGGAGGCTGAAGCAGAAGATGTTCCAGAGTTTGATGATGAGCTAGTAATGATAGATAATCAAACACAAACAGAGGCTGAAGCAGAAAAGGCTACAGGTGCTAATACATCCGAGGACGGCTCAGTGGTTGAAGTCATATTGGACAATAAGACACGACAACAGGCACCACAACAGGGTGAATTAAAGAAAAAGACACCGTGGGTTAAAACTTCAACATATCATCACCCACATCACCCCGCAAGAAAACAACCAACACGATGGCAACCAACTAGCCACAAGGACAACAACCCCCATATGATGGATAGCAAGGAGCCTAGATCCACCTACTACACATCAACACTGAAGAGCTACAACGATCAACTTCCATCTCAAGTGAGCGAGGCCCCATCGAGATCGAGGGTTCACCTTTCTCTTGGATGGCTAGATGCACGTGCATGGTACCAGTGGACTACTCTTTTGAGTAGATCTTATTATTTATGTTCTTCCCATGTTTCAGGGACGAAACATACTTAGGGGGGTGGAATGTTATATACCTAGGGGGGATAATATGGGGTACCAAGGGAGGTACCCAAGGTAATAATGTAATAATGGGATGGGCCATAGTAATAAATAAGGTGGTTAACCCATGTCATGTAAGGGACCACAAGTAGTTAATAATAATGTAATGGGCCAATGGTATTAGTTGATGGTATGAGGGAACCATGGTAATGACCCATGGTATTGTATGTATGAGGCCTATATAGAGGCTAGAGACTCCACTTGGGAGAGAGTGAAGGATTATTGTATGAACAGGCATATGGCTTGTGGAGTGTTCTCCTTCCTTAAGGAGTGAATGTATGGTGTTGCCCTACCTTAAGGGTTTGATCAATAAAGAAGCATTTATATCTATTTTTATCTTGTTATTTCTTGGGTTAATTCCATTATCATATATTTCTGGGTTAGGTTTACAACAAGTGGTATCAGAGTTACAACAATTGGTATCAGAGCACTTCCTTGGGCACAAAAGTGGAGTTTTTTTTTTTTTTTTTACAGGGTTTCTGGGGTGGCGACTTTGCAGGTCAGATCTGTAGTACCCCATATTATCCCCCCTAGGTATATAACACATTCTTTATTCATAATCAAGATAAAAATTTACATGAGTTCATTAAAATATCAAATCTCCCAATACTCCTTAAAATACCTCCATAACATCAACCATTGAACATAAATTTATCTCTAATACATCAGACTACACAACAACAACTCATCAAAATATGATGGAATAAACTACAAAGATTGAGTGATAGCTCATTACAATATCAAGTGTATATCATGAAAAAAATGAGAAACCACAATGAAACTAGGAAAAACAGTGAATGGATGATTTAACATATTCTCCACATCAGGCACCAAATTCATCCAGGTTCCAGACTCCATACAACTCCCATCTACTATTAGCTTTATAAATTCAGCAAAAAGTGAACATATAGATTCCAAAATTGCGAGGAGGAAGAAGTAAAGAAAACATCAAAATCAACAACGCAAGCATGGTGTGATTTTACCAGTACCAAAAAAATTCTTCAGCATATCCTACGAATTTAACATATGTAGCAATCCAATTTTGATAAACGGAATAGCAAATGTACAAACCCAGACAAAGCATCAAAAGCTTCAAAACAGGGTATTGTCCACAAAATCAACTTGGAAGAAACACCATAAACCACAAATATTTTTGAAAGCATCTTATCAATATACCCTAATGAGAGCCTTCCACCTTCGCATAACCATGATGTGCATACACAGATATCCTCTAGAGTTCATGAAGAATACCAAAAACACAAATTTACCACTCACACATCTAGAATAGAGGAAATAAAAGCCCAAATGCTCAAAATCACATTTTGTGGACAATAAGCATAACTTCCCATAAATAATGTAGTTGAAGAGCACATAAACAAAAATTTCACAGCAAAAACTTTAGAATGCCACCATTCTTGATCTTAATCTGAAGAAATTATGGTAAAGGTTTGCCCTTGATCAACTGGAGTATCCATTATGTCTCCAGGAGGGTCAGTGAGGTCTCCATAGGTAGAGTCGCTCACCAAGAAACCTTCAACACGAGCTAAGAGAGAATCCACACTATCCAAATAGAACCTGATATTACAAACCATTCATTTGAAATCCTCCAATGAGGAAAATATCTTATAATTCTCAACTTGTTTGTCCTTAAAATTTAGTCGTAAAAGAGTGGCCATTTGCTGCTGCAAGGCCAAAGATTTCATAAAATGAAGCCATTTTTTCTGGAACCTTCTAGGGTCTAGTGCCTGCTGCATATCCTCCCCTATCACCCTTGAATCTAAGTGATATGGGTGATCACCAAACTCTTAACTTTCTAGCAGTAGAATTTCCTTTTGAACTTCCAAAGCCAACATCAAAAAATGTGGCAACATAATAATAGGAAAAAGTTCGACTTATTTTAGATCCAACTTTGCCTCATGCACCTCTTCTACTGCTCATCCTCTGCCTAGGATTCATGAGTATAATGGCCAGAGAACACTGAAAACAATAAAGACAGGAACCTCTTCCTATAAAACTAGAAAAGGGGCAATAAAAAACACCCCCATGTTCCAGACCTAAGAACTACCAAATCATCCCCCAAATGCCAAAAAATAAGAGCATATGAAAGCAAATTTTCAATTTCCCTACAACTCAAAGACATGCCCCACAACTAGAAGCAAGATTTGTCAAAGAAAAATCTGAAGACAAGAAGGCTATGACTACACCCAGAACTTTGAACAATGGCGATAGGCACCAAATTATGACCAAATTGAACAATGTGAACTAGAAAATTAACGAGGAACCAAACATATAAGAAACCAATAAAGAAACCCTTAGAGGAAAAACACCATGGGTACTATGACAGATTGTCCTCAATTCAACAAATGTACTCACGGACCACAGAAATAGGAGAGCGGCCATTAAAAGACTAGGAAAGATGAATAAAAGGACTGGCTTGTTGAACTGATAACTCCAAGCTAACACATAAGAATGAAAGAACTTATGAACTGACAATGATCTCACTTAAGCAAATGATCTAGGTGACTTTGGAAAAACTCAAAAATCAAAGTCTTCATAACTCAATAAGGCCAAGTCTAAGTTTTGGTTCTCATCATTATGATTCTAGTGGTGTAAACGACGTTCAAATCCGAGTCTGTATGACCAACTTATCGTAGTTTTATGTTGATAAGACATGGAGAAAAATGGGGCCCAGAATGCCCCACACGACATCTCAGTCAGCGAGCTAGTGGGATCCACATTTGATGTGGCGAATAGCTAGTGGCCAATAATGACTAGCCAACCAAGGGCATTTATCATTAGATCTTTATAAAAACCATTATTAAAACAAAAATCAAAATATAAACCATACGAAAACAAATATGGTTATAATGTTATTTAAACAAATCTATATAAAACAAAAAATAATATGGTTATAAAATCATACACTATATTAAAACACCAAGGAATCTTTGTTATACGATGTAAAAGGTTTGTTGTAACTATATAGCATATTCGATTATGGTTCTGTTGTAACAACAACATTTGTTTTATATATAAATTGTACATAACATTGGATGGACGGATTATTATATAATGGCCTAAATAATGAGTAGTGGTTTGTTGTTTAATACAAAATGTAACACGAAGGTGTTTTGAACCCGTGATCCCACCAGGGTAAATGATTTATATACAGTGTACTAGCCAATTGTCCAATGGGTGAAAGCTTCATTAAAACACTAATGCATTTATATTTAAAAAATGTCCCTTTCATTTCGACCAAGGCCGAGAGGGAGCGGAGCCGTGAGTGGAGCCAGAATTCGTAGGCCGTGGAACTATGACAAGAGATCGAAACCTTGTTGCAACACATTTTTTGAGGCAGTATATTCTATATAATATTTTAAGGAATATTCTAAGAATATTCCTTTTTAGATGAAATGAGGAATCTAAAATATTGTTGGAAATAATACTGAGAGGGGGGGGTGAATCAGTATTATCAGATCAGATAAAACTTTTCAATTTCATACTCAGAAACATATACGCGACTTCAGTTAAGTGAACCCGCGTGTACACGCGACTGTGTCTAAAGCAACTAGCGTATATGCAGAGATCTTATGATTCAGTTAATCTTATCTTCAGTAAATGCATCAGGATATTATTAAGCATATTAACAGTAAACAGATGCAGTATAACAGAATAGATCATCACACAAAAGCCACACACATGAACACCATGATATAAGGTGGAAACCCAATGTGGGTGAAAACCACCTGCTGCAATTTGTCTCTTTCTTCTTTAATGAGAAACTTCTTTTACAATGTACTGGTGCAGTCCTTTACCAGCACGCAGGCTACAACCTGCAGAGGGCTACAACCCTATCTCGTTTTCCAACTACTTTTGGAAGGGAGCTACAACCCCCTCAGCTCTTGTACTAGCTGATCCATTTACTAGTACGTAGGTGCTGACCCTTCAACCTTCAGGGACCACGTTTCATACATTTTCATACTGGATCCAAGAGTACAAAGCAAACATTACCGCAATATAATCATCAACTCATACTTGCATCATAATTCATTAAACAACCCAATACCGAATCACTGAAACCCTGTCATCAAGAACACAGAACCCAAACCAGAATCTAGAACTCTGTAACAACCACCAGAATCAGCAGCAACCTGAAATATTAACACTTATCATGCATACGCTACTTCACTGTACCAAAACCGCGTGTATACGCGCTTTCTCCAAAGGCAACCCGCGTGCAGATCTAGAAATGATTACTTCTGTCTTTGCTGTCAGATCCGACCCTTGCCAAGCGTCCCGAACAGAAAACCAGCAATACCAGATCTTCTCACTGCGTCAGACACCCACAATCCATCCTCCTTTGCCTAGTGATCTTCTCCTTATATAGCCTTAGGCCTTGTTCAATACCAAGAGCCAAAACCATAGAAACACAATACCATCAACCTCGAAACTAGGGATCAACACGTCCGTCGAGACATAATGGTCCGAAACCATAGGCACAACTTCCAAGGACTAACCGCCATGGACCAAAGGTACTTTTCCACATACACGCGCTTTTTCTGAAGCCAACCTGCGTGTACACGCGACTTGGTCTTAACAAACCTGCGTGTATGAACTTCCTTGGCAAGCTGTACTAGGATCTGTCTTCTGATTAAGTTGCCATCTCCTGTACCACCTTCTGAGCATCTGTACCAACCTCTGAGTGAGTTGCCATCAAGGACAACACTTGAATCATAATGCCAACAATCTCCCCCTTTGGACTTGATGGCAACCACCACACCAAGTCACTCTCCCCCTTTGACATCAAGGGCAAAGGGTGGACCAAGATATTCTCTTCTTTGGTATACCTTCTGCTGTCCATACTGCTGTCCATACTCCCCCTGAGTACATGCTGAAATCTCCAAATGTGCTCCCCCTTTGTGTATGCCAAAGTGTACCAATCTATCCATCCTGCTCTTGCTGAATTGTGCTGTTCATGCTCCCCTTGACTGTAGGCAAGATCTGCAAAAGATGTTCTTCAAGAAGAACAAAGACTTATACATCATAGAAGACCTTCCTATCACCAAAAGACTCAACATACATTCATCACCCAACCTAGTGGGGATATACCAATATTGACTCATCCACCTAACCATGTGAAGATACATGATAATACATGAACATTTCATCATTCATCCCAGGCATAGTGGGGAAACCAACATAGGCCGTTACATGACCTTGACATCATAAAAGAGATACATGACATAGTGATGAAATATCTAGACCAAGACTTATGAAAGCCACCAACAGCATCATGATCTGTACCATAAGCATCAGCCTGCAATACCATTCCTAAACAGTAAGATGTATCATTTAGCTTCATAGACTTTATCAACACCTTCTAACCATAATGCCAACAATGCATTATTTGAAGAATATTCTCCCCCTGAGTGTAAGCCAACCATGTCTGAACCATTTCCTGACTCAGTTCTGCTCCCCCTGAGCCTGAGCCAACCATGACTGAACCTGGGTCTGTTCTACTGCCCTTTCTCCATATACGCGACTTTGCAGCCTGTAACTCGCGTATATACGCGACTTGTCTTCATTATATAAGCGTATGCAGGATGGAATACTGAATTTCACTTTCAGATTCCCCTGTGTCTGTTATGTCAGCTGACTGAGTTATCCCACACCTTTCTGTCTCTGTCTTCTTCAATTCCTGCAACTGTGATGATGTATGGTCCTTTTGTCTTGAATTTTGAAATCTGCTCCTGCATTCCCTTGCTTTATGCCCATAGTTGTTGCATGTATAGCACCTTATATTTTTCATGTTCCTTCTATCACAATCAATTGCTTTGTGTCCATATGCATTGCAGGCAAAGCAATACCCTCTGAAGTACCTGGGATGCGATGATCTTTCTTGAACCATTCTACTTCTGCATCTGGCTGCAACATGTCCAAGATTATGACATACATAACATTCAACATTATTCAGCGGAGGAAATAATCGTCTATCACGTCCATAGTTAGGAGTAAAGGATCTTCCTTGAGGAATTTCTTTCCTTGGTTGTTCCTTGAGCATTTCAGATTTCTCATTAGAGTTTCTTGTCTCACCTTGTGAACTAGATTCACCTTCAACATATTCATGAAAACCAAGACCAGTCTTGATAGCAGGAGATCTTTGACTATTAAGAATATCATCCAAGACTTTAGAACTATCTTGAAATCGTAAAAGCTTATCCTTTTCTTCTAGTTTACCTTTCAAGATATTTACCTCAACTTGATGTTGTTCTTCCTTTTTCAGATACTTCTTCCTTAGGTCTTCTTCAACTTTTCTCCCTTCTTCCACTTGTCGCTTTAGTTTGATCACTTCATGTTCTTGATCTTCAAGATCTTCTTTTAGAGAGAGGATCTTTGATTCAAGTCTATGAATAGTTGTGCTCTGATCTTTTGCTATATCCTGCAATTTCTCCCTTACCCTGGTTTCTGTCTCCAATAGTTCTTTTAGTTTGGCAACTTCTTCAGTTTCTGCATTCGTCTCTTCATGTGCCATGAGACTTTTAATATCCTCGCTATTATTGGATGAAGCATTCTTCTTCTTATGTGCCATGAGACTTCTAATATCCTCACTATCATTTAATGAACTTTTAATATGGGTATAATAGCTTCTACCATCTTCTTCATATATCTTTTCTTTGTTATGAGGACATCTAGCAGCATAGTGACCAACTCTACCACATAGAAAACATTTGAAAGGTAGCTTATCTTTGAACCATCCAGATCCCCGTTCAAGATTCTTGACAAAATTTACCTCATCTTCTTCCTCTGACACTTCGAATGCGGCCTCTGGTGGTACCTCTTGTCGCATTTCAAAAGCAGTTAAGATCCCGTGAAGCTGTGACATGGTAATTTTCCGCACATTCTCCTTTTCTTCTATGGCAGATACTTTAGAATCAAATTTAGTAGACAGAGATCTCAAAACCTTTTGAACTAAGACAACTTCCTCAAATTCTTCACCCAGATCCCTCATACAATTCACAATCTCATCCATACGCAGGAAATAATTAGCTACGCTTTCATTACTTCGCATCTTAAGAGTTTCATATCGGATTCTGAGAGTTTGAAGCTTTGCTATTTTTACCTGATCATCTCCTTCGTAGCTTGTAACGATTTTGTCCCATATTTCCTTAGCTGATTTGAGATGCATGATCTTCATAAATTCTGATTGAGTCAAAGTACTCAATAGGACAGTAACTACTTTGGCATTGAGCTCATATTGCTTTTTCTCTGCTGGATATGTAGGAGTTGCTGATGGGAATTTGTATCCTCCTTCTACGATTCCCCAAACTTCTGCTCCAAGCGACTGTAGATATGCAGTGGTTCTTATCTTCCAGTGAGTAAAATTGTTCCCGTCAAAGACTGGTGGCCTGATGTGTGCCTCTCTTTCTGGATTAGCCATTTGATGGATCTTTTCCTTCAAGCGATCAAGCTTTCTTTGAAGGACCTGCTCCGATACCAATTGTTGGAAATAATACTGAGAGGGGGGGGTGAATCAGTATTATCAGATCAGATAAAACTTTTCAATTTCATACTCAGAAACATATACGCGACTTCAGTTAAGTGAACCCGCGTGTACACGCGACTGTGTCTAAAGCAACTAGCGTATATGCAGAGATCTTATGATTCAGTTAATCTTATCTTCAGTAAATGCATCAGGATATTATTAAGCATATTAACAGTAAACAGATGCAGTATAACAGAATAGATCATCACACAAAAGCCACACACATGAACACCATGATATAAGGTGGAAACCCAATGTGGGTGAAAACTACCTGCTGCAATTTGTCTCTTTCTTCTTTAATGAGAAACTTCTTTTACAATGTACTGGTGCAGTCCTTTACCAGCACGCAGGCTACAACCTGCAGAGGGCTACAACCCTCTCTCGTTTTCCAACTACTTTTGGAAGGGAGCTACAACCCCCTCAGCTCTTGTACTAGCTGATCCATTTACTAGTACGTAGGTGCTGACCCTACAACCTTCAGGGACCACGTTTCATACATTTTCATACTGGATCCAAGAGTACAAAGCAAACATTACCGCAATATAATCATCAACTCATACTTGCATCATAATTCATTAAACAACCCAATACCGAATCACTGAAACCCTGTCATCAAGAACACAGAACCCAAACCAGAATCTAGAACTCTGTAACAACCACCAGAATCAGCAGCAACCTGAAATATTAACACTTATCATGCATACGCTACTTCACTGTACCAAAACCGCGTGTATACGCGCTTTCTCCAAAGGCAACCCGCGTGCAGATCTAGAAATGATTACTTCTGCCTTTGCTGTCAGATCCGACCCTTGCCAAGCGTCCCGAACAGAAAACCAGCAATACCAGATCTTCTCACTGCGTCAGACACCCACAATCCATCCTCCTTTGCCTAGTGATCTTCTCCTTATATAGCCTTAGGCCTTGTTCAATACCAAGAGCCAAAACCATAGAAACACAATACCATCAACCTCGAAACTAGGGATCAACACGTCCGTCGAGACATAATGGTCCGAAACCATAGGCACAACTTCCAAGGACTAACCGCCATGGACCAAAGGTACTTTTCCACATACACGCGCTTTTTCTGAAGCCAACCTGCGTGTACACGCGACTTGGTCTTAACAAACCTGCGTGTATGAACTTCCTTGGCAAGCTGTACTAGGATCTGTCTTCTGATTAAGTTGCCATCTCCTGTACCACCTTCTGAGCATCTGTACCAACCTCTGAGTGAGTTGCCATCAAGGACAACACTTGAATCATAATGCCAACAAATATTCCGCGTGGGGCCATAATTGATAATCTCATAATGGGGATGAATTTATATTCATTTTAACCAAAATTTCATAATGGGGCAGTGTAATTTTGCATATGAGCAATGGATTTTAGGGGCCAGGGTAGAAACCTACCTTCATCATTAATTGTTGGGCACAAAGTTCAATATAGAAATGTGCCTTTCAGAGATGGGTTATGTTTAAAGTCAAAAGTCTCAAGAGGATGAGACATCCTCATTGGTGTTGTGATTGTTGTGATTTGAGTAGTCGAATTTCAATTCACTCTCAGGATTAGATGCATAATGATGTATTTTTCCATGTACTTACATTTATTTTTTATGAGATGAATGGAGTGGCCTCCCCATTATTGAAGAAGGGCCCGAAGATGTAGCCCACAATGGATGAACTCCATTATCAAACTTTTGTGTGAATTTTCTTATGATCTCATTTATTTTGATTATTCATTAAGCATTTGCATACAAGGTTTTTACATGCTCTTTCATGCGATTATGCTAACATCAACTGAAGAAAAGATCTTGGTAATTAATGTCGATAAATCAGAGATCCCAATTAATGTTGAACTGAGAATACTTCTATAAAAAGTAGAAGAGGAGAAGCATGGATTGCAGCTTCAGTTACAAGGCACAAAATATGCCTTGGAAAATTTGAATTGCAGCAAAGGCTTAGGGAACCCATCTTCACTAGCTTTAGAATCGGCAACTGAGGTAGAAAGTGTCAGTGATTCTTCAGTTTCATGTTCTCATTATGATGATGATTTTGATGCTTTTGAAAATAACACTACAAGCATTAGTTTGAAGCTCATGAAGAAGATGGGATATGAAGGAAAGAGCCTAGGAGTTAATGGCAAGGGGATTGTGAATCCCATACAAGTGGTAGAATTACCTCGATATGCAAGATTGGGCTATGTCAGAAAGGAAGAGATAGGAGAGACTTCAAGCGACAAGTCTAAGACAGGGAAAAGCACATCACCACCTTCTAGTGATAGTGAGCATTCGAAAGGAAGAGATATGGAAATATCTCTTCACCAGAGTTGCACCAAAGACAATTGTTCAAGGAAGGTCAAGAAATTATGGAAAAAGAAGAACCATTGTAGCAATTACAATAAGAGTGTAAATTAGAAATCCACATGTTGGAAGCTCCATCTAGAGCTACGACCAAAGAATAATTGGGAGCATCTGAAAGCACCTGTGAAGGAACCAACCAATGAAGCAATTCGACAAGGAAACCAGTTACAGGAAGAAATCCCATTAGTTTGGTTAGGTAAGAGATGAGTATCCTTTTTAAGTAGTTGAGCAAGGCCACCATTGTAAATCACATGTTTCTTTTGAAAACTTGTAAAAGTGATGAATATATAACATCACTTGTATATGCAACATCGTGATATTTTGTACTTTAATTTGATAACATGAGGTGTCGTTTATGTTGTAAACTTAACCATGACTGTGTTATAAACTCTAGGAAAGTATAGTCTTGCTTGGAATCTTGCAAGTTGAACATGTATTGGCAGCTTAAAAATTGCATATTGATATATGTTTTGGTTTCATCACTTTTGTCTTTGAAGTACAAAGGTGAAGGAGAAGAAAACATGGCACGTCAAAGACATTTGTAATGTAGATCAAGACTGCAATATTATTGACACTTTTGGAGGACCAAAAGTTCTTCAGTGGGGAGGAATGATCCAGGTGGCTGTGGGAAACCTCAAAAATCATATTCTTTAGTACTCATTGAAACCAAGTCTAAGTTGTATCTCTTGTCCTCACAATTCTGGTGGCGTATACAACACTCAAATCTGAGTTTGTATGACTGACTTAACGCAGTTTGAAGTTGACAGGACAGGTAGAAAAATGGGGCCCATAGTGTGCCACATGGCATCCCAGTAAGTAGGCTAGTGGGACCCACAACTGACGTGGCGACTAGTTAGTGGCCAATAAGGCCCAACCAACCAAGGGAATTTATCATTGGATGGTTATAAAAGCCATTATATATATATATATATATATATATATATATATATATATATATATATATATATATATATATATATATATATATATATATATATATAAATATATATATATATATATATATATATATATATATATATATATATATATATATATATATATATATATATAGATATATATATATAGATATAGATATAGATATAGATATAGATATAGATATAATAACCATATAAATATGGTTATAATATTATTTAACAAATGTATATAAAATAAAAATAATATGGTTATAAAACCATACACCATATTAAAACACCAAGGAATATTTGTTATATAGTGCAAAAGGTTTGTTGTAACTATATACTATATTCGATTATGGTTCAGTTGTAACAAAAAAAAAATGATTTATATATATAAATATTGTATATAACATTGGATGGATGGATTATCATATAACAACCTACGTAATGAGTGACAGTTTGTTATTTAATATAAAATGTAACACGGCCCCCTGATTTGGGTGTCTGATGAAGAGTTGATACGACCCCCAACTCAATTAGCGACATTCACCACATGGCATGGGTCTCCCAACAAGTGGCATTCATGAACCATAAATTCCTCTACAGGCACACTCTCGCCCCATACCCTACTCTCCCGCTTGTCAATTTCGGCAATAAAACTCCAAGAGACATGGACTCCAGGCATTTTCTTCCCATGGTCATTTTTATCATGGCTCCCTCCACTTCCTCTGATTCCTGCTTTGCATCATTCAACTTCTTCCATCCAACCATGAACCATGACAGAGGTAGGGGACGTCACCCACGCAGAGGTAGAGATCATGGACGCCCCTCCCCCACCTTCGATGAAGCCTATGTAACTTCTCTTTTTTCTTATGGAATTCATGTTCACATTAGGGGGCAGGTGCTTGCTTTAGAGGAGGAAGAAACTCGCAAAGGTTGTCCAACATTCTGGGCCCTCTGCAAACTCCTTCCTCACTAGCTCAAGGCCAGGGAGCAAGAGAAATCGAAGGCCACGAGATGGATAACAAATTTCTCTACCTTCCAAAGATACTTCTACTCCTCCCTTAAACACCTGGTTAGAGATATGAAAATTGATTCCCCCCTAACATTCCTTCCCCTCCTCTCCTTCTCTGTCACCCTCGCACTCCCCTCCAGTTGGCTTGTCTTCTTTTCCTATTAACCGAGTTCCAATGGCCCCTCCCCTATCTATGCATATCCTATCCCATCTGATAGCTAACACTCCACCCCCCTTCACCTCTTTGTCTGCGTTCCTATCAATATTACATTCTAGAATAAATCCCAGTAGACACTGACAATGTGCAAGCTCACAACATCGCTCAAGTTCATGGCAACTCCAACATGGCTTCAATGTACCTCTAGTGCGGTCCTTCTACTAGAAAGTGCTAACCTATCAAGCACCATGGCAAGTAATAGGTTGGTAATCTTCAGCTTGTCTTGGTTCACTAGAAACCACCAAAAAACTGCAATGGATTTTTGGTTCATGAGCATTTGGTATAGAGCCACTAGGCTCACTCTCTCAATTTTTGTTCCTAGTCAACACTAGTTCACTAGCAAGTGACAGAGTACCTCTAGGTTAACTATTCTAAATTTTAATCATTGTTAATCTATTTTTAAAAGTAAACAATCTCAAAAACTTGGACTATGGTTTCCCCTTCCTAGGGAAAATATTTTTTGGCTTTCCTCTTTGGTTTCCTCGCACAAAGGCAGAGGGTACTCTCAAGGATGTAAACTATGTATTTTTGCCATCATAATATAATGTAGATATTCTTTCTTACAAAAAAGTAAATACAACATGGAGGTGTTTTGAACCTACGACCCCACTAGGGTCAGTGCTCTATATACTGTGCTCCAGCCAACAGTCCAATGGGCGGAACCTTGGTTACAATTTCAATGCATTTATATATATGCAATGTCATTTGCATTTTGACTAGGGCTGAGAGGGAGTGGTGTTGTGAGCGAAGACAAAATACAGAGGCTATGGAATCATGACAAGAGAGTGAAACCTTGTCGTAGCATGTTTTGCGAGGAATTATATTCTAGGGAATATTCCTAGGGAATACTATGAGAATATTCCTTTTTAGATGCTATGAGGAATCTAAAAAATTCTCTATGGGGCCAGAATTGATAGTGTCAGAATGTGGTCGACTTTATACTCATTTCAAACAAACTTTCACAAGGATCACAATGGTGCAATCATTCTTTTCATCTGAGCATTGGATTTCAGGGGTTAGGGAAAAAATAGGCCAGAGTTTGAGACAACAATGTGCCTTTCAAAAGTGGGTCAAGTTAACAGTCAAAAGTCTTAGAAGGACAAGATGGATTCGCTAGTGCTATGATTCTTGTGATTTGAGCAGCCGAATTTCAAGCCACTCCCAGGATTGGAGGCATAATGATGTATTTTTCCATGTACTTGTCTTTCTTTTTGGTGATATGAATGAAGTGGCCTCCCCACTATTGAAGCAAGGCCTAGAGACGTAGTCCACACTAGAGGAACTTCGTTATCAGACTTTTGTGTGCATTTTCTTATGATATCCTTTATTTTTCTTATTCTTTAAGTGTTTGCATAAATGGTTTTTGCATGCTCTTTCATGCAATTCTACTAACATCAACCGAATAAAATATCTTGGTTAATGCTAGTAAATCAAAGATCATGAATCAACAAGGCTACATAGCCAATTCCAGTCCAGCTACTTGAAGGATAATGAGCAAATAAAAACATATTTTTTAATGTTGATAGGCGTGTCTATTTTGGAATAGGGCTTCCACAATTTTAATTTAGTTATCAATAATTATTAGGTCGATGGTAGGGATTTAACCTTCATAAAATATTCTAGAATATTTTTGGTCATATCCACAAATCAAAGACAAGGAATTATTTACAAATTAGTTATGTATTTTTTCCCTCTTAATTAAATTCATTAATTAAAAAAAAATGTCATATGAACAAGTGTCATATGAAATGAGTTATGATTTTCTGGGTCTGTTATATTAATGATACATGGAATTGACCCATGGTATTGTAACAAAGCCTTTTAATATATTAAAAATATTCATGATAAAGCGGGGGCGAATCTCCTTGGTTAAGAATCTTTTTGCATGTTTTCTTAAATATATATGTTTAACGTAGATATTAATTATTTTTGTTAATAATAATAATAATAATTTTAAATAAGGTTATACTTTAGTTTTTTTTTAAGTTACTTGAGATGTATGTTGAAGGGTTTTGATACTTCTTATGGATTGTTGTCTATGAAATTTACCAATCATTTAATTTTTATGATTGTGCTAGTGCTATTTACATCAAAAAGACAAATAAAAGGATAATTTTGTTATTTAAACCAGTATAGATCCATCTTAACCACAAATTTAGCGAGTGCAGAGAAGGATCAAATTTTGAGAGGTGCAAACTTCTTTTAGAGTGAAAAACTTGAATAAATGCTTTGAACTCAAGAAATTTGGCCCCCTTATAGCCTAATAGATTCATGGTTAATATATACATATATTCATTGTTTAATGCATAAATATAATGAATGCCTTAAAAATATCCCTGACCACTTGTATTGTATAGACTTCACAACTTAAATTAGCACTTTCAAATAATGTTTGCTAGATTTTATACAAAAATTGATAGAAAAATATATGAGTTAAAATATAGATTAGTGGGACTACTTGAAATGTTATAACCATAAGTTTTTATTTTTATGAATTACTTTATATAATATACACATAGTTTTTTAAAAAATGGCATTGAAATACTTTATCTATTTAATATTTTTTAAATGTTACATATTAGTTTTATATTAATAATAGAATGAGTTATCCATCTCCCCTATTATTTTATATGGTTGTGAGGTTTGGGGTTGTATCCTGGAGGAAAATCAAGCTAATCCAAAAGTAATTTATAACCTACAACCTTAATATTAAAGGAAATACTCTCCATCATATCCTCTTGATTGAAGCTAGCCCTTCCCCCATTGAAAGCATGGATATGTTTAGGTATCTAATGTATAAGAAGAAGATTTACAACATGGATTCCAAGAGGTTTCCCAAAATTGCTTCTAACTCTAGCCAAAACCCCCACCTCTAACTTAAGTGAGGATGGCATAAGGATGCCCAATATTGGCTCGACCATTAGGGGATAAAGGAGGAGACAATATTGGAGAATAAGGATAATATTGAAAATACTATTACCTCCAAATTTAAGGATAATTTGTGGGAGGATAAAGAACTAGAAGGAAAAAGGAAGCTAAGGTATTATAAGGAGGTGATCAACCCCACTCTTGCTTACTAGAATTATCTATCTTGACTAATGCTAAGAAGAAAATGAACATTGCAAAGATAAGAACTAATTTTGAGCTTCAATGTGAAATTAGACTTTGGCCTATTCCCAAAACACCCTAGGACGAAAGAATCTATCACCTTTGACATAATAATAGGGTTGAACATGAAAAACACTTTCTCTTGGATTGTCCTGCTCTTACTAAGATCCAGACTCATTTCCCAAACATTTGCCACAATACCAACCTTCTTGACTTATTAAGACAACAAAACTATAGTGACCTATGAGTGCTTATTTCCCTTCTTTTTATCATAATAATAAAATATTAAAGAGATACAATGAATATCTTACTTTATTAAGGTCTAATAGACCACATTGGTCTTTGTGGACATTCATCATCACCATCATCATCATCATGACCACCATCATCATCATCATCACCACCATCAATATTCTTATTCGAAAATATTTGAATTTTTTTACATTCAATTACTTCCTTTTTAAGCATTGAAATATTTTTAGAAAGTATAAGAATTTTACATCTTTCTCATAGTAAAAAGTGAAAACATAAGCTTTTTTTACTTTCGATTAATTTATATCTCTCTTTAAAAGTTAATATAAAATTATGTTACTTCATATGGATATCCAAATATTTTATTTATGGTTGAGAGTGAAAGTGAAATATGTGCACATGTCCTTCATACCAAACATATATATTCATTTTCGAGTTCTTGGCTGGAATCTTATGAAATTGTTTTAGTCAAATCTTGAATTGTGTCATTTAAATTAATTTTTTCACTGCATATATGTATTCAATGCCTTGAAAAACCTTGGGGTACTTGGATTGTAGAGATTTCACAACTAAAACTTGTGATTCCAACAAATCACTATCATATTATGCATATTTTAGACTAGAAAAGAGGTTGGGAAAACCTCCAAAAACCTCCAGAAAGTCTAACAAATAGACTAGGACATTTTTTATTATAGTAGGTGTTATCCCTTTTATTTAGAGAAAAATTTATTTTATATTTTTAAAGAGACACTTGTCAACTCAAGATTGAGCATGAAAGGAATTACACATCTCCCTCATAAGAATGTGCCTTTAGGAACAATCAAAATCCTATTAAAAATGCAAGAACCATATTTTTTTTTTGTCGATCAAAAACACAATAAGTAAAAAAATAAGTAAACAACCAGTCGAAGGCGTATCAGGGTGGTGGACGCAGTTGGTCCATAGACACAGAAGTTAGATGCCCTCTCTATTCATGTTGATGATATTTAATATGCTCCATTCGGGCTTCTAACTCTTGTAAGCATTCATTTGTTCGCCACTGGCTTCTTCGAATGCCCACTAATTGTTCCAGAATTTCCGCTTGAGAGAACTGGATATAATTCCATTAAGACACATTCTCATTTATATCCTCGTATCTATGATCATGGAGGATATCCAGGTTTGCATGGATCCTTCATAATTTCACGATAATCCATTCCAAAGAGGTAGTTTGAACAACACGACTAGGAGACGGAGTAGGGTTTTTCCTAGCTCCTCCTCTCTATCCAAACTGCCTAACCAGTCCTCGCTGGAGGATAAGGCGCCACCCCAATGAACATTTGGGTGGCCGTGGTGCCCAACCCCTCTACAAGGTCTTCCACATTGTCCAGCATACCTGCAGGCAAAGGAAGAAACTTAGGCAGACCAGAACCCCAATCCTGCAAACACTCAAAATTACCACGACACAACAATACCCAACTAGCCCACCACAAGATGACACAACAACAGGGTTTCGAGTCTAAAACACCACTGCATTAGGACCACACTCCCCCAATCTCCTTGCCATGACAAAGATAGTTCCACCCAGAACATGAAAACAAGCCCCAAGATTTAACACTATAAATCTCATTGAACAACAGTGAGGACCTCTTAGGACACTAGAGACAATCTATCCTGAATGTAAATACCTTATGAAACAGGAAGACAAACTCTCTTTTCCACTCAAGAACCTACTCTAACTCAAGCCCAAGAGAGAATGAGGCCTCATCCAACAAGGAAGGGAGAAATTGACCATAATTTCACGAAGGGAAGTTCATATTTATCCTATCAGTGACCCGAGGTGCTAGGCAGGTATCAAAAATTGGTTCACCCCCCTAAAAACCCACAAGACCACTGGTTCGATTCCCAGCCCAAAATTCTCTGAGAAAGACTAACCTAATCCAGTCATGCCACCCATTCATAGGGGCAATGGGCATAACAAATTCAACAAGAAAATAATTACATACAACTAGCAAACACCAGCCTAAGACACAGAACATTATCCAGACTCATCGACCTAATGGTTGCCACCAGCATAGAAAGAAGGACTCTAGCTGATGGAGGAGAAAAAACCTAGAGAGGAGAAAGTTACTCAGCAAAGCAGATACTCCTAACCTCAATGCCCCCAGATCTCACACAAAGACAAGAGCACAAAACCACACATAGGGGTCGAATTTAGCATTTAACTCCTCACTACCTCGGCCTTTCGACTTTCGTCGCAAGTCTGAACAATAAGCAAAATTGTTACCATCTTGCACAATGTCCCTTCTCATTTCCCAACACCTCCAAACATTCACCATCCCCAATCAGAGCACACTATATACACCTTTAGTCTCTAGAAACATTGATCATCAAGTGGAGTGCCCCACACCTACGCACTTTGACCATCACATGGCATACAAGTGGCTGGGGGTGGGGTTCCCTAGGCCCCCTCGGCTAGGCTAGTCACCCCATCGAGGGAAAATGTAAGAACCATATTTACAGCAATTATAAATATGTTATTTAAATCTAGAGATAAAATCATTATTTTTGAAATATTTATATCATATTAATGGTATAATGTTAACACACTACATATATATACAATAAATGTGAAAGATCACAATGGTTGCAAATTCATAATTAGTATAAACCTCTTACTATTCCTGGTTGATATCATTATCCTTTGTGAATCTTTCAATTTATGCAATTAAAGAAAGTACACAAAACAAGGTTTTAGCATATAGTTATTTTGTGTAGATAAGGTTTCCATTTAAGAACTTATGTAATTCATGAAATTAATTTTTAAATTTTTGTTTCTCTAACTTATATATAAATTTATCTTTCTCAAATGATTATAAACTTTCTATTCTCAATTCAATTTTGAGGGTAATTTTTTTTAGGATTAGAGGTATGTCATCCTCTCAATGTAATTGCACACGTTAAGTAACCAATAATGCATTAATAACCATGTCAATAAAAACCAAGATTGCTAATACTTTGTCACTACGAACTCTTTTTTTGGTGCTCCTTTGAAGGTTGATATCTAAGTAAACTAAATCTACCAAATTGATTGAGGTTGAGGCTATGCTTCTTTGATCACTGCATGGCATGAAGGCTTTCACTAGACTTTGGTTCAAGGCTTCTACCATAGACCAATAGTAACCACCAAAATGTTCAAGTGACTATGATTCTATGGGTAACAATAGATTAACCTTTGTTTTGTTAAGGTAACAATGTAACATTAAATTAAATTCAATCATATTCATCACATTAAATTAAATTAAATTCAACGTTTCACATCATTTAGTCTTTGAAATTGCTTTCTCAGTTTTTATAGACTGACGATTTATCATATAGTGATATGCAACTGCTGAAATTACACAGAAAGGGGCGAGAGTGAGTGAAACAAAATGTACTGGTTCTTTTAAAATATCCTAGAGTACGACAGAAATTTTAAAGACCGAAACAAAGTCATATTCGATGTTCCTCCGTGGTGTTACATATCTACCAACTTTCTTCCGGCAAGAGCTAACGAGCCTGCCATAGGGCATTAAATGCCAGCTTACATGCGCCCTCGATAGCCCGATAACACACTGCCATTATTTTTTATTTATCTAGTCACCGCGCAAGCGTGTTATTGGGCTATAAAGGGCGCATGTAAGTAGGAATTTAATGCCCTATGGCAGGCTCGTTAGCTTTGGCCCTTTCTTCCCACCGACAGTTAAAAATAATGGAGAAATGGTTACATGGTTGTAACACATCTCCTTAGTTTAGGATTTGTTCCTAGAGTTTAGGAGGTTGTTTACAACTACCTAATTTTCAGTGATGTATTTAATATTGTAATATTCATTTGATGTAATGTAGAGTGAACATGAGAGAGAGTCTCCTCTTTGTTTGAGTGTAGTCTCTAGGTGCTGTACACACCTATGAGCTGCAACTCCTTCATTTAATTCAAAGTCTGATTTTTATCTTGGTATCAGAGCTTAGGGTAGAGATAGCCTTATTTTTTTTAGGGATGCATCATTAAATTACATATCTGTAGTGGTAGGAGAGCATGTAAATGTATCTGTGTGATCAGGTGGAACTGCAATAACACCTGGAGCAAAGGGTCTCAGATGACTGATCATCTCTGAGCCGAAGAAAGGGTTGTAGCAGTTGGCGCGATTTTTTTGTGAACAGACGCGCCCATTGGCGCGGTTTTGAGGCTGATAAGCGTGCCAACAAAATCGTGAATGAATTGGCGCGGATTCGTGGCTGTTAAGCGCGCCAATTTCCGTGCACATCATAAATTTTTCTTTTCCGCAATTGGCGTGGATTTGTGGCTGTTCAGAGCGCCAAAGAGCCAACCTCTTTCTCTCTGAAAATCTGCAATTTTTTGTTGCAGATCGGAGTTGCCCGATGGTGGCACGTGGAGATTTCTGCTCGGTGGCAGCAGATTTGATTTGCCCGGTGGTGGTGAATTGAGGTTCCTTGATCCGCTCAGAGGTAGCAGATCGGACCTGCCCAGTGGTGGCGAATCAGAGCTCTGTGATCTGCTTGGTGGAAGCAAATCGGTTTTTTGCCCGGTGGTGGCGCAGTGCAGCTCCTCGATCTGTTTGGTGGAAGCAAATCGCCTTTGCCTGGTGGTCGCGTGTTAGAACTTGTTTGTTGATCTGTTCAGTGGTAGCAGATTGGTTTTGCCCAGTGGTGGCACAGTGAAGTCCCTGATCTGTTCGGTGGAAGCAAATCGTACTTGCCCGGTGGTGGCACAGTGAAGTTTCTGATCTGTTTAGTGGGAGCAGATCGGACTTGCCTGGTGATGGCCGATTGGAGTGTTCAGTTGGGCGAAAATGAACAACAGTTTAGAATCATACCTCCACGAGTCTGGAAAACTCGATGGAACGAATTTCTCCAACTGGAAATTCAAAATGCAAACTTTGCTGGAGAGCGCAAATGCATGGGCGATCATTGAGGGAAATGAGCCGAGATCTGGAACAGTGACCCAAGAACAAGTCTGGGATAAAAGAGAAACAAAAGCAAAAGTTATACTGAAGATGTCCGTTAAGGACAATATTATCCCACATATCAGAGATTCTAAGTCGACCACTGATATATGGACAACGATCAAGAACTTGTACGAGACTTAGAATACAAATCGTGTTCTGGCACTCAAGGGAAAACTGTTTGCATTGAGGATGGACGAGAATGAGCCCATTGCTGGATTCATGGCCAGAGTCAAGGATCTGAGTGACAAACTGGGAGCTATTGGAGAAAAGGTGTCCGACTCAGATCTAGTCACACTCACATTGAACAAAATGACTGATGAATATCAGACATTTATCTCAGGGCTGTCAGCGAGGGAGAAAGCCCCTTCATTTGATGAGCTGACAGCGATTCTGCTCCAGGAGGAGGAGCGACGACAGAATCTGAAAACTCAGAGCAATGACCTTGCTCTGATGGCGAAGAGGCGACAGTACAGAGGAAAGTAGCACCAGCACCAACACCAACACCAACACCAGCAACCGCAACAGCAACAGCAGAAAGGAGACAACTCTTTTCAAAAGAGATCATTCAGAGGTATGACTGATAATTATGTTAAGAGATGTTTTTATTGTGGAAAACCTGGTCATCAGATTAAAGAATGTTATAAGAGGTAGGCGGATGAAAGAAGAAGCAAACAGAGGAAACATCAGGGGTGTTTTTCTGGAGAAGAGGAGGACCACAGCCATGATCTTCGACTATTCACAGTCGATTGTGCTCTTTCAGCATCAAAGGGAGATGAGGACGACATATGGTATGTCGACTCTCGCGCATCCTCACATATGACTGGTAAGAAGGACTATTTTGAATTTCTTGAAGAATCTGCATGTGGATCAAAAATTTATCTAGGAGATGACAGTGGGTATGAGATCAAAGGATATGGAGATATTCCAGTGAAGCTACCTAGTGGCGACATTAAACATCTTAAAAATGTATTATATGTTCCAGGAATTAAGAAAAACTTGATCTCTATCTCAATGATTACAGACGAGGACATGCAAGTGCAATTCTTTAGGAATGGTTGTGTCATTAAGGATAGCCAGATGGAAACAGTTGCAACAAGAGTGCGCGTGGGGAATTTGTATAGATTGGATGCAAAGAGTATGCCACGACAAGCAATGGTTGCAGCTGGATCAACAGTCAAAAATCTCTGGCATCAGATATTCGGCCATCTCAATTTGCAAGACCTCATCTTACTTCAGAAGAAAGGTATGGTCAATGGACTCCCTATTTTTCATAATGTCAAGCTAGAATGTGATGGATGTGCATTAGGGAAAATGAATAGAGAAGAGTTCCCTTTGCATGTCAACAGAAAGGAAAGAGACATTCTAGAACTAGTGCATACAGATATTTGTGGAACTATGCAAACTAGGTCTTTAGGAGGAGCATATTACTTTCTGTTGTTTACAGATGATTGCACTAGATTTTCATGGGTGTACTTTCTAAGTAAAAAGAATCAAGGCTTTCGGTACTTTAAAGAGTTTAAATCTATGATAGAGAACCAAACAGGAAAAAGGATAAAGATTCTTCGCTCGGACCAAGGGGGAGAATACAGGTTAGGAGAGTTCATGAACTTCTGCAAGTAGCATGGGATTATGCAGCAATTCACAGTGCCACACACTCCACAGCAGAATGGAGTAGCAGAACGCAAGAACAAAACTCTTGTGGAGTGCGCGAGAAGTATGCTTCAAGGTAAAGGTCTATCGAATGGTCTTTGGGCAGAAGCCATTAATACTGTTGTTTATTTAAAGAATAGGAGTCCTACTAAATGTCTAGGCTTCAAAACCCCCTTTGAAGCATTGTTTGGACTCAAACCAGTAGTTAGTCATTTAAGAATATTTGGATCTAAAGCTTATGCTCATATACCAAAAGCAGATAGAAAGAAGTTAGACCCCAAAGCCTTGAAATGTATATTTGTTGGATATGGCACAGAGTATAAGGCATACAAGTTATATAATCCTGTGACTCATAAAGTTTTTGCAAGCAGAGATGTTATTTTTCATGAACAGGCTGAAGATGGAAAGGAAGACTCTAACAGTGATAGCCACATTCCATTGCTGATAGAAATGAACAGTGACGAAGATGAAGAGCAGGAGCAGGAGCAGGAGCAGAAACAGGAAGAAGTAGCAGCAGATAGTGTAATAAGTGATGATGCAAGCCCAGAAAGTGTTGAAACAGATAGACTTGAGGTAAGTCCTCTACCTAGAATATCAAGTAGGAAGACTAGACTACCTGAAAGATTGAAAGGCTATGCTTTAATGTCTAAAATTTTAAACATTGTAGAACCTTTAAACTATGAAGGAGCAAGTAAATCAAATGCATGGAGGGCTGCAATGCATGAGGAAATTGAATCAATATATAGAAACCATACTTGGGATTTAGTGGAGTTGCCTGAAGGAAAAACCCCCATAGGATGTAAGTGGCTGTATAAACCTAAGATAAATGCAGATGGGAGTGTAGAAAAATTTAAAGCTAGACTAGTAGCAAAGGGTTACTCACAGCAAGAAGGCATAGATTTCGATGACACCTTTGCCCCTATAGCTAAATTAAATACAATTAGAATGCTAATTTCTTTAGCAACAAAACATAAATGGAAGCTACACCAGCTAGATGTTAAGTCTGCATTTCTGAATGGTGAATTAAAGGAAGAAATCTATTTAGTACAGCCTCCTGGTTTTGTGAAAAAGGGGCAGGAGCATTTAGTGTGTAAATTGCATAAGGCACTTTATGGTTTGAAACAAGCACCCAGGTCATGGTATGAGAAAATTGATTCATTTTTTATACAACATGGCTTTCATAGGAGCCTCAACGATCCAAACCTATATACCAAGATAAATAAATATAGGCAAATCATTTTGATTTCTTTGTATGTGGATGACATGATCATAATAGGAAATGCAAATAATTTGATCAAAGAAATCAAGCAGCAAATGTCACAAGTATTTGAAATGAAAGACCTTGGAGATCTTCATTATTGCCTTAGATTGGAGGTATGGGAAGATTCTGGTCAAACTTTTCTTACTCAAGGGAAGTATGCCAGAACCCTGTTGGAAAGATTCAGAATGGAGTAGTGCAAAACAACAGCAACACCATTGCAGCAGAATCTCAAGTTAAGCAGTGACGATGGCACAAAACAGGTGGATGCCACTTTGTATCGACAGCTAGTGGGAATTTTGATATATCTCACGACAACTAGACCTGATCTGGCATATTCTATTAGTGTGTTGAGCCAGTTTATGTCCAAACCACTTGAAAGTCACTGGATTGCAGCAAAATGTGTGTTGAGGTACCTTAGTGGTACTTGTAATTATGGTATTTTATACACTGACATTTCTGATGTTACTTTAGCAGGTTATTCAGATTTTGATTAGGCAAGTGACCTGGATGATCGTAGATCCATCATAGGTTATGCATTTAGTATTGGATCCAGGGTTATTTCGTGGAGTAGCAAAAAGCAAATTATTGTAGCATTATCATCATGTGAAGCTGGGTACCAGGCGTTGTGTGCAACTACATGCGAAGCCATCTGGTTGAGGAGATTGCTTAGCGATGCAGGCGAAGGACAAAAGAAGCAACCAACATCAAAACTGACAACCAGAGCACAATAAAGCTCGCATACAATCCAGTTTTCCATAAAAATACTAAACATATTGACACTCAGTTTCATTTTGTTCGAGAAAAGATACAGTCTAAAGAAATATGTGTGGAGTATTGTAACACTTGTGATAATTTAGCTGATATTTTTACTAGGCCTTTAGGGTGAGTAAAGTTTGAGTTATTTAGAGGGATGTTAGGAGTGCAGAATAACCCTTTCTCCATTAAGGGGGGGAGTTAAAAATAATGGAGAAATGGTTACATGGTTGTAACGCATCTCCTTAGTTTAGGATTTGTTCCTAGAGTTTAGGAGGTTGTTTACAACTACCTAATTTTCAGTGATGTATTTAATATTGTAATATTCATTTGATTTAATGTAGAGTGAACGTGAGAGAGAGTCTCCTCTTTGTTTGAGTGCAGTCTCCAGGTGTTGTACACATCTGTGAGCTGCAACTCCTTCATTTAATTCAAAGTCTGATTTTATCTCCGACTTTGTGAAGTATCAACTATTGAGCTCCAACCTTCGTTGAAGTTTATGTTTTCAAGCCTTGCCAACCAAGTACAACTGGAGCCTATGAATACACGCCCTCGCTTTGTTTTCTTCCCGTTATAAGTTGCCCACATAGTGAATAAACTTTTTGAGTATTTTGACAGAGAAAGTCCTTCTACCGTGTTGGAATTTATGGGTGACAGCAGCGGTTCTTATTTCCTGCAATATATCAAGTTAGTGCCTGTTAATTGAATATCGCTTTATTTTTATTTAATAAGAACAAGAGTTTATACCAGAAATTTTGTAAATCTAGGTTATAGCTATGAAACTTCAAGATTATAAGAGCCCAAAGTTTTTGATGAGCTAAATCTATTTTTACTATCAAAAACATGATTTAATCACTCGATAATTTTTTTTTTTTAAATTACCATATTCCTATATTTATTACCTTCTTAGAAAATTTTACACTAAACACAAACTGAATGTAAATGTAACAAGTCAATAGATTGATTATTGACAACCTCATAAATACTTGTTGTGTATTCACACTATCAAATCAAATATGGACTGAGCCTTCTGTATCAATATTCACTGTATACAAAATCATTGTTTCTATTCACTTGTTCGTTTGATTAGGATCCACAAGCACCTTACTTTCAGAGTACAAAAGTGTTGGACAACTAATCCTCAGATTAACTTTGGGTCAGTTTGGGTAGTTATTGGAGTCCAAGAACTCACGGGAACTAAGTCAACTGCTTCTTAAATACATGTATTTATATGTACAACATGTACATAATTCTTTGAGATTGATTAATATACATTTGATTTGGTTTCCAGTCTCGTGTGCTTTATAGTGGTATCAGAGCACGGTTGATTTGTTTTGTTGAATGTGAGCCCCCAATGCAAAATATCTTCTGGCAATTATCAGATCGTCTGGCAAGTAAATCAGTATCACTTTGTGAGGATGATGTGACTGTGGTGGTTATCCGCATTGCTATAACAGAGATAAAGAGATGGTGGATGAGTTGTGAACCTAACAGAGATCCTCAAACCCACCGAGAGTGTTGGAGCCTCGCGAACGTGGTGAGACCATCAACATTGGATTTGACGTACCAGAGGTTCGTAGTGTGTCTGCTAGGATAACATAAAGCATGTTAAAAGACCTCCACCATGTTGCGCCTGCGAAAGACTGTGTGTTATGTTGCTTGTAAGAGGTACCTATAGATATATTTGAAAATTTGAAATATTTAACATTTGAAGGGGGTCGTTGCCTCGACCTCTCCCTGGAAGAATGTTCTGGTCATTTTTTCGTATGACCTGGTTTCTTTGGTTATTAATCACATTGTTTCGAAACTTGAGAGTAAGCATACTTGGACTTTCGATCCTGTTGGTGTGAGAACGTCTGATAAACATGTCAAAGTAGCATTGATGTGTTATTCTGCCTGTACCCCTTCAATTCGTGGTTTGAAGAGACAACCGGTTGAATTGAGCCATAAACTAATAGAGTTATTTTTTACAAAGAAGCTAGGTGTGCGCCTTCTTGCAGACAATCTCTACGTCACACAATGCCTAACTCTCATGCAATGCTTGTTGTTGTGATTTCAAGTTGGATTGCCATTAGAACTAAGTTGATTGAAGAGACTGTTGGCTGTTGATTAAAGCATTGTTTAAAGGTATGTTTGGTAGCGTTGGACTGGTGTTGAAACCAAGGAACAAGCGGAAGTCGGATTCTTCTATTATTATTGACAAATTCTTGTGCTAATTTTGACTGCGCATCTTTGCAATTTCATTGAATGGAGAGTTTTCAAACCTATATACAAAAGGTATGCCAGTTTGTATTTTTTGCATGTGCATTGATGCTGCTCGATATAGCAAGAGACGAAATGACTTCCCTGTCTATTTGAAGACACTGTCGATGTATATGACCAACAGGAAGGATAAAATCGAGTTATTTTCTCAAAATACTGTCTGCGTGATGATTGAATTTTGAATATGGATATGAGTTTCTGAAGTGTAAGTAAGCATGCACGTGTTCATTGTCCAAACTGGTCCCTTGTGTGTTGCCTATTTTTGTTTTCTTGAAAATTCCCAAGACATTTCAGCTGGTTCGAAAGATGAAGATTGTATTTTGATAATGTATGTTAGGTACTGCGTGAAAGTCGTGGCTACTATTTTTTTGAAATCCTTTACATGTTTCATTAGAACCTGCAACACCAAAGGAGGCGTTGTTTGAAGTCGGTATAGCCTATGGATTTCCCTTCTAAAAGATAAGAGATAAGAGCAACGAGTCTGTGAATTGCAGTCGTAAATAAGAGTTCGTTGTTGTCAGCGTTGTAATGATTATGAATCGCCCAACCATCCCATCGAGCGGAGAAGCAATTGAGTGGTCAGCATGAAGAAGTTTGAGGGTTTTCCTTCTTGCAAAGAGGAGGACGCGTGATCGAAATATCGTGTTGTTGAGGAGGAGTGGAACTGATATTATTATATGCTGCAGTCTCGTTGTGAAGGCTAAAATTGTGTACAGTGGTATTTGTTTGAAGTTAAAACCAGTTAAATTCTTTAGATTGCACACTCTCACCGTTAACGTAGTCTGTTGTACTCTGTTCTCTGAGCATTTTGAAGCATTTCAAAGACATTGTTTGATGTTGTGGATGAAAAGAGGGACTTGTCCCGGCTAAGTATTTGTTTGCAGAGCGTAGTCAATCCATTGTTATGAAGCCATCTTCACTCTTTTGATGCAGTCGTGGTCAACCTGACCTCTCTACACATTGCAAAGGAAAGATCGTGAGGCACTGGAGATCTAAATAGAGTCATTAGCGTAGAATTCAATCTTTCCATTGTTGATTGACTTGCACTAATCCCACCCACACGTGACAGAGGAGGATCTGCGTAACAGTAAGACCTATCTGCTCGAATTTTGATTAGTCTGTTAAAGTCAACCATATGTATGATCGAAGGAGAGCCGCTAAGGAAAAATTGCAGTACTGATTGTCTGAAGTCGTCCTACAGTTTTGATGATCATGGTTGACCACAAAGAGAAAAGAGGTAAATCCAAATAAAATTGAAAAAGTTGAAAATGGGAAAGCAGAAGGGTTATATTATGGTGAATGTGTTTTTGTGAGTCTATAAATGTTTTGATTATTTATGACAAGCGAATTAGAGAATTTGGCATGCAAGGTAAAATTGAAGTTGAAGGGAAGGCATTCTGGTTAGAAAAACTCATTTGGTATCTTAAAGATAACAAGGTCACAAGTTCAAATCTTTTGGAAGAAAATTTTGTGCGTTTTAGCACTAAAATTGTTAAAGTTGAATTCAAAAGTCAAAGTCTGAATTGAAGATTCGAAGTTAAAAGTATGGTGGTTTCAAAGTTTAAAAGTGTATCATCAATGTTGTATATGGGTGCATGATCAGTTGAACCTAACACCCGGTTAAATCATCATAAATTTGTTTGTATTGTGTTCATTTTCGATGGTAGTCGATACCCATTTTGTTTTCAAAATTGATTGCTCGAGAAAATGGCCAAAGTCGATGATTTGTTGCAGTTATTACGCAATTTAATGTCATCCAATGTTCATAACATTGTCCAACTCAGCAAGGACACGCTCTTTGACATCCAAAGATGTTTGCAAAATGTGAAAAACAAAGTTGAATTCTTGGAGGTAGAGTCCCAGTTTCAGCGAGAAGAACTGCAAAAGAAGAATTTTGAACCTGTTCTTGTTCAGAATAACAGTTTGTTGAGCCTGATCATCAGTTAGAAAATGATTAGAGTAATGCAGTGGTTTCAAAAGCAAATTTGGATGCAACTGAAAGTTCTTATGAGAAGCCTGTTATTCCCAAAACTTTCATAAGACCATAGGAAGAGATTACACACAATAAACCTAGAATTGGATTGGGCTACAACAAGGATATTATGGATGTATCTTTTCAGATCTAAACCAATACAATTCCGAAGTGCTGGATTTCTGGACGGTGTTGTTCCAGAACAAGTTGATAGATTCCAACAGTGTAACAGGGTTGGACATGTGAAGGATCAGTGTTTTGATCTTCACCCCTGTGAGTATTGTGGGAAGCAAAATCATCATACAAATAAATGTTCCAAAAAGAAGACTACTACAACAGAGAAGGTAAATTTCAGATGGATTGCTTCTTGGGATTGGACGAAAACATCCAAGAAGATTTACATGGCATACCGAAGGATATGTTTGAGAGTTATGACCACCCTTGTAGTGATGAAGAGTACTTCTCACCTTGTATCTGACAAGGGGGGAATTGTTGATGGTCTACTACACGTTCAAGTTAGAGATGTCAAGTGGTCCTGAGACAAAGTTGCGTTGATTGAGCACTTCCATGTTTGGAAGTGTTTGAGGAACTGCTGTGATAGTTCCAGAGTTTGTGGTCACTTTAAAACTATTCTGAGAACTGCTATGAAGGTTCCAAAGTTAGTGTTGGTTGAGACCTTGAGTTCTCCCATATTGGTTTGTGGTCATCCTTAAAAACCATTTTCTTGAGAGACATTCAACTCTTGGCTAAGATGCATTTATGCATTTTGAGCTCTCATTCTTGGACTTTGGTACATCCCTTCAGACTAAGGGGGGAATGTTGGGGAATGTTGGACAACTTATCCTCGTGATTAACCTTGGGCCAGTTTGGGTAGTTATTGGAGTCCAAGAAATCCTGGGAACTTATTCAATTGTTTCCTATATGTATTTATATGTACAACATGTACATAATTCTCTGAGATTGATTAATATACATTTGATTTGGTTTCTAGTCTCGTGTGTTTTACAGAAAGCTCCAAAAATATACCCTATCAGTATTTGCTGCAAGAGATCGACAAGATTACTAGCAAGCAACGACAGCAAAGGAAACAACAACAATAGCAGGCAGCGACAGGTCCAAGTAGCTGCGTTCACTACAGGTAATGGTCAGGTAAACCGTAGGAGATTGTGAGGAGCAGGGTAAAGACCGAGATTTACAGGCACGTCGAGAAATAGGTTAGACTTACATCTTTTTCTCTTTATTTTATATATATTGTGCTTGTCTATATGTCTTAAAGCATGGGGACAAGGGGACTTATCTTAGTGGAAAACAAGTACCCACGTAACTTAGAGTTAAGGAAATTTATCTCAACTGGATGTAAAGCATCAAACATTTTTCAAAACCAAGTACTAGGTTCTGTTTTAAGGGGCTTTGTGAGGAAAGTTGGAGCATTCCTTGGATTCATCCTCTTCAAATTATAGGTCTTACAGAGTCTTATCCTAGCATTCTGATAGAGAATGTAAGAGGGATAGGGTGTGTTCCAGCTGATACATTTGGTACGAGTGAAAGGTTGATATTTGTGAATGTAAAGCAATACAAAGGGATTTTAAGGCGTAGATAAGCTAAACAAATGAAACAGGCACATAGAAGAAATCTCACATGGATCTTACCAAAATCAACCAATAACAAGGAAATTTTCATCTTCAAAATGCACTCATTAGAGGAAGAGTAGGCATATCAACAGGTGGTTAAAAATATGAAGGGGTGCAGTCTAAGTAAGAGGAATATGGGCGAAAGCAAGGAGAAAGTGAAATTTTATCAGCAAACAAAGAAGAAAGAAATAAGAACACATATAGCCCCACAACCACTTTGCTTTTGTGGTTGTCAGAGCTTTATGTAAGCGAGCTCATGAACATGAAAAGAATATTTGAGCTTATTGAATCAAAGGAGCATCATGAATATTCAAAGATAAAATAAATATTAGTAGTTAGTTAAAAACTTGAAAGGGAAAACAAGGTTCTCAAAAAGTAGATAATAAATTTGCAAAACAATATGGAAAGAGGGAAACAAGAGTTTATCGCTTTGAGACAGGAATTAGAGCAAACTAGGGTATTTGAAAAAAAGGGCTCGAAGGAAGGGAACATTAGCAACACAAAATAGATAAAAGAGTTTCAATTAGCTTCAGCAAGCATGGATTTGAGAGAAAGCAAGCTAAGACAACAAATGGAAGAGGCTAAATCTTGGGCACAAGCAGTAAAGGAACCATCAGTCGAGAAAAAGGAAATCATGGAGAGGTAAGTAAGAGAAGAAAAAGGCAGGAAATTCAAGGCTACAAATGTAATTATCAAAGGTTTGAAGGACTTTGGAAATAAAGAAAGGACATATATTTTAGTCAAGGACTTTCTCAAGGATGAGTTGAAATGGTCAGGCTATATTCAACAGGAAAACAAAGAATGGAAGTAGCAGACATGTGAGAGCTATTTTGAGAAGTATAGAATATAAGATGGCTATTCTAAAGAATAGGGGGATGCTTAGAGGTACTCATATTTACCTAGATGATGACTTGACATTTGAACAACAAGAAGAGTGAAGGAAGGAATGGGAGAAAGTGAAATCAACAAGGGAGGCAGGAAAACAGGCATGGCTAAAAAATGGGAAAGCCCAAATCAACGAGCATTTAACAAATCAAAAATAGGGATTTGGGGCCCCCAGAGAGTATCTAAACATGGTAAGTTTGAATTGTAGAGGTTATCCATGTAGGAGAGGAACAGTTTTGGGACCCATAGCAAAAGAGAAAAGCATCATTTTTCTTATGGAAACTCATGATAATGATGGTTGCTAGGTTCCAGAATTCGAGGGATACAACGAAATTTCAGTATGGAATAAAGAGACTAGAATAGGTAATGGGCATGAAAGGATAAAAATTATAATAAGAGAAAGTTGGAGTGGAATTGTAAAAGTGGAAAAACAGGACCCAAGTAAGCAATTTATAAGGCTTAATATAACATGCAACAATGCAACAATCAGGTTGGTTGCTTGTTACTTTTCTCCAAAAAATACGAAGTTCTACAAGAAGGGAAACATAGATAGTGAAAACCCTTATGTTTCTCTAAAAAAAGACATTTATGCCTTCAATACTCTAGGAGATATATTTTTGATGAGTGATTTTAATGTAATAGCAGGAAACAATCAGTCTATGCAGTTAGGTAGTGATGAGAATATGGAAAACAATCCTCTTTGGGTAAATGAGAGTGAGGATCACATGTGGAAAATGTCTTCTTAAGATGGAAAATGGAGTGTTTCACACTTTGGTGCTGAATTGTTAGGCTTATGTAGCCTCTATGACATGCTCATTTGCAATGGCATGAAAGCTTGGCCTAGATCTGGTGACATTACATGTAAAACTTACAATGGTCAAAGTGTGGTGGATTATGTGATTTGCTCTCAGAGCTTTATTTCTAATTTTTCATAGTTCAATATTGGAGCTAGTCCTATTGAGTTGAAATAAGATCATATGCCTCTCTTTATTAAGTTGGGAATGCAAACAAGTGAGATGTAGGTAGAGAAAAACCAACATTTACATAAGAAATTTCATGCAAATGGTAGAGTCATTATGAATCAGGAAAATCAAGAGCTCTTTGTTGCTACTTTGGAACGTCAATTTCAGGTGGCAAAAATCCACTCAAAGAGTGAAAAGGACACTGCAGTAATAGAGAACATTGGTAACACTATGGTGATCCCTTTAATCCACAAGGCCTTAAAGGTGTGCAAAAGATCTCTGCCAATGAAGATAATTTCGAACACTTTTCCAACCAATCCCTGGTTTGATGAGGCGTGTAATGCTACAAAAAGATCACTTAAAGAGAAGGAGGTAAATAGTGAAAGCATGAAAAAGTACAAAAATATGGTAAAGACAAAAAAGGAAAAGTATGTGACTTCAAGAAGGAATGAATTAATTTCTTTGGGAAAACTTAATCCCAAAATATTTTGGAGGGAATTACAACAAAAGAAAAAGAAAATGGATAATAATATCTTGGCTACTCAATGGTTAGAGTATGTGAAGATTCTATATGAGATAGAACAAGAGAGAAGTAGCCCTCCCATAATTAGCACTTCAACTGAGTTATTTTCATTAGAATATGTCAAGCGTGGTATAAAAAAGTTAGCAAATGGTGAAGCTCAAGACATTGATGGATTGCAAGAAGAATTTTTTAAGTGGGGGGTTGAAACCTTGGCTCTGATTATCAAAAGGATCTTCATTAGCGTCACACAAAGCAATTCTCCTACTAAATGGACAACTAGTGTTACTATCCCTCTTTACAAAAGTGGAGACATTAATATTCCCTCCAATTACTGCACTATTATGGTTAATCTCCTTTTTGGAAAGCTATTTGGAAGCATGATGGAGTGTAGAATCAACAGTTGGGTAGAAAAGGAAGGTAAAAGAGTAAAAGGGAAGGCTGGTTTGAGGCCGCGACACTCTCCCATTGATCATTGTATCACTCTTAGGCATTTCATAGAAAAAGTATGGGACATACAGGGTGAGGAGGCATTTTGTTTCTCTGTTGATTTCAAGAAAGCTTTCAATGTTCACTGTTCTTAGAGAAAATATTTGTAGAAGGATGGAAGAGATTGAAATTCCAAGCGAATATAAATCAGTTGCTCATAAGCTCTACAAGAAAGTTAGAGCTAAAATCAGAACTAAGGAGGACCTTCTTGAATACTTTGGTAGTGACATTGGGTTCAAGTAGGAGTGCCCTCTTTCCCACACATTGTTTAGCTTATATATTGATAATATGGAAGAATGGTTAAGTAGTAACATTGGAGAGGGTATTTAGTTAGCAGATTATGCGGTGAGGCTTATTTTGTATGTTGATAGACTTATTCTAATTGCAAAATTGGTTCATGGTTTGAGAAAGCATTTGAAGGCCTTAGAGCTCTTTTTTCAATAGGTTGGGATGCCATTAAACAATAGAAAAACCAAGATCTTGATATTCTCCTTGAAGAAGAAAAAGCAGCAGGTTAATTTTATTTTTTAGGGGAAACCCTTGGAAATAGTGGAAGAATACAAGTATCTATGAATTTTTTTTCACAACCGACTCAATTGGGAGACATGTAGAGCTAAAAGGATTCAAGGCAGATGGAGATATTTTTACCTTCTACAGAATAGATGTAGGAAAGAAAAATTATGGGACCGAAAGACCAGGAAAACTCTTTTGGGTTGTTGGTTACGCCAGTTGTACTCTGTTAGAGTCAGTATTTGCATACTGCCATCAATGATCAAAATCCCTATTTTATATCATATTAGTGTCCCGTTGAAATTTTTTGCATTCCACTTAGGTCATCATGCAAAAATTTGTATTTTCTAGCCCACCTTCATGTGTCTTCCTGAGCATCCATTGACCATAAAGGCTCATTTCATCATGTTTTATATAAGTCAAATTCACCTGAAATTCAGTCATTTAAGGTTCCATTAGGTCACCTAGGTTTTATTTTCCCAAGGTCCAATAAATCACCATCTCACTGCATAAGGTCAGCAAAATATGAGAGTGAAGCAAATAATATCTTTTTCAGTTAAATAAAGGTTTACAAGCATGTAACCATGGTTACTGAAAGCCCCAAATTTGATTTCAAAAGGGAATTTATTCCAATTTGTAAATTTTTACTTCAAAACAAATGTAATAATTTTTATTTTCATCTATGTAATTTTATGTCTATTATATGTAATAAGTCACTATTTTAGTTGTATACTCAATTCCATTTTCCAATAGTATCCAAACAAAGGTCATCAAGATTGCCAAAAGCATCATCCACCTGTCAAAAGAAAAAAGGGTGAGAAAGTCAAAAAAACATTAGTATGAAAGTTTGAAAAGTGACATGAAACATTACAAAGTGGGTGTGCAACTCATAAATCAAACTCATTCAAGTATAAAAGCCCTCAATACATCTATGCAAACTCCATTTGCACTCCTACACTTTCAAACCTCCTTAGCAAAAGAATATTTTCGAATTTAAGGCGAAATTGGGCAAAACAGAGCTAGAGGGCGCGTTTGACCGTGTCGCTGCCCGTTTTCCATAAATTTCAGTGCATTTTTGAACGATGTTGCACTCTTGTAGCTGAAGGGAACATTTGACTGGGTCGCTGCATGTTTTCCAGAAATTTCAGATCATTTTTAAACGATGTTGCGCTCATGTAGCTGAAGGGCGCATTTGACTGGGTTGCTGCGCGTTTGCCTGGGAGGACCAAAAACATGCCAGAACGTCCTCCATCACCACCAAGCTTCGAAATTCATTATCACACACTTCAGTAAATGAGGTAGGTGGGAAATACATTTAGCCCTCCCCTCCATTGTTGATCTACATAGGGTTTCATAGTCATTTGATATCATTTCTAAACTCAAAACCCTAGTAACATATTTTCACTCTTAAATCACATTTCTTAGCATTTCATTACCACTCCTATCACTTAAAGACTATCCACTATCACCTCCCTCATACCACACATCCCCATTCCCTCCTCATCAAATCTCCTCACATCATTCCATATTTCCCACACCCACAGTCCATTTTATCATCTCCCTAGGGTTTTGACAGCAATAACTCATGGCAGAAGAAGAGCACAGAAGTCAGAGTGAGGAAGAAAGACAAGAGAGGAGGCGATATAAGAAAGGAGGAAGAATCATCAGACATGAGCCAACCAACACCAGAGAACTCATGGCATCTCCCATCACTATGGCAAGCTTTAAACATATGGGTTGTTTTGAGTTTTGTGAGAAAGTGGAAAGGATCCAGCATCATCCTGAGTTGACCAGATTATTCATCACCAACCTCCATGACAACCAAGCAACCCTTGCTGGTGTCACCTTCACTATATCTCCTTCTATTATATCAGCTACCACTGGGATCCCAAATATTGGAGAAAAATGGTTTAAACAAGGAGAATTGGATCATTACTATTATGAGCCATATCTTAAACCAAGGTACAAGAATGAGAGAAAGAGGATTTTTCCTTTCTCTTACCTCTTAGACAGATATGTTCCCATGATGAAAATCATCATGAAGTACTTCACATGTGAGGGTAGGTTTTCTAGACTCTATTCCTATAATATCCGGTTACTCATGCATTTCACAAGAGTCAAAATACTCAATCTACTGCATTATCTTTACTAGGACATTGACAAGATGTCATTCATTGCCTGAAGAAAGGATTATGATCATCAAATGCATAACATATTTCACCACTCTCTCATCAATATGATAGTCCTACACCACCTTGATCAGCTTAACATTGCATGGGACACTTTCATATCCAATGATATTTCACAGTCCCACCTATTCAACATGGCCAAGAAGCACCTTCATCTTCTCACCCATCCACCTCCATTCCTCCACCTCAGCCCATGCATCATCCATATTCATCTGATGAGTCAACCACACCATCACCTCCATCATCACCATTTCATGAGCTTATTCATTCACCTGGCAGGGATGGAGGCAGTGGGGAAGAGCATATTGATCATGGTGAGAGAAGCAAGCCCAAAGGGGCTGGTTTAGGTACCTTGGCACATACCTATGAGAGAGTGAATAGGCAAGTGTTTGCCCCACTGATTGTGGGAGGGGCCTTTCCTTCAGCATTGGAAAAGCAGGTGCAGAAGGGTAAGGAAAAGGTTAAAGAGGCAGAGATCCAGCAGCAGGAGGAAGACCTCCATGAGATAGAGAATTATTTTCAGTTAGTTGACTTAGATGGGCATGATGACAATTAAAGCACAACTATTGTCATCAAGGAGAAGAATTCACTCATAGGAGAGCTCCAGGTCAACTTTCAAAGGGCCAAATACATTATTTCCTAGTATGAGTAGGAGAACAGGCAGTTTGAGGTCAAACATGAGCTCATGGAGATTCAGCTCAGAAAAGCAAAGAGAGAGGATGAAAAGGCTAAGGCCTTACTTGATGAGACATATGGACATTATGGTGAACATCTTGATGAGCAGGTACCGAGAAGAAGGCCAAGGACTAGAGGCCTAAAGAGAGCTTTGGAGCTAGAAAGGCAAAAGGAGGCAGAACTAGCCAATGAGCAATTTTCCAAAATGGTAAATGAGAACCGAGAACATTGGCTTGAGAAGGTAAATGGTCATATTGAGAGCCTATTAGACAAGTCAAATAGGGATGTTGAGATTTAGAGAAGAATGGAAAAGTATTGTGCCATGAGAAACAAAATTGCAAGAGCCAAACGCAAAAGAGCCCATGCAAAAATTGAAGCCTTGACCGAGCAAGAGGAGAAAACGAGGCTAAGTATTCTTGTTGAGGCATCACTCCATGCCTCAAACATATGATCAGCTATCAGCCCACAAATTTTGACCATTTTTGAACAAATTTTGCAAGTCATGATTTTCTGTGTTTCTTGAAGTATTTTTAGCACAGTGAAACGGTCAAACATGCAACACCTTGGATGCTGCGCTCTTTTTTGGAGCATCCAATGAGAAAATGGTAAGAATTTTTGGATCCAGAGTGATGAGTACATGCACCCTATGCATTTTCTAAGCATTTGGAGGAAAATTGGTCAGCCGAAAGGGTCAAAACCATCAAAAAACCATTTTTCTGCTTCTTTTTTGGCCTCGTTGCTGCGCATTTACCAGTGTTAGGAAATTGGAATTTTTACAGGGAAAATGACCTCCAAATGGAAAACTGAATTTATATTTGGAAAGTAGACTCAAAGGGCTTTCAAACGAGCTATCTTGGAGCAAATTTGGGCACTGAGAAGACATCCAAAAGCAGCCCTGAATTTGAAGGGCGTGTTTGACACTAAAAGGATGTGTTTGACAGCCTTCTACATTTTTCATTGTTTCACTCTAAATTGACTTTCACCTTGGGGAAATTGATGTTTTACTCATGTAATTGATCAAGATGATGTAATTATTATGTTTTTTATTGTTATCTAGGGTAAATACATTAGTTAAATGGCCTACAAGGCATGTAATGAATCAGTTTTCTTAAGTTAGGGATGAGTCACTTTGACCACCCTATACTCCAGCTATTAGTTCATCCTTTCTTGTAACTGCTCCTCCTCTCATGGATTTGACCCCCGAGGCTAGGATGAGTTGTTTTGAGGACTATATTATGTATTTTCTTAGTCATTTCATAGGTTGGAATCAGTTGGATGTTTGCCTATTGATCATAGACACTAGTGTAATCAGTATTTGGCAGAAACTAATGAATGAGTTGCAGCTATTTTGGTGGAATACCTGTAGTATGGAATTTTGACTTAGTTTCTTCTTATGTTGCATATTTTTGAATGTTTTGAACTCCCATATTTCATTTCACTCCTATGATATGTTGATTTTCAAGTTGATAAGCATAATACATTTTATATGCTCTGTTTTGGGGAAATCTACATAGTTTGTCCAATTTATTCAGTTTAGAAAGAATACATGATTGTCTTGATCTTTATAGCACCTCACTAGTCTTATCCATCTCACATCGTAACCTTAAAGTGTTTAGGTGCCTCCCTACCTTGCTCCATTAGATGTATGCAATCATACCCTCATTTGCCCTGACCTAGTCTTTTGACCTAATCCTCTTCCAACAACCCTACCAAAATAAAATCAAACAACCCTCTACACTTTACATCTAGCCTAAAACCCTAATTTATCCAGCCCTCTTGGCTGTGATCCCTTGGAGAGAGCCCTCTCCGGATTGGTAGGGCTAGCTACCAAGATAAAAGATTGGTTTGTGGTTATCTCAGCTAGACTCTTCCTCAGTCTTGGAGATCCGGAGCAGTGATAACATACTAGCACCATTGTTGAGGAATGAAAGGTTCATTTTCCTTGGGTGTACAACTAGTTCACATTGGATTTTGGTCCTCTGGATGATAGGACTAAGCTTCACTAAGGTTGATTCAGTGATTGCAATGCCTAGATTGTAGAAGCTGGCCTCAAGGAGACAACGAGGCAAATTTTGCATCCTGGTCCAATTGATTCGGTTGAAGACAATCAGAGCTTGTTCAAAAGCAAAGACAGGTACATATCACAAGTTTGATTAGACTTCCTCCCATTGGTAAGCTCTCAATCATTACCAATTTTAGATTTCGCTATTGAATACTTTCCTTTGAAAATAATCTATGTTCAGCTCAAAGTCTTAGATCTCTAATCCTATTGAGTCTGACCCTGTTAAGATACTGGGTTCTAAGAGATACACCAGGTCAAACCTGACTCTAATCCTTCTTCTCCAGTTGATAACCTTGAGAGGTTTTTGAGAAAGCCTAAAGTCCCTATCCCCGAGACCGAAACCCCTAAATTGGAAAGGACCACTTCCTTGCCAGATAAACTGCATAGTATTGAGGATATACCTTTCGACATTAAATTTGAGTTATCCTTGTTCTGATCAAAGTCTAAGTCTAGTCTTACTGAAGAAGTTTTTGATCCTATAAAGTTTGACTCATATCTTTCTGACTCAAAGTCATTGTTTAACCGACCTTCTGCTGCTTCTCAGTCTTTAAAACTCGAGCACGAGGTTTGGTCAAATTTTGACAAACTTCAAAGCCTAGCGGATCAGTTACAGATCACTGCTGAAAAGGATTATATTCAGTATCAACTTGAGCTCTTATCTTCCGCCACACCCTCTACTACGCCTCCAAAAACATCCACCTCACCCCCTCCATCTTCATCTCAACCAACAAAACCCATTGCAGTTCCCATCCACCATTCCCCAGGAGTTATGGCGAGATTTGCACCTTTGGTGTTACCTGGTTAGTTGGTGGCATTACCTCAGACATATGGCTAGAGGCTCCCTCTATTTGATGGCAGCCCAAGAGTAACAGTGCAACAACATATTGATAAGATGCTTGATTTCATTGACTTAGAGGAAGCCAATGAAGATGATGCTAAAATGAGACTGATAGCTCAAAGTTTTTCGGGAGACATGAAAAAATGGTTCCATGGTTTGGCAGTAGGCTCTATTAATTCTTTAGCTAGCCTTAATGAGTTTTTTTTAGCCAGACGGCGGGAAAAGAAGAATCCATTGCAGATCTTTGTGAAATACAACACCTTGAAGAGGAATCCTAATGAGACAGTTCAGGAATTCACTATAAGATTCAATCAAGTCTACAATTCTATTCCGGACAACATGAAACCTCCACCTAATTTGGCACTTCAACATTACCCAGATGCTTTTGATCCAGAGATGGCCTATCAGTTGAGGGAAAGGGATCCCACAACTCTCGAAGATATGCAGAACAATGCGGTAAGTGTGGAAGCAAACTTGATGATCAAGAAGTCTCAATTGAAACATGAGAAACCGGAAAAGAGAGTGACAATCAAAGAAGAACCTTCTACTTCCACCAATCTGAAACTAGATGCATTAATCAAAACCATGGATAGAATGGCTGACCTGATGATAAATTCAGCTAGATCTCCAAAGCCACAAGTTAGAAATCCTAACTTCAGAAATCAACAATAACCTCAGTACAGGATAAAACAAAGAGAGAAGAAGGCTTCTGAAGCATCAACATCTTAGCAGCCTATTCGGACACCCTTGTAGCAGAATTATGCTCAAGGAGAATATGATGATGAAACGAAACCGATTGTTGAGGAAAATCACTTCTTTAGAGAACATTACCATCCCTTTTTCTTGACTGAAGATGATAAATATGTCAAGAAGGTAGAGGATCCTAAAGATGACGACTACATATTGGCAAGTGAAAATGCATTGGAAACCCAAACCAATGATTAGCAAAGAGGATATTTGAATGCTCTCAGTTCTCAGCAGAATCAATATTCTTTGAGGAATAGAGATGTCCCAATCACTCAGAAAAGGACATCACAGCAGAAAGACACCCAATAGAAATCAAATCCTCAAGGAAGTCAAAGCAAAGGTAAGGAGCTGGCAGCAACCGATCAAAGCAGAGCGAAACAACAATCTACAAGTAGTCTGAACAAGGATCATGATAGCCAAAGGAAGGATCAGATACCGAGAGATCTGCCTGAGAAGAGAGACAATGTCCAAAAAGAGGTAGATAAAACTAGCTTTTTCAATCTAGAAATTGAAATTTCAAAGTTGAAAGTATCAATCTCTCTCACTAAAATTGTCAAAAATAACCATTACAAGTCTGATATAATTAAAATGCTTAAATTTGATCCTACGTATGACATGGTTAATATTGAAGATGACCAACCTGAATTGATTTTTGGTCCAACCATAGATGGTCAGTCAGGTGATAGTGATGTTCCTTCATTTTATCTCAGTTTAAGAATTCACCAATTTATTCTTCACAACTCCATGCTTGACTCCGAAGCCTCTCATAACTTAATTCCAAAAGCCATCATGGAAAGGTTGGGTCTAGATATAACTCGTGAGTATCATGACTTGTATTCTTTTGATTCCGGAAAGGTCCACTGTCTTGGTCTAATTAAAGACTTGGTAGTATCTCTAGATCAAATCCCTGCCAAGAATGTTTTAATGGATGTGGTGGTAGCTGATATACCACCACGGTTTGGCATGTTATTGTCGAGATCCTGGGGAGAAAAATTAAGAGGCACACTGCAATTAGACTTCTCCTATGCTACCATCCTAGTTTTCGGGCAATTGAGAAAGTTGTACCGAGAAAACAAAATGAAGTTTATGATAACTAGCAAGGAGAAACCCAACAATCATCCCATAAATGTTGTACATACAGATTTAGAATCATTTATTTTGTATAATGATAGTGGACTGAACGATGTAGATAGTCAGCTTGTAGAGATTAAAGATGTACCGGATATTTTCAACACTATAAGGACAGTTTCAGACCAAGAAAGAGAAGTGCTGCCAAACTCATCCGAAAAGCCGTCAGACAAGGCAGAAAAAGGTTCATATCAGTCATCTGAAAAGGTAATGGAAACTTTCGAAGAATCTGAAGTGAAAGTTCAGAAAATTGACCCAAAACAACAAAAAGATGGACAACTCTTGGAGGAGGAAAATGGCCTTTGGACCATGGACTTTGATGGTGCCCTTGGGAAAGACGGAGTAGGTATTGGTATTTGGATTTGAAGTCCACATCATCATCAACAAGCTAATCTCCCTCAACATGTTAGATTGTGCTCATATAAGTTAGCTTTTGATTGCACTAACAATGAGGCAGAGTATGAAGCATTGATCACAGGTTTGAAGATCTTGAAGAGGTTAGGTGCCCATAGAATTTCCATGTATGGTGATTCAGAACTTGTAATCAAGCAAGTTAAAGGTGAATATCAAGCTCACCATCCATGAATGAAACAATATAGAAATGTAGTTTTAGATATTCTTAGAATGTTTCCCGAATATACACTTTCAGTTGTACCAAGGACTCAAAATCTTATGGCGGATTCATTGGCTATAGCTGCAAGTAATTTTAAAATTCCAATTTTTTCTAACAAGAAATTCGAGATTCATGTCAAGCATCAGCCCTCAGTTCCTGATAACTTGCGATATTGGCAAGTATTCTGGGATGACAAACAACTGAATAACTTTCTTCAGAGTGAAGGAGAGTTTGAAAATTGTTCTATGGACGAAGTCTATGATGAAGATGATCAAGTCATCGAGGCAGCTCAGGTTGATATACTACAGCTGAAAGATAACAATATTCTGAAAGGTCTCATACCTTTGGAAGACTTGTTTGATCAAGATGATGTAGCAAGGAAGCCTACATTGGTTCCTACAGAGAAAGGTGTCGAAGACGTGAACATTGGAACAGCAGACAAACCAAAAATGATCAAGCTGTCCAAATCATTATCTCCCGAAGCAAAAGAGAAATACATTCGTTTACTGTCTGAATTTTCTGATGTCTTTGCTTGGGATTATGCAGATTTGAAGGAGTATGATAAGAAGATAATTCAGCACACAATTCCAATTAAGCCTGATCAAAAGCCCTTTAGGAAAAAACTAAGAAGGATCAATCCAAGATTGCTGCCATCCATAGAAAAAGAAGTTAATAGACTTTACAAGGTGGGCATCATTGTTCCCATCAGATTTTCCAACTGGATATCAAATCTAGTTCCGGTGAGAAAGAAGACCGGGGAGATAAGGCTTTGCATAGACTTCAGAAACTTGAACAAAGTGTCTCTAAAAGACAATTACCCACTTCCAAAAATGGACCATATTCTTCAAAGAGTTGTTGGTGCTTCTAGGCTTTCACTTTTGGATGGTTATTCTAGTTACAATCAAGTTTTAGTGCATGAGGACGATCAGGCTAAGACGGCATTCACCACACCTTGGGGCACATTCAAATATGCAAAGATGCCATTTGGTCTCAAAAATGCAGGGGCCACTTTTCAGTGTGCCATGGACATAGCATTTTTATATGAAAAATATGTTTTCCTAGTTGTATACTTAGATGATGTAACCATATTTTCACATTCAAATGATGAACATTTGCATCATTTAAGAATCATTTTTCAGAAGTGTAGAAAGTTCGAAATCTCTCTCAATCCAAAGAAAAGTTTGTTTGCTATGGAGGAAGGCAAACTCCTCGGCCACATCATTTCGAAAGACGGCATCCGGATCGACCCTTCAAGAGTAGAAGCCATTCAGCAAATTGATTTTCCTCGCAACAAAAAGGAAATCCAAGCTTTCAATGGTAAGATGAATTTCTTACGAAGATTTATTCCTAATTTGGCTGAGCATCTTAGAGAAATGACCAATATGTTGAAAAATGATAATGAGATAAAATGGTCCGAAGAAGCTCATAAGTCCTTTCATGCGGTCAAGATTGCCTTAACTACTGCCCCTGTTTTGATTAGTCCTGATTATACTGATGATTTTATCATATTTTCATTTTCTTCCGAGCATACTATGGCAGTGGTGCTAATGCAAAAAAGGGATAAAATCGAGCTGCCAATTGCATTTTTCAGTCGCAACATTAGGGATGCAGCTCTTAAGTACAATATCATTGAGAAACAGGCATTAGCTTTGGTAAAGGCAATCAAATATTTCAGAGTTTACATCTTACATTCACACACTCTTGCTTATGTGCCTAATGCAGCGGTAAAAGAAGTCCTTGTGCAGAATGACCCGGAAGGTAGGAGAGGAAGATGGATAGCAGCACTATTAGAATATGATCTTGAGATCAGGCCTACAAAGCTTATCAAGGGTCAAGGCTTAGCCAAACTCATGGCCGAGTCAAACCTTCATGCTCTAGACATCAACCTTGTGGCAGCATTGTCAGACAATCAAGAAGAAGTGGATCTCATTCAGGTATCTGATATATTTCTCTTGTCTCCATGATATTCTGATATTATTTATGTACTTCAGCATCTAAATCCCCCTCCAGGCATGTCTAAGGCTAAGACCAGGTCATTGAAGTTGAAGGCTTCCAAATATTGTATCATGAACAGTGCACTTTATTGGAAAGATCCAGGAGGTGTATTACTAAATTGTTTGACAGAAGATGAGTCCAAAGAAGTAATAAATGACTTCCACAAAGGATATTGTGGGGGTCACTTGTATTGGAAGACTACAGCCAACAAAGTACTGAGAGTGGGTTACTATTGGCCTACACTTTTTGTAGATATCTACAAGGTAGTGATGAGTTGTCACAAATGTCAAGTTTTCCAAGGTAAAAGAAAGCTTCTTCCTTTGCCTCTACAACCTATATCAGTTAATGCACCTTTTCAACAGTGGGGTCTAGATTTCATAAGTGAGATCAATGCATCATCATCCGCACAACACAAGTGGATATTGACAACTACGAACTACTTCACAAAGTGGATCGAAGCGATCCCAACCAGGCAAGCAACTGATTTAGTTATCATTCAGTTTTTAGAAACTAATATCTTGTCCCATTTTGGTTGTCCTCATAAGATTATCACAGACAACGCAACAGCATTCAAGTCCAAAAAGATGACTGAGTTTTGTGACAAGTACAACATAAAGTTGGGACATTCTACAACATACTATTTGCAAGGAAATGGTTTGGCAGAGTCCTCCAATAAATCCTTAATCAACATCATCAAGAAATTGTTGGAGGCCAACAAAAAGAATTGGCACAAAAACCTGATCAATGCATTGTGGGCAGATCGGGTGAGTAGTAATAAATCTCTTGGGCTTTCTCCTTTTTAGATTGTCTATGGAGTAGATACTATTTTTCCTACATCATTAGTAGTCCCAGTCATCAAATTGTTACAAGAAGCGGGAAGTGAAGAGAATGATATGCAGCGCCGAATCAATCAAATGATTCACTTAGAACAGACATGAGAAGAGGTATTTCAGAACACCTCCAAGCTTCATGAGAAGATAAAGAGGATCTATGACCGGAAAACAAAGGAAGATGATTTCAAAATCGAAGTTGTGGTACTTCGTTGGGATGCTATAAATGAGGACAAGGGTAAGCATGGAAAATTCGAGAATTTATGGAAAGGTCCTTATCATATTTTAGCTTTCCGGGGACAAAATGTTTTCTTGTTGGAGGAGATGAATGGATAACCATGCTTAGGAGGACCAGTCAATGGTAAGCTCCTGAAGAATTATCTTTTTTGAATTTTCCTGGTATCGTTGTACATACATTTGAAATTTTTTGCAAGTGTGAAGCTGAATATCATTGGAGTTCGGAGCCCGAAGTGAAGGCCATGGAGCTTCACTAATTTTCTGCTCTTTTAATATTCAGTCCTTAGTCATGTAAGTCAGTTTTAAGTCAATTTCAAGTTAGTTTTGAGTCAGTTTTGAGTTTTTGACTATATTGGCCCATATGGTAAGGCTACTTGGTCTACGGTGTTCTTGGCACCTCCAAGGAGCTGCCATCCCCAAATAATTCCAATGTTAGAGTTAGTATTTGCATACTGTCGTCAGTGATCAAAATCCCTCTTTTATATCATATTAGTGTCCCGTTGAATTTTTTTTTTTTTGCTTTCCACTTAGGCCATCATGCAAAAATTTGTATTTGCTAGCCCACCTTCATGTGTCTTGCTGAGCATCCATTGACCATGAAGGCTCATTTCATCATGTTTTATATCAGTCAAATTCACCTGAAATTCAGTCATTTAAGGTTCCATTAGGTCACCTAGGTTTTATTTTCCCAAGGTCCAATAAATCACCATCTCACTGCATAAGGTCAGCAAAATATGAGAGTGAAGCAAATAATATCTTTTTCAGTTAAATAAAGGTTTACAAGCATGTAACCATGGTTATTGAAAGCCCCAAATTTGATTTCAAAAGGGAATTTATTCCAATTTGTAAATTTTTACTTCAAAACAGATGTAATAATTTTTATTTTCATCTATGTAATTTTATGTCTATTATATGTAATAAGTCACTATTTCAGTTGTATACTCAATTCCATTTGCCAATAGTATCCAAACAAAGGTCATCAAGATTTCCAAAAGCATCATCCACCTGTCAAAAGAAAAAAGGGTCAGAAAGTCAAAAAAGCATTAGTATGAAAGTTTGAAAAGTGACATGAAACATTACAAAGTGGGTGTGCAACTCATAAATCAAACTCATTCAAGTATAAAAGCCCTCAAGACATCTATGCAAACTCCATTTGCACTCCTACACTTTCAAAACCTCCTCTTAGCATTTCGTTACCAATCCTATCACTTAAAGACTATCAACTATCACCTCCTATCACTTAAAGACTATCCACTATCACCTCCCTCATACCACACATCCCCATTCCCTCCTCATCAAATCTCCTCACATCATTCCATATTTCCCACACCCACAGTCCATTTTATCATCTCCCTAGGGTTTTGATAGCAATAACTCATGGAAGAAGAAGAGCACAGAAGTCAGAGTGAGGAAGAAAGACAAGAGAGGAGGCGATATAATAAAGAAGGAAGTGTTATCTCAAAATCAGGCCCTGGAAGGCTACAGACCAGGAAGACTTCAAGTAACTATTTCAAACCTACTTTAGGCTGAGGCTTAGCCTCCTCAACCTGAGAGGGCTCTCTCTAGATGAGTTAATGATTTTGATTAAGATAAGATGGCTAACTCTTTGTGAAATAACTGTGACAAATATGGATGCTGGAAAAACATTAAACAAGTTTCCATTGGGCCTATGGAGTCAACAACACCTCAATAAACAATGATCTTGACTTTACATAGAAGTCAGGGCATTCAGCATTTGAATATTCAGAACATAACTCATAGGGAACCACAGTTTATAAATGCATACAGGAAATCAGAGCACAATCAGTGAATTCTGAGTGATTATACATCTATACGACTGTAAAAAACATTAAGGAAAGGATAAGATCACACATTCTGAACATAGAAATCCTTCATGAATCCTGAGAAGTAAAGCCAAATTATATTACTGAAACTGTGTCTTCACATAAGCCAAATACAATGCTCTGTCATAAAGTTTTCCAACCCCTCTTTACATTACTGTTTTAGCTATATATAGGGCTCTTATTCTAACTGATCGATATTCCTCCTCAAGCATGAGGGGAATTCGAAAACTACTTCTAATGACACCTATTTACCTTTTAACTAACTAATAAATACAACTGAGTACTAATTGACAGCTCTAGAAACCTAAAACAATTAGGATTCTAATTCTACATGATGCTGAACAATAGCATTTATTACAATCAAGATTTATTCCCTGACAAGTGGTCCCTTTTAGTTTGGATGTGGTAGGTGTTTGTAGCTGCTTGCTGGACTTTGATGTCGTATCCTTTTACCTTTGCTGAGAAACAGGAAACTGCCTCTGTTCTATGCTTTCAACTGCCTATTTAATGTAACAAACTTCCACCAGACCTTTCTAGACATCTAAATCAAGTGGGACTCTAATTCCATAACAGCCTTGGTCTACAATCATCCTCGTTCTTTGACACCTGGTTCCCTTCTAGTTTAGCTGTGATGGTCTTCAAGGCTCCATGGTTGTCTTCAATGGCACATGTTTTCCAATGTCCTGAAACATAGGAAACTACCCTTGCTCATCGGTTTTTAGTTTGCCTTACAATTTTCGAATCCAAAGAGGCATGTCCTTTATCTTTGATTATCCAAAATGTAACAGATGGCCACGTCCTTGATGTGTTGTCCACCTCCTTTATGTGTAAGGGCAAAAACTCTTTTAAGCTGTTTTGACATATTTTGAACTGTAGTAAATGTGATCACTTTAGAACAAAAGTCTAGAGTTGGTTTTGAATATATGTTTCCTCCACCTGTTTGTGGTGCCCTTTGAGAGTAAACTTGTGGTCAGCATATGACATTTCCCAAATTCCAGAAACCTGCCTAGGTGAATCACTCCCTGCCCATTGGACATGGTCTCTTATATCAGAGTCAAAATTCAGTTGTTTTTCCCTGAACCTTGACTGTTTTTACATTCTGTAACGTTACCTGGAAATGAAATCTCCTCTGGAGTGTTCAATTTGTGAATTCTTTTGAGCTTCTTGTAGGAGATATACGAGTAGAAACACACGTCAAAGGTATTGCAGTTAATCTTCATAGAAAAATACAATGGCTGACATAGTTCCTGTCCAAGGTTCCATTCTAGAGGTATCATCATCACAAAATATACATATTTAGAACCAACAACCATTTCTCAGTGAGCCAAACATGCCAGAATCTGGGCCACTTCATTTTGTTGTTCTAGGTCCAAAGTTGGAATTCACTGAACCATCACACTTGAGAAAAGTGTGTAATGTTTCTTCTGCCAAAATGCCATACAGAGACAATGTAACTGTTACAATTGTCAAAACCATCATTAGGACCTGTGGCACGCATTTCAGGCACTACATGGACCTCGGTTGGCTGTAAGTGTGATCTTTTCACTTCAAATGCAAGCTCCCTTTCCTTAAACTTTAACCAAGCTGCATTCTTTGTACCTTTTTACGTCCTCTGATTCATCATTTTGATCACCTCAGCCGCTTTATTCAACCATGAATTCTGCAAGCATTAAGCAGTGACTTCCACATAATAGCATTGGGTTCAAATGGCATGTTGTCGATGAATTTCTCTACCTCACCCATTTGCCCAGTACTACCAAGGAGGTTAATCATACAGGCATAATGTTCCACTCTTGGGGTGATATAATGATCTCTATCCATTGACTCAAAATAGCGGCAGCCTGCATGAACGAGGCCTTCTTTGATGCAGCCATTAAGGACAGCGATGAATGTAATGTAGTCTGGCCTCTTTCCAGCTTGTAGCATGTGTTCAAACAGTTCGAGGGCTTCTTCGCTACTCCCATTTAGGGCATATCCAGCTATTATAGCATTCCACAAAACCACATCTTGTTCAACCATTTCGTCAAACACTCGGCGTGCAAAATTTACATTGCCGCATTTGGAATACATGTCAACAAGGGCACTCCCTATAAAGACATTCGATTTTAGGCCAACATTCATGATGCAAGCATGTACCTGCTTTCCATATTCAAGAGCTTCTAAGCTAGCACAAGCACTAAGAATTCTACTGTAGGTGATGTGGTCCAAGTTATTGTACACCGGCAGCATTTGGCGAAATATTTCTATGGCCTCCCTACCTCGAGAACTCTGAGCATAACCTGCAACCATTGCATTCCAGGCAACTACATCTCTCTCTGGCATTCCATCAAACACTTGGAAACCTTCCTCTATACTCCCACACTTAGAATACATGTCAACAAGGCCACTCCCAACAATTACATTAGACTGGAACCCAGTTTGAATGATATGAGCATGGATTTGCATACCCCATTCTAGAGCTGTAAGGTGAGCACATGCAGATAGTGCATTCGCATATGTAAACTTACTGGGTTTCACGCTAGCCTGTTGCATTTGCATGAATAGATTCAAAGCCTCCTCGCAGTGGCGCAGCCGGGCATATCTTGCAATCATGGTATCCCATGTGTTATGCAGATGGCAATCCTCATGTTTGTGCAACATCATACCTGTCCGTCTCAACCACCGTATCTGTCCCCTCGCTCTGCAGTCAAATTCATTGCTTACCTGAATTCTATACCCCTTGTTCTGAAACTCAGTCAATCACCTTCCTGGATTCCCATTTGAAGTAATGAAACTTATCATTTAGCGTAATTGTATACATTTAGTTCAACATCTGCATATCGTGCTCTGACCACCAACGTGTGAGCATGTACTCACAGCTACATGAACTTTGAGGCTTCGAGATTCTATATCTTCTTTTGAAACTTGCAATCTGAGCTTACGACGACACCTAATGACCTAATGATAAGGATAAGCGGTCGAATTGACAGGCAAAGGGTATAAGCTGATCACTGATAATGGATTTTGATGGATATGACAGCTGTGTAAGATTGGCTAGGGATTAGGACAAATCCCCAATTTCATAGCGCAGCGAGTACAAAATATGAATTATGCGCTACGAAATCACTTAAAACATGTTGCGCTGCGAAACTGATAAAAAAGGATTTATGTGCTGCGAAACCACTTTAAAATGATTACAGGCGCTACGAAATCACCTAGACAATTTCAGCTTTGAAACGAGTTTGGACATATGATATCCATGTGAGATGTGAGACCAATGATAGACTAAGACAGAGAATTGACCCCTTTATACATACCAACAATACTCTTAACAAGACTCCTATTCAAACTATTTAGACTCTAAAACCAGATGAAAAGACTAGACCCAAAATTGACACCAACCCTTTGGCAAACGAACTGATGTGAACAATTTAGAAATTTTTCTTCAGTGATAACAGGAAGAATCATCAGACATGAGCCAACCAACATCAGAGAACTCATGGCATCTCCCATCACTGTGGCAAGCTTTAAACATATGGGTTGTTTTCAGTTTTGTGAGAAAGTGGAAAGGATCCAACATCATCCTAAGTTGGCCAGATTATTCATCACCAACCTCCATGAAAACCAGGAAACACTTGTTGGTGTCACCTTCACTATATCTCCTACTATTATATCAAATGCCACTGGGATCCCAAATATTGGAGAAAAATGGTTTAAACAAGGAGAATTGGATCATTACTATTATGAGCCACATCTTAAACCAAGGTACAAGAATGAGAGAAAGAGGATTTTTCCTTTCTCTTACCTCCTAGACAGATATGTTCCCATGATGAAATTCATCATCAAGTACTTCACATGTGAGGGTAGGTTTTCTAGACTCTATTCCTATTATATCCTGTTACTCATGCATTTCACAAGAGTCAAAATGCTCAATCTACCCCACTATCTTTACTGGGACATTGACAAGATGTCATTCATTGCCCGAAGAAAGAATTATGATCATCAAATGCATAGCATCTTTCACCACTCTCTCATCAAGATGATATTTCTACACTACATTGATCACCTTAACATTGCATGGGACACTTTCATATCCAATGAGATTTTCACAGTCCCACCTATTCAACATGGCCAAGAAGCACCTTCATCTTCTCACCCATCCACCTCCATTCCTCCAGCTTATCCCATACATCATCCATCTTCATCTGATGAGTTAGCCACACCATCACCTCCATCATCACCATTTCATGAGCCTATTCATTCACCTGGCAGGGATGAAGGCAGTGGGCAAGAGCATATTGATCATGATGAGAGCAGCAAGCCCAAAGGGGCTAGTTTAGGTACCTTGGAACATACCTATCAGAGAGGGCATAGGCAGGTGTTTGCCCCACTAATTGTGGGAGGGGTCTTGCCTTATTCATCGGCAAAGCAGGTACATAAGGGTAAGGAAAAGGTTAAAGAGGTAGAGATCCAATAGCAGGAGGAAGACCTCCATGAGATAGAGCATGATTTTCAGTTAGTTGACTCAGATGGGCATGATGACAGTGAGAGCACATCTATTGTCCTCAGAGAGAAGAATGCACAAATAGGAGAGCTCCAGGTCAACTTGCAAAGGGCCAAATACATTATTTCCTACTATGAGGAGGAGAACAGGCAGTTTGAGGTCAAACATGAGCTCATGGAGATTCAGCTCAGAAAAGAAAAGAGAGAGGTTGAAAAGGATAAGGCCTTACTTGATGAGGCATATGGATAGTATGGTGAACATCTTGATGAGTAGGTACCGAGAAGAATTCCAAGGACTAGAGGCCTAAAGAGAGTCTTGGAGCTAGAAAGGCAAAAGGAGGTAGAACTAGCCAATGAGCTCACCTTGAATGAGCAATTTTCCAAAATGGTAAATGAGAACTGGGAACATTGGCTCGAGAGGGTAAATGGTCATCTTGAGAGCCTCTTAGACAAGGCCAATAGGGATGTTGAGATTCAGAGAAGGATGGCAAAGTACTATGCCATGAGAAACAAAATTGCAAGAGCCAAACTCAAAAGAGCCCATGCAAAAATTGAAGCCTTGACCGAGCAAGAGGAGAAAAGGAGGCTAGATATTCTTACCGGGGCATCACTCCATGCCTCAAACATATGATCAGCTATCAGCCCACCAATTTTGACCATTTTTGAACAATTTTTTCAAGTCGTGATTTTCTTTGTTTTTTGAAGTATTTTTAACATAGTGAAATGGTCAAACGTGCAACACCTTGGACGTTGCAATATTTTTTGGAGCATCCAATGAGAAAATGGTCAGAATTTTTGGATTCAGAGTGATGAGGACATGCACCCTGTGAATTTTCTAAGCATTTGGAGGAAAACTGGTCAGCCAAAAGGGTCAAAAACCATTAAAAAAAAACACCTTTCTGCCTCTTTTTTGGCCTAGTCACTACGCATTTACCAGTCTTGGGAGATTGAAATTTTGATAGGGAAAATGACCTCCAAATGGAAAACTGAAGGCATATTTGGAAAGTAGACTTGAAGGGATTTCCAACGAGCTATCTTGGAGCAAATTTGGACACCGGGAAGGCATCCAAAAGCAGCCCTGAAGTTGAAGGGCGCATTTGACACTAAAAGGGCGTGTTTGACAGTTCAAGGGCGTGTTTGACAGCCTTCTACATTTTTCACTGTTTCACTCTAAATTGACTTTCACCTTGGGGAAATTAATGTTTTACACATCTAACTAATCAATATGATGTAATTATTATGTTTTTTTACTATTATCTAGGGTAAATACATTAGTTAAATGGCCTACAAGGCATGTAATGAATCAATTTGCATAAGTTAGGGATGAGTCACTTTGACCACCCTATACTCCAGCTATCAGTTCAACATTTCTTGTAACTGCTCCTCCTCTCATGGATTTGACCCCTGAGGCTAGGATGAGTTGTTTTGAGGCCTATATTATGTATTTTCTTAGTCATTTCACATGTTGGAATCAGTTGGATGTTTGGCTATTGATCAAAGACACTAGTGTAATTAGTATTTGGCAAAAATTAATGAATGAGTTGCAGCTATTTTGGTGGAATACCTGTGGTATGGATTTTTGACTTAGTTTCTTCTTATGTTTCATATGTTTGAATTTTTTTTACTCCCATAATGCATTTCACTTCTATGATATGTTGATTTTCAAGTTGATAAGCAGAATACATTTTATATGCTCTGTTTTGGGGAAATCTACATAGTTTGTCCAATTTCTTTAGTTTAGGAAGAATACATGCTCATATTTCTCTTTCTAGCACCTCACCAGTCTTATCTATCTCATCTCATAGCCTTAAAGTGTTCGAGTTCCTACCTACCTTGCTCCATTAGATGTCTGCAATCATACCCTCATTTGCCCTGACCTAGTCTTTTGACCAAATCCTCTTCCAACAACCCAACCAAAATCAAATCAAACAACCCTTTGCACTTTACATCTAGCCTAAAACCCTAATCTATCCAGCCCTCTTGGCTATGATCCCTTGGAGAGAGCCCTCTCCGGCTTGGTAGGGCTAGCTACCAAGCTAAAAGATTGGTCTATGGTTACCTCAGCTGGACTCTTCCTTAGCCTTGGAGATCTGAAAGAGTGATAACATACTATGGATGTGAGGTTTGGGGGAGTAGTATGTCAAGCCACAAATGGAGGCAATTAGAAAGAATTAAAAACGACTTGATCACTAATAATTCCAAAGTCAAATCAACGGTTCCTTATGAGATCCTGCTAGCTAAGTCTTGGCTCTCCATTTTTGGTCTTTTTCCACATACATTTTCCATCTATCCATCATCCTTTTCTATCATATCATGGTCATGTTCCCACATTTTTGCCTCTTATTGCACTTTAAGGTAAAAATAGTTGTCTTTTAAATTTTACAAATCTGAGTAAAAAATTGGTATTCAAAATTATTTTTACTAGAACAAAATTTCCTATAATGGTTCCTTTGAAGTCGTATGTGTAGGACACCTGGGTAGAAACTGAAGCTATATTCAAGAAGATTTGGAACCAAGGATTGACGGACTCCTATTGGCATAATCCAAATGAGTCAGAACAGGCTTGGTCAACGATGGTCAAACTTGATCAGTCACTTAGAAATCCCTAACTAAAAGAGGCAGTTTTGTGATTTAGTGGGGTTTTGCCATATTTTGTGCAACAAAAAGGATGAGTTCGACCTAAGTAGATGGATTAGGACTCTTATAGTTTTTATAGATATTTTAGCTAAGTTTCTTATATTTTTGGCTTATTTAAGCACAACATTCAACACTTATGAACATGTATAATAGCTATTGAGACTTCTCTATTTCTGAATATAATTTGAAGAAATTGTATTCTATTTTCTTGTTGTTCTTGCTGTGGGATGTGATTTTTTATATACTATAACTGATAGTTTCAAGTGTACCAAGCAAAGGTGGAGGGCCCCCATTCTGAGCTAACTACACTGCATTGTAATTTTGTGTATAATTGTGAATATTTTAGATTGTTGTTTCCTTTATAATTTCTTGTGAATAATTTCTGAAGAGATTCATTATATGCCATGTTCATTTATATTTTTGAATGATTTCCTTTCAGGAATTAGTTTAAGGAAGGTCAACCAAGGCATTTAAGTTAGATCCTCCTCCCTCTTGATTAAGAACTGAACTGGAAATTGTGTTTATGCATTTAATCTTTACTTCTTTATTGATCCGGTTATTATTTCCTTTCAATAATTGGTTTAAGTAGGGAAGGTCAATGAAGGCATCTAAGTTAGGTACTCTTCCCTCTATATTAAGAACGAAACTGGAAATTATGTCTTAACTTCTTTCTTGATTTGGTTATGTTATGCTTTATGGTGGGAATGATCTTGTTGTAATAAGGATAATGAGGAAGGACAACCAAGAGCTCTAAGTTAGAGCATCTTCCTCTTTGGTTATGCTTCAAAAATACTCATTGCACTCTTGCTTCTAGATTAAAATTTCAATGCTTTATTTTCAGTAATTTTATATTTGTCATATGCATTTCCATTATTTTCATCTAAACAACTACTTCCTACACTAGTTTAATCTAAGATTCCATATACTTTGGTTTTCTTCTAAGTTTACCAACCTGAATTGATAAGTAAAATATATGCTCTAATTCAACTCCATAAATTAGACTGACATTTTTTGCGCCATTGTCGAGGAAGCACACTTAGATAGAATTGGTTAGGAAGATTGTGTAGAAAACATATAAAATAAAACAACAACAAAATATAAAGACAAAAACACTTTTCTTTATGGTTATTCATGCTTGTACATAGAAATTATAAAGGTAGAACCCCAAAACAAAACCCCCAACCATTAACAAAAACTAACTACCTACAAAATCCATTTCCAAAACAAATATCTACAAAACGTGATGTTAAATAAGTCATTTAGAGAAGGAGGGTATGCCACCACAAGGATCTTCTTAAACCCTTATCCACAATTTAGAATGGTCACTAGGGATTGTGGTGCAGGTAAATTCTAAGTGCATACACAAACAATTCCTCTAGCCCGAGAGAGCGGGTCTAGCCACAAACAAACAATCTATGGAAGATCTCCTTAAGTTAGAATAAAATAAGAGGGCCTACCTCTTAGTACGCTATTCTGCTTGGTGACGATCTTGCTTCCTTTCTCTAGCTATCTTTCATTTCCTTCCTTCGAACACCTGAAACAAGTAAACAACAGCAAACAACAAACGTGATAAAATGCAAATTGCATTCAGCCTACTTAATAAGTTAAGAAACATTAAGCCATAAATATGCGAGATGACATTTTATGTAGGAAATCAATCAATAGTTGCATCTATATTAGTTCAAGAAGATATTACAAACGATGTCTTGACATTGTCGTTCTCCTCCGACATATCTGGGTTCCCACAAACTTCTGCTAGAATCTCATGGATAGCCTGATGCAGGAGCATTCAACCCAAGAGAAAATCATTGTAATTAAGTAGACATAGGGGGTCATGTATTTTAAGGAAGTTGGATTACTAAGTGATGAATTAATATAATATTTAGGCTTTTGAGTGCATAGAATAGGAATTAATAAGATAAGTGAGATGTTTTGTAAATGCTCTCGAATAAATGAGAACATGAGTGGTTATTAATGACTAAAGACTTAAAAGTCAATTAGGAATCTTAAAGCAGTTCCATGATTCGAGGAACTAAGGAGAGATCTTAGGAATTAAATGGAGATTAGAAGTGGACATAGAGGACAAAGAGGATTTAGGAGTCAGTTCAATAGATTTAGGAATGGAACTAGAATTAGTTAAATAGAGCTTTTTGATATAAATGTAAGCCTACGTGCATAGTAGAGGTAGAGGCCACTGATAGTTGAAGATTAGGCCTGTGCAAGACACAAAGTCTCGAATGTAATCATTTGTTTATATTTATGTATACAGAGGTTTATTCCTAGCTGTGTAACTGTGTGTAAATGAGTATTTATGAATGAATTACATGTGAATTCGTAGGTTCTATAACAGGGTTGCAGGCAGAATTCGGAAGGATACGCAGAGGCACAGAATGATTCAGAGGAATCATAAATGGGTCATTGAATCCAGTTGAAGATCAGAGTGGAGCTCTGGAGAGAAGTAGTGAAGTGAGCATTCACAAAAGTTAAGCTCAGTGAGAAGGTTGAGTAGTGGAAGTCAAATTCCTGAAGAAAACCCCAAAACCACAGAGAAAACACTGGAAACAGCGTAAATTCTAAGTAAAAGGGAAGAGCAGAGAAGTGAGGTATCGACGTACAAGAACCGTTGAATCTTGGAGATCAACGGACGAGGGTGTCAGATGAATAGCAGCTAAGATTAAATCGCGAGGATTAAGATCAAGGAATGAACGGTGGACGTTAACCAAGAAGAAAGGCGGCTATAAGCAGAAGTGGTATTTCAGGTAAGGTTTAAATGGTAAGTGGTATGGAAGAGTGAGTGCCCGATTCACTCCCCATCTAACACGTAGCAGCGGAGGAGAGAGAGGAAAACCACTTTTTAGGTTGATTTGGAGTGCGTAGGTTAACAGTCTGAAATCGTTGTGGACCGTCGGATCTACTAAGTGTAGATCGACGATGGAGGATTGACGCGCCAGTTTGGACATTTGGAGTGAATGTCGACCGTTGGATTGGAGGATGTGATGGATGGTCGCAATATAATCACTGATCGCAAGTCAAAGATAATGAAGGACAACGCCGATGGTGATAGAGTGTGGACCCGTCGATATTTATGAATGTGAGTGTAATGTATTTGAAGTCTGACCTTAAGCGTTCAGTCGGTTTCTCATGTTTTCCTTTGTATTGCGTTAAATTACGAAGGAGCGATAAGAAGCAGACCTGAAGCAGTTTATAAGTGCAACTTTATAAAGTTTGAAGTCCGACAGTTCAATCGCATATCAGATGCGGAGGAGGCATGTATGTGTTAATGAACCGTGGAGGAGTGATACCCCGATTGCGATAAAGGTGACCTCGGGAAGTGTGCAGAGGCTGTATAAAGGAAAAAAGGTATGTTTATGTGTGTGTTTCCTTTGTAAACGTGTTATAAAGGAAATAGCACCGATGGAATGTTTTTATGTGTTAATTATATATAACCAATGTTAAAAAGGGAAATAGTTATATATACGTGGTTAAGGGGTAATGAAGGTTATGAGGGTTTGAAAGTCCCGATAGGAAGGATATTAAAGAAAGGCTTTAATAAAGTCATATTTGAAGGTTGTGAAGGGTTTTAAAGTCTCGATAATTATATATGGCTAGGAGTTAGCCTATGTTGATTAATAGGGGCCTTAACCATTGAAGGGTGAAGATTTTGACTCCTTGGAGAGTTAATTCTTGGGACAAGTGTGCTTATGCATTTTATATGAATACGGTGGGTGTAAGCGGGGGTAACCCTACATCATAGCCCCAAAAAAGGTAGTCTCAAGGCTCTTCCCTTTAGTCTTCACACCAAACCAAACTCACAATTGTCCCTTAAACACAAACTAGAGAGCTACAAACTATGGGTAACTTGTTGATTACTCCAAAATCAAAACTTCAGCCAGAACTTAATTAGGAATAACTTGTGCTTAGGAAGAAGAGACGTTTATATAGCTTGGATGGAGGGGAGATGGTTCCTCTTCTCATGGGAGAAGGCCTTATCTCTTAGATTAGTTCCATCCTAATAGGGGAAAGGAGCCCAAACTAACCTCCTCGACTCCATCTGACCTAACCATTTACCAGACTTACGTTATGAAGTTTCTAGAGCTGGAAGCTTCGACTCCATATTTTAAAGACCTTCCAAAAGAGGATCGGTGCGACTGAGAAAGGGCTCAGTCGATCCAATCGATGCTAGGGACAGTTCTAATCCATGCATATTAGCGCGAGGAGCACACACTATATGCACTGTCCTAAATCAAACCAACAAACAGTCTAAATGCAAATGCACATGCATGTATTTGTTTTCAGCCTTCTTAATGTGTAAATGATAAAAAGAAAGCTAAGCACAAATCTGAATTATTTTTTCAAAGCGACAATTACTAACAAGTTTCTTTTCAAGACAAAATGAGGACAATGACAACACTTTGCGATTTGGAATTGAAAACTTGCTTTCGACACTAGAAAAAACTACTAATTCAGATCAAATACAAGAGTAACGGGGTAATCGACTATCAAGAACAATCAGATTCTCTTCTATGATTGAAAACGACACTTACGACACTTTCAAATCAAGAAACAACAGTACAATTACGCTACTTCTTTGTAAAGGAGAACTGAAAATGACTCAAAGAATACATAAAAACATTTACAGTTCTTTGCACAATGGAGGTGGAATAACAGCAAGGAAAGGGGTTTCAAACAGAGGTGTACTAACTACAGGCAGCAAAACTCCTGAATAGAGCTGAAAAGAATGAACACAGAAACCAAAATTTAGGAACAAGGCCTTGTCTGATCAGCGCACCTGTAACATAGTGAAACTGAAATGCAACGCACCTACTACACTCGAGAAGTGTGCTGCATTTGAAGTTCACAGTACAGACAATGCGCTGGACCAGGGACGAGACTTTGATCGGGTTCCAGGTCACAGTTTGCAATTCAATTCAGGGATTTTGGTTGAGCAAGTGGTAATCAGTAAATCAATCACGGGGGTAGATCTAAGGAGGTTACTAGAGCCACCAAAAGGGCAATTAGAGAGCTTGTAAATCAATTTTTTAATTCATAAACAAAACCCGGAGATTGACTGAAGCAGCGTTGATCTACTTTGCACTTGCATAGCAAATGTAGTTCAAAGGCTAGATGGCTTGACTTCAGGCTCCGTCTGTAAGTTTATAAAGTAAACAAATTTAGATGAACAAACAATCTACTCGCTCCCCAGCGGAGTCGCCATTTTGTTACAGGGAAAAGTGTCTATGCAGAGCTGCTAATCCCACTAAGGCTGGTAGCTACCTTAGAAACAAACTAACTAAAAACTACTTTTGTTTTCCTTTATGAGAGATAGATGAGAGAAGAATAAAGGAGACCAACCTCTGTCTTTCACTTGGTTCCTTGCTCGATTCCTCTCTCTTCTGATAGTCCTTTGCTACTCACTTTCTTGTATACCCAGCTTCACAAAGTACCTGTAGAATCAAAGCAACATAACACTATACGAGAACATAGATCTATTATCATAAGCAATATAGGATCAGATGTATATTAACCACAAAAATGCATAAAACATCAATCACACAAGTGTATGGAGGAAAAATTGAATAGCTTTATTGATAATCAAGAAAGAGCCAAGAGAGTTACAACCAACTGTTCTGACCCAGCATCATCCTCTCAGCAAGAAGCCCTTCTTCACCTCATGACAAGATTAGATCACCCAACACTATGATATTGCACCAAGAAACCAGCAGCACTTCCTTACAAGATACAAAATTCCAGCCTCCTGGATCTCTGGGATGAGGGATCCATATATAGATGTCTACAAGGGAGGTGAGTCAGCTTTTGAGATTTGATTAGTTTCTTCCCTCTGATAGTTCTTGATTCCACTTGGAGGTTGATGATCTCTTACTCATCCCTGGTCAAATTCAGAGAGGCAAGTGTCACAGGAGAGGTTTCTGGAAGATTCCATGCTCCTCCACCTTGCGGATTTGACCCTGCCATTTGGGAGAAGATGTAATCAGTTGACCTTGTTCTTTTAGGGGTTGGAACAACACTTTTAGGGACTTAAGAGCCCTTGTTTTATTGACATTTATGATTGGGGTTTCAATGCCCAAAAATGTCTATAACAGCGTTGGGATTGTACGAGGAATTTTGTAGCACACCTCGAGAAGGTGGTCGAACGACGGAATTAGGGTTAGGTCGCTCTATATGAAGAGGACCAGAACTTGACGGGGTAGAAGAAGAAGGGCAACTTCTTTTTCTTTCCTTGTTGTCAAGGTAGGAGTTCGATAATTTTTTGATCTAGTAGCCACCTGGATGGGCGTACTCATCATGAACACTTGTGAACCTGAGGAAGTAGACGATTGAGGCTGGTCTACCATTTGGGTCTGCTGGGACAGAAACGACTCTTTTAGGACAGTTGGGGTCCCTTTGAGCAAATGACTAACTTTGGATCATCTAGGACAATCCTTAGTATAGTGATCCTCCTCACAAATGAGGCATGGATACTTAGGCTTCCGTTGAGAAGCATCACCAGCAGATGACTTAGGAGGACCCTGTTTTGGGGCATCAACTTTACCCTTGCCTTTGAATTTCTTCTTACCTTTCGAGGATTTGTCTGCTATGGTAGACTGAACAACGTGGACCTCTGAGGTTTTACCAAGGCTAGGAGGATTACGAGAAGACTCATTGGAAGCAGTGTTGGAGAACGAATTCTGTTTGGAAGAAGACTTTGCAGGGGTCTGTGTCACTGAACCAATTACTCCATCAACAGGAGGTGTAACAGGAGACTTAGATGACATCAGATCAGATGGTGGTTTGGGTGCATCAGGTATCACGTCATATAACGTGCCAGAATGTGAATAGACAAGGTCTAGATATTGGGCACGCGCGATAGCTTATTCCTCGGTGACACATCCTCCCATAGCTATGTCCTCAGCAATTTTGTTGACAAAGGATTTGGTGAACCATTCGCTCAACAACTGATCAGAAATCTCAAACTTAGTTAGGCAACGTCGACACCTCCATTCAGATATGATCAGAGATGTGGGTCGCAGTGTCTTGCTTGAGCAATGTTAGGAAATGGGTGTTGGTTTCATAGCGAACCCACAATTGGAAATGTGTGAGAAAGGCCATGGCGAGAGTGTTAAAGTCATGATAGGTATTTCAAGGTAGCTCGATATACCACTTGGCTGCATCGCCTGTAAGAGTTCGTTGGAAAAGAAGAAGACGAATGGAATCATCAACGTAAGAATTCAAGGAACACCAGAGGTGATATGTCATCACATGGGCTTGTGGATCCTCTTTCTCTTTTCCTTCAAACTTTGGAAAATCACTCAGTATCTTGGAAGGGTCTGGAGGCCAGTATGGCGAATGAAGAATTGGATCATTCGTGAGTCGAGACACATCTGGCAACTCTAGTGTAGCCAAGAACAATAATTGAGTATTAAAAGGCATTGGGGGTCGATAAGCGGGTCCAACAGGAGGAGCCCATCCCTGCTGGTAAGGATTTTTTTCCGCATAGTGGAGGGTTTTGTCCATATGGCATTTGATTTTTCCCCCACTGTAGGTTACCTTACCTATAGGGTGGATTTTGACCTTGAAAGCCTTTAAACTGTCCAACCATAGGTTGTTGATAATCAACATAAGGGTTAAAAGGTTGTTGAGCCTGTTGACCTTGGACATATGGATGTTTCACCTGTTGTCCTTATACATATGGGTTTTGAACTTGTTGCCCCTGGACATAAGGATTTAAGACCTGCTACCCTTGGACATAAGGATTTTGCACTTGCTTCCCTTGGACATAGGGATGTTGGACTTTCTTCCCCTAGAAAAAAGGATTTTGAACCTGTTGCCCTTGGACATTAGGATTTTGGGCTTGCTGCTGCAAGACTTGACCCTGACCTTGTCCTTGCAAGGGTTTCCCCTGTTGATATGAGTATAAGGGTTGTTGCTGCCTGAGTTGGCCTCGCTGCGACAAGGGTTAACCTTCAGGCTGCAAAGGTTGTCCCTGCGACTGCAAAGGTTGGCCTTGCGAAGACATAGGCTAGGATGTTTGTTGAACATATTGCATATGCGGCTGCATGGTTTGCTGCAACTGTTGCAAGGGTTGACCCCGTGGCTATTGCAGTTGTCCTTGCTACGGCATCACCTGCCCCTGTTGTTGCATGGATGACCCTTGCTGCAACAAAGGTTTCCCTTGTTGTTGCAAAGGTTGTCCTTGCTATTGTAAGGGTACTTGAACAGGTCTCGGATTTATACCTTGAAATTTTCCGAACTGTATGTGGCCATAGCCACCCAGAATGGTGGATGGACCAAGTTGAACATACTGTCCAAGGTGAACGACGTAAGGTAGATTGACCATTCCTTGGGAACCATATGGAACATAAGAAGTTTGGTACTAAACTTGAGCCTCATAAGGCTACCGATACTGGAAATTGCTTGACCCAGACAGACCAACGGGAGTTTGGACCTGTTGGTACTGAACATTGCTTGATCCAGCAGGACTAGGAGGGTGTTGAATAGCACCAGAGGAAGGTTGGTTCATCCCAACCATGTGAGATTGTGAGCCACTCACGTTGGTTGTGCCTGACACCATAGAAACATTCGGGTTCTTCCCCCCAGAAAGCACAACCTATCCACTTACTGGAGGGATTGATGAACATATAGAGGCATGACTCGAGACTGTTAGTTGAACCGGACAAGTTACTTGAATCAACGAGACAAGAGGATTCAGAACTATTGGGTAGCGGAGGTCCTGCGTAACAGTTTTGGGTCTAATAGTTTAGAAATTAGGATAAAAATATTGTAAACCTCCGAAATATGCGGAGAGCGAAATGTAAAAGACCGAGTCAAAGGGTTGTCCACCCGAAAAATAATATAAAATAATAGGAAGTAAGTCGGTCCACGGACCATAGATAGGTATAAATAGAGTACGGCACTATGAGGGAAAGGCAGTTCTTTTTGGGGAATGATTTTGAAGATCTGATATGTAATGGGTGTCCGAGAAGAGCATTCGAGAAGCATCTGTAAGTCCGAGTCGAGGGTTTGGGTAGAGGATAGAGGCTCTGCAGCTGTGTGCGCAGAAGCCTGGAAGAGTCTGCAGCTGTGTGCGCGGACCCCTGCAGCTGAGTGCGTAGGGCGGATCTGGATGTACTGGTGTTAAGTGGAAATAAAGATAAGTTCATTCTGAAAATTATGTGTGATATCTGAATTATCATGAATCTAGAATTTTTTGTATGGTTAATAAGGTTGTTTTGGTCTATGCGCATTGATTATTGAATACTTGTGAATCGGGTTTTAATCTTAATACGTGAACTGAATAAAAGTGATAAATGTTTGCTTAAAGACCTCTTTAAAGTAGATCTGAGTTGCAATACTTCATCCACTAGATTAGATCTGTAGACTGTGCGAGGTATTCAGGATCCACGTGAATACAACGCAGCGCGAAGCTGTAGAACGAAGCGCGAAACCTCCAAACCACATCCAGACATCCCAAGGGTGTGAAAACCTAGTTCCAGCACCCTCCCCTGCTACCTCGGGTGAGACCTCAGTCCGCGCTTCGCGAGCTATTGCCGAAAGGGCCGGTAGCTGTGGGATTTGCTTGGCTAAATAATTCTTCTGAACCTGGGTCAGGCCCATATAAGCCAACAAATGGTTCCATTGCCGACACCGGGATCTACCTAAGGGGTGTCTAGTGCGAAACGCGGGGACATTGTAAAGAAGATCGTTGAAGGATCGAAGGGATCAAGGGTAACTATGGCGAGTGCGATTCAATTACCATTGTTCAAAGGAGCAGGAGGTGAAGACCCGATCAATTCTGGTTTGTGCTAACATCAGTATGGAATGAGCAAAAAATCATAGATGATAATATTAGAAAGGCTACCTTAGTCAATGCGCTGCAGGACCGAGCACTGACATGGTACATAAAATATTCAGGCAAGCACCCAACGACAGGGACAGCGAAAATTTAGACTGAATTGAAGAAGGAGTTTAGCTGGCCGAAGTCAGAAACGCAGTCGATTATAGGGTTCAAAGAAATCACGATGATGCCTGGAGAAACCCCATGGGATTTGGACCAAAGACTGAAGAGTACTATTCACGAGGCTAACATGACATTGACGGATGCGCAGCACTGCGCTTGGTTTATGGCATCCTTAACACCACATCTAAGGGTAGCTCTATCACAACAGAAGATCTCAACCCAGGCTGAAGTGCTAGAGATGGCAATGAGGTTACACGAAACTCCATTGCAAGACCTGGGGTTGGGAGTTCAGCAAATACAAGTGCAGATCCAAGATTTGTGTGTTGAAATGAAGAAGCTAAAACAAGAACAAATACCGCGAGCAGAAGTTTGGGAGGAAGTATGGTGTATAAAGTGCAGAAGCCAGGGACACGATAAAGATCACTGCCCGGTCGTAGTAAATTTTGTGGAAATGGGGGGACCAACGCTATTGCGACCAAAGGCACAGACAGGACCGAGCACCACAGCTCCGCTCTGGTGCGCAATCTGTTAGGTGGGAGGAAAGCACAACACTGATAACTGTCATCTATTACCAAAATACAACCAGACCCCCCAGCAGCTATTCTGTAACTTTTGTAGGTCGGTAGGCCACGAGGAAAGAGACTGTCATAGCTACCAATTATTAATGGACCAGTCACCTGCCTATAGAATGTAGACTGAGGTGCGAGGTCAGGATCCAGCCACGACGATCACGCGCGGTGGGTTCCAGGGCCATGGACGAGGACGGGGCAGAATGGGGCCAGGAAGGGGTCACAGGCAGCTAATCTGCTACAACTGCAGAGGACCAGGACATTACGCATAGGATTGTACCAACCCAACTAGAATTTTGTGCAGTTATTGTGAGCAGTTCGATCATGAGCTAATAGATTGTCCTACACTGATAGCACAAATTCATGAAAGAAAAGCAGCGCAACCAACAATGACCCAGAATGTGCAGATGATGAGGTCTGAACCCTGCGAGGAAGATCCCAAGGTCAACATGGTGCTGAGGAGTGGCACGACCATAGGAGCGGATGGACAGAACTCAGGGGGTGATAAGGAGACATATCGGGAAGCTCGGGAGAGCTTCGCAGAGGTCTCTACCCCAGGTAATAGGGATCAGCCTGAGTCGGACAAGGATCCCTCAATGATAACTACCTTTTTAGAGACATGTATAAAATTGCTTCACGACAACAGGGCGGTTAAAGGCTTATAGGAGTTGATAAATAGATGCGCAGGATGGAGTGAACCTCGCGTCATTCGAAAGTTGGGAAGACATGCATCACAAACTGGAAGGGAAATGCGGTTAACAGCGCAGATCAGCGATTATGAGATGGAGCAGGTCATTTTGGATCTGGGCTCAGATGCCAACATATTGCCAAAATAGACGTGGGAGAGAATGGGTAAGCCTACACTGCAATGGTCCCCTATCCAATTACGAATGGCAAATCAACAGAAGGTGCTACCCATGGGAAGGCTACAAGGGGTTACGATAGACCTTGACGGCACAAGTACCTGCATGGACTTTGAAGTTATTGAGCTCATGGATGAAAATATGCCCTATCCTGCGTTGTTAGGAATAGATTGGGCCACCGACATGAACGGAGTTATTAATCTAAGGAAGAGGACAATGATATTTGAAACAAAGGTGCTCCGCATCGTCATTCCGCTAGATCCGGTTGAAGGACCGCGCTACATCAAACCGGTGCATGACAGAGAACGCGATGATGATGTAGATTGTAGCTACAGAATGTCTGCCCAAGAGCGAGGATGGGTCAAGACATCGGAGGATAGAAGAATATCATGGGGTGATGGAGAATCCTACACTTCTGATTCAGATGAGGAAGACGAGCGGTGGCGCAACAGGTTGAACAGAGTAACCATGCTACACTGCAACATGGTGATGAAATCGTTGTACTGCGTAAGGGCCCAGGATCGCGAATTGCCGAAGTATGATGGGTTGACAATGGTAGATGAATTCCTGACCAAATTTGAAATCGCAGTACCAGAGCACCAATGGTTTGATGCGATGAGATGGGTGCTGCGTGTGACGCCTGTGTGATGGTGGGGCACACATGAAGGAACGTTCAAAGATTGGCGCACCTGTAGGCGCATGATGAAGATCATATTTGGGAAGCCGGAACTATGCATAGCAGAGAAATACGATGGACGTGATGATCTGCGCATGCACCTGACCAGGTGGATCAAAGCATACGGAGAGGAACCTCAGCCAGAATGGGTGCACTTATTTTATCACACCCTAGACGTCATTCCCAAAAACTGGTACACGGAAGCGGAGCTCCGGCACGACACAAGCGAGTGGGATATCTTGCGTGCAGGGTTTTTGTCGACATTCCTGTTCAAAGATCAATGGATGGATCCCATGGATGAAGCGTTACAGCTGGTAAAGGCCGCCATATTCAAGACACCATTAGAGCCAGAGGAAACTGTGCAGCTTGACTAGTCGCGGCAGCTGAGACAGGCCCTCGAATGTTATACTGTCCAGGTAGAAGATGATGAGGACAATCCGTGAAACATCAATATTCCAAAATTAGAGGGGAGTCAAGAGGTGCGCAGACTCGAAATCGAAGATCTAGATATCACGATGCCATTGAAAACAAAACAAGTTAATATTGGAACTGAAGAAGAGCCGAAGTATGCAACACTTGGGGACTACTGGGATGATGCCACAGTGGAGAAGGTCGTCGAATTGCTTCGGGAATACCGAGATTTGTTCCCAACGAAGATCACGGAGCTAAAAGGGATCCTAGGAGACTTAGGAATGATGAAGATAACATTAAAGCCAGACACGAAACTAGTGAAGCAGTGACCCTACTAATTGAATCCAAAATATAAAGCAAAGGTCCATGAAGAATTGGACAAGATGTTGGCAGCAGGGATCATTGAACCAGTCGAGGAATCTGACTGGGTAAGTCCAATGGTTGTGCAGGAGAAGAAACAGAAGGGCGAGATTCGCATCTGCATGGATCTTAGGAAGCTCAATGATGCCTGCGTCAACGATCCATTTCCAACACCATTTACAGATGAGGTGTTGGAAAATGTGGGGGGTAGGAAGCCTACTCTTTCATGGATGGGTTCTCAAGATACCACCAGATCAAGATCGCACCAGAGGACAGGAGTAAGACAACGTTTGCTACTGAATGGGGTTGTTTTCAGTACACAGTGATGCCCTTCGGACTGAAGAATGCGCCGGCAATTTTTTCACGAATAGTAGTCGCGGCATTCAAAGAATTTATCCACAAGTTCTTGGAAGTCTACCTTGATGACTAGACCGTGTTTGGACTGGTTAAGAAGCATGTAGCGAGCTTACGGTTAACGCTGGATACTTGCCACCCAACATCAGATTGCCCTAAACTTGAAGAAGTGTACTTTCCTGGTCCCATTCGGAACCTACTGGGCCACGTGGTCTGTAAGCAAGGCCTGATGGTGGATCCGGCAAAGATCGTCGTCATACTCAATCTGCAAGCGCCGCGAAGTGTCAAGCAATTACACTCCACACTAGGACACACGGGCTACTATTGAAAGTTCATCAAAAGCTATGCTCAAATCACGGCTCCGATGGAACAGTTGCTGAAGAAGGATGCTACTTATTACTAGAATGAGGAATGTAACAAAAGTTTGGAGACGCTTAAGGAAAAGATGGCATCAGCCCCTATATTGGTCTTTCCGAAATGGGACGTCGAATTTCATGTGCATGTCGACGCGTCATGTATCGCATTAGGGGTGGTACTTACACAACCAGGAGTGGAGGGAATTGACCACCCGATTGCGTTTGCAAGTCGTCGGTTGTCAAAAGCTGAGAAGAATTACTCCACTACTGAGCGCGAGGGATTAGCGATGGTATACGCGCTTCAAAAATTCTGCCACTATCTGCTTGGAGGTCACTTTAAGATGTATACCGATCACTCGGCATTAAAATACCTAGTGAATAAGCCTATGTTGGGGGGGCGTATCTGTAGATGGTTGTTGTTGTTCCAGGAGTATGACTTTGAGGTCGTCGTCAAACCGGGATGTCTAAATGTAGGTCCAGATCACCTATCCTGAATTGAGACCGACGAAGAACCCACAAATCTCGAGGATGGACTTCTGGATGCTCAGCTATATGCGGTGCGTGTCGCGGATGGTCACTTTGAAGATATAATCCATTTCTTAACTATAGGAACCGCATCGCAGGGATACTCCATTCAGCAGAAGAAGGAATTGGTGATACGCGCAATAGACTTCACCATGATTGCAGGACACCTCTACAAAATGGGCAATGATGAGATCTTGCGTCGATATGTCCCGGAGTTCGAGCGAGGATAGATCCTGGCCAAAGCACATGGGGGGGTTGCTGGTGGGTATTATGCGGGTCACACCACAGCCCAGAAGATACTTCACGCAATATTATGGTGGCACACTCTGCATCAGGATTCGAAAGCACACTACCGAGCCTGCGACATATGTCAACGAATGGGGAAACCATAGCAGAGAGATGAAATGCCGCTCCAGCCACAGATGACGCTACAGCCCTTTGAAAAGTGGGCAATCAACTTCATAGGACCTATCGAGCCTCGAGGGAAAACGGGCACGCGCTACATCATCACCGCGACAGAGTATTTGACCCGATGGGATGAAGCACAGCCGGTTAAGGATTGCACGGCTGCAACAACTGCGAAGTTTTTGTTCGAGAACGTACTAACAAGGTTTGGATGTCCCAAAATTCTCATGGGCAACTGGGGAATGCATTTTCTGAACGAAACAATCAGCGCACTCACTGAGGAATTCCAGATATATCACCAACAAAGTACGTCGTACCACCCGCAAGCGAATGGGACCGTTGAGGCATTCAACAAAATCTTAGAGACTGCATTGACCAAGGTCTGTAATGTGCGACAAAATGACTGGGACTTACGCATCCCTGCTGTGCTATGGGCATACCGAACCACATGCAAGAAGTTGACAGGCCAGACACCTTTTCGGTTAGTCTATGGCAAGGAGGTCATTATGCCTATGGAATATATTGTACCTAGTCTGCGGATCGCGACAATCACAAGTATGGTAGACTGCGGGGCTTTGGAGGAAAGGCTCACGCAGCTCGAAGAACTGGAGGAGGAACGGTTTTTGGTTGGATTCCATCAGCAAGTACAGAAACAGCGTGAAAAAGCGTGGCATGATCACCATATCAAGGTGCGCACTTTCAAGGAGAATGATTTAGTATTGCTATACAACAGTAAATTCGAGAAATTCCCTAGCAAACTCCGAATGCATTGGTTGGGACCCTATGTCATCAAAGAAGTTACCGATGGGGGCGCGGTTCAGCTTGCCAAACTCAATGGGGACCCCTTCCCGGGCCGAGTGAATGGCAGTCGCCTGAAGCTCTATACGGGCGGGTTGGCCGCCTGACTAACTGTTCGAGGGATAGTCTCACCGCTCCAGCCAGTTGAAAGAGAGCGCGAGATGGTAAAGCAGTCTGGGAGAAAGAGGCGTGAGTTCTAGGATACGCGTTGATCTGGCTCATCATCAAGATCGTGATCGCGCGGTCAGAAGCACACTGCTGTGTTACTCTGAGCAGAGGTGACCGTTCATGTCACTATTCACGACAAGATGTCTACATTATGGTGAAAGGGAGTAGGCGATGGGCAATTAAGAGGAAGAGTATGAGCCAGACATGGCACGAGCTACCACAGAATCTCCACGGGGACGCTGGAACAGGCGGGAATCAGGGAATTTGAATTTCGAATCGCTTATAAATCACTAAGGGGCATCCACCGGGCGAACTATACTTCCGCCAAGCGTATGCTAAGTATTGATATGGAGCTAGTTAGTATCTCTGCACAAGGAATAAGCCCGAGGGTGGTGATATGGCCGATGGAGTAGCAGGACTATCTAAGGAGCATGGTGTTGACAGTCGCGGGCGTTCCGCAGCCGGCTGCCTCGATAGTAGGGGATGTACTAGAAAAAGGGAGACACGAAGTAGAATTGGTCCAGATGCCATCGCCCCGCCCGCGGGCAGGTCGGCGAACCACAACAATTCAGCAAAAGAATGGAAAAACGGAGACCACGGGTGGAAACAAAGTTACTAAGGCGTCTCTGAAAGACCTTAAGAAGTGGGATCTCACAGACAGCAGCAACAGTCTTGCAAAATTGCAACACAAGCTGTAGCAGACAGGGCGAAGAGCAGATACGAAGGTTGGAAGTGGCTGTGATGGTACAAGGAGGTTTCGTACGCAGCTCCCTCGCTCAAGCTAAAATCTGATGAGGGGGTGTTTTGTGTTAACTGAGCAGAGCAGAATGAGCAACATCAATTGCAAGAAGTGGCAAAAACATTGAAGTAGGAGTTGGACGAAGCATTGTAGGAGACAACGAAGAAGCAGTAGGACGACAAGTGTCACTCAAAGAGAGGTGAACCGCGAAGCCACAGCAGCGCATCTCGCCGCACCAACAAGTGACTAGGGACAAGTCACGATAATTGTGTTGGGGGACTGTTGGGTAGCGAAGGTCCCGCGTAATAGTTTTGGGTCTGATAGTCTAGAAATTAGGATAAAAATATTGTAAACCTCCGTAATATGTGGAGCGCGAAATGTAAAAGACCGAGTCAAAGGGTTGTCTGCCCAAAAAATAATATAAAATAATAAGAATTAAGTCGGTCCACAGACTATAGATAGGTATAAATAGAGTGCGGCTCTATGAGGGAAAGGAAGTTCTTTTCTGGGCATGATTTTGAAGATCTGATATGTAATGGGTGTCTGAGAAGAGCATTCGGGAAGCGTCTGTAAGTCCGAGTCAGGGGCTTGGGTAGAGGATAGAGGCTCTGCAGCTATGTGCGCAAAGGCCTGGGAGAGTCCACAGCTGTGTGCGCGGACCCCTATAGCTGAGTGCGCAGGGCGGATCTGGATGTACTGGTGTTAAGTGGAAATAAAGATAAGTTCATTCTGAAAATTATGTGTGATCTCTGAATTATCGCGAATCTGGCATTTTGTATGGTTAATAAGGTTGTTTTGGTCTATGCGCATTGATTATTGAATACTTGTGAATTGGGTTTTAATCTTAATATGCGAACTGAATAAAAGTGATAAATGTTTGCTTAAAGACCTCTTTAAATTAGATTTGAGTTGCAATACTTCATCCACTAGATTAGATCTGTAGACTGCATGAGGTATTCAGGATCCACGCGAATACAGCACAGCGCGAAGCTGCAGAACGGAGCGCGAAACCTCCAAACCACATCCAGACATCCCAAGGGTGCGGAAACCTGGTTCCAACACCCTCCCCTGCTACCTTGGGTGAGACCTCAGTCCACTTCATGGGCTATTTCCGAAAGGGTTGGTAGCTGCGAGATTTGCTTGGCTAAATAATTCTTCCGAACCTAGGTCAGGCCCATATAAGCCAATAGGAATGGTGGGTTGGACTGGGACTAAAGTAACTACAGAAATCACTGTCTATTGGGAGGTCAAGTTCTGAATGAACAGACATGTGGTAGGCATAGCGCTAGATGCCCAAACAAGGTTATGATAAAGCGATGAGGCACTAGGTGTGCCTGAGACCAATTGTGCCAAAATCACATAATTAGGTGGCAAATATCGATAAACATTGATGGGAATGCTTCCCATGTAGGGGAAACCTTCTGGTGGAAAAGGATATTCTTCCTCTTCGACAGTGTGTGGAGTGGAGACCTCCAAGTGACCGGAGAGGAGACTGGAATTTCGCCTTCGGATTCCATAGGTGGAAACGAGCAACAACGAACGATCAAAGATATTCGAGGGGATAATTCCAAAGGAATACTTGGCTGATCGTAGGGACTGTAAGGATGCTGCGGTGATATCACAATAGGATGGAACAAAGGATTCAGAGGATAAACAACCAGTCCAAGCTGACCTTTAGTAGTCGATGAACTCTCAGGAGTCTAGACAGGATTGTCCGAAGATTCCAGGCCAATCTCAGAAAGTGAACCAGTATCTAAGGGAGGTGGAGGACGAGATGAAAAGGCTTGAATTCTCAGAACAATTCTGAGTTCAACACCTTGGTCCTCAAGTGACTGCGGTAATTCAGTAAATGGCTCCTCAGACAATCTTTCAGAAGGAGCAGAGGAAGAGGAACTAGGTGAACCAAATGGTTTAGCCACGATGACTTCATCTCAAATAACAGGAAAAGAGAGATAAATTTCAAGGCTTTAAAATTTACTTTAAGGGATACTCATGATTTGGTCTAGAAAAGACTAACAGGGATGTTATGAGATCGTGGGTGGCAAAAAAAAAAATTTAAGATGCATAAACAAACTGGTGTTCTTTCATGTTTTAAGAGTCAAGAAAGAAACAAAGATGACTCTATCACTTTTGATTTGAAACGAGCTCGGAAGGACAAGCACTCGGATGATGTTTTAAGTTTAATGAGTCGAAAAGATCAAATGACTACTCTAGATGATCTAGGTAAAAAGGATTGCCAGGTAACCGTGAACTGTAGAATACCTCCATGTGAAACGAGAAGCATGGGTAGGCAATCTCCCTGAATGTTGTGTTTGGTGTATCAAGTTTACAAGGTGGCATACTTGGCTTCCTATGGATAAAGTATTGTAACCTAATAGGGTCTCCCTTTATATACGCGACGATACGGGAGTACAAGTCCATACTATCGTTGTCTAGTGCCGAAGCTAATGACAACTGCTAGGTTTAAAGATGTCGAAACACGTCTCTAGCCTAGACCTTCTAGATGTGATCGTTAGGTTTTAAATGCACCTTAGGTTAATTGAGGTCATTTTAAAGTTTATCTTGAATTATGTCTTGGTTTTTCAAGCCTTAGCGACGTGACTCGAAAAATCCTATATGCAGCTAAATGAGAGAAGACTCTTTCAATTCGATGAATTGTTTACACTAGAGAGAGTAGAAAACACAATCAAATGCAAAAAATCAAGCAACTAAAAGAAAAATTATTTTTTCACTACATTACTTTTTGAAAATAAAATAATGAAAAGCTCTTTCCAATTCCTATTTTCCTAATAAATGCACTTCAAGCAGTCCTTTCGCAAGTAAAGAGAATTATTTTTTCTTTTCAAATGCAAATGCAACTCTAGTTGTCAATGATGCTAACTAACATAACATATTGACGCAACAAACTAGAATTATGTACTTTTCATGAAATGACAAAATGAATCTTTCATAAAACACTTCAATGAAAAAGTTTTCGAGACAATCAATCCTCAAGCAAATGAAAAGACACAAAAGAGATTTTCTTCTAAACCAATGACGCAATGACTCTATCAAAAACAAGACAAGAAATGTGATCTATGCTAGAAAAGAGACGCTTAAGCAAACGAAACCTTTCAAACTTGTGTGATGGAGATCAAAGCAACAAGAGGACTACAAACGAAATGCAAGGAGTAAATTCACCAATCACTTGACTCACTAAGTTCACAATCAGCTGAATGGATGACAACCTAGATGCCCTAGGGCCACCAACCATCCAAGGACTCAAGAAATCAAGTAAAAAGAAGGCAAATCAACAAGCACATAAACCAAACCAAATGAAGCTTTCCAGTCAGGGAGAACACAACCTAAACAAGCTTAGAGGCAGAAATCAAGAGAGCAAGACACACTAGTTGAGATCTAGGGCAAACCGTAATATTTACCTACAGGCATTGGTGCGATTGCCTAAATGACAACAAGTGCAAAAAGGGGGTCGACACGACTGTTTCTGAGCAATTTGCGCTGATCGGCGCGATTTTCAAGAAAATAAATGTGCTGACCGAGGATGAAAGGAAAAAATAAAAAAAATTCTAAGGCTAAGACCAGGCTTGCTACTGTAAATTTTAGACCCAGAGCAGTGAACCATGCAAAGAAGACAGGACTAGAGGGAAATGGTGATACTAGAAAAGTTCACACAAAACCATGAAATTACAAACAATCAAACAAAAGGATTGGCTCCCCAGTATGGTCGACAATTTGTGGTGCAGGTAAATTCTAAGTGCGGACACAAATAATTCCTCTAGCCCGAGAGAGTGGGTCTAGCCACAAACGAACAATATATGGAAGATCTCCTTAATCTAGAATCAAATAAGAGGGCTTACCTCTTAGTACGTTATTCCTCTTGGTGACGATCTTGCTTCCTTGCTCCAGCTATCTTTCATTTTCTTCCTTCGAACACCTGAAACAAGTAAACAAAAGCAAACAACAAACGTGATAACATACAAATTGCATTCAGCCTACTTAATAAGTCAAGAAACATTAAGCCATAAATATGCAAGATGACATTTCATGTAGGAAATCAATCGATAGTTTCATCTATATTAGTTCAAGAAGAGATTACAACTGATGTCTTGACGTTTCTTTTCTCCTTCGACATATTCAGGTTCCCACACACTTCTGCTAGAATCTCATGGATGGACCCAACAAAGGTAGTCTCAAGGCTCTTCCCTTTAGTCTTCACACTAAACCAAACTCACAATTCTCCCTTAAACACGAACTAGAGAGCTACAAACTATGGGTAACTTGTTGATTACTCCAAAATCAAAACTACACCCAGAACTTAGTTAGGACTAATTTGTGCTTCGAAAGAAGAGAGGTTTATATAGATTGGATGGAGGGGAGATGGTTCCTATTCTCATGGGAGAAGGCCTTATCTCTTGGATTAGTTCCATCCTAATAGGGGAAAGGAGCCCAAACTGACCTCCTCGACTCCATCCGACCTAACCATATACCATACTTTCGTTACAAAGCTTCTAGAGTTGGAAGCTTCGGCTCCATATTTAAAAACCTTCCAAAAGAGGATCAGCGTGACTGAGAAAGGGCTCAGTCGATCCGATCGGCGCTAGGGACAATTGTAATCCCTACATATCGGCACGAGGAGTACATGGGTCATTGGCATCGGTCTTGTAAACTGGGATAAACAGAAGATTTTTGGGAAATGATGCAAAAGGGAATTGTTCTTCTCATGAAGAGGTACACAATGGGAGTGTCTTCATGAGAGGAAATCATGTCAGGTACACTATAGAGGTGCTCCAGGATCGTAGACGGGGAGTACAGGGACAATGACAAAATTTTTTGTAACAGAGATGAATCTTCATTTCAAAAGATAAAAGAGCAATAAAGCATCCATGAAGAGGATCCACAAGAAGAGAACATAGAATCATTTTCTAGTTATCTTTGTAAGGAGATCAATTAGTTATGGATCAAATATGATGAAGTAAAAACAATAGAGCTAGAAATTGAAGAATATCTAGCATATGTATCACAATATCCCTTGTGCATTCATGATTTTGAACAAGTTCAACAAGAAGACTTTTGTGTTATGATAATTTAGGAGAATCAAAGAATTAAAGATCACATTTAAACTTTGTTTCAACTAGTCATTAGGCCACAACACCACTCCATTTTTCAACATTCCTTAGCATCCAATCTTTATGATCAACTAACTTTTCGTGTCCAAACATTCATTAAGGTATATTTTTCAAACTTAGATATGAGTCTACTTATGATCTTGTTACGCAAATGCATGCATTGGAAATTATCTTATCATGAGATAATGACTTATTTTTCTACAATAGAGTAGGATAGAATATAATAAATAAATAATAGGTAAAATGAGTTCACAATAAGACTTTTGGTTCAAACTCTTATGAATAATTCTTCAAATCATTTTTCAATACTCATTTGGAAAGATTTTATGCAAAATGCAGTAAGAACAATCCTATTTTGGGTAAACATATAGGATCATTTTCAAACGATATTTTTAAACAAATAATATCTTAAAATATAGTTTTTAAACCCATTTTGAATTTTTCAATTTGGATCACAAATAAAAAATATGATCAAAACAATCACTAGGTCTCAAGTGAAATTTTGAAGACAGAGTTAGTACAACATTGATTCAAGGGGTCTAATGGAAACATTTTTACACTATATTCATAGGGAAGATAGCCCTTGTAATATAGTTTCTAAATCAATTCGAACTACCTCAATCCGACATCATATGAAAAAGTTGTGCTCAAAATACTAACTGCTTGTCGAAAAATCTGCATGGTGACAATTTTAGGTCTTGACTGTTTATTGACATATTTCACATATTAAATAATCTTATTCTCAAAAGTTGTTTCTAAGGGAGATATATATACAACTAAAGTTTATGAAATAATTTTAATCATCTCATTTGAAGTCTAGGTGAAAATGTTATGCCACATTAGTGACTGCATGTCTTAAAATCAGCATAGTGAAACTCTACCTCCTAGGTTTGTTCGTCATCAATTTTGTGATATCAAAACTAAAAATTTTAAAAACTTGTTTATAATGGATAGAAAAAATGAATCTACTTTAATCCCCAAGTGGAATCACATCGATCCGATTTTTAACGAAAATGTTACACTCCAAATAGTGATTGTTGGTCTAGTAAAAAATTCACAAGCAGCTCTATCAAACATTGTACTTCTCATATATTTAACATATCATTTTAAATTATTTTAAAAACATGTTTATAATGGAAGTAGTCATATGAATTCAATTCAAATTTAATTTGTAATCACTCTAATTGGACATAAAACAAATATTTTTTGAACAAAACACCATTATGAGGTCTAGGCTAGCAACCATTCCTCAAGGGGTAAACAAATGCATTTTATTTTTATATCATCTTTGGAATTTATTTTGAAACATTGCTTGTAATTATTTTACACATTTATTGGAAGAAGAGATAGTATACACCTCTCTTCCTCCATCATCTAATATTGTATTGCAGGCAAGTGCTATGTTTTTGTAGGTCCCAAGAAGATTTGAGGGGTCAATCCATGGAGGAAGGATTTTCAAAATCAATCTTTAAAAATTTATATATGAGAATATGAAATGAAAATATCCAAGTCAAAGTAAAGTGGAATTCACCTGATGTTGAGCTCATCCAATGGAACTCAAAACTCGTGAAGCTTGCTTTCAGTTGCTGACCAACAACACTGACAAACCTACAAGCTGGATTGAGATCAAGGGACATGAGGCTAATCATCAGAAGAAGAAATCAAGTTTTGTACCATGAAAAGTCACATCCATTTCCAAAGAAGCCTTTCATAAGCCATATTGTTCATGATTTCATTCATCTACCATATTGTATGCTAAGCTTAACAATCATTCATATCTACCATGTTGAAGTCCATATCTATTATCTTTCTATCGATCTACTCCTTGATCATGATTTCAACCTATATTACTTTCATAAGCTTTCTATACTTACCGACCCCAGTATACCCCGCCTCCATCCAGAAAAGAAAAGAATTAAAAATAATAGAAAAAGATAAAAAATAATAAAAATATTTGGTTGTGAAAATCCAGACTTCTGGCATAGTACAAATATGAATTCATATTGGAAAACCAAGTCACTTGGATAATATGAATTCCTTTCTTTTTAATGAAGTTTATGTTTCATGTTGACATTCTATCCTCCAATTTCCAGACTTGAAGACAAGTCTCCAAATAAGCAAGGGGGGAAGACAGAATAAAACAAGTGTATTTGTTTTAAAAAAATTGAGCCACTTAACATGGTTGAACAACTCAAAAAACTGCCCAACTTGATATGGAAGAAACTGAAAACATGAAGGACTTGTGGGAATTAAATATTTTACTTCAGAAGGACCTGAAAATTCAAACATCAAAATTGTCAGAAGGGACCTGAATAGGAGTAGCAGCATATGAACAACATACAAAGGGACCTAAGAATCAACATATAATTTTTTGTCAGAATGGACTTATATACAAAGCTCAACATCAGAAGGAACTTGTATTCATTCAAAGTTCATTATTCAAAAAGGGAACTGTACTAATCAAGACTCACTATTCAAGACTATTCAAGATCATGATCAACTGAAAAGAGATATCCAATCAAGGAAAGAGTTGTAAGTTACAAATTATTTTTAATACCAATTGATTTTGAAAAAACCCCTAATTTAGAAGACTAATTAAACCTTAAATGTATAAGAGAGAAAACCTTTCATTTCATATATATTTCCTATAAAACCCTTCATTCCATGCATATCCTCTCTATCATAAAAAAACCTATATCCCTTTCATTCCATGTATATTATCTCTTTCATAAAATAAAAATAAAAAACATAAACCCTATGACCATATTCAAGTCTTATCTCTTTACCTACAAAGCAAACAAACATGGGTTAGTATCATGAAAGAAAAGGATGCATGGTTCAATAATATATCTATGATATTTGATTTGAAATGACCTTAAATGGTCATTTTGAAAGAGGAACAAATGCATCATGTTAAAGAGAACATGGAGGAATGAGGAAGAATAATGACCCTAAAGGACAAGGAGGAAGAATTAATTATATGCATGGACAAAGACAAAGAGACTTTGAAAAAAAAATCATTAAATGAAATATGCATGAATATTATATGAGTATGTAATAAGGGTGCATAATACATGCAATGGTTTCAAATCATGAAAAACATAAAGTATGCACATAATGTAATATACCAAAAAAAGAAAAAAAGGGCGCATATGATTCAAACCATGGTGGACCCATAATTCAAAATCTTTTGACTAAAAGAATATATCATGCAACACGTATACAAAGGAGTGGCATACAAATCGATTTCATTTCAAATATCAATTTGGGCATACAAATGATGCAACGCGATGGGAGTATAAAATGACAAAGTGGAAGAAACGAGTGTGAGACTCCAACGTACGTTACATGATTCAAAAATCGGTCAAATGTCCATGAAAGAACATAAACAACGATCATCATCAAGTAGAGATACAGAGCCAACACTTTCACACAAAGGGGAGAAGCAATTCATCATCTGCGCAGAAGGGAATAACATATACGGAGAGTACCTTCACACAGAACTCAACGAGATTTTGACACCTTGGCTCAGGTAAGAACACAACCCAGTGAAATAGAAACAGAGGAATAGGGTATGCATGAGTTTTTAATAGAAGAACGCCGAGTGATTAGAATCCTGCCAAGAAAAACGTTGAGATCTCCAACTATATCCCAAGAATTCCGCAGTCAGTACGAGTAAGATTTCATTGCAAGTAGTTCGGATCTTGAGTTTAAGATTGAGTTAAATGATGGAAAAAAGTGTGGTAGTTAAATTAAACTCTGGTAGCAAAAGGTTGGAGGCAATTCAAATTTTGATTATGTGGTGGCATTATTCAAGCTCCAGGTGTGAATAAAACTCCAGTTAAACGACGCTACAAACTCCAAGCAAAAGGTTGGTGGCAAATTTGAGTTTCCAACTACGCAGTGGAAGTCTACATTCAAACTTTAGGTGTGAAGTTGTTACACATTAAACTTTAGTGATATTAATTACACTCAACATCAAATCATCGATTTCTTCCAAGCTTTGATTTCTCAAGTTCAGTGAAATCTTAGACAGCTCCGGTGACCGTTGTATAGCACCCAGGAATTTGTTTCACATCTAAAAACTCAACTTCTAAACAATCAATAAGTTCATGCAAGTGATTATTGAATTCGATTTCAAGTGCTAAGAAGACAAAGTAGAAATCGATTTTGATTTGTAGATGAATAGAGAGTTAATTAATCATTTCCAGAATTCGATTTTAGATTTTGAGGAGACACAGGGAAATCAATTTCAATTCCTGAGGAAGAAAATAAGGTAAAATTGAAAGAAATTGTTCAGGTTTATTTCCAGAATTCGATTTTTGATTTCTAAAGAAGGCAAAGAAGGTTGATTATTATTTTTCCAATTTCAACTTTGAGGAGGATTATACAGTTGAGAAAAACTGTAATCGACCTATGAGTTATTTTCATTTCTATCTCCAAAATTCATTTCTCAAAGGCAGTAAATGAATGGTTCTGTTGCATACAATGCATTTCCAATTTTGATTTCTCCAGGTGAGCTTTTCCAATTCTGATTTATCCAGGTCGGAAAATCTTTTCCAATTTCGATTTCTCCAGTTCAGCTTTTCCAATTTTGATTTCTCCAGGTCGGAATATCTTTCGCAATTTCGATTTCTCCAAGTCATATTTTTTTTTCTAAAATCGATTTTGAGGAACAGAGATTTATTTCTAAAATCGATGTTGAAGAATAGAGATTAATTTCTAAAATAGATTTTGAAGGAGAGAGAATAGTTTATTAAAAAAATCAATTTCGATTTTAAGGGACAGAGAAGAGTGCATTTCTAAAATTGATTTTGGAGGACAGAGAAACGCTTATTATAAAAAAAAAAAAAAATCGATTTTGAAGGAAAGAGAGCAGTATTTTCCAAAATTGCTTTTTAAAGAAACAGAGAGGATTGTTCATTTCAGAATTTGAGGATCTCTGAAGGTAGAGCAAGATTCGATTCGCAAGTGTGGTGTTGATTAAAGGCATAGAAGGTTAAAAACAAACCTAAAGGTGTCCAAAAGTTGGTTCTCAAAGGCATTTTGACAGAGTATCTTCCAGAAAGGGTATTTTCAAAGCCAAACTCAAAATATTTTTCCTTTCTCTCATCACAAAAAGTATTCAAAAGTCCAGATCAAGTGTTGAAACCAAAAGGAACAAAGACACCCAGATTTTGCCATAGGAAGTAGGATTGAACCAAATGGGTTTCAATTAGAAAATTGGAGTAGAGAAACAATAGAAAGACTCTACCAAGTAAGGCTATTAGAATTCCTAAGAAAATTTAATGGGCACAGTGGAAACAAAGGAATTTATAGCTAACTTTGACAATAAGAATACCAGAGTAGGAGATATTTGTGTTCCTATTACTCTAGAATACATTGCCCAAGCCACAAATTTTCCACTCACAGGAGAAGAGTACCACAAGGGGAAACATTTTAGAGAGAAAGGGTGGAATTTCTTTTTAGAAAAACAGAGAAAAGGAACATTTGATAAGTCTAAGGGAATTCCTAGGGATTGGATCAAAGAATCTTGGGCAGAATTGGCCCTTATTGCTAAAAACTACCTTACATGTGATGGGAGATATAGTGTTGTACACTTATATCACATTAAATTTCTTCAACACATCAAAGGAGATTCCATAATAAATCTTCCCTATTTCATTGCAAAAAGTTTGATAAAAATGGTTGAAGGACTGAAAGGTAAAACAAAGAACAGAGAAGTTAGTTACTACCATCAGGGGCTAATTAAGATGTTGATTGAGTATCAGTTGAAGAATAGGGGAGAAACATGGGATAGTTTCTTGGACAAACACCGATTTGTAGAAATCTATAAGGAAGAACAATCAACCGAAAATGAGGAAACACTTGAGAGATTTCATATTTTAAAGAACCTTATGCAATCACCCTTTTATCCAAGAACAAGGTCTAAGAAGAAACAAGAAGAAATAGCCATTGAGAAGGAAAGATCTCTCATATCCATTCCAAGGAAGCCAATAAGGAAAACAATGGAAGAATCATATGAGAATGTTGAAGTAGAGATCCTAGAAGAAGTGTCTCCTAGTACACATGAACAATCACCTCAGGAAATCATTGAAAAACTTGAAAATGAGGCATAAGAAAAACTTCCAGAGTTAGAGAAAGATTCAAGCTATGAAGACATTGAAGGAAGATTCAACATCATGGGGCAGAGGCATAGGTACATTAGCAGGACAGTCATCATACAGAGGTAGAAAGTCAAAGAGATAGAGGCAAGCATGATGACATGCTTGAGACTTAGCAAGGGGGAGATGTTGGCTCTCCATTTTTGGTCTTTCTCCACATACATTTTCCATCTATCCATCATCCTTTTCTATCATATCATGGTAATTTTCCCAAATTTTTTCCTCCTATTGCACTTTAAGGTAAAAATAGTTGTCTTTTAAATTGTAGAAATTTTAGTAAAAATTTTGTATTAAAAATTATTTTGACTAGAACAGAATTTCCCGTAATGGCTCCTTTGAAGTCGTATGTGCAAGACACCCAGGTAGAAATGGAAGCTATATTAGAGAATATTGGGAACTAAGGATTGATAGAATCCTATTGGCACAATCCAAATGAGTCAGAACAGGCTTGGTCAACGCTGGTCAAACTTGACCAGTCACCCAAAAATCCTTAACTAAAACGGGCAATTTTGTGATTTAGTTGGATTTTGCCATATTTTATGCAACAAAAAGGATGAGTTCGACCTGAGTAGATGGATTAAGACTCTTATAGGCTATTCTAGCTATTTTAGCTAAGTTTGTTATATTTTTCGCTTATTTAAGCACAACATTCAACACTTATGAACATGTATAATAACTATTGAGACTTCTCTATTTCTGAATATAATTTAGAGAACTTGTCTTCTATTTTCTTGTTTTTCTTGCCGTGGGATGTGATTGTTGATATACTGTAGCTTATAGTTTCAAGTGTACCAAGAAAAGGTGGAGGGCCCCCATTCTGAGCTAAGTACATTGCAGTGTAATTTTGTGTATAATTGTGAATATTTTAGATTGTTGTTTCCTTTATAATTTCTTGTGAATATTTTCTAAAGAGATTCATTATATGCCACGTACATTTATGTTTTTGAATTATTTCCTTTCAGTAATTGGTTTAAGTAAGGAAGGTCAACCAAGGCATCTAAGTTAGATCCTCTTCCTTCTTGATTAAGAACTGAATTGGAAATTGTGTTTATGCATTTAATATTTACTGCTTTCTTGATCTGGTTATTATTTCCTTTTAGTAATTGGTTTAATTAGGGAAGGTCAACCAAGGCATCTAAGTTAGATCCTCTTCCCTCTAGATTAAGAAATGAACTGGAAATTGTGCCTTTACTACTTTCTTGATTTGGTTATGTTATGCTTTATGATGGAACTGATCTTGTTGGAATAAGGATAATGAGGAAGAACAACCAGGACCTCTAAGTTAGAGCCTCTTCCTCATTGACTATGCTCCACAAAGACTCATTGCACTCTTGCTTCTAGATTAAAATTTCAATGCTTTCTTTTCAGTAATTTTATCAAATAATATGCACTTCCATTTTGGTTTAAACAACTACTTCCTACAATAGTTTAATCTAAGATTCCATATACTTTGGTTTGCTTCTAAGCTTATCAGCTCGGATTGACAAGTAAAATAGATGCCCTAATTCAACTCCATAAATTAGACTGACACTGAGGCGTGTTTGTTTCTGATGGAGGCTGAGGTGGTCTTTGGCTTGTTAAGTTACTTAAAAAAGGTTGAAGGCATGGATGGGCATCATTGAACTAAAATAGTTGTTGTAGAGGAGTTAAAGAGGAGGAAGAAAACTTGGAGGAAACAAATTGACAAGTGGTTGGGTAACTGGGTCATAAAGTGGCAGGATTGTACTAACTCAAAAGAGGAAGTTAAAAAATGGAAGCTTGAAAAATTCAAGACTACCATGTGGGACAACCAGATTGGTCGAAAAAAATCTATATATGTCAAATACTTCAACGCAGCATGGGCTCATGATGAGACAATATATTTGGGTGCCAAAGTCACTGGAAAGGCTAGATTATTAATAACACAGTTGAGGACCAGGTCTCATAATCTCAAATGTGAAACAGGTAGATGGACAACTCCAAAAGAAGAGTAGGAAGAAAGAATCTGCATCTTTTGTAGGAAAGTATAGGTTGAAATAGAATGGCACTAAATCATGGATTGTCCGACTTATGAGAATATCCGTAATTAGTTTAGTAACATTCTGAAGGTGGCTTTTTTGAACACGTTGTTCGAGGAAGCGAGGCTTATCAAAACTGCGAGCTTCTTGGTCAAGATTTATGACAAGAGACTAGACTTAGAGAAAAGTTTGAAGTTGTGATCTGTTGGAGTCCTAGGTCCCTTAGACCACTTGGTATCGTGGACGTCATTAAAATTCATTCATTCGTTCATTTCAAAAAAATTCAATGTCTTAGCTTGAATAAGATCCACAAATACCTTACCTTCATTCATTTCAAAGCTTTTCAATGTCCTTAAACCAGTAGAAAGTCCACCTAAACCTTGGTTGACATGTAGCAAAGTTGATATATATATATATATATATATATAAATAATGTTTACATTAAAATTTTAGTTTGTCTTTTTCTTTTTTAATTTTTAATTTGGTAGTGTTTTCTATAATTTTTATATTTATTTATATAATTTTAAAAATATCAAAAAATCTAAGTTATTTTTAAAAATATATAGTCTCACTCAAAAATATATTACTAAAACTAAACAAAAACCAAAAATTTATTTATTAAAATTCACCAACATGCATGCTTCTTCAATGAAAATAACATCGTTCGCTGAGTAAATGGAATTGACATAATGTATTATTACCACTATTTGTTGAGTACATGGAATTAACATTATAGATATCGTTGGCGGTACCACATGGATGGAAGAGAATTATTTTGTACATTTCTTTGATTCTATAATCGAAAATTATGAAACTATGGTAAGAAGTTTGTGTGACACACTTAAGAGTATACATTATTTTTATATTAATTTTTTTTGTTAATTTATAATGTACATTTCTAGCATTCCACCAGCGTCACTAATTTGATTTGTTGGCTAGTAAGTAAAAAGCCATATACTTAGACATATTACAAAACTCCAAAGATTCACAGGCCAAAAGTTCCAAAATACATATAAAATCAAAACAATTCCTACGGTCATCTTTAATCAACAGAATTAACTAGAGTAGGGTTGTCCGAACATACTCTCGAAGAAAGGGGTGGTTTGTAGTCACGGTGCACATGGGCCAACCTTGCATCCAGTCTCTCTATTTTTTCTAGAGTGTGACACTGACCATGCCAGAGACTCACCATACGATCATGCAACTACCAATGGTTATGCTGGATATGACCAAAGATCTTCATGAATTCCACCTAATCCTCCTGATTCGCACAATTTAATTGATCCAAATTTATAAGCAAAGATTAAACCAACACCTCTAAAGAAGCTTTTGAATGAGAAACACCTGAAACACTCGACGTTAGCTGAGAAGAGGGTGGGACGGAGGGTCCTCTTCATCTCATGGAGCTATGATAAGAGAAAACCCTCCACCCTCCCCGCAATCCTTAATCACAACGACCTCCACGCCGGCAGGGCATCTTGTCACAGGTGGACACTATTGAGGCAAGACAACACCAACACCATAGAAAACCTTTCATCAGACCACTAAACCACCCCGAGGCCAGGGGATAATATCAAGGGGACATTGTTCCACACAACTAACAACTCCCAAGTCTAACCAATGACCCACCCACAATACATCAGGCTCGAGGAGCCATCATTAAATACAACATAGGAGTCATCCTTAAACCATTACACCACCCCGATGCCACAAGATAAAGGCAGAGAGAACCTTACCCAACAAGCCATAACCACCCAACTCCAGCACACAGTCCTCCCTTGAAACTCCAGGGACGGGGGGCCACCAGGAATGGAAAAAGAATAGAGAACCAAGAGAAATGACCACCAAAAAATGCAACAAAACCAGTAACCCTTTACAACACATAGACCAAAACACCAACCTACAAGCTAGAATACTAGAACAAGTTGTTGAGCCACAACAACTAAGTGAAAACCTGCTCACAGTCTCAGAGTACCACAAAGGAGAAATTAATAAAACATAAAAGACCTAAGCACTGCCAGCGAGCCACCCAAACTTAAACTTAACATGTATAACCCACAATAGAAACCATTTAATGCTCAGAGGAAATAGGACAAGATTTTTACCATTTTCCACACACTAAAGCAACTCTTCCTGTCGAGTAGACAAAATAGAGGATCCACAAGGTGACACACCCATAGGAACCTTCCAAAAATTAATGATGGAAAGACCGACAAGCCTACTTCCACTCTTTCCTAGAACTTAAGTTATCAATCAAAGATTGCATCATCCCTCACATTCGGGATTGCAAGACAGCGAATGATATCTGGACAATTCTCAAAGAGATGTATGAGATCAAGAAGTCGAACCTTGTACCTCAGGAAGAAGATTCTATCAATCAAGATGGAGGAGAATGAGTCTGTTTCTTCGTTCATATCCCGGATAAAGGAAGTTAAAGATAAACTAACTAATATCTGTCAGACCATGGCAAATGATGATCTGGTGACAATTACCATGAACGGCATGACGGATGATTATCATATGTTTATAACCGAATTGAATGCAAGAGAAAAGCCTCCAGGCTTTGAAGAGCTCACTGGGATTTTGCTACAAGAAGAGGAAAGGAGGTTGTCTCTCAAACCTAAAAATCCAAATCTTGCATTGATGACAAAGTTCAAGCCAAAAGGGAAAGTAGTGGCTGATCACAGGAGAGGCAGCGCATCAAGAAAAAGGACACCACAAGGTATGACCTCGCATAAACATGAATATGCTCCTAAATGCTTTTATTGTGGTAAGATAGGCCATATTGCTAAATTTTGCCATAAGAAAAAGGCAAATGAGGAGAGGTACAAGCAGAGAAGACATGCAGGTCATTTGGCTGATGCAGATGCAGATCAAAATCAGGATGTCAGATTGTTTATGGTTGAGGCTGAGACTGCTTTAGCTACTGAGGAGGATGAATAAGATATTTGGTTCGTAGATTCTGGAGCCTCCTCACATATGACAGGTAAAAAGCAATGGTTCAGAAATTTTAGAGAATCCAACACTGGAGTAAAAGTATACCTTGGAGATAATAGAGGGTATGAGATCAAGGGACATGGTGATGTTCTTGTTACTCTGCCTGATGGAAAGATCAGGAATATATCTGATGTGTGGTATGTTCCTGGTATTAAGAAGAACCTGATTTCTGTATCAAAGATTACAGATCAGGATCTCAAGGTAGAATTCTTTAAATCTCATTGTATTATTAAAGACTTGTTGGACCAGATGAAGCCTATTGCTACATGTATTCACATAGGAGGACTCTACAAACTAGATGTGAAGAGTACACCATAGCAAGCCTTGATGTCATCGAATAAGTCTGCTGAAAATTTGTGGCATCAGCGACTTGGGCATATCAATTTCAGTGACCTTCTTCTGTTGCAGAACAAAGGTATGGTAGATGGTCTTCCTATTTTGAAAAAGTTGCATATTGATTGTGAAGCATGTGCATTCGGTAAACAGCATAGAGATGAATTTCCTGCTATTAAAGATAGGAAACAGAGGGATATACTCGAACTTGTACACACTGACTTATGTGGCCCGATGCAGACAAGATCGTTAGGTGGGGCCTACTATTTTTTAATCTTTGTTGATGACTGTACAAGATTCACATGGGTATATTTTCTTAAACAGAAGAGTCATGCTTTTGAATATTTCAAGCAATTCAGAAACATGATTGAGAAGCAGACAGGAAAGTTCATCAGGATTCTTCGATCAGATCAAGGTGGAGAATTCAAGAAAGGGGTTTTCATCAAATACTGCAACGAGCATGGGATACAACAGCAATTTACAACACCTTACACTCCTCAGCAGAATGGAGTAGCTGAGAGGAAAAACAGAACACTGGTGGAGTGTGCTCGCAGTATGTTGAAAGGTAAGAATCTAACTAATGGTTTTTGGGTAGAAGCTATTAATACTGCAGTGTATTTGAAGAATAGGAGTCCCACTAAAAGTCTTGATTATAAAACTCCTTTTGAAGCATTGTTTGGCTTCAAGCCTGCAGTAAGTCACCTTAGAGTATTTGGTTGTAAAGCTTTTGCGCATGTTCCCAAAGAGAATAGGAAGAAGTTAGATTCAAAGGCCATTAAATGTACCTTCATTGGATACTACAGTGAGTATAAGGCTTATAAAATGTTTGATCCTTCTACTCACAAGGTGTTTGTTAGTAGAGACGTAGTATTCCATGAACAGGTTGATGATGGAAATCCTGTTCAAAATAATGAAGAATGGCATGTACCCTTACTTTCAGATGAGGATAGTGAAACAGGGATCAGTCAACAACAGTAGCAGGATAAAGAGGAAGAAATCGAGTTCAGTCCACAAAGAGAAGAACGCAACAGAATAATTGAACCCCCACCGCTCAGGAGATCTAGCAGGCCGAAACAGTTACCAGCTCGATATAGGGATTGTGCACTCATGACTGGTATGTTAAACATTGCAGAACCTTCTAATTTTTATGAAGCTAGTAAGAGTTCTGAATGGAAGGAAGCAATAAAAGAGGAATATGAATCTATTATTAAGAATAATACTTGGGATCTAGTAAAGCTTCCTAATGGTAAGCAACCCATAAGTTGCAGATGGTTATTTAAGTTGAAATTTAAAGCAGATAGGTCTATTGATAAGCATAAAGCAAGGTTGGTGGCAAAGGGGTATTCGCAAAAAGAAGGTATTGATTTTGAGGAAACATTTGCCCCTGTTGCAAAACTAAATACCATTAGACTAATTATTTCTTTAGCCACTAAGCATCATAGGAAAATACATCAATTAGGTGTTAAATCTGCTTTCTTAAATGATGATTTAAAAGAAGAAGTATACTTACTACATCCTAAGTGGTTTGTTAAGAAGGGAGAAGAGCACTTAGTATGTAGATTAAAGAAAGCTTTATATGGTTTAAAGCAGGCTCCTAGATCCTGGTACGAAAAAATTGATTCATTTTTCCTCATGCATGGTTATAAACAGAGCAAAAATGATCCCAATTTGTACATTGTGTTTAATGATGAGGGACAGATGTTGTTGATTTCTTTATATGTAGATGATCTGATCATGACAGGGAGTGCAGACAATCTCATTGAAGAAATCAATCAGCGGTTATCACAGAAATTTAGATGATAGAAGATCAATTACAGGTTACACCTTCAGCATTGGGTCCGGGGTCATCTCTTGGTCCAACAAGAAGCAGCGTACTGTAGCCTTATCCTCAGCAGAAGCAGAATATCAAGCTATGTGCGCAACAACATGCGAGGCAGTTTGGCTGCGCAGACTTCTCCAAGATACACGAGAAGAACAAACAGAAGCTACGGTTATCAATTGCGATAATCAAAGTTCCATCAAATTGGCCTACAATCCTGTGTTTCATAAAAACACTAAGCACATAGACACTCAATTTCATTTTGTCAGGGAGAAGGTGCAATCCAAAGAGATTTGTGTTGAATATTGTAATTCTTGTGATAATATGGTTGATATATTTACTAAGCCTCTAGGAAGACTGAAGTTTGATTTGTTTAGGGACATGTTAGGTGTGTTTAAGAACCCTTTTTCCATTAAGGGGGAGTGTTATAATTAATGGAGATTAGGTGATTATTGTTACGTAGTTATGATTGTGCTTTTTTTGGATATTCTTATCATTTAGGGATTTGATTTACTATCCCTAACAGTTGTGTATTGTGTGTACGAGTGTTTAGTTCCTATCATTTAGGGATTTGATTTACTATCCCTAACAATTGTGTATTGTGTGTGAGTGTTTTGGACACTCTCCATGTGTCTCACTTGGAGAGCCGTTTAAATAATTAACTCTGTTTTTTATCAACTACCATGAGTCAATACCATGGACCATTTTTATTTTATTTTGACCGAGTTGAAATGTTTATATTACATTAATTTTGTTATTTAATTTAATTTATTTTTATTTTTATCTAATTTGACTTAGTCAAAATATTAAACATTACATTACGACATCTGTAACACGCTGGGTTGGAGTTTATTTTATTTTGACCGAGTTGAAATGTTTATATTACATTAATTTTGTTATTTAATTTAATTTATTTTTTATTTTTATCTAATTTAATTTAGTCAAAATATTAAACATTACATTACAACATCTCTAACACACTCGGTTGGAGAACGCCTCTCAACGCAATAAAAACTACTAAAATTAAAAAAATTAATTGCGAACCATTGCAAGCAATAGACTCCGAAGATAGGCGGGTGATGCCACGAGTGATACCACGCCATCCAATATTTGGATCATCCGTATGATTGTAAAAGCACTGTACCCCTTATGTGTCGTTTCTCGAGATATTGGCATTCATAGAATAATAAATTAATTTTTAAATATAAGTTTTTATTTTTAAAAAGTCTCGTAACAATTTCAAATTGACTGCCACATTAAATTTAAAATTCCATATACATAAATATATTTAGTAACATTTCAAAAGTGAAACGACATTTCTTTATAATGGTTTAGTAAACTTAAATTAACAGGTTGGAAAATGAATATCTAATAATATTAAACATACTTGATATTTTATTTATTAAGAATATTATATATATTTAATATTTAAATTTTGTTTCTACAATTGATTTAGAAGGAATTTTTTCCATTTTGGAAAGTGAACATCTAATAGTATTAAGATATATTTAATATTTAAATTTTGTTTCTACAATTGATTTAGAAGGATTTTTTTTCACATGGTGATTTAGATTTGAAATTGTCATTGAATTTAGGAGAGATTATGTATCTATGCAAAACCAAAGGTTATAATAATATTATTATATTTTTAAAATCATTTTAGATTTATTTTAATTTCGAATCTATCAAGCGTTCAGAGAGATCACATCCCTTTTCATTCTAAAAAAGGTTTGCATTTCAGTACCACATGAATACGCATCAGAGATCAAATCTCTTTGCACTCTAAAAGAGGTTTGCATATCAGTACCACATGAATACCATGAGTCAATGCCATGGGTTCTCAATACTATGGGTCAATACCATGGACCATTTTTATTTTTATTATTATTTTAATTATATGGCTATTATTTTTATTATTATTTTTAGTGGGCCTAATGGTTAAGAGCATGTGTTTCCTCCTAATTTGTCACAGATTCAAAACGAGAGGGGATAGAATATGTACGCCTTCGTAGACTTAACAGACAAATTGTTGCGCACAAATGGATCCCTTGTCCCACAAACAAGGGGGTCTCATACACGAAGGGGTAGAATATGTATGTCTTCATAGACTTAGCAATCAAATTGTTGCGCGGAGGTGGGTCCCTTGTCCCACAAACAAGGGGGTCTCATACACCAATTTGTTGTCTAGCTTGGTCGTGACCTTAAAATTGGATAATAATAATAATTTTATGTTCACTGAGCTAAAATGTTTACATTATATTATTTTTTTATTTTATTTTATTTTATTTTTGTCTAATTTGACTTAATATTAAACACTACATTACAACATCTCTACCATGTTGGGATTGGAGAGAACATCTTAATGGAATAAATTATTATATATAGATAATGTAAATTTGATTTTATTAAAACAAATATTATAGGTTAATATGTTTAAAAGTAGTTTTCAAAATATACTTCGATGGGGTGGAGAATCAAAGGTTGATGGAACTTGGGGAGGGGAAGGCGGCAGGTTGAAGGGGAATGCCAGCGACACCACCAAATCCTGAGATGATTAATGGGGGTGGCATTGCCTTCCCCCCATGCACCATATTGCGAGGATTGGCATTTGTTCTCATGCAGTAACAGTGATTAATTACCTTAACCTCAATCCTTTTGTGGTATGGCAGCATGATTTATTATGTAAATTGGTTATGTGCATTGTGGGAAGGAGCTCTAGATACCTCTGCAAGTTGAGGCTCTTAGTTATGTCGAACTAATTTTTGCGGGTGTAGTAGTATTTTGGATGTCCATATTGCATAATGTAGCAACCCTTTCAGCAATAGAGGCAAAACACATAGCTGCCACAAAAGCTTGGAAAGAGATGTTGTGGATGCAACAATTTTTAGGAGAGTTGGGAATAAAACAAGATAAATAATTGTTACATTGTGATAGTCAGAGTGCTATTCATTTAGCAAAAAACCCAACATATCATTCTAAGAGAAAGCACATTGATGTTCAATATTAATGGATCCGTGAAGTGTTAAATAATGGGATGCTACAATTGGAGAAAATACATACTACAAACAATCTAGTTGATATGTTAACGAAGACTTTGTCGAGGAAAAACTTTGTAGAACCTTGGGTGGAGTAATGTAAATGTGATAAAAATGAATCTTGGGAAAGGGTTAGTAGCGAAAAGAGAAAACAATTTCAAAAATTTTTACTCAAGCTTCTATTTGATCTCAAGAGGGAGGTTGTTAGGCGTTAGACCAAATCAAGTAAATTTTTTAGTGTCCATGGTATTTGCAACCTATGGTATTGCAGATGGTATTGGGCCCATGGTTTTGTAATGATTTATATATATAGGGGTGTGGGTAAAAAGGAATCGTGGGTGAGAAAGATGAAGGAGTGAAACGTAATAAGGTTTGCATTGTCACCAAGTGCCAAGAGTGATCAAATCGTTGTTCACTCTAAAAGAGGTTTGCATATCAAGAGATTTGATCCGTCATGGGGCTTAGTATATCTGGAGTTAAGATGGATCTAGGCTAGTTTAATTCCCCCCTTTAAATTGTTACATTCCACATGAATACCAAGGGTTAATACCATGGGTTCTCAATATGATGGTCCATCTAGGCTAGTTTAATTCCCCCCTTTAAATTGTTACATTCCACATGAATACCAAGGGTTAATACCATGGGTTCTCAATATGATGGTCCATTTTTACTTTTATTATTATTTTATTTTTATAGAATTATTTTTATTTTATTTTGATCGAGTTAAAATATTAACATTACATTATATTATTTTTTTTTATTTTTTATATAATTTGACTTAGTCAAAAGGTTAAACATTACATTACAACATTTCTCCCACACTTCCCTGGAAAGTGCCTTTCGGTGAAAAAATATACTAAACCATTTCCTCCTGGTTTTTCCCCAAATAAAATTTTCCACATAAAGCTAATATTTTATATATGAATAAAATTTCTACTTAAATCATTTCTATTGTGGTGAAATTTTATTTTCCAGTTTAATTACCTCTCTGGTCTTTTATTAACAATTTTTACCATACTTTAATCGGAATGTAAAGTATTTTTAAAAGTGTACTTTATTTTTATGTTTTCTTTTCTTTCATGTTTTATTTATGATTTTTTTATTATTAAATTTCCTTCTATATCTAATTATGATAAGGAAATGTATAAATATAAAGTTTTGCTATATTTTAATGGAAATATAAAATATTTTTAAAAATACACCTTATTGTTATATTTTCTCTTACTCTTTTTGGGTTGTGGATTTATTTTCTAAAAGTCTAAACGAGTTAGTTTATAGGAATTAATTTTTAAGTGTTGAATTGTTAAAGTTTTTATATAATTTTTATAATTCAGCATATTTTTGTAGAGATTGAATTAATTTAGTAATGGTAAAAATATGTTTTTCATTTTTGAAAGTTATTTGTTTAAAATTAAATAGAAATTATAAGTGGTAGGTATTAACTACATTGATAGTTATTGATTTATATAATGGCACTTCATACTAATACTTACAAATTTACTTTGTTTTTATACATTTACACATTGCCACCTCAAGGTGACAATGAATAATTTAAGTGTATGTGAGTGAGAGAGGTTGATGGTAGTGGGAAATATTAGAAAAGACATAAAAACCTCCCTAACCTTACTCTATTTCATATATATATATATATATATATATATATATATATATATAAAAGAAGAGTCGAATGAAGAGAATTATTAGAGAAAACATAAAAAAAAGAATTAAATAAATTCTTATATTATTTTTTAACAAATCACAATTTTAAAAATTTTGAAATTAATTTGAAATTAAAAATAAAAATATTCTAAAATTTAAATTTAAATTTAAAAGTAAATTTTTCGATGTAGCGAACTTGAAGTTTTGTATAAATACAGATGCACAGAAAAAATAGCTTCACACATTGTTTTATTAGCTAAAGTTATCAATTGTTGCAACTAGTTGTAGATATGCAACTCAGTTGTAACTCAATTGTGGCAACTCAGTTGTAACACATTTTTTGTTGAAACTATGCAAGTCCCCTGTTCTAGTGGTGGAAACTCCCTATTATAGTGGTGGAAATTTCCTTGTTTCCTTGTTACAGTTGCGACAAGTCCCCTGTAGTGATGGAAACTCACCTATAGCTTCTTGCTAAAACAAACAAAGTATTGCATTTTTATTGAAATATGTGTGTTTACATGCTACAATTTTTATTTCCTTATTGAATTGATGATGATGATGATGATTAACATCCACTAAGACCAATGTGGTCTAGCGGACCTCAAGAAAAGAGATTCTAGTTGTCATTCTTCAAAAACTTGTTTCTGTGATCATGGAGCAGGGAAAGAAGCGTTACAAGATTGCTATAGTTGGGTTGGCTTAATAAGTCAAGAAGATTGGAGGTCTGGTTTATGATAGTGAATTGAGAGTAGATGTGGACAAGAGTAGGGCAGTCTAAAACGAAGTTCTTTTCATCTTTCACCTTCTTAGTATCACAAATATGACAAATTCTATTGTCCCGGGGAGTCTTTGGAGTAGACCACTACCTGGTCTCACTCTGAAGCTCATGAGAGTTAGTTATGATCCTAGCGATGTTCATTTTCTTCTTAGTGCTAGTCAACATAGAGAGATAATTTTGGTTATCAAGGGTGGGGTTGTCACCTCCTTATAGTAACTTAGCTTCCTTTTACCCTCCAGCTCCTTAGCGTCCCACATCTTGTTGTTAAAATACGAGGTAATATTATCTTTGATACTATCCTCTCTTCCCATGATGATCTCCTCCTTAATCCCCCAAAGGTTGAGCCAAGATTGAGCATCTTGATTCCACCCGTGCTTGAGGCATAGGTGGGGTTTTTTACTAAAGTTAGAAGAAATTTTTGGGAGCCTCTTGGATTCCATATTGTGAAACTTCTTCTTATACATCATATATCCAAACATAGCCACACTTTCAATGGGCCAGACCAGCTTTGATCAAGAGGATATGATAGGGAGTATTTCCCTTGATCTTAAGGTTATAGGTTATGAATTTCTTTTGCATCATCTCAATCTTTCTCCACGATTCCCTAAATAAACTGCACCCCCAAACTTCACATCTTTATAAGATAGGGGGGTGACGAGAGTCTCAAAGAGGAACCTTTTTTTACTCCAAATGTACAAATAAGCAGACTTACAGTTGTTTTCAAGCTCATGATAAGCTTTCCAACCTCCAATAATTATTTTCTTAATGTTGTAATTCTAGTTGAGCTGATGAGGAAAGTCAATACCCAAATATTTATAAGATGAAACCTGCTCAAGACAATGGCTATCATAGAAGAAACTACCATGGGTGATATTTTTGGATTTAATGATCATGACTTTAGTCTTGTCGGCATTAACAATCATACCCATCTTGGAGCAGTAGACATGAAGAGTATTAAGCTTCTCGTCTAGGTCATCATGTCTCCTTGCAAGAAGAACGATATCATCAGCATAAAGGAGAAGAGTAATGATAATACCAGTGAGCTCAGTGCCTTTGCAGCCCGCAGTTTCCAAACACTCCTCTAGTTTATCGATGTAAATACAAAAAAGAGTAGGTGAAAGGGGACAACCTTTCTTAATCCCGATATTAAATTTAATATCTTTAGACCAACCTTCGTTGGTCTTAAGCTTGAAAATGATAGTCTCGTAGAGGTGAATCAAAACAATCCTCAGTTTAGGAGGAACCATGATCTCTTCAAGCCTCTCCCATAGCTTATCTAATGATAAAAATATGTTTTTCATTTTTTAAAGTTATTTGTTTAAAATTAGATAGAATTTGCGTGTTTTAGGTACTAACTACATTGGTAGTTATCGATTTACACATTGACACCTCACACTAATACTCATGAATTTATTTTGTACTTATTGATTTACATATTGGCACCTTAGGCTTACACTGATAAATTTAAGTGTATGTGAGTGAGAGAGGATGGAGGTAGTGAGAAATATTAGAAAAAACATAAAAGTCCCCCAACCCTACTCTACTTCTCATATATAAGAGTCGAACGAAAGAGACTTATTAGAGAAAACATAAAAATTTAATTAAATAAATTCTTATTTCAGTTTTTAACAAATCAGAATTTAAAAAAAATAAAAATAAAAATAAAAAAAATAAAAAAATTAAAGTTAAAAATATAATTTTTCCATGTAACCAACTTGAAGATTTGTATATATATGAATGTAGAGACAAAGTATACTTACATTGTGTTTTATTAGTTGAAGTTGTTAATTGCCCCAATTCAGTTGTAGTTTATCGCAATTGAAACTAGGAAACTCTCCTTTTCTAATGGCGACAACTCCCTGTTATAGTGGTGGAAACTCCCCCATTTCCCTATTATAGTTGCAACAATTCCACTCTAGTGGTGGCAAATGGTGTGTAGCTTGTTGTTGAAACAATGTATTGTTTTTTATTGAAATATGTGTTTTGACATGCTACAAATTTTATTGTTGCTATGTGTAGTTTTTTATATTTGTTTAGAAGGTCGGCATGCGTTGTTCCCTCTTTCTTTCATACTTAAGACAAGGCCATCAATGAAAACAACCAACACCCTCCTATTATTGTGGACATCCCTAGTTAACTCATTGTTTCATATATTAACCATTTTTTATTATATTTTTTTATTATTGTATGATTTTAACTTGAGACTACATGAGGAGAATAGTAAAACTGACAAAATTTTCTACAACAAGAAGGGATAGAAGGGAATGCTCAAACTCCATACACATCTCCCTACAATTAATTTGTCAATAAGTAATAACAAACAATTCCAAAAGATACACAAGTCAAGCACCCACAAAATATAGGGTATATCAATCATATGAAAAGGCCACTAAGGAAAAAATAGAGAGAATGTTGGATAGAACTATGAATTTAGACTATAAAGCCCCTTGTTTAAATAAATCAACATTTCAGCATTAGTATTAGAACACAACATCAAAGCATAATGCAATTATTGATTATCACAGGACAACAATGTGTAAATTGTCTAAGTTCAAGGACCAAATAGGTTTGATAGAATATATAATAACATCTTTTAAAAATTAATGGCTGAATTCCATTAAAAACTAAGACCTTAAAAAATATAAACTTTAGGTTTACATTAAAAAAAAGAGAGTTAAAGCCATACATGAAATTTTTTTATAGATTGTGGAGCTTCAAGCAAACTCAATAACCCAATTAATAATTTGATAATGTAATGAGATCACCAAATTTTAAAAATCCTAGTAAATTTCATACATATACATATGAATTTAAATCCCATACATATGTGGGCTTTAAAGAACCAAAACTTTTAAAGCTACAAATTATACATAATCATCTATATGTATAATCTTTAGCTTTGCATTAGATAACTCTACGAAGGTCTTAGCAAAGAGGAAAATCGCTAAGGTTTTCACCTACATAAGTTTTTTCGTCGCAGTCGATGATCTCCAACTACTCGTTGCAGCCCAACGCTCAGTGCAGAAGCAGGAATGGGTGGAATCCCAGATCGATTTTTCTGATCATGGTGGATTCATGGTTTACACAAGGACAGGTTCAAAGTATCCATCTTTAAACAACATCGTTTTGGATCTTCTCCTCCCTATGGGCGGTGATATCTGGAGATTTGTTGTTGTTTATATAGATCAGGGTTATGGGGTTCAAGGTAGGTGTTTCTACATATATTCCTCACATAATTGGTATGGGAAAGGCAGATCTCAAGAGATCTCTTCGTAGGAGCTCTCAATATATTTCCTGCATGGTTTCAATTCTTCTTCAACATAGATTGGGAAATGAGTAGACTTGCTGAATCCCCAATAGTTACAAATCTACCTTATATACCCTCAGATATGACATAGAGGTGTAAGAATAATAGTCTTTCAACAATGTTGGAAGAAGCTTCCTTTCAATTTTTTGCAAAGACTCCAAATGGTAGATCACTTCTTATAGGGGTTCGAAAGGAATTTTCGGTGTGGGCTCTGAAACATGAGATCTATAAAAGAACAAATATTCCAATGGAGATGCGAAGTTTGATCGGTGCAGGAACTTGATCTATGCAAGATAAAATGCTGCTACCAAACCAAGGATTTGAATGAAACTTCTAAATCTTTATCAATTTGAGGTTGAGGGGGGGTTTTCTTGGAGATATAATTTCCCCAAAGGATCAGAGTCGAATAAGGGACAAGTAAATGGAGGTACTTCATTCAAAGACACCCTTAAAGGGAAGTTTGTTTCTTGAGCTCATCCAAAAAAAATTAGACTCTTAATATACCCAACCCCTATATTGTGGAGCAACTGAATCAATTCCCAGCAATAGCAGTAGATCTATCAGAGACAAATGATCTACGTACAACCTTTGAATCCTAGACAGTCATATGCAGATTCAACATTTTCTAGCCAAAACTAGTGGATATATTTCAGTGGATTTTCACATCACGGACAATTAATTGTGAGATTCGTCTATGCTCTAGGGGCTTCTTCATAGTAAAGTTTGAATCATCGAAGGAAAGAGAGTATATCTTACAAGAGGGCCCATGGTTCTGGGGTAATGTGGGACTTTTTCTCACCCCATGGTTCCCATAATTTTATGACAATTTAATGGTGGTTTCCAGAATGTCGGTTTGGGTTAGATTGCATAATCTCCTTCTTCATTTATGGCACCATAAAGTGCTAAAATGAATTGGGAATCTATTAGGGAGGTACATAAAGAAAGATACACAAGAATCGAAGAAGGAATCTACACTTTCACCACAATTTGTGTGGAGGTGGACCTCAAGAAAGGATTGTTGAATCACATCCTCTTGACACATAACAAGCAGTGCTAGACACAATTGATAGACTTTGAAAACATGGCATTTAGGTGGCGAATATGTCGACAAACAAAATATCTAAAAAGAACATGTCCTACAACCAAGAAATATCCCAGAAGGAAAAAGAAACAAGTGAAGAAACCTAAGGGATGACAATTTCCAGAGCAACAATCTGAAGACGAAGAGGATGATGAGGAAATAGGTCTCCTTATCAATGAAGAAACCCAAAATCCACTAGAAAGCATAGCAAATGGAGGAGTTAATCATGAATCATCAAGAACCCCGGTCCCAAATATGCAGTAGGATAAGATCCTTGACAAAAAGGAGACGGGAGGTTTCAAACGACATCATGTTTCTGAGCGTTCAGATTTAGATAAGGAAAATCCAAGGATGAATGAAGAGAACTAGCTAGCACTTGTAATGACCACTCCAAATCAAGGAGGATGGCGGAAGGTAGAAAAGAAGAAAGGAAGAAAAAGGTAACCAATTTCTTCCCTCTAGGAGTAGTTTATTTTTATTTGTTTTTATTATAACTGTCTTCGTGAGCACCAGTTTCGACTGGTTTGACTGAATGCTCCGCGATCATATACAACATGTAATTTTGTTGTCATTAATAAAATACAATTTTTTCCAAAAATCATCTATATATATATATTGAATTTTTTAAAGCTCAATAAATTTCATTGAAACATTTTTACATTTTTACAAATAGTAAACTAGAAATTTATGTAAAACACAGATAAACTCAGTAAATTTCATCCATAATTTTTGAATTTTTTAAAATTTCATACATTTTTACAAACGGTAAATTTATGTAAAACATGGTAGATCACCCTAAAAATAGCTCAGTTATTTATGTAAAAACATGAAATTCATAGTACATATATATAAATGAAAATAATACCATGAATGATATAAAACCCAGAGCAATTATCATGATTCATTCCTCAAATGTTGTTTCTGGTTTAAGCTGGGATGATTCCCAATTGAAGCTCAGTCGCAGAGTCCTTACTCAATGAAGCACTCAACAATAGTCACCCCTTCCACATATCATTTCATTCAAAAAAAAATTGTGAGCCACTGTCGGCTTTGAAGTCTTGGGCACAGAGGTGACATTAAATGCATGAGCTGGAAGTAGAGGGTGGCAGTACGTGAGACAAGAGACAGGGCCAAACAGAGTGAGGAGTAACGGAGATGGAGCCGGGGGAGTACCGGAGACGAAGGGGGCCGATCGGAGTACTCGAGACAGAAAACACGTCGGAGGAGGGTCACCGACAAGGTAGGGTGCAAAAACGAAATCGATATTGTCGATTCGTTAGAATACACCCACAAATTCCTGTTGTGTAGTGGAAGTTGTCGAATCAAATTTGGGCTGTGCCTTATGAAATTGACATTAGAGGTAGCAATGATGGTACCACATGGATGAAAGAGAGTTCTTTTAATCTACATTGCTTTAATTCGTAATCTAAAACCATGAGATTAGCGCAAGGTGTTTGTCAGTAAGGTTAAAGAGTATATGAGTATATGTGTTTTTGTATTAAGTTATTTTTAACAATTAGTTTTTTTATTTTTAAAAAGTCTACTAACATGTTCAAAGTGAAGCGACATTAATGGTATAGTAAATTTAAAATTATTTAATTTTTGATACATATATACAGAGACAGTTTAGAGTTTAGTAACACTTTGAAAATGAAACTATAATTGTTTAACAAATTTAAAATTAACATTTTGAAAGTGAAGTTACATCTAATAATATCAAACATAGTTAATAGTTGGTAAAATGTTTATAGAATTCTATTTATGATAAGGATCAAAGCATTTATTTTATGCTATATTTTATAGTTGTTAAAGTTAAAATAGTAATAAAAATTAACTAAATTATAATTTTATTTTAAATTATTATTATTATTATTTATGGGGATGGGCATGTCTATTTTCAATTAAGGTTTTTAAAATTTTAATTTAAATATCAATATTTATTAAGTGGGTGGTAGGAATTTAACTTCTTTAGAATATTCTTAGTAGTTTACACAAATCGAAGGTTGAGATTTATTTCCAAAGACATTTTTTTTTAATTAAATTCATTAATTAAAAAAATATCATACGAAATGACTTATGATTTTTTGGGCATATGGTATGGTATTGTAACAAAGGCTATTTACATATTAAAAATCTTCATGATAAAATGGGGGTGAATCTCCATGGTTAAAAATCTTGTTACATGTTTTTTTAAATGTATATATGTCCTAAGCCTTGGATGGAAAGCCTTATTGTGCCTATCTTTAAAAGTGAGGATAAAAATGTTCCCTCTAACTATGAGATCATTATGACTAGGAACATTCTAGCCAACTTGTATGAGCTCATTTTGGAAAAGAAAATCAGCTTCTGGCTTGAAATCCATTGTAAAAGAGCTAGAGGGCAAGTTGATTTTAGGAGACGTCACTCAGTTATAGACCATCTTGCTACTCGTAGGATCATTGTCGAGGAATGTCGCAATAATAAAATGTAGCTCTTCTATTGTTTTGTTGACTTTAGAAAATATTTTGACACAATTCCTTGGGATAAGCTATGGCAGAGACTTGAAGAGATAATGGTTCATCTCTAGTTGAGGGTTGTTGTGACTCAGTTATACAAGGATTTTATTGCCAAGCTTAAGACCAATGAGGGTTGGCCTGAAGAAATTAAATGCAATATCAGAGTTAAGCAAGGGTGGCCTCTATCCCCTGCCCTTTTTGGAATTTACATTGATAAGCTAAAAGAGTGTTTTGAAGTTGTAGGTTGCGATGGCCCTAAGCTCTCTGATATGGTCATTACTTTTCTCCTTTATGCTAACAATATCGTTCTCACAGCCAGAAGCTATGATGATCTTGAAAAACAACTTAGAGTCCTCCATGATTACTGCTCCAAGATGGGTATGATTGTTAATACCAACAAGACTAAAGTCATGATAATTAAATCCGAAAAGATAAACTATGATAATTTCATTTATGATAAAAATTACTTGGATAAGGTTTCTTCATACAAATATTTAAGTATTAACAACCATCATTAGCTTAATTGGAATTATAGCATTGATAAAAGAATAATAGGAAGCCGAAAATCTTATTATGATCTTGAAAACAATTGTAATTCAAGAGATCTTTGAGCATGGAGTAAAAAACAATTCCTCTTTGAGACTCTCGTCACCTCTGTTATTTTATAAGGATGTGACACTTGGGGTTACAATATATCTAGAGAATCATGGAGGAAGATCGAGCTTATCCAAAAATAATTTATAGCTCACAACCTCAAGATTAAAGGAAATACTCCCTACCCCATCCTCTTGATTGAATCTAGCCTTTCCCCCATTGAAAGCATGACTATGTTTATGTATTTGATGTATAAGAAGAATATTTACAACAATGAAGCCAAGAGGTACTGCAAAATTTCTTCTAACTCTAGTAAAAACCCCACTTCTAGCTCAAGCGACATTATTATAAGGATGCAATCTTGGCTCGACCATTGGGGGATAAGGGAGGTGATCATCTTAGAGAATAACAATAACATTAAAAATACTATTACTTCCAAATTTAAAGATAAGTTGTGGGATAATAAGGAGTTAGAGAGAAAAAGGAAGCTAAGGTATTATAAGGAGGTGATAAGCCCCAACCTTGCCAACCAGAATTATCTTTCTTTCCTGATGAGTGCTAAGAAGAAAATGAACATTGTAATGATAAGAAATAATTCTTATACGTTATGAAGTGAAATCGGGTGTTGGTAAATTCCCAAAACACCTTGAGACAAAAGATTCTGTCACCTTTGTGATACTAAGAGGGTTGAAGATGAAAAACACTTTCTCTTGGATTGTTTGGCTCTTTCTCACATCCATTCTCATTTCCAAAACCTTTGCCACATTTCCAAATTTCTTGACTTGTTAAGTCAACGAAACTATAGTGATATAGGAACGCTTCTATCCCTTATTTTTGATCATAGAAATAAAACATTAAAGAGTCTCAATTAATCTCTTCCTTTCTTAAGGTATGATAGACCATATTGGTCTTCGTGGATGTTAATCATCATCAACATTAATTTATATGGTTGTGCTAGTATTTATTATAAAAAGAATTAATATATAAGTTAAACATATATGAATTTAGTAAAACATGTAACAATATCCTCAACCATGAAGATCCTTACTTTACCATGGGGATTCTTAATTTGTAAATAGGATTTATTGCAATACAGTGGGCCAATTCCATAGCTTATTATACCACACACACAGAAAAGTGCATGTTATATAACACTTATTTACATGATCTTTTTTAATTTATTAATTTATTTAAAAGGGGAAAAAGAACATAACTACTTTCGAGATCAATCTCACATTTGATTTATGAATACTACTATGAATATTCTAGCATATTTATTGGATATTATATCCCTACCATCCACCTAATACTTATTATAATTAAACTAAAATTTTGGAAGCTTTCTTCCAAAATAAACACATCTATCAATGTAATTATTATTAGTATTATTATATAAGTTAAACATTTACACATTTAAAAAAACATATAACAAGATTTTTAACTGTGCACCCCCACTTTACCATGGCTATTCTAAATTTGTAAATAAGATGTGTTATAATACCACAGGTCAATACCATGGGTTATCAATATCATATGTCAAAAAAACCATTACTAATTTCATATGACACTTGCTTTTATGACATTTTTTTAATTAATAAATTTAAATAAAAGAGAAAAAGGGTCATAACTACTTTGCTGATAATTGTCAACCTTCGATTTGTGAATACTACAAAGAATATTCTATTAGAGTGAATCCCTACTATCCATTTAATAATTATTGATAATTGTTGTATGAAGAGGCACACTTTAGACGAGTATGAGGGAATTGTTTCCCCGTACATTACATTTAAAAAATAATAAAATAATACTTAGGTTAACAAGTTAAAACTTAGTAATAACAAAAAAATCAATGTCGACCATAAATAAAATACTTCAATTTCTACTTTAATTTTACATCGACTTTATATAGAGAAGTATAGGCATTGAAAGCAAAAAAAAGTAATGTGTCAAGAGGCATTCTACAACCCAGTACGAGGGAGATGTTGTATCATAACACTAAATTTAAAAATAATAAAATAATACTTATATTAACAAATTAAAAAATGGGAATATAAAAAAAATCAATATTCTCCATAAATAAAATACCAAAATTTCCACCCTAATCTTACATCAACTTAATATAGAGAGATATAGTCATTAAAAGTAAAAAAAAAATTACTTTACATTTTAGTATAAGGGAGATATGTAGTTCTTTCATGAGTTAATATGGAGTTGATAGTATGAGCGAGATCTTGTCCCGTTGTTAGACATCTAATTCTCAGGGATTGTATAGAAATGTGTAAATATGTAAATAAATAAATTTGAATAGTTAGAATGGGAAGATACCTTCGAATAGGAATTCAAAAGGCCGCCCCTATTGATATATATAATGATTCTCACATTAATGTAAACCATAATTTGGGGAGTTAAACATCGTACCCTGACATGGTATTAGAATAGGTTCAACTCTTCTACCATTCTAGTGTGTTAGCTTTATTTCTTTGTTGAGTTCTTTGTGCCTTTGCTTCTCACAGTAGTAATGTTAGCCAACCTTGTGCTCATTACTTTACATTATCTGAGACTCCAAGTGCAGGATATTCTATGAGCCTTATCAATTCTAGTTTCTAGTGTGAAAAGATGCCTGTCCATCTCTGTAATGGCCATCCACTCCTCTACATTATTCTCCTTATATGTGTTAAAAATAGAAACAATAAATTTCAATTTAATTTGTCCTTGAATTAAATTGTAATTATATTGTCATAGCAACTTGTAATAGTTAATTAAGTTAAATTGACTTAATTGACTTAGGAAATTCGAGTTGAAAGTCTATCTAGAATCATGTAGAGTGATCCCTAACTTTTATGTTATGCAACCAACTCACAAAACAGAAGAAGAGATAGATCAACGATTTCAAAATAAGCCTCTTTGAGGCGGAAACCTCCTTTACATTACACAAATGAACAATTATTCAATGATACAAATGACAAGTCATCCTTTATATATATAGGAGTTTAAGGGTCACAATATAATCAAAGCCCACATAACAATAATATTGTAAGGGCACAATAATAAAAATAGTGGGCTTCTATGGGGCACAATAATAACAATATGGGGACTGCATGGGCACAACAATACAATAAGGGGGTTACACTAATAACAATAAGGGGGTTACACTAATAACAATAAGGGGCTACACTAGTAGTATAGGGACATAACATGCCCCTCTCCTTAAAAAAGTATTGTCCTCAATGCTTGAGTAGTTATCGATGATTCAGTATAAAATTCTCATCCTCCCATGTGAAATCTTTAGCGGGTAAGTTCTTCCACTTAACGAGATACTCTAAAATTGATTGATTTCATAGCTGTCTGGTTCTTATTTCCGTGACTGCTTTAGGTTCCACTATGATTTTTCCTTCCTCGTCAAGTTTCGGCAATATTGTTTGAACTGGGACCTTGTCACCTATAACCTTCTTTAAGCATGAAACATGGAAAACTGGGTGCACTGAGGAAGATGCAGGAAGCTACAATTTGTATGCCATAGTACCAATATTTTGCAGCACCTTGTAAGTATGATAGTACTTTGGTTATAATTTATTATCATTCTTAGCTTTCTTGAGGGACATTTGTTTGTATGGTTGTAGTCGTAAAAGTACCCAATCACCTACATCAAAACTTCTTTCGCTGCGATGTTGATTTGCCTGTTTTTTCATTTGATTCTGCGCCAAAGTGAGGTTATCCTTTAGGAGTTGGAGAACTTGTTGTTGATGCTTGTTGTGATCTTCCATTGCTTGAACCTTAGAATTTTCTCTTAAAGATGATGTGATTGATGGTGTATGATATCCATAAAGTGTCATAAATGGGATCATTTTTGTTGAAGTGTTATACCACCATTCAACCAGAGGTAACCACTTGACCCATTATGTTTGTTTACCAAATACAAAGCAATGAAAATATCCTTCCAAACATTTATTCACTATCTTTGTTTGTCCATCTATCTTGAGAGTTTGAGGAGTGGTAATTCCTGCCAATGCCCTACAACATATGATCGGATTCATTTCTTCTTTCTCTTGGGTTGGTTCTTGGTGTATATCCTCTTATTTTGATGTTTTTTGATCCTTTCCTTCCTCCTATTCACAATATATGTAAAATAATTTCTTCTCAGCACACTTATGACCTTTAGTGTATTTTCTATCACAACTATAACACAACCATTTTTCTCTTTTTTCTTCCAATTGCTGTGGTGTCAACCTTGTAGGTTGTGGAAGGCTAGGAGCAACAACACTTCCATATTTATAGTTGTGAGTGGTAAGATTCCTTGTTGCCATAATTTTGCTTTCAATTTTTCTTTCCAACCTGAATGCCTTCTCCAATGAATCAGGTTCACAAAGACGAACCTCATGTTGAATATTATCCTTTAAAGTCCCATTGAAGACATCAATCCTATGCTTCTCTGGAATATCATTTACCCTTATATATGTTGGGTTGTGTTATATTCTTTCCACGACTAACCCACGTAGTTAATCGAGGGGTTAGAGGGAGGGTGGACCCCCCCCCCCTTCGTTGTGACGATTGCATAGTGAGGGGGTCACAAGGGGTTTGAGGGGTGCAGGTAACCCCCCTCTATGGGGTCCGGGGCACCGCCACAGAAAATTTTGTTTTTTGGACCCTATATTAGGTTGGGCGGACCTACCTATGGTTTTGTGCATGATTTTCGCATATGGTTTTGGACGCGATGGTTTTTAGTCCATGGTATTGAATTCTTTGGCATGTATAAATATGTATTGTAGCATTGAAAGGAACATAATGAAAAATCAAGCTGATAGTCTCGGTTTTGGGATCTAGGGGAAAATATTTGTGTATATGTGTTTTATGTGTTATGCTCTCGCATTGTTTATTTTTTGTGTTTTAGAATTCGTATGCAGGTAATTTCTGTACAGGGTTAAAACCTACATTTGGTATCAGAGTTGGTTTGGCTTCAAGGGGACGCCTTTGTTGCTGATGGGTTTCACTCGGGCCTGTGGTAGACCCTGTTTAGTGGGAGATTTGCGAGATCAATTCTGGTGGTGAAAGAAGATGGTTAACAGTGGAAAGATAGAGATCAAGAAATTTAATGGTCAGAGTTTTGAGTTGTGGAAACTCAAGATGGAGGATCTGTTGGTGGATAAAGATCAATGGATCACGGTAGATACGAGTACTAAACCAACGGGAGTGTCCGATGAAGTATGGAAGAAGTTGGATCGGAAGGCAAAGAGCACAATACGATTGTGTGTCTCAGATTCAATATTGTTGAATGTATCAGGTGAAGCTACAGTGAAGGCTTTATGGGACAAGTTAGGGACTTTGTACCAATCTAAGTCTCTGGTGAATAAACTGTTCCTGCGGAAAAAGCTGTATAACCTGAGGATGAAATATGGAGACTCGGTGACAGAGCATCTGAACGCATTTAATACTGTGGTAAGTCAGTTATTATTTTTTGATATTAAAATTTCAGATGAAGATAAGTGCATCAGTTTGTTGTGTTCTCTACCAGATTCGTGAGATAGTCTGGTTATTGCAATAGATAGCAATACAAATTCCTTGTAGTTTGATGAAATAGTCTTGTCCTTGCTGACAGAGGAGATGAGACGAAAAAATATGGAGGGCTAGAATGGTGATGCCTTGTCTGTACGAGGATGGTCCCAGAACAGAAACAAAAATAAGTCATCGAGTGGGAGCTCTAAATCTAGAGGGAGATCTAAATCTCTAGGAAAACCTGTAAAGGTGGTGTGATGGAAATGCGTAAAGGAAGGGCACTACAAAAGGGACTGTAAATCTAAAGCTCCTAATAAAAGAAAGGGATCTGATGATGCTCCTTCTGCAGAGGCGAAAACCACCTCAGATGAAGGTGGGGATGTGTACTTGGCTTCTTCAAGTACACATGTAGATCATGAGGCATGGTTGATTGACTTAGGTGCATCCTTTCACTTCACTCCCCATAGAGAGTGGTTCTGCGAGTATGAGAAATACGATGGTGGTGATGTATTCTTAGGGGATGATAGGAAGGTTAGAATCGTTGGTCGTGGAAAAGTAAAGTTGAAGTTGCAAGGTGGAAGGGTTAGAACACTTCTGGGCATTCTGCATATTCCTGCATTGGCCAGAAATATGATTTATGTAAGCAAGATGGATGATGCAGGTGTAAAAATAGTGTTCGAGAAGGATACCTGCAAGATGGTTTGGGAAGTACTAGTATTGATGTGGGGAGTTCGAATTGGAACTCTGTACAAGCTACAATGTAGCACTGTTGTTGATGGGTGCAACAGCTTTGTGGTTCCTGAAAGTGGAGCAGAAAATCTAGTGGTCTCTGGAGAGAAGACCATGTTGTTGCATCAAAGGCTTGGACATATTGGAGAGAAGGGCCTTCGAATACTTCATGGTAAAGTTATGGTAGAAGGTATGAGTAATAGCTCTTTGGATCTTGATTTCTGTGAAAATTGTGTATATGGGAGGCAAAATCGGGTGGGTTTCCCCTTTGGCGGTAAGAGGGCGAAACAGATAGTAGAACTTGTGCACAGTGATGTGTTTGGACCTGTGAAGGTTCCATCACTGGGTAAGCCTATGTACTATGTATCATTTATAGATGACTTCTCAAGGAATACATGGATATATTTCCTTAAGAAGAAATCTAAAGTCTTTGACACATTTAAATAATTTAAGGCTATGGTGGAAAACCAGATAGAGAAGAAGATAAAGGTGTTGAGGACAGATAACGGTGTAGAGTTTTGCAGTAATGAATTTGAAGAATTCTGTAAGAAGTGTGGTATAGCACGACATAAGACTACTCCATACACACCTGAGCAAAATGGAGTTGTAGAAAGAATGAACAAGATGTTGATGGAAAGGGCAAGAAGCATGCTCAGTGGTGCCGGGTTAGGATAGGAATTCTGGGCAGAGGCGGTGGAGACAACATGTTACCTGGTCAACAGATCACCTTCATCAGCGTTGGAGGATAAGACTCCACAAGAGGTATGGACTGGTAAGAAACCCTCTCTTTCACATCTGAGGGTATTTGGATGTGATGCATATGTACATGTTCCAAAGGAGAAATGAACCAAGTTGGATAGTAAATCTGAAAAGTGCATCTTTATTGGGTATAAGGATGGTTTAAAGGGTTATAAGCTTTGGAACCTAGTAACAAGGAAGGTTGTGTACAACTGAGATGTGGTGTTCAGAGAGGTAAAAGATGTTATTAAACATGAAGTCCAACCAAAGGAACCTGAGAAGATAGAGTTTGAGCTTAAGGAGGAAGAATCAGACTCTACAACAGAGGAGGAATCAAAAGATGAAGAGCCACAAACTCCGAGTGTGAGAAGATCAGTTCGAGAAAGAAGGCAGCCAAAAAGTTATAGTCCATCTGCTTTCTGTTCAAATTTTTCTTTATCTATTACTGACGATGATCCCAGAACTGTGAAGGAAGCAGTAGATTCAGAGGATGGCAAACTCTGGAAAGAGGCCATGGTTGATGAAATGGCATCTTTGCACAAATATGAGGCTTGGGATATGGTGGAGTTGCCAGCTGGAAGGAAACCCATTGGAAACAAATGGGTGTTCAAGAAGAAGACAAATGCAAAAGGAAAGTTGGAGAAATACAAAGCTCTGTTGGTAGCAAAAGGTTATTCCCAGTTGCTGGGAATTGATTTTGGTGATATTTTTTCTCTTGTTGCCAAGGTAACTTCTATTAGATTACTTTTATCTGTTGCTGTTGCTTTTGATTTTGAGGTAGAACAAATGGATGTGAAGACAACATTTCTTCATGGGGATCTAGAAGAGGAAACCTACATGAAGCAACCTGAAGGCTTTGCGGTGAAGGGTAAGAAAGAATTGGTATACAAGTTAAAGAAGTCTTTGTATGGGTTAAAACAGTCACCAAGGATGTGGTATCAGAAATTTGATACATTTATACGGGGACTTGGCTTCACCAAAAGTAAAGCAGATCACTGTGTGTATTTTAAATTAATTGGTGACCGTGTTATTTATCTGGTCTTGTATGTGGATGATATGTTGCTGGTTGGAAATGACAAAGAAATTATCCAGGATTTGAAGACCCAATTGTCCTCCAAATTTGACATGAAAGATCTTGGTGCTGCAAACTATATTTTGGGCATGGAAATTAAAAGAGATCGGGCAAAGAGGAAGCTCTGGTTAAACCATAGGAAGTATGTCGAGAAAATACTGCAGAGGTTTAATATGCAGGATAGTAAACTGGTGAAGGTTCCTATTCCTGTAGGTGTGAAGCTATCTGTTGAACAGTGTCCCAAGACACAAGAAGAGGAAGGGGACATGTCCCATGTTCCATATGAAAGTGCAGTCGGTAGCCTGATGTATGCAATGTTCTATACTAGACCAGACATTGCACATGCATTGGGAGTATTCAGTAGGTTTAAGTCAAAACCAGGGAAGGAGAATTGGACAACAGTGAAGTGAGTTTTCAGTTATTTGTGTGGCACTAGTGATTATGGTTTGTGCTACCAAGGAGGAGCAGGATTGGACAGAGTGTTGGATATTCTCGGCTTTGTTGATGCAGACTGGGTTGGAGATCTGGATCAGAGAAGATCTACAAGTGGGTATGTGTTTAACCTATTTGGAGGTGGAGTCAGTTGGATGAGTAAGAAACAATCTATAGTGGCACTATCAACTACAGAGGCATAATACATGGCAGCCACTTATGCAAGCAAGGAAGCAGTTTGGTTGTGAAGATTGTGTTCAAGTATGGGGTTAGTACAAGGAGCTATAAGGATAGTCTGTGATAGCCAAAGTGAATTTTTTTTGGCAAAGAACCCTGCATATCATTCAAAGACAAATCACATTGATGTTCAGTATCACTTTGTGAGGGATATGATAGAAGACAAATAGGTGTTGCTGGTAAAGGTGGACACTTTGAAGAATACTGCAGATGCATTGAAAAAATCTGTGAGCTCTAAGAAGTTCTCCTGGTGTAGAGAAACAATGGGCGTTGTAGCGCTGGATAAATGACTAATCTATCTTGTGCCCCCCATGTGGAAAGAAAACAACAAGTGGGAGAATGTTGGGTTGTGTTATATTCTTTCCATGACTAGCCCACGTAGTTAACCGGGGGGTTAGAGGCGGGGCAAAGCCCCCGTTCGTTGCACCGATTGCATAGCAGGTGGGTCACAGGGGGTTTGAGGGGTGCAGGTAACCCCCCTATATGGGGTCTAGGGCAGTGCCCCGGAAAATTTTGTTTTTTGGACCCTATATTAGGTTGGGCGGACCTACCTATGGTTTTGTGCATGATTTTCGCACATGGTTTTGGATGCGATGGTTTTCGGTCCATGGTATTGGATGCTTCAACATGTATAAATATGTATTGTAACATTGAAAGGAACATAATGAAAAATCAAGCTGGTAGTCCTGGTTTTGGGATCCAGGGGAAAATCTCTGTGTATATGTGTTTTATGTGTTATGCTCTCACATTGTTTTTTTTTTGTGTTTTAGAATTCGTATGCAGGTAATTTCTGTACAGGGTTAAAACCTACAATATACAATTTTTGGAATTTCTCAATGTGCTCTGCCATTGAACCCTTTTGTTTGAGATTTATCAATTGGCTAAAGAAGGTGTTTCTCTTTGTATCCTCATAATGTGCTATCATTTCCTCCGTGCAAAATTGACCAGGAGACAAGTGGTTTATGAGAAGAAAACCCTCTATACCATACAAACTGATTTGGTTCTAAATATAAAGCTGCAGTACCTACCTTTCGCAACAATTGAACATCATGTATATTAAAATATTGCTCCATATGTAGTATCCAAGTTACCAGATCCTTGCCATCAAACTTCGTTATATCTCTTTTTCTTGATTTTAGGAGCTCGATCTTGAAAGGAATGTAACACTATAATTTAGGATCTCCAAGTTTTGAAATTTGGTCTTCAGATATCCCTTTGATTCCTCTTTCCAACCACATAGATCTGATTGAGATTAGATTATTAAATAAGCGTTATTCCCAATCTCCCACGATGTCTTGATTATAGACTGGTTCCACAGATCGAACTTGTACGAAGTTCCACATGTCACTGTTTCAACCTTTGGCCATGAAAATGATACCCAACAAACCATAGTCTGTCTTTTTTCTATTACTTCTTACGAAATTTGAATTTGATGCTCAGAGAGAAAGTTGTGACGATTTTACCAAGGTCACCTGTTTGAGATGGAATTCAGGCGCTTGCAAAAGCCCTAACTTCATTAGATCATATCTTTGAAAATATAGCGAGTCAAGATCTGAAATTCTGACACGAGGTTCATCAGGATTTCATCTCAAATGGGATTTTTTTTGCTTGTGAAGCTGTCGAAAAAAAAATTCTAGTCAAAATGTCGCGATGGCCTGTTTGAAGCAGCAAAACCCTAGAATCAAAAGCTCTTATACCAAATGTTATGCAACCAGCTCACAAAATAGAAGAAGAGATAGATCAGTGACTTAAAAATAAGCCTCTTTGAGGGGGAAACCTCCTTTACATTACACAAATGAAAAATTCTTGGATGATACAAATGACAAGCCCTCCTTTCTATATATAGGAGTTTAAGGGGTCACAACATAATCAGAGTCCACATAACAATAATATTGTAAGGGCACAATAATAAAAACAGTGGGCTTCTATGGGGCACAATAATAACAATATGGGGACTACATGGGCACAAAAATATAATAAGGGGTTGCACTAATAACAATAAGGGGCTACACTAGTGGTATAGGGACATAACATTTTAGCGACCCAGGTCGAGTTCTTTTGAGTTGTAATTAGATAACTCAGTCTAACTGAGTTATAGCCAGTTAAACTAGTTCTAACTGTTGGAGGAACTAGTAGAGGTCTAGTAGTGGAGTAGTGCACTAGTGCATCACTAGTACCACACCAGTTAACTGAAGATTCACTCAAAAATAATTCATGCATATCAGTTCAGATGAAGACCCAGCTGAGATTAGAATTCAGGGATAGTGTACTATTATTTGTATAATTTTCCGAGTTGTATAGATGGTGCATGAAATCAGTTGAGGACCTATACTTGGATTGTGCAGTTATGGAGAGTGCATTTCCCAATTAAATATTGGTTGTTTCCTATAGGAATTTCCCAAGGAAGTAGGGGCTTGGCAGGCAGCAAAATTGGCTAAGTGTTGGCTTGAGCTGGCTTTTAAGGCAGAGAGTTAGATTGTACTAGTGCAGGAATTGTTCAGGACGAACAAGAGTTGTATTTTCTTCTTAGATCTTCTGGTTAATTAAATATAGATAGTCAAGGTTTTTAGAAGTTTCTTTCCCCAGAGAAATATTGTGTTATGTGTGATTGATCTTCTTCACTTTCTGCTTATTTTTTTTATTGATAAATTTTGGTTTCCGCCTAGAAGAGTAGAGTAGATTCTTGTCTTGTGTTTTAGAAAATCACATAAGTTGTTGAATCTACAGTAAAAATCTACATGGTATCGGAGCTGAAGAGAATATAGAAGAGGGGATTTCGATTTTGTTGTGCAGGTGAAAATCGAATTTGCAAGTTCATACTTCAGAGAAGTAATATGTATTTTTAAGGTTGTGACTTGAGTATGCCTTGGAGGGTAATATGAATTACATAGCTTGGAAGGACATGACGGAGGCAGTGTTGGAAGATAATGGCTTCAAGGAATTCATAGATCATGAGATTCCTAAGTCTACAACATTGGGTGCTAAATATCTGGCTGAATGGAGAAAGTGTGTGGAAAAAGCAAGAAGGATTATCCTGTAGGGAGTTTGAGACCACATTGTCTCGAGTCTCCATGGAAAAGATACTCCATACTCAATGTGGAAGTCATTGACATACCTATTTCAAAATAGAGGTGACCATAGGAAATTGGCACTGAAGGAAAAACTCAGAAATTTCAAGATGGAAAAGGGCGACTCTATTATGAAGTACTTGACCAAGTTCACCCATTGTCGGGATGAGCTTGGAAGTGTCAGGATTACTGTTGTCGAGGAAAATATGGTGTGGAGGGAGAAGCTACTAGATTGGGAACGGTTGTGATCATATTTGGTACAAGAAGTGATTCAGAGGAGTACCAAGGACAGATCCTCATCAAAGACACATGATGAGGAAAATTGTGCCGTAGCAGGTAAGGAAAAGAAATAGAAGGGGAAGACATCCCATTCTAAATCGGATTCTTGTCATGGAGGCAAGAACAAGGACATATCGAAAGTCAAGTTCTTTCATTGTCACGAATTGGGACATTTTGCCACAAAGTGTCCGCTCAAGAAGGTTGGTAAGAATCCCTTAGGAGTAGCGGAAGGTTTGGCACTTTCCTCACAATTCAAACTAGACTTTACCCTCATCACATGTATGGTGTCATCGATGATAGGTAGTGTATGGTACTTGGATAGTGGAGCTTCTTTCCATATGACTTGTAACAAAGAGCTCTTCAGTAATTTGGAGGAGAAGGATCTCTAGATGTATATCGAGATGGGTGATGACATGAGTTATAGTGCTATCGGGCTTGGTACAGTTACCTTTCAGAGGGAGTCGGGTGCTCCCCTCACTTTGCGAGATGTGATGTATGTTCCTGTATTGAAGAACTTGTTCTTTGTTTCCATGTTGGAGGATAGAGGCTATGATGTGATCTTTAGTAAGGGAAAGGTGTTCCTTCATCACATAGCCATGAGATAGGTGAAGAGGATAGGGGTTCGAGTGAAGAATCTCTACAAGTTGGAGGTAGAAGATTGTGTTGCCTTGAGCACGAAAGCAGAGAAGGTTTTGTGAATTTAAATCATTGGTCGAGAAATATATTGGAATGAAGGTTAAATCTCCCAGGAGTGATAACGGTGGAGAGCATGTGTTGAATGAGTTTAAAACTTCTATGTGGCAGAAGGAATTCCACGAGAGTTAACAACACCTCATATCCCACAATAGAATGGGGTGGCAGAAAGCAAGAATATAATCATAGTAGGGGAAGCACAAGCGATGTTGCATGATTAGGGCCTACCAATACACTTGTGGGCAGAGGCATGCAACACAGTTGTTTATTTGTAGAGCAAAATCCCTCATCGAATTCTTGGGATGAGTACACCAGAGGAGGCTTTCTCAGGGAAGATACAAGATGTGGGTCACTTCAGGATTTTTGGTTCATCAGCCTTCTACCATGTAACCAAAGATGCATGAAAGAATCTTGAGGTAACAATAGAGTTGTCAATATTTGTGGGGTACAATGATACACCTCACAACTATCGGGTATACTTGTCGACCAACAAGATGACAGTGGTTCGCAGGGATGTAAAATTTGATGAACAGAAGGCCATGAGATGTTCCCTTGAGAGGGAGCTTCAGCTACATGCAGTTGAGGGGCCTTTAGCTCCTAAGGAGGAACCTCAAGTGGAAGTCGAGTAGCCACATGCAAAGGATCAGGGAGTGGAGAGACCCACTCAGGCAGAGTCTTCCATAGATGGGAGAAAGTGCACCAGAGAGGCTGACATGTTATTTCATGATGCGAGAGAGAATTTGGGAGCACCCATATCACAGCGAAGGAAGAGGAGGTCACTTGAGAGGTACACTGGATACATGGATCTTATGAGTAGATTTGTTAAGATAAATCCATCTTCTTTTATGGAGTCAGTGCGACAACTAGTTTGGGTTGATGCCATGGTTTAGGAGTATGACTCCATTGTCAGGAACAGTGTTTGGGATGTCATCCCAAGACCAGCGGAAAAGTCAATGGTGAGTTCCCAATGGCTTTACAAGGTAAAGCAAGCAACGGATGGTAGTGTGGAGGAAGATAAGGCTAGGTTTGTGGCCTGAGGATTTTCTCAGGAAGAGGGGATTGATTGCGATGAGACTTTTGCTCCTGTTGCACGGTACTCATCAATCAAATGGATATTGTCACTGTCAACGCAGATGGGATGGAAGATACATCAGATGGATGTAAAGAAACCCTTCCTTATTGGCATGATTAAGAGGTGTATATTGAGAAACCTGAAGGTTTTGAGACCTTCGACCAAGAGTCGCATGTGTGCCAATTCAAGTGAGCGTTGTATGGGCTAAAGAAAGCACCCTGCGCTTGGTACACCATGATCGATATCTACTTCACCGGGTTGGGCTTCAAAAAAATTGAAGTAGATGTGAACCTTTACCATATTGTGGTTGAAGGTAAATTGTTGATTATTGTTTTATATGTAATGATTTGACTTTGACATGTGATGATAAGCTTATCAAGTCTTGCAAAGGGGATCTTGCAAGAGAATTCAAAATGAAGGACTTGGGGCTCATGCACTACTTTTTGGGCATGGAACTATGGCAAGGTGATGAGGAACTTTTTGTCTCTTAGGGAAATTATGCCAACAATATTATGAAAAGGTTCCACATGGAGAGAATTAAACCCATGGAGACTCCTCTAGCAGGTGACTAGAGGAAGGAGAATGCTACTTCTGGTGAATTAGTGGAAGCTACTATTTACATGAAGCTTGTGGGTTCACTCATGTATTTGGTGAACACACGACCGGACATGTGCTATGTAGTTAACCAGCTTATTCAAGTGATGGTTAAGCCGACCAAGCTATATTTGAAGGCAACCAAGCATGTGTTGAGATACCTCATAGGCACTACTCAATATGGTTTATGGTATAGGCGGACAAAGGGAGTGAAGCTTCAAGGCTTCACCGATACAGATTGGGTAGGGATTCCATCTGATAGGAAGATCACAACAAGAGGGATCTTTACTATTGCCTTAACAGCTGTTTCTTGGTACAACAAGAAACAAAGATTAGGTGCACTCATTTCAATAGAGGCAGACTACATGGCTGCTAGTCAAGCAGCTTGTGACGCTATCTGGATGATGAAGATTTTGGTTAGTTTTTTTGGTCAAAAGATGGATCCAACAGTGATTTACTATTACAATTGGAGTTGTATAAAACTATTTGAAAAAACTATTTTTCACGATCGATCCAAGCATATTGATATCTGGTATCATCATCTTCGAGATTGTGTGTAGAGGAGGATTATGTTGTTGGAGTGCATTCCCACAGAGGAGCAGGACGTAGATATTTTGACAAAGGCATTGTCAAGATGCAAATTCGAGTTTCACAAAGACAGGATCGGGGTAGTTGATAATCCCTTTCTTGTTGAGAGGGAGTGTTAAAAATAGCAACAAGGATTTCCAATTTAATTTGTCCTTGAATTAAATTGTAATATTATTCTCATAGAAACTTGTAATAGTTAATTAAGTTAAATTGACTTAATTGACTTAGAAAATTCAAGTTGGAAGTCTATCTAGAGTCATGTAGAGTGAACCCTAAATTTTAGGGTCCCAGGTTGAGTTCTTTTGAGTTGTAATTAGATAATTCAATCTAACTGAGTTATAGTGAGTTAAACTAGTTCTAACTGTTAGAGGAACTAGTAGTGGAGTTGATCCAAATGCAAAATGACATCTATCCATGGCATTCATCCACCCATAGTATTCATTCACCCATGGAATTTACCCATGACATTGTAAGTGGAATCCACCCATGGTATTTATCCACCCATGGTATTCATCTAGCCATGGTATTTATCCACCCATGGAATTTACCCATGATAATGTAAGTGGCATCCACCCATGGTATTTTCAGCATCGACCCTTGGTATTTGTTGGGTTGTGTTATATTCTTTCCACGATTAGCCCACGTAGTTAACTTGGGAGCTAGAGGGGGGACGGAACCCCCCCTTCGTTGCGCCGATTACGTAACGGGGGGGTCGCAGGGGGTTTGAGGGGTGTAGGTAACCGCCCTCTATGGGGTCTGGGGCAATGCCTCGAAAAATTTTGTTTTTTGGACCGTATATTAGGTTGGGCGGAGCTACCTATGGTTTTGTGCATGATTTTCATAAATGGATTTGGACGCGATGGTTTTCGGTCCATGGTTTTGGACGCAATGGTTTTCGGTCCATGGTTTTGGATGCGATGGTTTTTCAGTCCATGGTATTGGATGCTTCAACATGTATAAATATGTATTGTAACATTCAAAGGAACATAATGAAAAATCAAGCTGGTAGTCCCGGTTTTGGGATCCAGGGGAAAATCTCTATGTATATGTGTTTTATGTGTTATGCTCTCGCATTGTTTATTTTTCGTGTTCTAGAATCATATGTAGGTAATTTCTGTATGGGGTTAAAACCTACGTTTGGTATCAGAGCTATTTTTGGCTTCAAGGGGACGCCTTTGTTGCTGAGGGGTTTCGCTCAGGCCTATGGTAGACCCTGTTCAGTGGGAGATCTGTGAGATCGATTCTGGTGGCGAAAGAAGATGGCAAGAAGTGGAAAGATAGAGATCGAGAAATTTAATGGTCAGAGTTTTGAGTTGTGGAAACTCAAGATGGAGGATCTGTTGGTGGATAAAGAGCAGTGGATCGCGGTAGATCTGGGTACTAAACCAACGGGAGTGTTCGATGAAGAATGGAAGAAGTTGGATTGAAAGGCAAAGAGAACAATACGATTGTGTGTCTCAGATTCAGTATTGTTGAATGTATCAAGGGAAGCTACGGTGAAGGCTTTGTGGGACAAGTTAGGGACTTTGTACCAATCTAAGTCTCTGGTGAATAAAATGTTCCTGCGGAAAAAGCTGTATAACATGAGGATGAAAGATGGAGACTTGGTGAAAAAGCATCTAAATGCATTTAATACTGTGGTAAGTTAGTTATTATCTGTTGATATTAAAATTTCATATGAAGATAAGTGCATCAGTTTGTTGTGTTCTCTACCAGATTCGTGGGATAGTCTAGTTATTGAAATAGGTAGCAATACACCTGCCTTGAATTTTGATGAAATAGAATCATCCTTGCTGACAGAGGAGATGAGACGGAAAAATATGGAGAGCCAGAATGGTGATGCCTTGTCTATACAAGGACAGTCCCAGAACAGAAACAAAAATAAGTCATCGAGTGGGAGATCTAAATCTAGAGGGAGATCGAAATCTCCAGGAAAACTTGTAAAGGTGGTTTGCTGGAAATGCGGAAAGGAAGGGCATTACAAAAGGGACTGTAAATATAAAGCTCCTGATAAAGGAAAGGGATCTGATGATGCTCCTTCTGCAGAGGCGAAAACCACCTCAGATGAAGGTGGGGATGTGTACTTGGCTTCTTCAAGTACACATGTAGATCATGAGGCATGGTTGATTGACTCAGGTGCATCCTTTCACTTCACTCCCCATAGAGAGTGGTTCTGCGAGTATGAGAAATATGATGGTGGTGATGTCTTCTTAGGGGATGACAGGAAGGCTAGAATCGTTGGTCGTGGAAAAGTAAAGGTTAAGTTGCAAGGTGGAAGGGTTAGAACACTTCCGGGTGTTCTGCATATTCCTGCATTGGCTAGAAATCTGATTTCCATAACCAAGCTGGATGATGCAAATGTAAAAACAGTGTTCGAGAAGGATACCTGCAAGATGGTTTGGGGAGCACTGGTATTGATGTGGGGAGTTCAGATTGGAACTCTGTACAAGCTGCAAGATAGCACTGTTATTGATGGGTGCAACAGCTCTGTGGTTCTTGAAAGTGGAGCAGAAAATCTAGTGGTCTCTAGAGAGAAGACCATGTTGTGGCATCAAAGGCTTGGACATATTGGAGAGAAGGGCCTTCAAATACTTCATGGTAAATGTATGGTAGAAGGTATGAGTAATAGCTCTATGGATTTTGATTTCTGTGAAAATTGTGTATATGGGAAGCAGAATCGGGTGAGTTTCCCCTCTAGTGGTAAGAGGGCGAAACAAATATTAGAACTTGTGCACAATGATGTGTTTGGACCTGTGAAGGTTCCATCACTGGGTAAGTCTATGTACTATGTATCATTTATAGATGACTTCTCAAGGAATACATGGATATATTTCCTTAAGAAGAAATCTAAAGTCTTTGACAGTTTTAAAGAATTTAAGGCTCTGGTGGAAAACCAGACAGAGAAGAAGATAAAGTTGTTGAGGACAGATAATGGTGGAGAGTTTTTTAGTAAGGAATTTGAAGAATTCTGTAAGAAGTGTGGTATAGCATGGCAGAAGACTACTCCATACACACCTGAACAAAATGGAGTTGTAGAAAGAATGAACAAGATGTTGATGGAAATGGCAAGAAGCATGCTCAGTGGTGCCGGGTTAAGATAGGAATTCTGGGCAGTGGCGGTGGAGACAACATGTTACTTGGTCAACAGATCACCTTCATCAGCGTTGGAGGATAAGACTCCACAAGAGATATGGACTGGTAAGAAACCATCTCTTTCACATCTGAGGGTATTTAGATGTGATGCATATGTACATGTTCCAAAGGAGAAACGAACCAAGTTGGATAGTAAATCTGAAAAGTGCATCTTTATTGGGTATAAGGATGGTTTAAAGGGTTATAAGCTTTGGAACCCAGTAACAAGGAAGGTTGTGTACAGCCGAGATGTGGTGTTCAGAGAGGTAAAAGATGTTATTAAACATGAATTCCATCCAAAGGAACCTGAGAAGATAGAGTTTGAGCTTAAGGGGGAAGAATCAAACTCTACAACAGAGGAGGAATCAGAAGATGAAGAGCCACAAACTCTGGGTGTGAGAAGATCAGTTCAAGAAAGAAGGCGGCCGGAAAGGTATAGTCTATCTGCTTTCTGTTCAAATTTTTCTTTATCTGTTACTGATTATGATCCCAGAACTGTGAAGGAAGCAGTAGATTTAGAGGATGGAAAAGTCTGGAAAGAGGCCATGGTTGATGAAATGACATTTTTGCACAAAAATGAGGCTTGGGATCTGGTGGAGTTGCCGGATGGAAGGAAACCCATTGGCAGAAAATGCATGTTCAAGAAGAAGACACATGCAGAAGGAAAGGTGGATAAATACAAAGCTCGGTTTGTAGCAAAAGGTTATTCCCAGGTGTCAGGAATTGATTTTGGTGATATTTTTTCTCCTGTTACCAAGGTGACTTCTATTAGATTACTTTTATCTATTGTTGTTGCTTTTGATTTTGAGGTAGAATAGATGGATGTGAAGACAACATTTGTTCACGGGGATCAGGAAGAGGAGATCTACATGAAGCAACTTGAAGGCTTTGCAGTGAAGGGTAAGAAAGAACTGGTATGTGTTGGGCCATGAATATGACCACTTTGTAACACTTATTTCATCCATTTTTACTCTTCTCTATTATATCATTTGTTATAATTTATCATTTAAATCCATTTTATAAATCATTTATGCTCTTATGAATGAATATTATTTATCTTCCTTTATTTCTAATAAATTGATGATTATGCATGATTTTATCAATGATAGTTTAATAAAGTGGTTGTAACATTATCCACCATTTTTACTCCAAGATAATTTCTAGATTGAAGATTTGACTATTCAGAAATTCGCTGGAATAAGAAGTGACAGTTTTGCGGTTGAGATTCTGAGCAAATGAAGATGAATATGGAAAATATGGAACATGGGTTTTGTCCAGAACGGACCCAATTAAATGTAGGAAAGAACAGTTTACCCAAATTCGGCTTGTATTAAGAGAAACGCAGGGTTCTTTGAGCACAATTTTCTCAGATTTGTTGTTGCAGTCATCCTCCAAATCTCAGCTTCAAAGCCAAATTCGTCTTGCTCTTGTTGAGAGATGGATGGAAATATATTTTCTTGTTGATCAATTGGTTGGAAACAATCCAATTTTGTAATAGGAATCATGTTGTACTTATCTTTATTGTAACTTCTCTCTGATCTCTCTCTATTTAAATGAAAACAGAGATCAGAGATGGGGATGATTTGGGGATGGAAAAATGATGGCTAAGAGAATGGAGAATTGAGGATTTAGAATTAAGAATTCATGACAGAACAGGAGGGAGAAAGGATTGTTTCATGCTATGAGTCTCAAAGCTTCAGCTGTTGTAATGATTTCACCATTTAATGATTAATACCTGATTTGGGAGTTGCTGTTCATTCTGTTCATCTGAAGTAACCCAGCAGCATCCGCTAGCGGCTAAGGGCCCAGCCTCTGGTGGAGTATGCTGCTGCTGCTGTATATTACGTTTGGTTTATGCGTGGTTTGTTTATCAGCGTTATTTGGTAATCTGATATGTTTTGTTAGTTTACATCACATGCTCTGTTATGTTTAATTTACTGAGGTTTCTAAAGACAGAACTATTGTATTAACTCTGCAACGTATCACTGTTCTTTTAAGTGTTGATCTAATACTGCTGGTCTCTACAGAATATTGTTGCTGTTTAATTACAGAGTATTTGTGTTGTACACTTATTTCATTGGTATTACGGAATTCATCTTAGCGATTATGTCTTTGCGATTGTTGAATTTATAGACATTGTTGTTCCATTCTGAAATACAGTTGTAAACTTTATAACTAATATTGATAACTGGATTACCAAGATCAGATTACTATTAAGGTGTGCCGTGTGCATGTATATATGGTTTTCAAGCGTTGTTCTATAATTCATCATTAATTAGTGTTGTTCCATTTTGGTGTGTTGTTCAATTCGTCCTTAAGAGTGAAGGATTGCCATTTGATTCCTGCAGGTCACGATTCGTGCATTTGATCTTGTAGATTAAGGTGTTACTGATTGTTAGACTTGGTTGCTGTTACAGTTTCCTGTTTGCTGTTCCATTTCAGATTTGTTGTTCTATTTCTTATTTCGCTGTTCCATTTCTTATCTGCCATTCCATTTCCTGTCATTTGTTATTTTGGTGTGAAGAACGATCCAAGGCTGTAGTGAGCACAAGCATTTACTGTCTAGCTCCCAGATCCACGATCTGTTCTCTGATTTACTTTAGTTTCATCAGTTTACAAAGGGATGAGTTACTGCTACTGAAACCTTGACTGATAAATTGCTTAGTTTTCTGAATGTGTGGTTTAATCTTTTGAAGTATTTCGCTGTAAGTAGATTTTCTTTCAAGCATTCATTTACTTTTGTATTTTGAGCACTATATTGCAAAACATTACTCTTGAGTAAATAGCCGCCTCAGACTGAGTACACTCTTGAAATAAAAAGTTGTCCCTGGGTTGAAAATTAATGTGAAGGTAATTAGGAGTTAAAAAAACACCTTTTTATTGCTCGACATTTTGGCGCCATTGCCGGGGAGAGTGTAGCCATTTTTAAAAGAGTAGTGTGCATTTGATGAGTGCCTGTTAGGAAAGAATTGGGTATTAAAAATGGAAGGTAAGAACCTGCGTACGGAGCATGTAGAAGCCCTGCTCCCCCGCCCGCTTTCTAGCAGGACTGTTAAAGAACTTGGGGTAGAAATAGATGTTTGAATTTTTGTGTGAATGACTAGAAATAAAATAGAAACTTTGAAGAACAAATCTCATGATTTCACTTAAGTGGTGATGTAAGAACCACCCATTTCACTAACCAATTTATAGGAACATTTGAAGAAGGAGCCTCAAAGAAACACATGAAGAACATCTTCTAGTATGGTAAGAAATGGCTTACATTTCTACTTTTGAATTTCCTATCAAAGATCTAGGAGGAGTGACACAAATGCACATAATTCCCCCATCTTCTCTACCAAATTTTCATGGCTTGACAAATGAAGATCCAGATACATTCTTATTTGAGTTCGAAATACTTTGTAGAGGATATGATTATTACACTAACGATCAAAGGTTGAAAGTGTTTCCTCTTACTCTAAAAGGAGCAGCTCTTCGATGGTTTATGAGTCTAGGTGGGAATTGCATCCAAACATGGGAGGACATGAAGAACATATTCTTGAAGAAGTACCAAGACTATTGCAAGGCCAATGAAGATATTTTCAATATGATACAAGGGGAAGATGAAAGCTTGGAGGACTATGTAGATTGATTTCATTACAACCTTCAAAAATCAAAATATAAGCATTTGGAAAAAGAAATCTTAAAAACACTTCTTCTTAAAGGAATCGAAGATGAATTTTTAGAACTCTTAAATATGATAGGAAAAGGTGATGTTTTTCAGTTGTCATATGATTATGTTTGTAAATTGTGCATAAGGTATTCAAGAGGAATCTCCAAGGTTGGTAAGAATTCTAAAGATGTTTGTTCTTTCTTTTCCAAATCTGCTACAAGAATAGGAGACATAAGAGCTGAAATCAATGCTTTATTTGAAAATTTTAAAGTTGATTTTATTAGCTCTCTAAATGTAAAATTGGATGTTTTGCAGGCTCAGAAAAATCAAGAATTTGATGAAGTGTTTTTTACTCATGACCGAAAGGAGCATACCATAGATGGTTGTTCTTCCTTATCCAATTTGGAAGTGGCATATCAAAGAGATGGGGAAGCTGCAACATGGCCTACAGGTATGGTTCAAAACACTTCCTCTTCATTCTCTTACTTGCATAATCCATTATGGAATACTAATGTGTTAGGGCAGCCATGTCAATTTCAATATAACCACCAATCTTGTCTACAAGTTGGGCATGGTTCACCTTATGATTGCATGACTACTCTCCCTCACCTTGTAGCACAAACACATTCTCCATATTCTCCACCAGCTCTTCCACAACATCCTGCTTGCATATCAAATTCATCCACTCAACCCAACCAACCACATCATCAAAATGCTCCATTCTATACACGATTTCCTGCTCAACTAATTCCACACCTTCACCACAATAAACTAATACAACATGCTTACAGTGTTGAACTACAAAATTCACCCACCCTTTCCACCCATTCTATCTCACATGTGCCATTAGAGAAAACTTACAATGAGATTCAGAATGTTTCAAATTCAAAAATTGTAGAAGCTATGGAAGAAAATGAGGTTTCTTTTTTGCATCAACAAGCCATTTTAAAAGCTCAAGAACTTCATGGTATGATGGCTATGGGAAATCAAGAAATTAAAGGATATATTGAAGATTGGTTTCACTCCATCACTTGTTTGCAGCATCACTCCATACTTCAACAATTTTTGACAACATCTTTTCAAGGGAAGTTGGCTTCTCATACCCTAATTTTTATCAACATGCATTTTTCAAATTTGGGTATGTACATACTAGAGGCCTTATTTCTAAAATGGTTCCACTGGAAATACTCTTATACATAAACATATTCGATTATCAAAGAAGAATAGGATAGTGGAGAAAATAAAATAAATAAATAAATAAAACAAACACATTTTATTTTTTATTTTTGTAAAATTAGTTGTTTTTTTGTTACAACACGCTATCGAAATCAACATCAGTGATAAATGTTTCAATTAATTTTTGTATGAAGGTGAATTATAATGGAAAAAATAGTTCTACAAACACTCATTTTCATTTTTATCACCAATTTGAAAAAATGCTTGAATATCATTTTTTTTGGCTTGCGGGCTTGATGAACTTTCTGGAAAAATAGTCGGGACAGTCATGTTTTGAGGGACCAAAAGTGAATATTTTTAAAACCTGTTTCTACCTTAAGTAGCCCTTTATTTCTAATTTCTAACCCAATTTTAATCACTCAATTTTGATTTGAAACGAAAAAGTTAGAAACAAAACATTGACAGGGTGTCTAGTGGGCAGCTCAGAAACAGAGTTGGGACAGTCCGTTTTTGGAGGCCTAAATGAATGAATTTTTAAAACGTATTTCTATGGTAGATTCCCCTATGAATATAGTTTACAATGAAATTTGAATCACTCATTTTTGATATCCTATGGGGAAGTTATGATCAAAATACTGACTGTCTATCGTAAATCAACACCCTTAAAACTATGTCTTTCTGGCTGTTCCTTAGAGTATTTTACCTATCAATTCTTCTTGTCTTCAAAAAATGTTTCTATTGGATATAAAATAATGAATATACTTTCATTTCCAATTTGAATAATTTGAATCCGACATCAAACGAAAAATTTATGCTTGAAATATCAACCTTTGGTTTAAGCTGGGTAATCGAAAATGACTTTGTTATGCAGGTTGTTCTAACTAAAATTGACATATCATATCATTGAATCTTTAAAACCTGTTTCTACTGGAGATAAAACTTTGAATTAGCTCTCATTTGGCTTTGGAATCACTCAATTTCAACAAAAAACAAAGAACTTGTGATTAAAACACTGCTGGTTAGTATGGTCGACCACTGCTCTCCCGCAGATGACAAATAACTTTTACTTTGTTACTTTCTCAGTGGATTTGTTATACAGAGTAACTACTTGTTGTTTTTTTCATAATTCTTGGATTAGGGGAGCTCGATCACCTCTCTTTCTCCATGATTTAATGTTTTATTGCAGGTAGACACTCATTTTTTGCAGGTCTTGGGAAAATAAAGAAGGTCAATTTATGGACGAGTGATTTTTCAGAGAAATTTTATGCAACAAAAGAATTTCATCCAACTCATTACCCAATGGATTCATAATAGAAGAAATGAAGAATTGATTTCCATTTGAAGATTCATGTCATGTCTTTGCTGCCAAAACATTTTTCGAGGAGATCATTTCTTTTGACATAACATCATAGCTGTTGTAACTTAATTACATATTGTTCTTAAATAAAATGTTGTTTCTTTTCGGATCTTTCTTATATTTTGTGTTTCAGGTGTTGCTTCATTCAAACGGTAACACATCCTCAGCATCAATACAGTGAACAACTAATTCATTCTTTGCATGCTTGCATTTTATGCTTGTGCATTTTGCTGTTCCTTTTTCTGAAGGGACAAAATTTGTGTGCACTTTTGTTGTTTCTGGTGTTCCTTTTTCAAAATAACAACACCTTTTGTGTCAGCCATCCCTTTTTCACTTTCATTTTGTTGTTCCCTTTCCACAGTTCATTTTGCTATTCCTTTTCCAAATGAACGACACTTGCGTTTTTGCTGTTCCTTTTCCAAAGGAATGACACTTTTCATTTTTGCTGTTCCTTTTCCAAAGGAACGACACTTGCATTTTTACTGTTCCTTTTCCAAAGGAACGACACTTTTCATTTTTGAAGTTCCTTTTCCAAAGGAACGAAACTTGCATTTTTGTTGTTCCTTTTCCAAAGGAACGACACCTTGCATTTTTGCTGTTCCTTTTCCAAAGGAAAGACACTTGCGTTTTTGTTGTTCATTTTCCAAAGGAACGACACTTTTCATTTTGCTGTTCCTTTTCCAAAGGAACGGCACTTGCGTTTTTGCTGTTCCTTTTCCAAAGGAACGACACTTTTCATTTTTGCGGAACTTGCGTTTTTGCTGTTCTTTTTCCAAAAGAACGACACTTTTCATTTTGCTGTTCCTTTTCCAAAGGAACGACACTTGCATTTTTGCTGTTCCTTTTCCAAAGGAATGACACTTTTCATTTTTGTTGTTCCTTTTCCAAAGGAACGACACTTGCGTTTTTGCTGTTCCTTTTCCAAAGGAACGTCACTTTTAATTTTTCCTGTTTCTTTTTCCAAAGGAACGACATTTGTGTTTTCACACTTTTTTATGTGTATTTTTTCTTTTTGGTGTGCATTTCCTTTGTTGTTCCCTAAACGGAACACCAATTTTTGAGTGTTTTTGCTGTTCCTTCAAAGAAATAACACTTTGGGAGTATTTTAGAGAGCAACCCTTCCTTTCTCTTGTGGGCTTATTCCTAGTTCATCTCAACCACACTTTACTGATTCCCCTTCATGGCATGAAGTACACTACTTTTATGAGGACAAGAATTATGGATTCTATTGAAGCGAGTTAATATCATTCACGTTATGATCTTTAACAGGACAGCTCCTTGATGATAGATTCTTTTAAAAAGGGACACAATTATTTATATACTACTTTACTGCATTATTTTCTATTGTACATGATATTGATTGATCATCTTAATACCATGTTGGTTCCACCATTCCTCGTTATAATCTTCTCTGTCTGTAATAAATGAGATTATGGGTATATTTTTCTATTAACATGTTCAACTTCTTCCACCATCCCTGCTCTTAAGGAGTACTGAGCCTCCCTCTTTTTATCATAAAAATGTGTAATATCAACAAAATTTTGTTCGCAGATGGAGGATAGGGGGTCTCATTACGAGCCAACCTACCATGTTCATAAGGTTGTAACAGAGTGACATTCCCATTATGGCCACCACACCAGGGTTGTAATCCATTGGATAGCCAAATTATCCTTGGAACAGGAGGTCTCATCACGAGCTGACCTGATCACTTTTGCTACATCCCAGTGAATGGCAATGTGGTTATCTGGTTACCATGCCAGCACACTGATCTCTTCTGTAGAACAACATTGGAACTCTCTATTTATAAATTAAGGATCCTGGCTCATACGGGTTAAAAAGAAACCCTGCCGAGGCTATGGACGCCTGCTGGCAGCAGAGGCTCTGCTTATGGTATTGAAGTTATATTTTATCGTCAATTATTACTGTAATACCCTTTTTTTTTATCGGAGAAGTTATTTCCTTAATTTTTTTCCCCTGTTTTGAACCTTTACGCATGAGAAATTGTTTTCATATCAATCACATCATTTTCAGCTAGAATACTGTCAGCAAAGCATCTTTTTATATTGTTGTCCTTTTTCATTTTGCATAAACTATCATCAATCCAAAGCATCCTATCTCTTATTCATAACTATCTTTACACACTCTGCTCTCATTATAACCATAACTCTCGCCGTCCTATCATTGATATGTGTATTCTGCTTCATTTACTGCTATATTGTTCATTCCCTTGCCTTGTTGTTAGCATAACACCTCTCATATGCGTTATGGTCATGGAATTCCTTTTCCAATTAGAGGGGGAATGCATGCATTATGGAATAGCATGCGATATGATTACTACACTCTGCCATAACTTGTTGATCTGACAAAATATTAGTATTGCATGTATACATAAGTTTTTCTGATTGAAATTTTTGCATGCATATTATCTAAACTAACACTATGGATTCAAGAACATTGTATGCAACATAGTGATTTGTTTACAGGAGAACAACAAGTATGGACAGAACTCTATTTGCAGCATGACCACACTATTTCCACTAATAGAAGAGGCTCACGAATGTGAACAATTGTTCAGACATGATGTGCTTACCTGGATTCCACCTTTTGCATCACTTTCAGCACCAACTCTTCCTACACCAGCTTCAACATATGCCAGTACATATATGTCCTTCCACATTTTTCTTTTTGGAGGTAAAACTTGAGGTAAAATAGCATAGTTTTCTGATTTATTACGAATATAGGAGAATTTAATGAAAATCCATTGAGCATTCTTTATCATCCTTCAGTCCACATCTTTACCACTTCCCATTTTTTCAGCAGCCTATCATCTTGGGGGAGTGCTGCTTTCGTTCATTTCTTTCTTATAACCATGTCATTCATAGTCTTTATCATCCATTGCTATTCTTATTCATTCTCAACACCTCCCTTATTCCATGTTGTTTTACACCAAGCATAGAATTCAACATATGGTAACAACCACCTCAATTTGTTTTCTAGCATCGCATGAGGCCATGCTAATTTTTCAGAGAGGGAGAGGAATTGCTACGCATGATGGATGTTTTCTACTTTCTTCCTCATTTAAGGCATACAATTTCATTTTTACACAGTGAAGAAATTGATTTCCATAATATTTTTAAAACTATGAACTCAATTCTTGTGATTTTTGGAAAACACAGACGTATCATTAATACAAACCCAGACAATTTCAAGTAATATTGGTTCATAAAATTTTGGAAATCATGCACTCTCACCTACAGCCATTTTGTGATCCGTGCATCAAAACCATCTGATTTTTGGATCATAGAGGCATTCATATATTGTAAATTTACTTGCAACATTTCAATAAAATCTGGTTTGTAGTTTTGAGAAAATGGTTAATGAAGTTTGCTGTTATCTATATCATATTTTGCTGCAACTTCATATGCACATAACTTGAACGTCAATGTAAAAATTGTTATGCCTTCATCAAGATTGCCAAAATTGAATATTCATTAATTAAGGAAGCATTCATTTGTTCTATCCATTTCATGAGCTGAGATGAACAAATTTTTTATTGCTTGGTTTACACATGGGTTTTGTCTTTGGGTTGCATGAGGACATGCAACATATTCAGTTTTTGTTGCATGAGGACATGCAATATATTCGATGTGGGGGTATGTTGGGCCATGAATACGACCACTTTGTAACACTTATTTCATCCATTTTTACTCTTCTCTATTATATCATTTGTTATAATTTATCAGTTAAATCCATTTTATAAATGATTTATGCTCTTATGGATGAATATTATTTATCTTCCTTTATTTCTAATAAATTGATGATTATGCATGATTTTATCAATGATAGTTTAATAAAGTGGTTGTAACATTATTCACCATTTTTAGCCTCCAAGATAATTTCTAGATTGAAGATTTGACTATTAAAAGTGCCAACTCAGAAATTCGCTGGAATAAGAAGTGACAATTTTGTAGTTTAGATTCTGAGTAAATGAAGATGAATATGGAAAATCTGGAACATGGGTTTTGTCCAGAACGGACCCAATTAACTTTAATGAAGAACAGTTTTCCCAAATTCGGCTTGTATCGAGAGAGACGCAGGGTTCTTTGAGCATGATTTTCTCAGATTTGTTGTTGCGGCCGTCCTCCAAATCTCAGCTGCAAAGCCAAAGTCGTCTTGCTCTTGTTGAGAGATGGATGGAAATATATCTTCTTGTTGATCAGTTGGATGGAAACAATTCAATTTTGTAATAGGAATCATGTTGTACTTATCTTTATTGTAACTTCTCTTTGATCTCTCTCTATTTAAATGAAAATAGAGATCAGAGATGGGGATGATTTGGGGATGGAAAAATGATGGCTAAGAGAATGGAGAATTGAGGATTTAGAATTAGAGATTTAGAATTAAGAATTCATGATAGGATAGGAGGGAGAAAGGATTGTTTCATGCTGTGAGTCTCAAAGCTTCAGCTGTTGTAATGATTTCACCATTTAATGGTTAATACCTGATTTGGGAGTTGCTGTTCATTCTGTTCATCTGAAGTAACCCAGCAGCATCTGCTGGTGGCTAAGGGCCCAGCCTCTGGTGGAGTACACTGCTGCTGCTGTATATTACGTTTGGTTTATGCGTGGTTTGTTTATCAGCGTTATTTGGTAATCTGATATGTTTTGTTAGTTTACATCACACGCTCTGTTATGTTTAATTTACTGAGGTTTCTAAAGACAGAACTATTGTATTAACTCTGCAACGTATCGCTGTTCTTTTAAGTGTTGATCTAATACTGCCGGTCTCTACAGAATATTGTTGCTGTTTAATTACAGAGTATTTTTGCTGTACACTTATTTCATTTGTATTACAGAATTCATCTTAGCGATTGTTGAATTTATAGACATTGTTGTTCCATTCTGAATACAGTCGTAATCTTTATAACTAAGATTGATAACTGGATTACCAAGATCAGATTACTATTAAGGTGTGCCGTGTGCATGTATATATGGTTTTCAAGCGCTGTTCTATAATTCATCATTAATTAGTGTTGTTCCATTTTGGTGTGTTGTTCAATTCGTCCTTAAGAGTGAAGGATTGCCATTTGATTCCTGTAGGTCACGATTCGTGCATTTGATCTTGTAGATTAAGGTGTTACTGCTTGTTAGACTTGGTTGCTGTTACAGTTTCCTGTTTGCTGTTCCATTTCGAATTTGTTGTTCTATTTCTTATTTCGTTGTTCCATTTCTTATCTGCCGTTCCATTTCCTGTCATTTGTTATTTTGGTGTGAAGAACGATCCAAGGTTGTAGTGAGCATTGACATTTACTGTCCAGCTCCCAGATCCACGATTTGTTCTCTGATTTACTTTAGTTCCATCAGTTTACAAAGGGATGAGTTACTGCTACTGAACCCTTGACTGATAAATTGCTTAGTTTTCCGAATGTGTGGTTTAATATTTTGAAGTATTTTGTTGTAAGTAGATTTTCTTTCAAGCATTCATTTACTTTTGTATTTTGAGCACTATATTGCAAAACATTACTCTTGAGTAAATAGCTGCCTTAGACTATGTACACTCTTGAAATAAAAAGTCGTCCTTGGGTTGACAATTAATGTGAAGGGAATTAGGAGTTAAAAAAACACCTTTTTATCGCTCGATAGTATGCAAGTTAAAGAAGTCTTTGTATGGGTTAAAATAGTCACCAAGGATGTGGTATCTGAAATTTGATACATTTATATGGGGACTTGGCTTCACCAGAAGCAAAGCAGATCACTGTGTGTATTTTAAATTAATTGGTGACCATGTTATTTATTTGGTCTTTTATCAGGATGATATGTGGCTAGTTGGAAATAACAAAGAAATTATCCAGGATTTGAAGACCCAATTGTCCTCCAAATTCGACATGAAAGATCTTGGTGCTGCAAACTATATTTTGGGCATGGAAATTAAAAGAGATTGGACAAAGGGGAAGCTCTGGTTAAACCAGAGGAAATATGTCGAAACAATACTGCAGAGGTTTAATATGCAGGATAGTAAACTGGTGAAGGTTCCTATTCCTGTAGGTGTGAAGTTATCTAATGAACAGTGTCCCAAGATACAAGAAGAGTAAGAGGACATGTCCCGTGTTCCATATGCAAGTGTAGTTGGTAGCCTGATGTATGCAATGGTATGTACTAGATTAGACATTGCACATGTAGTGGGAGTATTGAGCAAGTTTATGTCAAAACCAGGGAAGGAGCATTGGACAACAGTGAAGCAAGTTTTCAAGTATTTGTGTGGCACTAGTGATTATGGTTTGTGCTACCAAGGAAGACCAGGATTGGATAGAGTGTTGGATATTGTGGCTTTGTTGATGCAGACTGGGTTGGAGATCTGGATCAGAGAATATCTACAAGTGGGTATGTGTTTAACCTATTTGGAGGTGGAGTCAATTGGATGAGTAAGAAACAATCTGTAGTGGCACTATCAACTACAAAGATAGAATACATGGCAGCCACTCATGCAAGCAAGGAAGCAGTTTGGTTTCAGAGATTGTGTTCAAGTATGGGGTTATTACAGGGAGCTATAAGGATAGATTGTGACAGCTAAAGTGCAATTTTCTTGGTAAAGAACCTTGCATATCATTCAAAGACAAAGCACATTGATGTTTAGTATCACTTTGTGAGGGATATGATAGAAGACAAAAAGGTGTTGCTAGTAAAGGTGGACACTTTGAAGAATACTTCAGATGCATTGACAAAATCTGTGAGCTCTGAGAAGTTCTCTTGGTGTAGAGAAACAATGGGCATTGCAGGGCTGGATAAATGACTAAGCTCTCTTGTGGCCCCTTGTGGAAAGAAAACAACAAGTGGGAGAATGTTGGGTTCTGTTATATTCTTTCCACGACTAGCCCACGTAGTTAACTGGGGGGTTAGAGGGGGGGTGGAGCCCCCGCTTCGTTCTGTCGATTGCGTAGCGGTGGGGGGGGGGTGGTCGCAGGTGGTTTGAGGGGTGCAGGTAACCCCCCTCTATGGGGTCCAGGGCAGCGCCCCGGATAATTTTGTTTTTTGGACCCTATGTTAGGTTGGGCAGACCTACCTATGGTTTTGTGCATGATTTTCGAACATGGTTTTGGACGCGATGGATTTTCGTTGATGGTTTTGGACGCGATGGTTTTTCAGACCATGGTATTGGATGCTTCGGCATGTATAAATATGTATTGTAACATTGAAAGGAACATAATGAAAAAGCAAGTTGGTAGTCTTGGTTTTGGGATCCAGGGGAAAATCTCTGTGTATATGTGTTGTATGTGTTATGCTCTCGCATTGTTTATTTTCTGTGTTCTAGAATCGTATGCAGGTAATTTCTATACGGGGTTAAAACCTACAATATTCATCCTCCCATGGTATTTATCCACTCATGGAATTTACACATGTTATTATAAGTGACATCCACCCATGGTATTTATTCACCCATGGTATTTACTCACCCATGGAATTTACCTATGGTATTGTGACCAAAAAAGGCTATAAGTAACAAGTCACATATTGTAAAAGGAGAGATTGTCCACCACAATGCAACCTTTATAATTATTATATGTTTTAATAAAAAGGTTTCTTTGTGGTTTTGTTATTGTTTGTTCTCCTCTTTTCTTCCGGTATTTCAATTTTTCAGACCTTGGGGCACTCCCCACAAGATCCGGATCAGGAGTAGTGCACCAATGCATCATCAGTACCACACCAGTTAACTGAAGATTCAATCACAAATAATTCATGCATGTTAGTTTAGATGAAGACCCAATTGAGATTAGAGTTCAGGGACAGTGTACTATCAGTTGTATAATTTTCCGAGTTGTATAGATGGTCCATCCAATTAGTTGAGGACCTATGTTTGGATTGCACAGTTATGGAGAGTGCATTTCCCAATTAAATATGGTTGATTCATCTAAGAATTGTGCAAGGAAGTAGGGGCTTGGAAGGTAGCAGAATTGGCTAAGTGTTGGCTTGAGCTGGCTTGTGAGGCAGAGAGTTAGATTGTACTAGTGCAAGAATTGTTTAGGATGAACAAGCATTGTATTTTCTTCTTAGATATTCTGGTTAATGAAATTTAGATAGTCAGGGTTCTTAGAAGTTGCTTCCCCCAAAGAAATATTATGTTATGTGCGATTGATGTTCTTCCTTTTCTGCTTATTATTTTCATTGATCAATTTTGGTTTCCTTTGAGAAAAGTAGAGTAGATTCTTGTCTTGTGTTTTAGAAAATCACATAATTTGTTGAATCTATAGTAAAAATCTACAATATGTGCCCTATTCTAACACACTATTATCTCTGTGTTATTCTCCTTCAGTGTTCCCTCTTGTAATGCATTATTCTCTCTGCCAGATTGTGAGCCTCTGTCACCTCATCAAGAAATGGTTTGACATAGTTACCATGATTTCCAAAGGTCAATCTTGGTTTCTTTCAACACAGCCTGTTGCCTTCATCTAAAATTTACTAAATTTTTTCATTTCAAATTCCTAACAACAAATGAAAAATCTTTGCAACTTTTTACCCTAGCACATTTGTTGGCATTGTTTTTGATCTGATCTAAATAATAACACAACTTGTGACAAACAAAACCCCATCTAGTACTCACCCATTCAATATCACCTGCAAAAAAATGTGAAGTCTTACCTAAGGCACTGATGGGAGCTATGAGAACCAAGTGTTTGTAGCGGTGAGGGGAGAGGGAATTTGCAACGAGAAAGAATTCTATGACAGTCAACTTTCGATTTAGACACTAACCCTGAAAACATACATTGATAACATTTGCAGTGACATCGCTAGATAGAAACAAAATTTAAAATGGGCATCTCATTTTCTTAGACTACTAAAATCAATATATTCACACATTAAAATATTTAGGGAGAAATATAACTAAACATCAAACAATTATTTTATGGATCATAGGAAACACGAATGAAGAGAACTCCAACCATATTTTTTTATTTCTAAAAGAGTGCCAAGTACAACTGTACCACAATATTTCTGCTTGAATCACCAGTTTAAATTCAATATTACATAGATACATAAAAACACCATTAAACCCACTAATCACTACCAAACTAACTAAAAACTAACCAGCCAACCAACCAACTATGAACCAACCTCAATCCCTTCAACTTGTGTCAATTTATACATGATTACATAAAGTGAAATACCATGGGCAATATCCAAGTATACAATTACCATGGGCATTAGCATGGGAATACATGCCATTTTCTAAGCTAGACCAAATCGAAACACTAACTCGATGACACAGTCAAACTCAAGAATTCATGCCTTTATGATTCCACATCATTTCTAACTGTGTTGTTCTCCATTCTATGCTATCTTTGTGCACTCTGACATAATTATGCATTACTCTAGTGTGGAGTTTCTACTCCATCCTATTGTGGACACTCCCAAAACTACCTTAGAATGTATTCAATCTCATCAACCCAAAACTTGCCCCAAAAAGACCCCAACACACACTCGTCGCTTGTCCTGAGCCACTCAAACCTTTTGTTATTGTTGTGGTCTCAGAAAGTCCCATCCCTTAGTGAATTGAACTCTTGTGACTATGTCACATCCTTAGACATTTGTTGTTGTTGATTCTTCCTATGACACGGTCCTTTTCGGAGGCTGAAGCCCCTGCTCCTACACAAAGATATCCATGCCACTTCTAAGAACATGTAGGGTTAATTCCTTTCGGATTTTGTTGTCCAAATATAATCATTCAATGTAGAATTGTTGTCCAAATTATTTTCTTAGACATATGCTATAGGCAACACCACGATAAATTTTCTAACTCATGATAAATTTTTTAACTCAAAGATACCTTCCCATCCAGAATATCTCTCAGATTTGTCTCACCTTCGCCCAACATATTCATACAATCCTTGTGAAACAAAAACCCTTTTATTAGAACTCCTAACATCCCTAGACACAATATCCCAACTATAGGCCTTTGAAACCTCTAGTGATGCTTGACACATCATCACTCGATAGCACTAACTCTCTTCCTACTAACACCACACTCCATTGCTCATTGTTATAATATAATAGTGATACCAACTTTTCTACATTATATAGATAAGTCAATGCACTATAGCATCCCATAATACCTTCTCTATGGATGGTCCAACTGACTGCAACATGACACGATCACATAACCTTGGATACATATTAGCACGAGAATTAGTGGCACTGGGTGATGGTTTGATTAGTGCGTGCCTAGATTCGGTAGTCATCCCATCCAAGCTCATAACTATCATATCCACACTCCCAAAATACCACCAATTTGTAAATCCATTCATTGAAAGGATAAGGAATTGATGTGTCCTTCTCGAGCAAGCGTGGAAACCTTCGTGACACATTTTACACTATTACTTTCTTGTACTTCTACTAGTGGGTCACTATGAACTGCTACAATAGCCAATGAATTCAATTTATGATTTTTCTAGGTCCAATCCTTAGTCATCCTTGTACTTTGCACCTAGATTTTGATATGACATTCGCTCCTAACACTATGTTTTGTTCACCACTACGCCATACTTTCACATTACACTCCCCTTGTACGCAACAATATCCTTCATGTAATGGTGGAAACTATACACCCAACTACTACTTCTGCATCAAACTGTTAAGTTGTTATAATATGCAACATAAATAAAATTTAACACTCCTACCATTTCATTTATATACACATAAGAAGTTTGAAATATTCCTACTCAATATTGTGTGGAATACTGGTTGTCCTTATATGATTTTAGTTAACTCCTATTTACATAGCCTTATAAGGGTTCACCATTGAGTTTATCCATTTGCATTGCGCCCACATATTATATATTCTTTGATCATATATGTGCAAAGCCAATGCATTTAAAGCTTTCCTAGGTGCTTTAGAAACTTATTGTCATAAATAAAACTAGGTCCCCCAGTTGAAATTGTTTTTGCTTGATACGTCGATCATGGAAATATTTGTCTCCAGTCTTCTGCACATTTTAATGAAAACCTGCAACCATTTGATCCTCCTTTAACTACATCAATTCTTCAAGTCAACACTCCAAGGCACCTAATTTATTCATCTATGTAAAAGAATCTTTCTGTAGGCTAGGTATCAAAAACTCCATATGCATCATGACTTCCTTCCTGTGCACCAGTCTAAATGGTGTCTACCTAGACAATCATTTACAAGTTTCCCTGTAGGCCCAAAGTACTATAGGTATTCTAAGGTCCCAATCATCTCTATTTTCATTACAAACCTTTGTTAGAGCATTCTCAAATATTTTATTAAAATCCTCCACTCTACCATTGGATCGAGGATGATATGGTGCACTCTTCTGGTGATAAATCTCAAACTCCCGGGTCAATGCTTTAGTTGTCCTATTTAAGAAATGTGTACCCTGGTCGCTCATCAAGATTCAATGACAACCAAATCTAGTCACCACATTATCAAAAAAAAATTGCAGCAGTCTCTATACAACAATCCCTCATTGATGCTGCTTCGACCCATCTCAAAAATATATTGAATTAATTATATATCTTGCGTTGAATATCCTTTCTAATGGGGTAATAAGACCTAGAAAGTATACTACCCATTTATCAAAAGTTTGAAGTGTAAGTTGCGGAGCTAATGTCATCTCATATCTCTTGGAGGGCTTTGTTTCCACAACAAAGCCTTGACTGACATCTCTATCTCTCATAGACCAGAGCACAATGTTGGCAAGACCAATGACTTATAGACACCTTAGTCATTGTCTCTCAAGGTACATACCCACCCGGGTGTTCACTAAGTATGACCTTCTAGGACTATTCTTGTCTTGGGTTCCCAGCCCTCAAACAATATCGATCCTCTTGCCTACTCTTGTCTTGGATGCCCTACACATCCTCAAAGAGTATCAGATGCCAGATTATTACCCAATCCTCCCATTCTTTCTTCCCAAGTGAAGCAAGACTGTTGTGTCTATCTTGTGTCTACATTTCCATTCATGGCCTTCATCTGGACTTACGGTTGTTAGTCCTGGTCTGGTGCATTATACATGAAATGGAAAAACACAATTGTCACTCATTTGTAATCAGGGGTGATCCAAAACTCCCTCTTGATCAGGGACTTGTCAGAGATCCCTCTTAACTAGGGACTCTTTCATTCATCATAAAATTCTTCTTCGTGGGTCCTTCAACTGCTTGATCTCCTTCCTTTCTTTGATGTCATGAAGTCTGTGTTTGAACTTATTCTAGGTAGGGCACCATCCATCGATCACTTTCCTTCCTGGTTTCTCATGTCATTTCTTCCTTCGTGGAAAGTGGCTTTCTTGTCATACATCAAGTTTTCTTGTCATCTAGCTACTCCTTTGTCATTTGTCCATGCTTCAGAATACCCTTCTCATGGATGCTTTGTCATACTTTCTTGTTTACATGCTTCGACCTAGTAGCCCATCATGAATTCATATTCATATTGCTTCAACAGTAGATGGTGCTTTTGTTGGATGGCCTCTTCATCATGACATCTTAGTAGAGTAGAATTAGTTATCTACATCTTTCATAACTCCAAGGCCTTCATAGGTGTCAAGGGTCCTTCCTTCCTTTGTCAGAGTTGTCTTGCCTTCTTTCAGGACTTATCTTCAAAGTATCTTGTCAGATAGTGATTCTTGGTGATCATGGTGTTCTTCACATGCTTGATCTCTTTCTTCAATTGCTTCTCTTTGGATAAATTGGTCAACCACCTTATGCTCCTTGTGAGAGCACTTATTAATTGCTTGCTTCCTGGACTAGTCATCATTTCTTCTTGCTTCTTAGTCAGCAACTTATACTCCTTATGTGAGCATATCCTTTTGTTGACCTTTATTACATTGTAGTACATGCCTTCGAGCCTGTCATTGGTGAAAGAGATTATTTCCTACTTGATCATGTTATAGAACTATTCCCATGACTCAATAATATACAAATGATAACATGACTAAACTTTGATGCATACATACCTCATCTTTATTCTCCTTTGATCATCTTAGCTTCATTTGGTTGTCCTTGGTGTGGCCCTTCTTGCTTCATCTTAGCTTGCTTGCATATCATCCTTTTCTTGAATCCCATGAATAGGATTCCCAATGAGACATCTGCTTTGGCTCATGAACCTTCTTTTGAAGATTCCATCATAGGATCTTAAAGAACCTTGCCTTGCAAATGTTTATTTTCTTTTGATGATGGAGGTATTCTAAGATGCTTAATCATGATCAATTTTCTTTCATCATGGATGAGGTCCTATACTAGGTATTCTCCGTCTACATGAATATCGTGAGCTATATCTACCATGCTCCTATATTCTATAATATATTTCTAACCATGCATTTTGTTCTCATTATAAATGCTACTTCTTCATGAGTATCTAGAACTCTATGTACTTCATGCTTCTAGATCCTAGAAGATGTTTTTAGCCATGCAATTTTATTGTATTCCTACATGCTCCTATCCTACTCAAAACCTTGAAAGAAGACTTGAAGTGAAGAGTTTTACTTAGTCATAGTAGAGATCTGTAGGAACTTCCTTCTTTTGCTTTGTTTCTTCTTCTTTCACCTTTTGAGTCATGTGAGAGTATTCCTTCTTTATTTTGTTGTTGTTGTCATTCTTAAGCTTAGGACAATTCCTTTTGTAGTGTCCATATTCTTGGAATCAATAGCATTGGGTTTTGGACATGTCTTTGTTGTTTGTTCTTCGTGGACAAAATTTTCCAAATTTTCCCTTTCTCTTGGCCATGGTAGCAAATGTTTGCTCCTTTGATCCCACATCTTCCTTTGCTTTAAGTCCGGTTTCCTCTTTCTTACATAGAGACCAAATTTCACTGAGTGTGGTTGCTTCCTTCCTAGCATATATGATTGATGTGAAGTTGCCCCAATCCTCAGGTAGAGCATTGAGTACTACAGTTGTCATTTCTCTGTCAGAAGTGACTTCCCTAAGATCTTGAAGTTGATCCCTCATATTGGAGATCTTCATGAAGTAGGGATCTATTCCTTCCTTGGATATCTTCATCTTGTATAATTCATTTCTTAGAGATATCACTTCTCCGGCTATGGATACCGAGAATAACTCTACTAGCTTATCATAAATTTATTTTGATGTTTCAAATTTGGAGACATAAGGAATAAGAGAGTCCTTTATAGATTCTATTAGAATCCTTTGAAATCTTGTCTCATCCTTATTGTACTTGTCTAAGAACTAGGTTTATTCCTTAACAAGGATAATGATATTCCCTTTGACATGTTCTACAAGTTCATTCTCTTTGATAAGTAAATCAGTCCTCTCCTTCCATGAAAGAAAGTTATTGGTACCTACCAATTTGTTGCTTTCATCGCAAAAATACATTGATGTATATTCAGAAGGGGACATATACTTGCTATATTTTTGAGATGTAGTGGATTTTATTTCTCCTTGAAGACTTGATGGCTTGTGTTGGTGGCTAGATTTGCATACTTTTACTCACCCTTTTTACTGTGTTATTTTATCCATTTCACGCCTATAGTGGTTAATCAATATCTTAAATTGCATAGGTATACCTTTCTTCATGTCTTTATGAATTATTGGTCAATGAAGCATATTTTTAGGGACTTATTACCTAAGTGAATTGCTAATTCAGTTATTTCTGCAGATTTAAAGGGAGAATGACGAGGATCGTGATTCACTAAATTATGCCATCAAAATGGCAACGCTATTCCTGAATACTGGCTGCAATGGTGAATTAAACCTTCGATTAAAACACTGCTATCTTTTAACATTTTGTATCTTTCTGAAAACCACCATGTAATTAAGGGAAAATAGTGTTGTAATTCTAGGAGTTGTATCATTGACAAATTGTATAAAGTAGAGTTGTGGACTGTGAACGCCAACACTGTTAAGAGTCATTAAGGTTACAAGAGAATACTCTAAATTTGAGTCTGTAACAACATAATTGTAATATTTATTTAATTAATGACAAGTTGCGTTAGGCCAGGAGGTAAATCCTCAAATGAATTGTGTTTATTCATTAAGATTACTCATGGTTATATACATGAGGGAGTGACTCTTGGGCTTCACATCCCGAGGGATCTTTATTTTCCACTATTTATTATTTACATTATTTACAAGTGTTCACTCAATCCCAATGATTAGATGTCAACATTCCCCCCCTTAATCTGAAGGGATGTTAGTGAGTCCAAGCATCATTCCGAATCTTTCAAGCTTTTCTCTTCCAAGAACTTTGGTGAAGATGTCTGCAATCTTCTCATTATTGGAACAATGGCTTAGATGGATTGTCTTGGCCTCAACATGATGTCGAATCATATGGTATTTTGTATTGATGTGCTTCGTTAGATCATGTAATTTTGGGTTCTGTTGTGCTATACAACAACCCTCCCCATTTCAAAATTTTTATCCAAAACTTTAACAAGAAATGGGTCCCCTTTTTAAGAATTGGTGTTAGGCCCCTATACTACTAGTGTAACCCCTTATTGTTATTAGTATAACCCACTTATTATATTGATGTACCCATGTAGTGCCCATATTGTTACTATTGTGCCCCATAGAAGCCCACTATTGTTATTATTGTGCCCTTACATTATTATTGTTATGTCGGCTCTGATTATGTTATGACCCCTTAGACTCCTATATATAGAAAGGAGGTATTTTCATTTGTATCATCCAAGAATTGTTCATTTATGTAATGTAAAGGAGGTTGCCCCCTCGAAGAGGCTGAATTATAAGGCGTTGACCTATCCTTTCTATCTTTTCTTGAGCTGGTTTTATAACATTTGGTATCAGAGCTTTGGATTCTAGGGTTTTGCTGCTCCAAACAGGTCATCGTGGAATTTTCACTATAACTTTTTTTCTGTGACATTTCAGAAGTCGCAAAAAAAACCCATTTGAGAAGAAATCACGCTGAACCTTGGGACTGAATTTTAGAGCTTTTCGTGTGATATTTGTGGAGATATGATCTGAGGAATTTGGTCTTTTCCAGACTCCTGAATTACATTCAAAACAGGTGACCTAGGGAAAATCGTCATAACTTTCTCTCCGGGGATTGGATTGAAATTTCATAATAAGGTACAGAAAGAGGACGGAATATAGTTTCTTTTATGCATTTTTCAGATCCAAAGGTTGAAACAGTGACTCTTGGCACGTCATACAAGTTCGCTCTACTGAACTAGTCTATAATCAAGTCATCTTGGGAGATTGAGCATAACTGTTTCTTGGAGAATCCAATTTGGATCAGACTAGTGGCATTGGAAAGAGGACACAGAGGGCTACTATAGGTCACAATTTCAGAACTTAAAGATCCAAAAGTACAGAGTTACAGTTGTTTCAAGGTCGAGCTCCTAAAATCAAGAAAAAGCAAGATGAGGAAGTTTGATGGCAAGGATCCGGTAAATTGGATACTTCAGATGGAGAAATATTTTAATCTACATGGTGTACAACTATTACAAAAGGTATGTATTGCATCTTCATATTTAGAACCAGATCAATTTTTATGGTACAAAGCGCTTTGTTCTCGTAAACAACTTGTTATGTGGTCAATTTTCACGGAGGAAATGATAGCACATTATGAGGGTACAAAGAGCAACTCCTTCTTTAGAGCAACACCACAACAATTGGAAAGAGTAAAAGGGCTTTGTGACATAGTGGAAAGAAAAATTATGGAAACCAGGAAGTGTACCCCTCACAACTATAAAGATGAAAGTGTTGTTTCTCCTAGCCTTCCACAACCTACAAGGGTTACACCACAACAATTGGAAGAAAAAAGAGAAAAAGGGCTTTGTTACAATTGTGATAGCAAATGCACTAAAGGTCATAAGTGTGCTGAGAAGAAATTATTTTAAATAGAATATGAAGAGGAGGAAGATAAGGATCAAGAAACAACAAAAGAAGAAGATATATGTCATGACCTCACCCCAGAGAAAGAAGAAATGAATCAGACCATATCTTGTAAAGCATTGGCAAGAATTACCACTCCTCAAACTCTCAAGATAGAAGGACATATCAAGAAGAAAAAGGTGCAAGAGGTGAAAGACCACATCGAGAAAAAAGAAATGAATCCAACCATATCTTGTAATTCATTGTTTGAGATTACCACTCCTCAAACTATCAAGATAGAAGGACATATAAAGAAGAAAAATGTTCAAGAAGTGAAAGATCACATCGAGCATCAAGAAATGAATCCGACCATATCTTGTAAAGGATTGGAAGAAATTACCACTCCTCAATCTCTAGAGATAGAAGGACATATCAAGAAGAAAAAGGTTCAAGCAGCAAAGGATCACATCGAGCATCAACAACAAGTTCTCCAACTTTTAAAGGATAACGCCACCTCGGTGCAAAACCAAACGAAAAAACAGGTAGATCAACATCGTAGCGAAAAATGTTTTGATGTAGGTGATTGGGTATTTTTACTGCTACATCTCAAGCAAGCTATTTATGAGACGGAAATGTTGGCAATACTACATGCACTTAGAAAATGGTGACCTTACCGAATGGGAAGACTCTTCAAGGATGAGGATGTGGAAGCATTGTTTTGTGCTATTTATATTATCCAACCAGATTGGATAAACGAAGCAAGGGATGAATGGAAGAAGGACGAAGAAGTATGGCCACTTATTCAAAAGTTGCAAAAGATCCCAATTCAAACAATATTGCCAGAAATTGAAGAGGAAAGAAAAATCATATTAGAACCAGGAGCAGTCACAGAAACAGGAAACCGATAGCTACGAAGTCAATCAATTTCAGAGTATCTCATCAAGTGGAAGAACTTACCCACTGGATATTCCACATGGGAGGACAAGAATTTTATACAGAAGCATCAGGAACTACTCAAGCGTTGAGGACAATGCCTTTTGAAGGAGAGGGGCATGTTAGGCCCCTATACTACTAGTGTAACCCCTTATTGTTATTAGTATAACCCACTTATTATATTGATGTACCCATGTAGTGCCCATATTGTTACTATTGTGCCCCATAAAAGCCCATTATTGTTATTATTGTGCCCTTACATTATTATTGTTATGTCGGCTCTGATTATGTTATGACCCCTTAGACTCCTATATATAGAAAGGAGGTCTTTTCATTTGTATCATCCAAGAATTGTTCATTTATGTAATGTAAAGGAGGTTTCCCCCTCGAAGAGGCTGAATTCTAAGGCGTTGACCTATCTTTTCTATCTTTTCTTGAGCTGGTTTCATAACACTTGGTTAAAATCAATAATTCAATAATAATCGCAAGCTTTGATTTAACCACATAACACATGAAAGTCCTTGTGAAAAGGTCCGATCCGATATAAATATCAACCAAGACCTTTTTGTAAAACAAATGTAAAATAATATGTCGCATCCTTTATTTAAAGATAGCCTTAAAAGGCTCTCATTGGCAAATCTCCAATGCTATAATTCTATCGGAAAGTGCAAATCGCAAGTCATCAAGGAACCATTACAATAGTCCACTCAAATCTCCCAATGCGATAATCCGATCGCAATCGGCCGTCATAATTGTAATTGCCGATTTGTAATTGCCAATGCAATTTCATTAAAAGCGCACTTTTTGATAAAAGGTTGTTAAATGAATGTTTGCAGGTTTAAACCTTAAATCAATTATAAATGAAAAACAAAGGATTTATTGATTATCCCGCCTTCTCATAATAACTCACTTTTATCACAATCAGAGCTATGTATGGAAACAACTAAAGCTTAACTGTTGTGCCTCCCGATCTGCGATATGCGATTTTCGCTAATTGCTGATCAGGAAAGCCAAGAGATCTACTTTAAAAGATTGTTACTAATATGTACGATGCAACATATCATTATGACATTTAAGTATAACGATTGTTGGTTACAGAAGTCATTAATAAAGAAGTTAAGGTTGAATCCTTCAAGGATTTCATCTATGGTAATATTTGAGTTCGTATTGCTTATCACGCTTGAATTACCATTAATCCTTTTATTCTGTGTTGGCTTTGAACAGGTTTTTCTCTATTACATTCTTTTGTTTCTTTTATAGAGCAAGTCTGAGTTGATGAATCCAGCGAAAATGACAAAGAAGTCAAAGAAACCAAAGGCCCCCGTCGTAGCCAAAGAGGAACCAGTGAAGAAGGTCTTGATATCTGATACTACCTGCCTCGGTCTAGGCAAGGCTTCATGGGAAAGTATTTACAATTTACTGGAAGCCGAGGATCCGGAAGAGATCGAAGAAGTGGAAACAACAGATTCCATGGACAAGTCAGAGAATACTCTTAAGGATTTGGCTAGCTCCTATCTTCATAGAATAGCAGCTCGTGCCAAATTTTTACCCTATAATGACTTGGTTAGATGGGTTATTGAAAGCATCAATATTACAGACAGAACTTTCTTTACAGTTGATGGAAGAATGTTCGGGTCGTTAAGAGCAGAAGATTTCAAAAGAATGTACCATTTGCCTGAACTGTAGAAGTGATATAACAAAGCATTTCTGGTGGCTTTCGCCAAAGAAAACGCCATCGAATCGGACCCTATCAGACAATGGAGGCATTTTCTGACTAAGCACAAGCATGAATCATTAGGTATGTACTTCGTAGACTCATTGGCATCTCCTTACTGTTATGCTAGTGCTATGATGTGTAGACTCTTTGGAGTCCATGATTCTGCCAAATTTTCTATAGAGATGGTACATTTAATGGAGGATGCAATTAATTCCTATATCATGGATTGGGCGACCATTTTGTCTGATAAAATGGCCAACCAAATACTTGATTATAGGAAAAACAAGTTCGTGACTACCCGGGTGGTAGAGGGAATTACTCCCCTAGGGATTTTTGGGTGAAACCCTAGCAGACTGAAAGTTGTCTATTCAAAGAAACATGCATTCATACAGCCATTATGCTATTGTAAGCAAATTCTATGATAAGGGTATGTACCTTCGGTCCTACGTTTGAGAAGGCCTTTAGGGTCCAAACCCTTCTTGGAGTTCCCTTCTTCTCTTTTGTCCTACAAAACAACCAATTCAAAGAACACAGCAGTACATGGACAAAAACTTATAAAGAAACTATCTTCATGTTATAAAGAAAGTGTTAACACCTAGGTTGTTCCCTTTGACTCCTTAGGGAATACGGCCGGGGTAACCACTAACCAAGCTTTGGATTACAGGTTCTAGCCAACCTGTAATCAGAGAGGGCTCTCTCTTTTAGTTTTTAATTTTTGTTCTTGAGGATTTTAGGCTAGTTATGAGGTGGGAGTTTTGATTTAAATTTTGGTTGAATGATGTCTTCCAGTAGCTAAGATGAGATCTTCAGAGAGTTTCAGTCCATTGGGCAATGGAGTCTGTGATTATGTGTTGTTTGAGGTATTGAGTAAGATTGCTAAAACTGCAGGGCCATTTAGATATGTCATGTAACAAACTTAAAATTGTGATGATGAAATATGATTAGCCAGTGAAAGGCAACTAAGAGTTTTTCACTAAGCTGGTGATGTGAGAAAGAGATATATCACCCAGGAGCAGATTTGAATTCCTGAATAATAGTCACTATGAAGTTTTAGTCTGAAGGTGAAGCAATTAAGAATTACACTTTCATAACTAATACTTAGAGGAAAACATTCATAACAACATAGATTGAGTTCAGGGTATTCAATGAACAAATCCTGAAACTATTCTTTTTCTGTGCTATTAAACTGTGAAATATAGAGCATGAATGGATTATGAAAGAATGAAATACATAACAAACGAGTTCAGGAAAACTTATTGTGCAATGAAATATACAGGAATCCTGTAGCAGTAAGCCATCACACCACAACACATCAAACAACTCAGAACTTTGGAAATTCCATCAGATCCCTGTATTAAAACTCTGAAATTTACAGCATAGATTCTTTAGAAGAGAAAATCAACAACAACTGCAAGCTTATGCAAGAGGAAATATATACAATCAGTTTTTACAAAATATCTGAACGCTGAGTCATTTACTCAATAACTGCGTTCACCAACTTTCAGAATAGCAGATAAGAAAGTTATTGCTGTCTTAAATTTACAATGAATACCCTTCAGTTCTGTCAGAAACCTTTTTGACTTTTGGAGGCCACTGAGTCGGTTGAGCGCTCTGCATTAATTCTGAATGATATGCCTTTATGGCTCTGTCGTGCTGTAGCTTTCTCGGCCCTGTCATCCACATCTGTCAGTGTTGCTTTAGTGGCCGAATGGGTTTGCTGAGTTGGCTCAGTCCACTCTTCTCCAGTGATAGTAAATATGTCAACTATCTGAACCTGTTGATTTGTATTTTGATGTAAAAATTTGATGAAGACCTGTTTGTTCACAGCAATGTCTGTATCATGCTGGTCCACCATTCCTGTGTAGGCAACTGATGTCTCAAAATTGTGCCTAGTGTTTCATCTGCCTCAGTATATTTGTAGTAATTAGGAGGCACTTCAAACAGATGTCTGATTTCATTCATGATAAAAAATAAATTTTCTATTTTCTCATAGAGGCTCTGCCCAGATGCAGGCCCTGCTTCCTCTGGGGTACTTGATCCTGCAGTGATCTGGTTTGTGGCAAATGTATTCACCCTTTTTGCATAGTTTTCATGGGACAACAACCTACCTGCACTGTTTAGTAGGCTGGGAAGGCCTCTGCTATGCAATGCTGTGAATTTATCTGTGAACTTGTTTACTTCTGTTTGCATTTCCTGGCACCTTCTATCCAATGTCTGCACCATATTTCTCAACATGAGGACCCTCTTTATCAGTAAGATGGTGTCAGTTCTATTGGTGATTCCTATTGCTTCCAGCTAAGGGCCTGTGCGGTTATTGAGGACATTGATCATTCTACTGGCTATCTCAGGCATAGTGCCTAGAGATGCCCTTGCCCTTTGGCTTTCCTTATGTGCCCTGCTTATGAGCTCCATGTGCTCGTGAATGGTTTCTATGTACTGCCATTGATCTGTTATTGATTGACCAATATTGGCCCACAAAACTTTCTTGATCTCAGCCACAACCTTGTCAAGGGAGAGCTCTTTCTCCAGTTCTTTTATCTTCTTCTCCAGAGCTCTAACTTCCCTTGTTCTTTCAGCGACAGTTTGCTTTGATTTGTCATATTTTTCATTAACTGTGGCCAATTTCTCCTTGGCTTCATTTAGCTCTGCCATCTGGGCCTCTAGAACTTGAATCTCCTTCATCATTTTCTGCATATCAAGGCTCGGAGCCTGTTCTGAGGTTGTTGCTGGTGCTGATGTTGATGGACCTGTTTCAGCTGTCTGTCCTGTGGGAGGAGTGATGATTTGAGGAGGCTCCTCAAGGTTAATAACTTGCTGAGGGGGCTGAGATGTCTGGCCTCCCTCTTTCTGCTTCAGGGCTTCCTGTAGTGCAGCCTCTGTTTCTACTAATTTCCCTTCTGTTTGCACCAACTGTTTGTGTAGTGTTAGCAGCATGGCTGCTACATCTTGGTCCTTCCTCTGTTGAGCAACATCTTCTGTTTGAGGGTGAAGGGTTGCTGGGATTTTTACCATCTTCCTCAAAGCTGCTATGTCTGCCTCTTTTTCTTTTAGCAATGCCTGTACAGCTTTGGGATCCTTGGGATCATGCCCAAGCTCTATAATAATATCTTCCAAAGACCTGATCCTGTTGTCTTTGGCCTGAGAGGATGCCTTCTCCAATTCAAGTTGGGCAGTTGTATTATGCAGACTGTTTTGCAATTTGTGTGCAAGGAAGGTCTTGTCTGCAAGAGTTGAATAAACCATCTCACCCATTTGCTTGTGAAGCTCTATCTGGTCCATTGGGTGGATGTCTTTTGCAAGAACCTCAAGGTTGGTCCTTATATAATCTGCAGCTGACTGTGGCTGCAGCATAGTAGGCATGAAATGACTCATAGTGTTGTGGGGAAAAGTATCCGACTCGGAATGACCCTATCCCTACTCTAAGGGCGATAGTTCCTTAGCAACAACTGAAAGTAAAGCTTTGATATTTTCCTTTATGAAAGTACAGAGAAGGAAGAAAAGATTGACCAACCGATATCCTTCGCTTTTGTCGATCTTGTCTTCTCTCTTCGTCCCTTGCTCCCAGCTCCTTGTTCCCTTGCCGGCCCAGCTACACAAAGATCTGCACAAACAAGAGAGGGAAACTACAAGAAACATGTACTCATAACTGATGCATGGATTAGAGTGAATCAGATATACAAGTAAATACAATACATCAATGCAATACAAGTATATAGGAGAACATTCAAAGCTTTATTGATAGAAGTAAAAGGTTCTGAGAAGGTTACAACCATCAATGGCTCCAATCCAGCAGCACCTCCCCAGCAGCAAGAAATCTCCTCTTCACCTCTATAAAAGCAATCACCCAATAGCTCTAACTGTAAACCAACAGCACTTCCTTGCTTTGCACAAAATTCCAGCCCCCTTAGACCTCATAGAAGAGCTCTATATATAGGAGAGAAGAAGAGAGGATGAGTCAGCTTGAGACTGACATAAAGCTGCCTTGTGTCCTCTCCTTCTTCAGTTAAACTTCAGTTCTTGAGTCCACTTGGAGATCCTTGCTTACACATGGAGATCAAGTACCTCTTACTCATCACAGGGCGAATCCCTTGAACCAAGTGTCAGTTTGGAAGCTTCCTGGGCAGTTGACACCTTGCAGAATGACTGTGCCACTTGGCCAATCTCGCCCAGCACAGGTAGCCTTCATTGGAGTTGACTTTCAGCGCAGGTACAAGGAGGAGCAGTTGACATTCAGCGCAGTTGCTCAGTGGAGCAGCTGACATGATCCAAAAATAGCCTGTTTTTAAGTGTTTTCAGGTGGAGAACTGATGGGAAGTGCTGTGGTTTGCTGACCTTGTTCTTCTAGGGGTAAGAACAACATGTTTAGGGACTGAGGATCCCTGTAATTATTGACATTTCATGCTCCATGCTGCGAGGCACAAAAATGTCTATAACAGTTGCCCCCTAAAGTATGAGGCCGTTTATCGGGTGAAATGCTTTATCTAGAGGGTCCGAAGTTCATTCCAGTGCTGAGGAGGCACCCTGTAATACAATACAATACAATACATTATTTTTCATTCTGTTTTCATGATCTAGCTGAGGCGGGCATTCCCATGCTCAGCTTTATAAATACATTTTGGTACATAGAACAGACGATCGTCTGATAGTAGACTGATAATTCTCTGCTGAAATTATCATCCTTTGAATAGGATGATCATCTGCTGCAATGATGTACATGACAAATGCTTTTATATTTCCTGAATATATATCGCAGCCCGGATGGATGAAACTAGATCCGGGGTCTTCAAACTCGTTCGATCTTCACTCTAAGTACAAGTCGATCCATGTGAGAATTGCGCTGAAGTCGAACATGGAAAGACATCGCTTGATTACCGGTCAATGATGAAAACCGTTAACAAGCGCGAGAGGAATCACCGATAATGATAATGACCCTCAAGGTACTGCAGTACAATTCACGTGGCGTGAATAAAGGACTTGGCGTCGAACGCCACGCAAAATCTTCTGGTCGAAGGTCATTGATGTATACCTGTCGCCGGAAGTGAGAAACTTGCCATTGAGGCATGCAAGCTTCAAAGTACTGATGGGGGTGTTCCTAGATCAACTTCTTGGATAATGAGCTGAAGTCGACAAGAAGCGATCCGTCAAAGGAGGGCCTTAATGAATCCCACATCAATGACACGGAACGGAGCTAATGATTTTAGTGGAGGTGAAAACAAACTGTGACATATGATTCAGGGTGGCGATCATGAATGGATGAAGGATAATATATGGCAGTGGATGAGACACGGTTGACACTTTCAGAATGACCTCTCTTGAACATATAACGACACTGATGCGATGGATCGGTAGCATTACCCCAAATGTGGATGGTTTGGCGAGGACCATGGTGATGAGACCGGTGAATGAAACAACCCAACCCGATGTGGTACGGAGGAAAAGTGTCATGTTCAAGAGCGACTTGCTACCATTAAACTTTGATGTTCTCCCAATTTTTCCCCAGTCATTTCTGACCAGTACCTCTTTATTTTTGTCAAGCTTGAGGAGGATAACATATGCTTGTTCTATAACCTGCCCTTCGGGCAAGCCCATCGCTATGATTTAACGAGCTTAGCGATAGGGAAACTCGTTCTTGTCTAAAGACAAGTTTGTCGCTATTTAATGAATTTAACGAGTCTAACGACAAGGATAACTCGGTCCTTTTCATTTTTAGAGAGTCTGAAAAGGTACATAAAGTCAACTCCAGAATTCCTTTTTCGTCATCTAATCCCTTAAGTCCGAAAAAGTATAAAACAATACAGAAGGGATGGGTGTTCGGTACTTTTAACGAGCCGAACAAGACAAGCGCTCGATCTTTTTGTGCAATAATCCCTCAGGTCCAAAAAGATTAAAATTTAGAGGAGGGATAGCTCTTCCGGTCGTTTAACGAGCTGGAAGGCCAAAACTCGGCAAACTTTTCATATTTTACGAGTCAGTGAAAAGAGCTCAAAGAAGACTCGTCTTTTGAGGAACGAGTGATAAACAGGGATAGCAACTGATTCCAGGTACAGGTTGGAATTTTCCAATCACGGCAGTGTCACAAGGATGGCTAGGTGAAATCACTCTTCGCAGCTGTTTCTCAAAAGAGGTAAACACACAAATGGAGGTGAATGATCGGCCAAATGAAAAGTGGAGGTGATGGTGCACAAACACGACCAAGGCTTTTATGGCTGATGAATTTACGATCTCAAAAGGTTATTTACCGGTTCATTTTTTCTGAATGAGCTTGAACTCTGAAGGGAAGCCTGCTCATAAACTTATGTTTATTTTTTAACGAGCATGAACTATGCGCTAAAACTGCTCGGATCTTGCGTTTATTTTTTAACGAGCATGAACTATGTGCTAAAACTGCTCGATATACCAGTCATCGAATAAGAACGCCTCCTGTGAGATAGCTATTTTTTAAGGAGCTTTACCTCACGAAGCTATGCTCCAATTTTGGCAAGTTTTTACCTTTGCCCCACAGACTTTCTTCATGCAAGGTCGGAAACGGCTAATCCTACGAGTTTAAAGGGTTAGACCTACAGGTTTAAAGGGAGGACCTAAAAATTTAAAAAAATAAATAGTCGTCCCTCGCTCACATTCCAAAAGTTTGCATGCCCCCAGGTATAAAGTATAATTTCGAGATACCGCCATCTCTTACTTATTATCCGAAGAGGGTTCTATTTGCTGCCGCAAATCAATCTCTTTCTTCGGCGATGTCTATCATTGGGACTTACTCAAAGATGGTTACCCTCTGTCACAACAATATAATCTCCTTCTTTGGAGGCTGCCCCTACTTATCCTTCAAAACATTTGTTTTAATGGGTGAGGCTTGCTTTTCCCCAAAGATGGTTACTACTTGTTGCAATAAGGGAATTCCTACTTGGGCAGTGCCCACCTATTTAGACAAAGGTGAATGACTCTTTTGCCAAACACATAACTTTAACAAAAGAATATTATTCCAGAACAACCCCTCTTCCACCGCCGGACGGGGTACGGACTAGTCATATTCTTCTGCGGAGATTCTACCTTATACCCAGGGTTTCTTCTGCCCGAAGCAGACCAGGGTGCATGCCCCCTGGGTTCCAGTCTTTCTTTCCGAATCACTCGCACTCATCGGGAAGGAGGACTGGTGGTGGAGGCGAATCTTGAGTGAACAGACCATTTAGGAATGGTATTTGACTATTTGCGATGCGAGATCCCGGAAACGAAAGTTGGTCTACGAGCTTGACCACCCTTCCTTCGTGTGGAAAACACATTACTCTAAAGAGTGAGGAGACTATCGCTCCCATGCAATAAATATAGTCACGTCCAAGGAGTAGGTTATAATCCAAGGGTCCCTGGACGACCATCACGTTCAAATTGACGGTCTTCCCTTTCAATGTAACAGGCACATTGGGGAGGATTCCTAATGGTCGACTGGTTCCTTTATCAAAACCTGAGAGATTTCTTAACTCAGGTAAAAGCGCCGGAGAACCCAGTGCTTTCCAAGCAACAGAGGAAAGGATACTCACAGACGCCCCCTCATCAATGATAGTACCAGCCATAACCATTCTATAGATCTGGACAATGATTCTGAATGGTATACTGGCTGGTAACCGGGGTCTGCCTAGTTGATTCCAATCAAAGGATACAACCAGGTTGCTTGGTGGTGGGACCGAATATACGGCCGGGTATGACCCTGATGATGTTCCTTCCTACGATAAAGGAATGGGCGCATTGCCCTGACGCTCATCAGAGTCGGTGCTAATGAAAAGAACCTGGATGGTGTCATCCTTATTCTCTTCAGTGAGGGTGTCGCATGAAGATGACTCTTCGGCGACGGTGTCATTTGAAGATGGGTCTTCAATGACAGAGTCATTGGACGATGAAACCTCTGAAGGGAGAACCGGGTCAACTGCCGTTTCGACCTTTAGACTCTCGTCTAGTCTGGAATCAGCAGGTTCATTCTCAATGACCGACACTTCAGCTGACCACTTGGGCGGGTCAACTGGATTTTCAACTATCAAGGGATTAGGCGCGAGTTTTTGGTATCCAGGAGGAAGTCGTAACGGTGAAACCGGACGATCTTCCAAAACTCTCTTGGCCTCATCTAAGAATGGACATTTGTGGATGGCATGCTTGCCTTCACACAATACACAGGGTGATCTTGGTCTCCCTCTTCGTCCTTCACTCTCGCTAGTTGACGGACTGCAATCAACATGACTATCAGAGGTTGATGCTACCGGATTGTGCAACCTCGGGGACCAGTCCCTTAGTATACGGGGAATACAAGGACAATCACGATGGAAGTGGGTCCCTTTGCAAATGACACATGGCGATTTAGGCCCGGTCGGTGCAGTGTGTGGGTTTTTGTCAGCTGTCTTTTGCTTGCCCCCAGCTGCCTTCGCCATAGGCTCCTTCTGCTTCTTTTCTTTCTTCTTCTTTTCCTTCTTCTCCTTGGGAGGTTGACTTTTGCCAGCTCTACCTTGCGAAGATGAAGGATCAGAGGAAGTATTGTAAGAAGTGGAAGGCTGGTGGGTAGTTCTAGACTGTTCTGACTGTTGATTCGACTGCTCAGGATTAGTGGCGATCTGGACTACATTAGTTGAAAAGAGCCATACAGGTAGGCCAATTGTCAATCTTGGAAGTGACAATGTCGCCATATGAGGCGCACCAACATCTCCCCAAGAGGAGAAGGGATTTGGACTTCCGCCAAGATTGCCTCCTTGGTTGGTGGGCTCCATACTTTTCAACTGAAAGATCAACGTGGGAATAACAGGTGATTTTGTTCCGCTTAAAATAAATTTTATTAACGATGCTTTTAGACACAAACTTGCTTTTTCATGTTTCAAGAGTCGAGAAAAAGCTAAAGATGACTCTAGTCGCCTTCGATGTATTAACGAGCCCGAAGTGACAAATGCTCGGTTGGACTTTTTCAGTTATAGAGTTTGAAAAAGGCCAAAAGAAACTGCTCTGGAGATCTAGGCAGAGGGTGTGCCAAACCTTTCGCGAAACCACAGAATACGTTTTACGGTACGGGTGGTCGATCTTCGTGAATGCTGTGTTCACTGCATCGCGATCAGTAGGGCGGTCGACACGGCTTCCTATGGATAAAGGATAATTGCCTATAGGGGTCTCCCAATATATACTCGACGGTACATGGGAGCACAAGTCCGTATTAGTGCCACCGACTCTCAGGAGGAATCACCCACCTTCGTAGAGATCGACAGTCACTATGTTTAACGACGCCGGAACACGTCTCTACCTAGACCTCTAGATGTTTGCGTTATGTTACAAAGCGTTGTTATGTAAATTGGATTTATTTTAATGTTGATCTTGCTTAGCAGTTTGCCTTTAAGGATCACCACGAGATGTATATATACAACTTCCTAAATGCAATCTAAGATGAGAAGCAAAACTTTTCAATCTTTCAACTTTGAAAACCTTAATCTACTGAGGGAAAAGAAAGAGATCAACTTTTCTCACAGATCATAGAACACACACTAAATGCACTTTTTTCCTAAATCAACAAACTGTCAATAATGCACATGCACAATGCAGATATTTCTTTTCTTTATCCTTAATGTTGATGTAAGACAAAAAGGAAACTGTTGTATAACTTTGAATCTAATTTCAAGCGAGAATAAACAAGCTTGTCCAAAATCAAAAGACACCTTAAGATCGACTTGTTTAGACACTGGAAATGCATAGATTCAAACCATAAAATGAAAAACAAACAAACTCAAACAGCCATGAACAGTAATAAAACTAGCTCTTAAGATCTCAAAGACACTTTTACAGTTCAGGATCTAAGAGGCCACAGCTATACTGGTTTGCTTTTCACAATGGGAAACTGTAACTGAAGTAAGAAATACTAAAAGAACAATCACAGTTTCATCACACAACTGAGGCGGAATAATGTCAAGGAAAGTTGGTTTACAGCAAGTACAAATGACAAGCAATCAGCAGCAAAACAACAGTGAAAACAGGGCTAAGACACAGTGGGAAACCTCAGGAAGACATAGCCTAACTGGATCAGCGCAGGCTCTGGTCTGTCAAATTGACTCTCAGCGCAGTTCCCGAAGGGAGTACCTGCGCTGAAATGCAGACTGCCTGTGGACAGCCTGCACTGAGACACGAGAGTTGCGTTTACAAGGATTTCCGGGTCATAAAAAGCTCAAAAATTCACTGTTTTTGCTGAAATAAAAAGCTATAGGTCAAGTACAAGCTAAGGGATGATCAAGAGGATGAAAAGCTATCACAAAGAGCACAAGAGTCTTTTGTAGATCAGCTCTTCAAATCATGAATCTGCTCAGAAAATGAGCAAGAGTAGCAGCCCCTCTACTTCGCTTTTGATATAGTCAAAAGCTTTTCGATTTGGTACTCTTTTCTTCAGGAAATGAATAGCAAAGATACTACAAACACCAACAAGATACTAGGCTCCCCAGCGGAGTCGCCAGTTTGTTGTGGGGAAAAGTATCCGACTCGGAATGACCCTATCCCTACTCTAAGGGCGATAGTTCCTTAGCAACAACTGAAAGTAAAGCTTTGATATTTTCCTTTATGAAAGTACAGAGAAGGAAGAAAAGATTGACCAACCGATATCCTTCGCTTTTGTCGATCTTGTCTTCTCTCTTCGTCCCTTGCTCCCAGCTCCTTGTTCCCTTGCCGGCCCAGCTACACAAAGATCCTGCACAAACAAGAGAGGGAAACTACAAGAAACATGTACTCATAACTGATGCATGGATTAGAGTGAATCAGATATACAAGTAAATACAATACATCAATGCAATACAAGTATATAGGAGAACATTCAAAGCTTTATTGATAGAAGTAAAAGGTTCTGAGAAGGTTACAACCATCAATGGCTCCAATCCAGCAGCACCTCCCCAGCAGCAAGAAATCTCCTCTTCACCTCTATAAAAGCAATCACCCAATAGCTCTAACTGTAAACCAACAGCACTTCCTTGCTTTGCACAAAATTCCAGCCCCCTTAGACCTCATAGAAGAGCTCTATATATAGGAGAGAAGAAGAGAGGATGAGTCAGCTTGAGACTGACATAAAGCTGCCTTGTGTCCTCTCCTTCTTCAGTTAAACTTCAGTTCTTGAGTCCACTTGGAGATCCTTGCTTACACATGGAGATCAAGTACCTCTTACTCATCACAGGGCGAATCCCTTGAACCAAGTGTCAGTTTGGAAGCTTCCTGGGCAGTTGACACCTTGCAGAATGACTGTGCCACTTGGCCAATCTCGCCCAGCGCAGGTAGCCTTCATTGGAGTTGACTTTCAGCGCAGGTACAAGGAGGAGCAGTTGACATTCAGCGCAGTTGCTCAGTGGAGCAGCTGACATGATCCAAAAATAGCCTGTTTTTAAGTGTTTTCAGGTGGAGAACTGATGGGAAGTGCTGTGGTTTGCTGACCTTGTTCTTCTAGGGGTAAGAACAACATGTTTAGGGACTGAGGATCCCTGTAATTATTGACATTTCATGCTCCATGCTGCGAGGCACAAAAATGTCTATAACACATAGTCATTTCCCCCTCTATTATGTCATATGCCGACATAAGCCTCTGCTGGTTTGTGGGAGCCATTTTGAGCAAGTGATTATACAACTAAAGTCTAACTGACTCATTTCTCTTCTTGATATCAATGAATTGTTGTTTTATGCCAGATTCAGCCCTCCTTTGCTGACTTGAGGAGCTGACCTCTCCTCCAATTGTTCTTTCTTGTTCCTGCTGAAAGGAACTGGCAGATGCTTCCATACTAGGGGGGCCCATACCCAAGGATTGCCCAATAGGCATCTCTTCTTCAGAAAGGGGATTTATTCTTTGCCTCTTCTCCCCTTGTTGATTTGTTGATGTGGTGAGGGGAGTTTCTTGCTCTCTATCCCTCTTCCTGCTTCTCTCCTCATTTAATGGAGTTTGGAGCACTGAGGTCTCCACTATTGTTTCCTGCCTTGGAGGCACACTTTCTTGAGCCTGCTGCTCTGTAGATATGGGAGCTTCAGCCATTTCTTCTTGCTGTTTGGGCTGCTCCTTCTGCTGTTCTGCTGTAGGGGGTGGCAGTTCCTGTTCCATCTCTTTTTCTTTACCTTTGCTGGCTGCCTGAGGAGTAGTTTTAGCTGCCTATTGGGGGGCTGTAGAGGATGAGGCAGCTGGTCCAAGTTGCACTTGATAAGAGGAGGAAACCTGCCCACAATTTTCCAAGTCAGCCTCTTTCTCAAGATTCTTTGCTTCTTTTTGTAGAATTTCCTCTTTTTTACTTGCTTCTTCTAATGTGCCCTCTTTCCATCCTAACAGATTGGCATATTTTTCAATGTGGGGCAGCCTGACATGATCATAGCTAGCCAATTTATACTTGACCCTTCTAAGGCTAATAAAGTGATTTGGATCGTAGGGTATCCAGAGGAAACTAGTTTGCAATCCAAGGCGTTGCAGGATCTTGTCTGCTTCTTGCCATGCCTCTTCTCTTTTATTATAAATGAATGGGCCTAGCTGATTTTTGACCTTTAGCTGTGCCTTCTTGTTTTTGCTGTGGAAATGGACCATGTCTGCATTTCCAAACTGCCTGAAATACTCTAAGGCAAAGAGTCTCATAGGGACATATCTTGGCAGCCTATATGGGGCTAGCTCACAACCATATATTCTAATCACTGTATGGTTTTGGTAAAAGTACCAATCCCCAATGTTGTAGGCTTTTGAGAGCTGGAGAATCCTTTGCATCTCATCTGTTAATCTTGGAGGAGGGGCACTCAACAGCAAGGACATGGCTGGATGGATGAACAGGTCAATGAATTCACAGTAGTTGTATGGTGAAAAACATATCAGATGGAAAACTGAGGACCAAAACACTACAGACCTTGGGTTCCCTTGTGCATCAAGCTTCTTGAGAGTAATAGGGAAGCTATCAGGTTGATAGAATAGAAACAGGTGATAGATATAAGAAGTATACTTAAATATCCTCTCCCTCTCTATATTCATCAATTGCTCATGAATCTTATTGGCAATGTAGGCAACATAATCATAATGAACAGCAGGAGGCTTTCCAGGGGAAAAGATGGACAGCATGGCCAGAATGGTTTCATCAACATGCTCAGATGTTTTGTATCCCAGGACATAACTGATCATATCCACAAGCAGTTTTCCCAACTCATTTAGGTATGCATTTCCAATAGGGGGATACCTCACAGTTTCAGAGCCTGATTGAATGAACAATTGATTGATTTTTACAATTTGGGCACTGGACAGCTTACCTCCTTCCTTTATCAAATCCATGATGGAGAGGGGAGTCAATGGCCTTAAAGAATGAAAGTGTAGCATTTCATTTATAGCCTCAGGGGTAACATGGAACAAAACTGAGCCTGAGGAATTGAGGACAGCTCTCTGACAGGGGTCATAGTTGGCACTGCATCTGTGTATCAAGTCTGGGAGGATATTGACTTGAGGAAGATTGAAAATGGGCAAATTGGAGTCCCAAATCCCTAGGATATCATTACCACTGAGATGCTTGGCTTTAAGGTCATTGATTACATGAATGTTATATTTGGTGTCCATTGAGAGCACTTCTGCCATTTGGTAATCTCTGTCAGCCAGGGCCTGCCACTCTAGCTCTCTTTGTGGGGCATTAAGAGGTGCAATATCCAATGCAACTGGAGTTTCCATGGTGTTTCTACTTTGAATTGTATTTGATCTTGTTTTTCTGGGCGCAACGATACAGAGCAATGAATTCTGCAAAAGCAAGGCAATTTACAGAGGAGACAGGGTGAATTATGGTGAAAACAAGTTGGAAGGCTCCTGAGAAAAGTTTAATGAGCAAGTACTGGGATTTAAGAGTGGTTTTCCCGGTGAGCTAGTGCAGCAGAGGTTTTAGTTTGCGAATGCGCAAACTGACTGTAAATTGATGGAAATTTGGCTCAATGTGGACTTCTGTAGGTGAATTCGACCTTATAGCTGAAGATAGATGGTGGTCACCGAGGATTTGTTGGTAATTACAGTGATTTCTCTCTCTTTACTCACTTGTTTTGGTGAATTATACAAAAAACCAGGCGCGGAGGGGAAACTTGGAGAAATACCTGGTGAACTCTGGCAATGGTGGCAAATGCAGGTGAATTGAGGGCGCCCACGGTCTTTAAATCGATTTCTGCAGGTTGGTGACGAAATGGTCGTAAATTTCATGCAGAGAGCACAATAGTTCTTTTGGTGAAAATATGAGAAAAACACAAATTTTGGCGAAAATATGGACATTTTGGGCTTTTGGCGCGTTTTTTGGATGACGTCAGCATGACGTCATCGGGTGGGGTCGGGTACGGCAGGGTGACGTGGTGGCCTGTGAGTGGTCCACGGGGACTGGTGAGGTGGCGGACAGAGTGGAGCAGTGGCAGGCTTGGCGCTGATGCGGGGCCGACTTGGCATGACGTGGGCGTGACGCGGGCAGGCGGTAAACCAAAGCGGTAAGTGGTTCCATCGGACCGCTTATGGTACGGGGGCGGTATTGGCAGGCGGCCTCCCGATACGATTTGGGAGCGACGCGTGGCCGAGCCCTGACGTCACCCTCTGACATTTTTCGGGTGCTATCGTCCGGACATCGGGGGCGGCCCGATATTGATATGGGCCGTCGGATGGGAAAGCCCAGATCCAACAATTGACAGGTTATAAATATGGTAGGACGATACGGCAGCGGGCGAGCAATAAATTATTATATTTCTGGAAATGCGCGCCAGGGCGGAACTTTAGACTTCGGCGGTTTTTTGGGTTTTTCAGTGTTTGTTTATTGTGAAATGCGCTTTGTAGCCAAAACTTTGGATAAGCGGCAAAAGTGGGTTTTTACAATGTTTCTGCAAAAGTGGGGTTAGGGTTATAAATCAAGGGGATCTTGATTTAATCCCAAGACACTATATTAGCGCAGTTTGGCCTTAGCGCTTTGATTTCTTTGTATTTCAACCCTTTAGGAATATTAGGCTATATTGCTTAGGGGAAAGGGAATATACATATTTTTTGGGGTTTTTATACACAATAGTGCTATAGTAATAGGGAAAGGGGAACATAGGGAATTAAGCATAGATAGAGTTAGTAGTTAATGTGGGATGGAAGATATGGAGAAGAGGGAGCAAAGACTAAGTTTTATAGGAAATAAACTTAGTTAGGAGAGTAGATCAAAATGAAAAAGATTTTTACACAGGAAATGTGGCTCTTTATGGAACAAGGATCAATCAATGAGTTTGTTTCCTCTCATGAACAAAGGTGGTATTGGGATGTTAGCAAAGAGTGTGATGGGGAATGATTGGGAAGTTAGATATGCTTCATTTTGCTGCTACAAAACTGCTGAATAGGAGGATCTGCACTGGCCACCATGTGTTTCCTTTGCTTAGGCCAGTGATATGAAAGAAATCATGCTTCTGCAACCCCATCTACCTACCCACTCTATTGCCTAGCATTTTTTGTTACTTCAAAGAGGGTGCACTTAGACTTGCAAACCCTTATGTGCCTTTTCTTTTCCTTTGGCTTTTTCTTTTGATTTTCTATCTAAGGCTAGCCTTATTACTTCCAAGGCCCCAGATTAAACAGTTGGGAACCTTCATTCTCTACCTAGCTACTTATCTGCCAAGATTGAACAGTTTGGACAAACTTCTTTCTCTAGTCTACAACAATAAATTGAAATATGGCATGACCCAGCTTAGACTGTTGGATCACCCATTCAAAAGTAGGACAACATCAACCAACTGTAGATATGTGTTTTCCACAAAAATATGAGATCTTTGCATCACCAAAGTAGATCATATTGGCACTTCCCCTGCCAATCATGAAAAATGAAACCTATTGGTATAGGTAGCTAACAGAAAGGAAGTTAGTTATGAAATCCAAACAACCATTTACACATGAATTCAAAACATGAATATCATTAACATAAAGAAGATTCGTTTCGGGAACCAAGACACGTGTTTCTTTTATTATAGACAAATAAAGTACATAAAAAGGAATATGTTCACCTGAGTCACCTTCAGCAGGCTCCAAACAAAGCTTCCTTCCGGATCCATTCCAGCCTCAAGCCTCTAACAAAACTCCTTCCATGACTCTCTCCATGATGTCATAAATGGTGGATGAACATCAACACACAAGGAAACCAAGGTTTCCTGTACAAAATGGGGGAAGTGCAGAAGGCACAAGGGACTTCAGACCTGGTCAAGGGAAAAATCTCAGCATAATAACCTTTCTCTCTCTTCTCCCTCTTTAGGCCTTCCCTTTGAGGTCTTTTTATACCATCTCCAAAGTAGTCTTTTTTAGTTAAGAGGAATGAGTCTTCAACGCTTAAGTCATGGCGGGACTACAGAGGACTCCCAAGCCTACTCAAATCAGAGCAGCATGGGCAACAAATGTTAGTGAGGTGCTAACTAGGATGCCCATGTAAAGGATGGCTCTACCATCATGTCATGATTTAAAGAATTGGCGAGTGAAGATGGCTTGCGAACCATAACACGATGGGATCGACCCTATGGCAGATGTATCGATCAAATGGAGGCCAGTATGCATAATGCAAAGGAGAAATGGTGTCCCTAACCTATATGCCAGTGAGAACACGATACCTGCCATGACGGGTCAGCAGTCATGGAACCGTCTCGAACTGTCGAAAATCGTCCCAAATGTCCTAAAAAACAAACCAATCTCGACATTCCAAGCTCCCAAGTTAAAAGTCACATGAGGCCAAACAAAATAAAATTTTGAAAAAATTTTGCATTTTCAAAACTTATAAAAAGCATTTTGGACTCACCATTTTTACCATTTGAGTTTGAGAGCAAAAGGAGCAAACTTCCCATAGCCAGATTCAACCGTTCAAACTTGTCGAATACCTCCAGGTAACCCTTACACTTAGCTTGCAATTGATTGTGATAGTTTTTAAGATTTATGATTGATGTTTCACCGTTAAACTTTTGTCAAAAATTCGCTCGCGGCGTATACGTGGGTTGGTAATATTGAACCCGCGTATACGCGATCCCTACACGCGACTGTGTGCATAGGGACCCACGTATACGCCGCGGATAATTTTTAAACAAAAACTAACGGTTAAAACTTGATTTTTTCTTAGGATGCCTATCACGTGGCATGAAAGAGAACATGAAACGGTAGACAATGAAGTTATGAACAGTCCAGAAGCATTAGATGCTCTCCAAGGATGCGGTTTGCTTAAATTTTTCAAATTGCCAAATATGAAAGCGAACACGCGATTGCTTGAGATGCTCATTGATTATTGGGATGGCGATGAGGAAGCTTTTATGATAGATCAGATGCCGCTCAAGGTAGAAGTGGAGGACATCTATTTTATCACGGGCCTTTCCCGAAGGGGAGAGGTAGTACAGTCCCGGGGCAGGTCACAGAGTGCCCTCTCGATAGAGGACTATGTACAGATATACTACCATGGACATCCCAGGAAGGTTGGGAGCCAGATTTCCATCACACATGTGGCGAGTTTGTCACTTAGGATAATCCTGTTCACCATGGCTCGGGTGAACGGATCATCCTCTCTACATCAGGTGTCACGGAAAAACATGAGCGTGGCAGTTGACTGTCTCACTACTGTGTTTGACTGGTGTACTCCTCTTCTGGCCAACATGAAGAGCCAGCTCACTTCTATCAGGAGGGGTCAGACAAAAAACTTTGGATATGGAAGCATCTTGTGTACTTTATTTTTCGAGAAGTTTCCCGCACTCCGCCCCAAGGTAGCAGTTTCCATCAGCACCCCATGCGATCCACGCATGGGCCGGTGGGCTGATCTGATGAAACGTCTGGGGGTGGGGAGGTCCCAAGGACTGCCTTCGACGATGACTTCTTCACCTAGTGGGATCAGCAGATCATCGTCGTGGATGACTACCCCTATGATGGACTGGATTTCTGAGGAGATCCTGATTTAGTGTTACCACCGAATGCAGCATGGGGCGAGATTGGTAAGATTTTATGATTTTATGATTTTTTGAATTTTTCAAATATAATGATAAATTTTGAAAAATATTTTTTGATGAGATTCAAATGACTGATATGATGATCATGTTCCAGACATTGGGCCTGTACGACCAGATGGATTCCCGTGGCATGGACGGCGTGGCCGAGGAGCCGAAGAGGCAGCTGCTGATACAGAATGGACTCTAAACAACGTCCAGTGACACTTGGCGAGACTGAGCTGCCGAGTACCAATGGCCGTCATAGAGGACCTTCCTGAGGATATGCAGCATCATGTGGTTGGCATGCCACGTGACTGGGTTCGCATCTTTCGGCGCGTGGCCAATGCTATAGTGACATACTTAGACGCTCATCCTGAGCCGAGGCATTAGATATGCCGGACATGATTATGGGAATTTGAGTCCCAATTTTGTATATTTTTTGGACACACATATGTACACTCGAGACACTTTACGACATATATATATATATATATATATATATATATATATATATACAGTTTGACTTTTTGATGCTTGATTTTATTGTGATGAATGATTAATATGCCAGTCTAATGCTTGATTAGCGATAGAATCAGCTAACCAATTATGAGATCTTGGAATATGAAAATAATTAATATAAATAAATGATCTTTGCAACAAGCTCACCCTTAAATACTGGCGATATAAAGATGGATCCTGTACCCGATAAATGTTATTTAATTGAGACATTATCAATTGAGAATCAAGATAAACTACCAACGAGTCGATCCCATGAGAGATTGCCTCGGATAATAAATTAATAACAGCAGTATACTCGGCCATATTGTTTGAAGCAGGACCGATGCACACGCCTCTTGATGCCATCAATTGACCAGTTGGATAACAGAGTACCCAAGCTGCGGAAGCAAGATTCCGAGTGTGCCGACTAGCACCATCGACGAACCCAAAATAAACCAAATCATCCATCAACTCCTGCCAAAGCAGACCAAAAAGTGCTGATATCAGAAAACTCTTGATGATATATGTACAAATATACATAAAATACAAAGAAGCCATTGCTTGGCCAAAACTAAGCAAAGTACTTCTTTAGGTAGAGCCCATTTCAGGGCTCCGCCAGCTTGTTTCCCTCGAAATCAATTAACTCATACGATCCTTTTTCTAAAACTCGTTTAATAATGAAAGGACCGTACCACATAGGCTTAAATTTTCCTGCCCCCAAGGCGTCCTTATCTTGGTCATAGACCAGGACAAGGTCACCTTCAGAAAAGACTCGAGGACGGACAGACTTATCATACTGTGTTTTAACCCTTTTCTTATGGTCCTCATTCATCGTGGCGGCATCTCGACACTGCTCATCGAGATGTTCCAAGTGAACTAGGCGCTCCTCGAGACTCGAAGTCTCAGGAAGAAGCTAAACAACCAACTTCAGAGATGGAATTTCACATTCGACCGGAAAGATAGATTCCATCCCATAAACCAACTGAAAAGGAGTAAAACCAGTAGCCATTTTGACGGAGGTTCAATATGCCCAAAGAGCCGAATACAACATAATGTGCCAATTGGACTGATTTTTATCGATTGTCCGTTGGAGTATCGTCTTAAGAGTTTTATTGACCGCCTCGACCTGCCCATTTGCCTGAGGATAATAAGGGGACGAATGCTCCTGACAAAAACCTAATTTAAGAGCCAATTCAGACATTAGTTGATTCTGGAAATGACTGCCATGGTCAGTGACAATCTCTCGTGGGATACCGAATCTTGAGATAACCTGATTGAAAAGAAACAAAGTTGTTGTGTCACTATCGTTCTTATAAGTAGGCATGGCTTCAGCCCACTTCGTAAAGTAGTCTACCGCCACGATAATGTACTTGTGATTCGCCGATGAAGGCGGATTACAAGTTGTAAAATCAATACCCCACTTAGTAAAGGGACCGATGGTGACAACGGGAAAATGGGGAGCTGGATGCGCGCGCATCTTGCGAGTAAAAATTTGACACGGGTGACAGCATTTTACCGCTTCCACACAGTCCTTAAAGAGTGAAGGCCAAAAATAGCCGGCACGTAAGATGCACTGGGCTGTAGCAAGCCCTGATAGATGACCGCCACAAGCTCCACTGTGGCAATCATTGAGCACAGACTCTGCTTCCTCTAAGGTTAAACAACGCCGAAGGATTGAATCAATCCCTCGACAGTATAACGTGTCACCAATGATAACATAGTTTTTAGCCAGGTGACGTAATTTGCGACGTTCATCCTTGGAGAAAGTAGAGGGAAACTTCGAAGTCTGGAGATAAACAATGATATCTCCATACCAAGGGTTGAGTGAAGAGATGAGGAATAAATGTTCGTCGGGAAAACTTTCCTCATAAACAGTATCCTCTCCACAAGGAAGCTCATAAATTAGCTCCGCGAAAACCATAGACTTCTTAGAATTGGCAGACAAGAACACGAGATCGAATTCTTGTAAAATGACTATCCATCTATTATATTTGCCCCCAATCACTCGCCTACTGAGGACAAATTGAAATGGATTGACCGTCGCTAAGACAAAAGTTTTGCGTAGCAAAATATAATGACGGAGCCTCTGGACAGCATGGACAGCTGCCAAGGCCAACTTCTCAACCGGAGAATAGCGGAGTTCAGGACCTATTAAGCCTTGGCTCAAATAATAAATCACGTGCTCGGCAAGAGCATCGTCCTCCTGAACTAGAACCATACCAATGGTTGATTCTGCTGTAGCGAGATATAAAAGGAAGTCTCTACTATAATCCGGTGGACTCAAAAGCGGGGCAGAGACTAATGCCTTTTTCAAAGCATCAAATGACCGCTGCGCAAAGTCGTCCCACACAAATGGAACTCCTTTTCGTAGCAAGCACATGAAACCTTTAGTGATCTCGGCATAGTTTGCTATAAACCGTCTTAAGAAATTAGCCTTCCCTTGAAGACTTTGAAGTTGATGAATTGAGGACGGGGGAGGCAATTGAACTATTGCCTCAACCTTGAAGGGATCAACCCGAATCCCTTCATTGGACACTATGAACCCTAACAACCGACCGGATGTAACCGCAAAAATGCACTTGTTGGGATTCAACCGGATTTTATAAAAACGACAACGTTCAAAAACCAATCAAAGATGACTAGGATGATCAGTTCTCTTTCGAGAACGAGTAGCGAGATCATCCAAGTATGCCTCGATGACATGTTTGATGTCGTGGAAAGGGTATGACATGGCCCGCTGAAAAGTGGCTCCAGCATTTTTAAGACCAAAAGGCATCTTTCTATATGCAAAGGTACCCCAAGGACATATAAAAGTTGTCTTATGTTGATCTTCAGGACGGATAGAGATTTGATTATAACCTGAAAAACTGTCCATGAAGGAAAAAATTTCGTTACCCGCACACTCGTTGATAATCTGATCAATGAATGGCATGGGGTAATTGTCTTTCGGACAAGCCTTGTTTAGGTCCCTAAAATCGATGCATACTCGGATTGTTCCTTGCTTTTTTTCCACAGGGACTGGATTAGAAACCCAATCAGTAAGAGGAACAAGGTATATAAAACTCGCCCTTAGCATCTTCTCAACCTCAGCTTTGATAGCCGCTGCTTTCCTAGGGTTAACCGACCGAAGCCTTTGACGAACTGGTTTTGCGTTTTCGTACGTCTTGATCTCATATTGAACTATAGAAGGATCAATGACAGGCATTTCCTCATAAGACCAAGCAAATACATCACGATATTCCTTGAATAGGTCGGTGTAAATTTGAACTTCTTTAGGGGAACACTCAATTCCGATGAAGATATTCTCGATGACGTTAGAGTCCCTAGAGATGTTTATAGGTATCGTTTTTGAAATTATTGACATATTACCTTCGGCACGAACGTGTGTTGGAGCCAAAGGGTTCGACACCGTACAAACATCACTAGTGAAGAGCTCGGAGAATCTAGATTCTACTTCCTGCAATGGAGGAAGAAAGTATGAACGATGGTGTAAGTCTTCCCAAGGTCTATCTATACCCATCATTACTTCGAGGATTGCTTCTTCAGAAGGCAGAACCGAATCTAAGCAGTCCAAGGCAGAGGTAGAATCAAGGCTCCAAGCCGGGGCCACATGACCATCTAACTCCTCTTCGGAAAAAGGAGTAGAATAGTTGTGTGCAGAGTCTACGATAGACTGATATCTAAGCTCAGCTGCAGATATAGGGAATTCCATTCCATTTACTTGTCCTTCAACTAATGTGGTCGTAGGTGAAGGCAAGGTCCAAGGGTCTGAAAAATAATGAGTTCGGAAGAACTCTTCTCGAGGAGACTCCTTAGATGATGAAATAGCATTAATCTTAGCGAAAGGAGAGGGAAGATCAAATGTACCCATCAATGAGGAATACATCCCTACTCCTAAATTCTCAGTCGGCGGGCGAGGGTTATCCATTAAAGGGACAGTAGAGTCAGAGCTTGCTTGAGGATCAACTGGACAATAGTCCAATTGATCAACCTTAACAATTTTCCCCTCATGAGGAAAGCAAATAACACGAAACAGAGTCGAAACAACGGCATCCATCTCGTATACCCAGTTCCTTCCTAATAGGAGATTATAGTCTAGGTTAGCGTCTATGACCTCTACTTCAATATTAACGACCTTTCCCCCAGCACATATAGGAAAGGCCGAGATAATCCCATGCGGCTTGTGAGAATGACCGTCAAATGCAGTCAAGACGGTAGGTGAAGGAATAACCGAAGGTGATCCAATAGCCTTCCAGCATGACATCGACATAATGCATGTGGAAGCTCCTTCATCTACTACGGTGCGAAAAATATTGATTTTCCAGTATGTAGACTTTATTTGAAAAGCCATATGATGAGGGAGTCGCTTTTTGACATTTAACATGTCAAAAGTGAGCACTAAAGAGTTAGCTGGATCGACTGCTCCAATCGCGGAGAGTAAAGCGCTTCTCTGAGCTGGACACGACTGGAGAACCTCTAAAGCGGACATGGCGCACGGACTCTGAGCCAGATCCTCCACAATGGAGTAATTCTGGGCGGCCCTAGCATTAGGATTAATCGTCGCGCGTTTGGCGGAACCTTTCGGTATCCGTGGTATAGTCTCGACAGGGGGTCGCTCAATATGAAGGTCAGTACTTCCGGGAATAGTCTTTTCCTTGGAAGTTTCGGCTTCACCATAATCACGTGACCGAGTAGCCACATGGACGTTAGAACCCATCATGAAAACATTTGACGATTTTTCCCCTTCCTGGTTGCCCCCAGCGGAGGTTCCAGGGTTCGAACTCGCTCCAGCAAGAAGTTGCCGCCCTTGGGGAAACGGGTTGGTTAACACAGCTTGAGAACTAGAAGTCCCTTGCTGTCCTAACAAGCGCTGAGCGTCTTCAATCTTAGGGCAGAGATGAGTTAGATGGTCTCCACTGCACAACTTTCATGGAAACTTGACTTTCTTTCTCGACTCATTTCTACCACCACCAGCGTTGTTGCCGGATTTATTTGCATCGGGCTTCCCATCCTGGTTCTTTTTCTTACCTCGTCCTTTCTTTTTCCCATTGGAATTTTGATTTCCTTTGGGATTATCAGATTGGACGGCATTTATTGAAGAAGTTTGGGAAGCGGGGGAATTAGACGATGTGACTTGGTTGTTAGAAGCAGTTTGCAAGGACAACTGCTGCAATTGATTCAACAAGTTCACGGTAGTTGTGTCTACTGACCCGATGATACCATCCGCGTGCAGACCTGGCTTCGACTTAGCAACATCAACCTTAGATCCAGGAGCATCTGGCAAGTACTTTTGTAGGATCCCAGACTGAGAGTAGATCAATTCTAATTGCTGGGCCCTAAAAATGGCTTGCTCCTCGGAATAGACCCCAGACATGGAGACATCCTTGGAGATCTCAGGTTGTAAAGACTTCAGAAACCACTCGAGATGGTACTCCGGAGGGATTTCGGCTTTAATGAGCCTCTTTCTCCGTCTCCATTCCTGAATATGGTCAGAAATGTGGGTTGCCTTATCCTGACGAAAGGTGGCCAAAGTTCAGTTCCGGCATCATAGCGGACAAGCAACTGGAAGTGATTTAAGAAAATATTGGCTAAGTCAGCGAACGATGTAAAGTTGCACCCTGGCAACTCTATATACCATTTGGCCGCATTACCAGTCAAGGTGCGCTGAAAGAGTCTCAACCTAATCGAGTCATCGATAAGGGAGTTAGATGAGCACCACAAATGGAATGTGGTTACATGGTCGCCTGGGTCTTCACCACTCTTCCCTTCGAATTTTGGAATGTTCGAAGGGAGTTTGGTTGGGACCGGAGGCCAAGCCGGATTGTACCTGATTGGGTCATTTGTTAACATGGTGAGATCTGGCAAGTTTAACGTTGCCAGAAACGGAAGCCTAGGAGGACCTTGGGGATTCCACCCAGACTGGGCAGAACTCCCAAAGCTCTGAAAAGATTGTCCTGGAATTTGGGAGGCACCAGGCTGCCCGAAGTGACCAGTAGAACTGGCTGAACCAAAAGGCAAGCCTTGTGGTCCAGCAAAATTCAGAGTTTGACCAACTCCGGCCGTATAACCTCCATAACCAGCAAAGTTTCCTCCTAAAGGGTTGTAGGGAGTTGATAACCCCTAATACGGATTCCAAGCCGAAGCAAGGGGAGGAATACTTTGAAACATGCTAACTGTGGAGTACGACCTATTCCCTTGTTAGCCGATAAACGGATTCCTGGTTCCCGCACTACTAACCCCAGGGTTATTCCAACCTTGGAAAGGATTGTTGCTTTGTCCTACTGAAGAAAAAGGCATGGATCCTACCGTCGGGTTGGAATGTGGTATATGACCACTTCCGAAAGGAAAACCCTGGAATGAAGCCGATCCACTCATCATGGACGTAGCAACACTAAACGGAACCGATGGAATACCCTGTGATTGGGTGCCAAAAGGGAAGGATCCAGTATCAAAAGCATTGGTTTGGGCATTTCCACTCGTGGACGGAATGGAGGTAGACCCAACTAAAGATGTGCTAGCAAAAGATCCGGACAAGGAAGCGGAGGGGATGGAAATGGTTCCTCCCCCTTGCACCGATGTTGGGGTTTGCATAGTCGTAGCACTCGTAGAAGCCATGCTTCCAGTAGTGGTCATCGATGGTAAGCGTGTAGCATAACCTGGACTTGACGGTCTATGCGTCGGAGTCCCAACATATTGCAATACGTCTGGATGACTAGATGGTAGTGGATAATTTGGAGTCACTAATGACTCTGAAAGTTCTTCTACCTCTATGTTATTCTCCGCTTGAAAGAGAACTCGAGAAAGGAATGGAGTGTCCCTCTCTTGCTCAGAAGTGCCAGGACTTGCTTGGCCACTAATGCCCCCGAGAGGAGGATCAATCCCCGATGCGTCAACCGGCGTGGGACGGAACCCACCGGTAGTATTGCCTCTGCGCCTTCTAGGAGAAGGCTCTAAACTTGGTGGCGAGAGAGCACGAAGTCTTCGAGACCGTCTTGGAGATCGGTCAGCCACTTTGAATTTTTTGTTATGATCTAACTAAAGACTCAAAAAATTGAAAGCTAGGCCAACTAGGAGCACATAGCACACACTATAAAGTCCCTAAAGATACAACCAGTCAAACAACTTCCAAGTATTTCCGCTCCGGGTGATTAATACCGGACACCAAAATACGAGAAAGTTAAATAAGGGGCCTTCCGAAGATAGTCGGGGATGATGAGGGCCCAGTCCTATCAGCGAAGGTATCAGAGGAAGTTACGCTGACCTCCTAACAACAACCTGCGTCGATGCAAGCCCCCAAGCTTTGCAAGGGTGCCCTCCAGTAGTACTGTCGAGAGTGATGCAACGTCGACCTCAGGTGCCACGGGATTCCCCTCCGTAGCCACCTGTGTAATTCCCTAGGAGAAGCAACTATGGATACCAACTCGTCGCAGAAGCCAGGCGAAACAGTTGTGAGGTAAGTTCGGACAAGTAGGAGAGGGGGTATCTCTCTTCCCTGTCTTTACAGACCCTCGTGCTTAACTCCCAGATCCGAAGCTTTCCTGGTCTTCCTAACGCTATTGGATTTTCTCTCGTTATTTAGACTCCTACGTTTGACGTTTATATGGCCTTGGAGAGTTAACTCTCCACTCGCCTAATCCAAGGCCCTAAAATCCTAATCTTGTTGGTGTAACTGACTAAAACAAAAAGTTCTAGTGAATTTTAGTCAGCGCTTGATTTTATTAGGCTGTTCTTTAAGTCACAAGGTAACGGAAGTGAAACTAGTGGTGTTTTTTGACGCAAAAGAAATTAATAAAAACTTAACTACATGCACATGCACTTTTTCGTTTTTCGATGAAGAGCAATTTCTATAGGGTTCAGAGGTACTTCTAATAAAACAAATTTTCCTTTTCGTTTCGTTAATGCACACTTCACACTCACAAAAGCTAACAAAGCTATGTATGCCTAAATGGGGATGAAAATCTATCTTAATGCAACAACTATATGTGGATGCAAGATTCAAAACTACTCTTAAAAACAAAAATGAAAGTTGCTTGCTTATCAAACTTTATCTTGCCACTTAGGATGCCTAGATGGAATATGAGATGTTTCCATTCATTTCGTTTAAACACTAAAAACAAGTTCTAAGACAAACATAAAGCACTTTCACTTCTCTAAAAGGAGACCAAATGAAAAGCATGTTCAAGAAAGCAAAACTAAGATTTTCAAAAGATTTTCTTCAAAGCAACAAACAAAAAAGTCTTTTCAAAAAATGCTCTCAACAACACTGAAACTTGTGATTGAAGAATAGGGAATTAAACACTTTTGCGAATCAACACCACTTAATGGATGAAAACCCAACAAAAATAAATTTGTTTAAAATCGCTCTTAACAATCAAAAGCAGCAATGAAAGCCTTGGCAATGAAAACCAAAAAGATCAAAAAGACAAATTCCAAGAAAGTGTCAAACAACAACTTTCATGAAACAAAGAAGTAGATGGTCACAAAAAGCGATTTTGTCAAGCAAACACAAAGACACCAAAAGCAAGATTAACACAAAGATTGAATTCAATCTTCCTACCCTGATGAAACAGAGTAGCCAAGATTCCTAAAAGAAATCTTGCGTGCTTTAGCAAAAAACGATGACGCTTGCAATCAACAAAACATAAGACCAACACTCCTTATAACCAGATAGAATTCAGAATGAGATGCTCGCCGTAAAACAAATAACTGATACTGGAAAATGACTGTTGCAGACTGACTCAAACCACCAGAAAAACCTTCAGAGGCCAAAAAGATTTACAAATCTTGAAAATTGGAATATATACGCGACTGTACTATAGTACAGATTGCGTGTATACGCGACTGTGTTTGAGGAAACCTGCGTATACGCGGGTTCACTCAAATAAACAAGCGTATATACGCTTTTGTATCTAAGAAAAACAACGTATATGAAAAGCTTCAAGAAATATAAAAAAAGACAAACTGAAGAAACTGGCAAAGCTTATTGTTCAAGAACAAACTAGACAGAAATAGCAAGCAGACAAGGCAGCTGAGCCCTGATTGGCTTGAAAAATACCCAAACTAGGAACAACAAGAGTGTTTTCCCCAGTGGAGTCGCCAATTCTGGTAGAGGGAATTACTCCCCTAGGGCTTTTTGGGTGAAACCCTAGCAGACTGAAAGTTGTCTATTCAAAGGAACATGCATTCATACAGCCATTATGCTATTGTAAGCAAATTCTATGATAAGGGTACGTACCTTCGGTCCTACGTTTGAGAAGGCCTTTAGGGTCCAAACCCTTCTTGGAGTTCCCTTCTTCTCTTTTGTCCTGCAAAACAACCAATTCAAAGAACACAACAGTACATGGACAAAAACTTATAAAGAAAATATCTTCATGTTATAAAGAAAGGAAGTTAGTTATGAAATCCAAACAACCATTTACACATGAATTCAAAACATGAATATCATTAACATAAAGAAGATTCATTTCGGGAACCAAGACACGTGTTTCTTTTATTATAGACAAATAAAGTACATAAAAAGGAATATGTTCACCTGAGTCACCTTCAGCAGGCTCCAAGCAAAGCTTCCTTCCGGATTCGTTCCAGCCTCAAGCCTATAACAGAACTCCTTCCATGACTCTCTCCATGATGTCATAAATGGTGGATGAAGATCAACACACAAGGAAACCAAGGTTTCCTGTACAAAATGGGGGAAGTGCAGAAGGCACAAGGGACTTCAGACCTGGTCAAGGGAAAAATCTCAGCATAATAACCTTTCTCTCTCTTCTCCCTCTTTAGGCCTTCCCTTTGAGGTCTTTTTATACCATCTCCAAAGTATTTTTTTTAGTTAGGAGTTGGTTGGGAACAGTTGGGCCACGGGCACTAACAGGTGATCAGCAGGTAAAACCCGCGATCTCCGCCCGAAAAGAAGGAATTTTATATATTTTTAAGTGTTTTAATACATACACGCGGGTTGGGTATACACAGACCCGCGTATACACGCGTTTAACTCAGGGCAATGTCGCGTATAAGGGATAAAACACTGTTTTTTAAATTTTAGTACCAGGTCTGGAAGGAGGGGTTGCCCTAGGCCATGAGTACAGCATCACAAACCATAAGAGTGGGATTTGGAGCTATAACACCGGGTAATACCCCCATTTTATATGAGTCCTTATATTATGGACACTATCTGTTTCAATTCCGAATATCCCATTCTAGGATGGAAATGGACTCCATAGGACCCGAACCCCATTCATGTCTATCATAAGGAATTATGGAAAGCCCATTACAAAATAATCTTTATAGAATCTGTCATGGTTTCATCCTCCCCGTGTATTATGCCATATTCAATAAACCCGCTCCTAGGTTGTCTGAGGAAGCCTGTGTCGACCTAACTGCAATTGGTAGTTGGTTTGGTGAAGAAAAGTTCACCTACATCAGACTTTTTGGCAGCACTACTGACCCACATGTCCTTCCCTTATACATCCCTGATAAGTTACTTGCCAGAGAGTTAGCATATCAGATAACAGTAGAAGGGATGTCAAGGAACCTAAAGGAGTCTAAAAAGAATATGTGGCCTTCATTCCCCCTCCGATGTGGTGCTTTCACGCTGCATGACTTCAAACATGCAGAGAAGGAAGCTGAGAAAATAAAAATGTTAAAGTTAGCAGTCATCCCAAAAAGGCAGTATGATCCTAAATCTGTTGCCTACAATGTCACTTCTCAGGCCAAAATCACCAAGTTTGAACATGAGAAGGATAGTTATGATGATTTGTTTGCTTTAGTCGAGTTATTTTCTCAAGTGAAACAACTGGAAAAAATCAAATTGGGAGTGGAGGGACTAGAGGAATTTTACAAGTTTAGGACACAAAGATTGGAAACGCTACCTCTGGACTTGTTAAATACTACTTCTATGGTGCAACCAGAAGGCCATTGTGAAGAGAAAATTATTGAAAAGACTCCTGGAAAGGAAAAGACCCCAGAAAGGGAGCAGACACAGGAAGTAACTAGTGATCCCCTTGATACGAATTTCAATGTTGATCCTAATTTACTCAAGGAATATGAGTAGTTCGACCTAATCATCAATAACCTGAATAGATCACAAGAGCTCACTACACCAAAATTGCCAACAGTACAAAAGCCAAAAGTTATTAGTGTTCCGATTGAAGGGACAAGCGGCCTACCCAGAATTCAGCAGGACATAGAGATCATTCCCGAGAATCCTACAGAGGAGATTGTACTACGAAATGAAGAAATACCACCTCTTGATGTCTTCTACAGTACGAAGCATAGGGCTGTATTTAAAAGATAGAGGAAGAAGAGGAAAATTGATCAAAGTCCTCTTTTAACTCCTTAGGAAGAAATGATGAATGTGGTATGGAAAGCAGAAGTCAATCCCTCTGAGGATTTAACAAAGCTATCTCAGTATGCAGGAGCTTACACAGTGGCGACAATGGATAAGGCCTCAGAGGTCAGCCACATGATGAGGGAAAAGGATTAGACGATTACCCAACTTGAGGTGCAATCGGCAGAGCAACAACAAACGATAAATCATCTTGAACAGTAGTTAATAGAGCAGAGGCAACAAAATGAGCGATTAAAAGAGCAGTTGAAACTGGAAAAATAGAGGATTGATAAGAAGACTCTCCATAAACAACAAGAGTTGTCTCAGGAATTGAGCAGGCTTCAGATGTTAAGTGAGCAAGAAAAGAAGGCAAAGGAAGATGAAATTTCACAAATGAAAGAATACATAGAGAGGTACAAGGGTTGTCCAAAGAAGCCTTGCAAATAACCAAAGCCTTGTCCTAATAGTTGGATATTCTTTGCCACAATATATCATTGGCCAACCCCTTATGCGATATCTCTGCATCAATGATTGAGAAGGCAGTAGATGCTAGACTTGAATTAGAAAAAGTAGATGAAAGGTTAACCAATTTTCTGTCCTGGCAAGATTCCATAGAAGGAATGGCTACCAACCTAGCAAGAATACAAGAATCTCATAAGGAAATCCTGTTTTCCGAATGGGAGTCCTAGCTAATGAAAGCTGAAAGAGAAACCTCTAGATGCAGAATTGCAATGAATGGTTTGATCGAATTGATAAATAAAAGTTTTCATATGTCTAGTTTGATCGCCGATTGCTCTCCAGGTAAACTCCAAAAAGAAAAGTCATTGGAATAGCATTGGAAACAAGAGCTGGCACACAGGGAAAAACAAATTGGAGGAATCCAAAGCTTGGCATGGGAAACATTCTGGTTTTTCCTAGTCAAGCCACATAGCCAGCAGATGGCCATGAAATGTCTTTCTGATGCAGTCAATTGCATGATCTTCGAACTCTCTGATGCCACCTATACAGCTCAGCTACACTCCAGGATGAGTCAACCTCCAGAAATCCAGCCTATGCTCGCAATCTATGAGCTACAATCACAGGAAAAGAAGCCGATACAATGAATTCATTCAACCGCCACAACACCGCTATTTTCATGATGAATCCCAGATTTATATGTCTATAGTTAGACCAGCGCATAGCGATTTTTATTGATAGTTTGTTTTCATTTTTAGTATTTAAAGACCCTTTCATGTATTTAGAAAGGGTCCGCAATTTGTATTAAAACTTGACTTGGGAGTTGCACTACTGTACTTCTAATATTTTTTTATCACAAACTGGACCAAAGTTCTGCATTTTTGTCAAAGAGGCTTTTATAATATTTGCACTTTTGCATCTTTTGAAGGTGTTCTCAAATAGGAAAGCAGAATCTGAATGTTGTTTACATCGGGAGAATTCAAATGCATACGGTACTATTATCACTGTTTTTGTCTTATTTCTCTATGCGAATGAACATTTCTCAACATTGCTATTATATATATATATATATATGTTTTTCAAGCAATGCTTTAGCTTGTCATTCTGAATGTTTTAGAATTGTTATCATTTGGATATATATGTCAGTGATATATATTATGATCAATGCGATAATTTTTTTATTATTACTTTGTTTAACTACTTAAACAAAGTAACCATCATATGAATGCATATTTCTATTTTATGAATAAGTCATCTTTATGGTTATTTGTTCAATATAAACAATCAAGAATTGTGTTGTTAAAAGAATACCCAGGATAGATCAGTTATATTTGTATATTTTTGCATTGTAGGATAAAACACCTATCACCTTCGTTATACACTACAAACCAATCACCCATCAACTCATATATCACTGGGAAACTGGTCCCATTACATCCAGTTAGAGCCACCACACCAAACGGAAAAGGAGCTGCACTAAGGTCCAGACCGGGTGGTTTTCCCCGATGTTGATGGAGCGATTTTAGAGGCATCAACATTTTTCGCACTAGAAGGAGGGCATGAATTGTGAATGGCGAGCAAATCCAAATCCATAGCCCATTTTGAGAGTAAATCTCCCTCACCATCTCCTCCAACTTCTCCCTCGCATTCTAAATCTCCAATTCTCAAGCGAGAAGTTGAAAAGACAACACCCACTGCTGAAAACTTGAACATATCGGACAAATCCGCTCTTGAACCCCCTAAAGTTTAGTCTTTAATTCATAAACTTCAAGGGTTTTCAATATCTCAAGATCAGTCTGAGTTATCCCAAGGTAGTGTGACTTCGCAATACATTCCTTCTCAGCCTCTTACAAGGTTACAGAGCGAAAAACTTGGTATTGAACCAACAAAATTTCCTCTGCCTAGTCAGAAAAGAGCTAGGAAGACACCTTTAGAGTCTAACAGTGAGACTCTTTCATCATCATCATCCATTTCATCCAATCCATTGCAAAGTCAACCATCCACTCCTCAACTTCATATCATAGTTCAACAGGGTACAGGTACTCCAACATCTCCTACCCAATCACTTACATCTACATCCTCAACTTCCTCTGTTGTTAGTGTGACAATGGCACATAATCAACCACAACCAAGGCCATGGACAAATCCAGGGGCAGTCGCAATGCCTGCACCCTTGAGTCAGTTACCGGCCCACCCTGAAAAGTGGTTGCCAAAGTTTAATCCAGATATCGGCATACTAGCAGAAGAACACATAAACAACTTTATGTTGTCAATAAACCTAAATGGAGTGACTGAAGAAGATGCTGTTGTGAGGCTCTTCCCATACACCTTACAGGGAGTAGCTGGATCATGGTATTTTTCGCTACCACCAGGATCCATTAATAGTTGGAATGCTTTTCAAGAGCAGTTTTTGACTAAGTTCAGAGATGATAGATCCACAATGACATTAATCAATGATCTCTCCAATCTTAAAACTGAATCAAAAGAACCCATCAAAGATTTCAACTCGTGATTTAATAAGCTCTTAAATAAAATCCCTGCTACGTCTAAGCCCAGTGAAGAGGTCCAAAGCGAATGGTATATATCTGCTTTACCTTCGAATATAGAAATCTTTGTTGATAGAGCTGCAAAGCCCACCTTAGCAGAGAATATGAAAGAAGAAATCGCCATTGAGAAACGTATTATTGCTTTAGAAAAGAAAACCGCTCTTGAGGAAAGAAAGTCCAAAAAAGTTACTTTTAAAGATGATTCGAAAAAGAAAGCAGCTAAAGATCCATACGATATGGAGGGCTTGCAAAAGGTTTTAAAGACCATGTCCAATGAAATGGTAGAGATTAAGAAACAGGTAGTTGAAACCTCCACTAAAAAGCCATTTAGGAACTTCAAAAGAGCTGAATCAAAACCACCTAATGCCATATCTAATGCAGAATCAGATCCAGATAATGATGAGGATGAGGACACAGTCTTGTCATTTGAGGAAACAGAAGAAGATGAGATAGTTGAATGTCACGGTATGTGGGACTTCATTTTTCCTAATTCTGACACTGAAAATGAACAGGAAGCTCTCCCAGTAAATACCAGAAGTAAAATCGTTTCAGAGCCTGTTAAACGAACTCAAAAAAAGAAAAATACAAGCCCTACTACAAAAGATAAGGCTCCCATGAAGAAATCTTCAGCATTGCCAATTCAAAATCAGCCATCATTCCAATCCACCCTCATCATCTAAGACATTAGTAGTCTCTGACTCTATGGATTACAACATTATTGAAGACATGAAGAAGACTAGAGCAAATATCTCTTTGTTTGAGCTTAGCAAACTCAAACATCAACAGAAGTTGTTGCTCAAAGAATTAAACGTAGTACCTTCTTCCCCTCTTCCAAACGTTGTATTATCCAAGGCGACCAAAGAAATAGGTAAGCCACCATCGGATAAAGTAGATGCTATTGATGTTGTTTTGATTGGAGATATATCTAATTCTCATACTCCTCCTTTTCTCTTGACCTATGAAATCTACAATAGAAATCGGCACAATTGCTTAATAGATTCAGGGGCTTCATCAAATATAATGCCAGCCTCGGTTTGCTCAAGATTGAATATTAAGCCCCAAAAATCTACAGTACATATTGTTCAGTTGGATCGAACTAAGGTTCAATTCTTAGGAGAGATCAATTTAGTCACCATTAGGTTATCAGCTGATCCTAGAGTAGTCCAGAGAATTGATATATTGATTGCTAACATCCCTGAGTTTTATGGGTTAATTTTAAGCAGGGATTGGTCTGAGAAACTCCATGGTTACATTTCTACTGATTGGTCTCATATGTGGCTCCCCTATAAAGGAAAACCAAATCAAATTAAGATCAATCAGCAGAAGCACATAACTCATACTGTAATGAAGTTTGAGCAGGAAAATCAACCCATAGCTTTCAATAATAACATTCTTGGAAATTACTCAGCCGAATCATTCTTTGGTAATTTTAATGCTCAACCATCACCTTTTTCTGTTAATAGTTTCACATCATAGATAGAAAACTTTTCTCATATAGATACATATAGGTGTGTGACCATTGCTGAAGAAATTGTAAATAAACCTGTAGATAAACTTGTATTTTGGTATTTATATTTTGATGGGTCAAAATCCAATGACCGTGCAGGGGTAGGATGTATTTTAGTTAGTCTTGAGGGGGAAAAAACTATGCTCTCATGCAGACTAGAATTTGATTGTACAAATATTACTGCTGAATATGAGGCATTGGTTCAAGGGCTTTATAAAGTGATAGGCTTGAAGATTCAATATCTAAAAGTATTTGGTGATTCTAAGATTGTCATCAAACAGGTAAGGAATATTATCCATTTCCTTTTTGGACATCTAAAACATTATCAGTCCTTGGTTCAAGACCTTATATCTCATTTTCTAGCATTTAATATTTCTCCCATTCCTAGATCTTAGAATGCAGTAGCTGATTTGTTAGCCAATGTTGCTTCTAAGCTCCTTCCATCTGAGGATTACAACCCTGATAGGTTTTCAGTCGAATTGATTTTTAGAACATCTGTTCCAGATAATGTCACCAATTGGTGGGTATTTAATCATGACGAAGACATTTTTAACTTCTTAACTTCTGAGAAATCCTATGATGACCAGATTATTGATGAGAATGATCACGATCTTCAGATAAAGCAAAGACCATAGGAGAATTCCATACCTAAATCCGTGGTCAAACTTGAAGATCTTTATGATATCAAGGATAGGTTTAAACAAGTTACTAATTCAAAACTTCAAAGTTCTACTTTGAGGTTTGAATTAATAAATCTTGGCACTGAGGCCAAACCACAAAATATTAATCTGGGACTAGGGCTCACCTCAGAAGAAAGATTTGCCTTTATCAGATTGTTGAATAAATATAAAAATGTTTTCTCTTGGAATTATGATGATCTAAAAACGTATGATACTTCTATCATACAACACACAATTCCAATGATTTCTGAGGAGAAACCTGTGCAACAAAAATTGAGGAAAATACATCCGAATCTAGAGAGTCAGATCAAAGCAGAGTTGAATAAACTCTTGAAAGCTAAGATAATTTTCCCAGTTAGACATTCAAAATGGGTTTCTAACTTAGTACCTATTAGAAAGAAAAATGGTGATATTAGGATCTGCATTAATTTTAGAAATCTTAATAAGGAAATCCAAAAAGATAATTTCCCACTGCCAACAATGGAATAGACTCTTCATTCAGTTGTTGGTTCCAAATTAATGTCTTTTCTGGATATAACCAAATTTTGGTGAATCCAGATGACAGTCTAAAGACTACCTTCAGAACCAAATGGGGAACATATGCCTACCAGAAAATGCCTTTCGGTTTGATTAATGTTGGAGCTACCTTCCAAAGAGCAATGGATATAGCATTCAAGGGTTTGATTAATAAGTCAGTTGTTGTCTATTTAGACGACATAACTATCTTATCCAAGAAAAGAGCGAATCATTTACATGATTTGAAACAAACGTTTGAACGATGTAAAAGGTATGGGATTTCATTAAATCCCAAGAAATCATTCTTCGCTCTTGATCAAGGGAAACTTTTAGGGTTTATCGTATCTAAAGATGGCATTTATATTGATCTAGAAAGAATCAAGGAGATTTTTGATATTCCTCTGCCACACAATAAAAAATCAATGCAATCATTTTTAGGTCAAATAAATTTTGTAAAAAGATTTGTTCCTGATTTTTCGCAAATTGTTTTACCTTTACATACCATGATTAAGAAAAATTCAGCGTTGAAATGGGGGCATAACGAAAAGGAAGCTTTTGATTCACTCAAACAGGCGATCATTAATGCTCCTGCATTGAACACTCCAATTTTTTCTAATCATTTTATTTTGTATACTTTAGCATCTGAAACTTCTTATGCAGTTGTGTTAACACAAATCAATGGTCAGCAAGTTGAAGCACTCATATCCTTTTTTAGTTTTAATCTACAAGGTGCGGAACTTAATTATTCCGATGTAGAAAAGCAAGCTTTCACTATGTTCAAATCTATTAAACACTTTAGGCCATTCCTCCTAAAGACTCATACAAAAGTAATAGTCCCATTCTCGGTAGTGAGACAATTACTAGTCCAAAGGGAAGTAGGAGAGAAGAGAGCCAACTAGGTTACAACATTACAAGAATATGATTTAGATATTAAACCAGTGAAAATTGTAAGAGGTCAAGGTTTTTGCAGGTTATTAGCAGGAGCTTCTAACATTCCGGAACATGAAGATTCAGACAATGCTCACCAAATAAATGAGATAAGTATCATGAACTCTGAATCTCAATATGCAGATTTGGTCTTTTATTTAAAAAATGGATATGCTCCTCCTAATCTCTCTTACAAAAACAAACGTGCCTTGAGGTTGAAAGCAAAACACTTCGAAATCATTGATGATGTGTTATTTAGAAGGAATTATGATTCGGTTTTGTTAAGATGCCTTGAAAAAACTGAAGCACAAAAGGTGTTGCAGGAATTACATGATGGTCCAGTAGGTGGACATTTTGGAGGTGATACAACAACTCACAAGATAATACATGCTGGTTATTATTGGCCCACTTTATTCAAAGACGCCCATGACTATGTAAGGAAATGCAAAATATACCAAACTGCCAGTGGAAGACAAAGGAAGCCAGCCTTTCCTTCGCAGCCAGTCAACATTGAACAACCATTCCACATTCTTCCAAGTAGCACAGATATATCCTTACAGCCACGGATTACTTCACAAAGTGGGTAGAAGCAATTCCTTTGAAGGTAGCCAACTCTAATGCAATCATCAAATTCATCGATCAATTCATCATTACCAGGTTTGGCGTACCCAATGCTCTCATTTTCGATAATGCATCTTATTTTTATGGAAATTCCATACTTGAATTTTCTCTTAAAAGAGGATTTAAATTGAAATATTTTGCAAACTACTATCCCCAGGGTAATTGTTTAGTATAATCAACCAACAAAAATCTTATCAAGATTATTAAAAGAATTGTTGACCAGAATCAAAAGAATTGGCACAAGTCTTTGATATTTGCATTATGGGCAGACCGCATAACACAGAAGGCCTCAATAGGTACTTCTCCATTCAACTTAGTGTATGGGAAAGAAGCTGTGATACCAACAAACTTAGCACTCCCATCTCTAGCCCTAGTGCAATTTATTGAAGAAAACCCCTCCTCTTCTATTCAATTAAGATATGATCAAATCCTTAAATTAGAAGAGGAAAGGGAAAAAGCCAGAATTACACATGCAAAACATCAATAGATTATTAAATCTTTTGTTGACACAAATTTTACCGGCCCAATTTTTTTACAAATTGGTGATATTGTTTTGAAATGGGACAAAGCGCACAAAGACAAAGGAAAACATACTAAATTTCAGAAGATGTGGCTTGGACCATTTCAAATCATTGAGAAGATAGGCTCATCAATGTTCATATTGCAAGATCTATCAGGAAAGAGAGATTCTCTTCCTGTCAATGGTCTTATCTTGAAAAATTATTCACTTAAGGAGGTAACCCCTTCTTACCTGTAAATATTCATTATGCAGTTTTGTTTGTTTAAATTTTTATTCATAAGAAATAAGGTTATAAATAGCCTTCCATTGACCTTTTACTATTTGAAAGTTATTTAAGGAAATATTGTAAATACTTACTTTCGATAGATGGAAACCTTTAAGGAAAAGGCTACAGTTTTAGAAGGTTAGATAAAAATAAAACTCTGAGAACCTCTTCTAAATTTGTAAAATCTCCACAAGCCTTGAAAATATTGTAAATAATTCCAAGTTTTAAAGAGCCAAGAGAGGTTATTTGTAAAAAGTAAAGACTTTTCCAAACTTAGCATCTACAACTCTTAAATTGTCATCCATAGACTCTTAAGGAGAAATTCATTCACCCCATCCATTAAGTTTGTGATTTTTCAGAGTGTAATTCTAAAATATGTTTGATATAAAAGATAAGAGGTCTTATCATGAGCTTGCTAACCATGATCATAGGGAACTAATTAAACTGAAATTACCAATATTTCATATCAAAATAGGGTAATGACTTATAATCATAAGACAAGGGGTCTCATCACGAGCCAGCTTGTTCAGTTCAATTACAACCAGTGAATGGCATTGTCAACAGCTGGCCACCAAACCAGGACAATGGCTTTTTATCTTTTAAAGAAATAAAAAGAATAGAAAATAAAAAAAGAAAAAATATGTGTAAACATATCTTTTTGAATTTATCTTTCAAAAGTTATACTCTTAGATGGATGGGACAATGAATGATTAAATGGTTAAAAGGTAACCCTGTCGAGACTATAAACATCTGCTGGCAGCAGAGGCACTACCTGTGACAACAGAGTAAACTTAAAAGCTAAGTTGGAGAAGCCCCCTGCTTTATCTATACCAACCAATCAAAGCTTGAATAAGCCCAGAATGTTTTTATTTTTAAGATTGGAAAAGGAATTACAAAAATATTTTTTTCATTATATTCAGAGTTAATCTTTATCCAACTATTCTTAGATTTGTTTTCTTTATCCTCAATGGTTTCCAAATTAATAAAGTTATAGATATTGCATTACTTTCTCAGAGATACCTATTTCTCCCAGTGAATTGCCAATTGTTGTGCTATACAACCACCCTCCCCATAATTTTTATCCAAAACTTTAACAAGAAATGGGTCCCCTTTTTAAGACTTGGTTAAAATCAATAATTAAATAATAATCACAAGCTTTGATTTAACCACATAACACATGAAAGTCCTTATGAAAAGGTCCGATCCGATATAAATATCAACCAAGACCTTTTTGTAAAACAAATGTAAAATAATATGTCACATCCTTTATTTAAAGATAGACTTAAAGGGCTTTCATTGGCAGATTTCCAATAAGATAATGCTATCGGAAAGTGCAAATCACAAGTCATCAAGGAACCATTCCAATAGTCCACTCAAATCTCTCGATGCGATAATTTGATTGCAATCGGCCATCGCTGAAGGCATGAGACACATAATTATCTATTGGTAATCGCTGATGCGATTTCATTAAAAGCGCACTTTTCGATAAAAGGTTGTTAAACGAATGTTTGCAGGTTTAAACCTTAAATCAATTATAAATGAAAAAGAAAGGATTTATTGATTATCCCGCCTTCCCATAATAACTCACTTTTATCGCAATCGGAGCTATGTATGGAAACAGCTAAATCTTAACCGTTGTGCCTCCTAATCTGCGATATGTGATTTTCGCTAATTGCTGATTGGGAAAGCCAAGAGATCCACTTTAAAAGACTATTACTAATATGTGCGATGCAACATATCATTATTACATTTAAGTATCATGATTGGTGGTCATGGAAGTCATTAATAGAGAAGTTAAGGTTGAATCCTTCAAGGATTTCATTCATGGTAATATTTGAGTTCGTATTCCTTATCACGCTTGAATTACCATTAATATTTTTATTCTTCGTTGGCTTTGAACGGGTTTTTCTCTATTACGTTCTTTTGTTTCTTTTACAGAGCAAGTCTGAGTTGATGAATCCAGTGAAAATGATGAAGAAGTCAAAGAAACCAAAGGCCCCCGTCATAGCCAAAGAGGAACCAGTGAAGAAGGTCTTGATATCTAATACTACCTACCTCAGTCTAGGCAAGGCTTCATGGGAAAGTATTTACAATTCACTGGAAGCCGAGGATTCAGAAGAGATCGAAGAAGTGGCAACAACAGATTCCACAGACAAGTCAGAAAATACTCTTAAGGGTTTGGCCAGCTCCTATATTCATAGAATAACAGCGGACGCCAAAGTTTTACCCTATAATGACTTGGTCAGATGGATTATTGAAACCATCAATATCACAAATAGAACTTTCTTTATGGCTGATGGAAGAATGTTCGGGTCGTTCAGAGCAAAGGATATCAAAAGAATGTACCATTTTCCTGAATCGAAGAGGCGATATAACAAAGCATTTTTGGAGGCTTTCGCCAAATAAAACACCATCGAATCAGACCCTATCAGACAATGGAGGCATTTTCCGACTAAGCACAAGCATGAATCATCAGGTAGGTACTCCGTAGACTCATTGGCATCTCCTTACTGTTATGCTGGTGCTATGATGTGCAGACTCTTTGGAGTCCATGATTCTACCAAATTTTCTATAGAGATGGTACATTTAATGGAGACTGCAATTAATTCCTATATCATGGATTGGGCGTCCATTTTGTCTGATAAAATGGCCAACCAAATACTTGATTATAGGAAAAACAGGTTCGTGACTACCCGGCTAATACCCCCGTTTTATATGAGTGCTTATATTATGGACACTATCTGTTTCAATTTTGAATATCCCATCCTAGGATGGAAATGGACTCCACAGGACCTAAACCCCATTCATGTCTATTATAAGGAATTATGGAAAGCCCATTACAAAAATAATCTTTATAAAATCTGTCATGGTTTCATCCTCCCCGTGTATTATGCCATATTCAATAAACCTGCTCCTAGGTTGTCCGAGGAAGCCTGTGTCGACCTAACTGCAATTGGTAGTTGGTTTGGTGAAGAAAATTTCACCTACATCAGACTTTTTGGCAGCACTACTGACCCACATGTCCTTCCCTTATACATCCCTGATAAGTTACTTGCCAGAGAGTTATCATATCAGATAACAGTAGAAGGGATGTCAAGGAACCTAAAGGAGTCTAAAAAGCATATGTGGCCTTCATTCCCCCTCTGATGTGGTGCTTTCACGCTGCATGAATTCAAACATGCAGAGAAGGAAGCTGAGAAAATAAAAATGTTAAAGTTAGCAGTCATCCCAAAAAGGCAGTATGATCCTAAATCTATTGCCTACAATGTCACTTCTCAGGCCAAAATCGCCAAGTTTGAACATGAGAAGGATAATTATGATGATTTGTTTGCTTCAGCCGAGTTATTTTCTCAAGTGAAACAACTGGAAAAAATCAAATTGGGAGCAGAGGGACTAGAGGAGTTTTACAAGTTCAGGACACAGAGATTGGAAACGCTACCTTTGGACTTGTTAAATACTACTTCTATGGTGCAACCAGAAGGCCACTGTGAAGAGAAAATTATTGAAAAGACTCCTGAAAAGGAAAAGACCCCAGAAAGGGAGCAGACACAAGAAGGAACTAGTGAGCCCCTTGATATGAATAGCAATATTGATCCTACTTTACTCAAGGAATATGAGCAGTTCGACCTAATCATCAATAACCCGAATAGATCACAAGAGCTCACTACACCTAAATTGCCAACAATACAAAATCCAGAAGTTATTAGTGTTCCGATTGAAGGGACAAGCGGCCTACCCAGAATTCAGCAAGACATAGAGATCATTCTTGAGAATCCTACAGCGGAGATTGCACTACAAACTGAAGAAATACCACCTCTTGATGTCTTCTACAGTCTGAAGCACAGGGTTGTAGTTAAAAGATAGAGGAAGAAGAGAAAGATTGATCAAATTCCTCTTTTAACTCCTTAGGCAGAAATGATGAATGTGGTATGGAAAGCAGAATTCAATCCCTCTGAGGATTTAACAAAGCTATCTCAGTATGCAGGAGCTTACACAGCGGTGGCAATGGATAAAGCCCCAGAGGTCAGCCACCTGATGAGGGAAAAGGATCAGACGATTACCCAACTTGAGGTGCAATCGAAAAAGCAACAACAAAAGATAAATCAGCTTGAACAACAATTAATAGAGCAGAGGCAGCAAAATGAGCGATTAAAAGAGCAATTGAAACTAGAAAAACAGAGGATTGATAAGCAGACTCTCCATAAAAAATAGGAGTTGTCTCAGGAATTAAGCAGGCTTCAGATGTTAAGTGAGCAAGAAAAGAAGGCAAAGGAAGATCAAATCGCACAAATGAAAGAACAGATAGAGAGGTACAAGGGTTATCCACAGGTAAGTGAATTCAGAACAGAAGCCTTGGAAATAACCAAATCCATGTCCTGACAGTTGGATATTCTTTGCCACAATATATCATTGTCCAACCCCTTATGCAATATCTCTGCATCAATGATTGAGAAGGTAGTAGATGCTAGACTTGAATTAGAAAAGGAAGATGAAAGGTTAACAAATTTTCTCTCCTGGCAAGATTCCATAGAAGGAATGGCTGCCAACCTGCCAAGGATATAAGAATCACATAAGGAAATCCTATTTTCTTAATGGGAGTCCTAACTAATGAAAGCTTAAAGAACAACCTCTAGATGTAGAACTGCAACGCATGGTCTGATTGAATTGATAAATAACAATTTGCATATGTCTAATTTGATCACCGATTTCTCTCCAATAAACTCCCAAAAGCAAAGTCATTAGAACAACATTGGAAATAGGAGCTGGCGCGCAGGGAAAAACAGATTGGAGGAATCCAAAGCTTTACATAAGAAACATTCTAGTTTTTCCTAGTCAAGCCACATTGCCAGCAGATGGCCATGAAATGTCTTTCGGATGCAGTCAACTCAATGATCTTCGAACTCTCTGATGCCACCTATATAACTCAACTACACTCCAGGATGAGTCAGCCTCTAGAAATCCAGCCTATGCTCGCAATCTATCAGCTGCAATCACAGGAAAAGAAGTTGATACAATGAATTCATTCAACCGCCACAGCACCGCTATTTTCATGATGAATCCCAGATTTATATGTCTATAGTTAGACCAATGCATAGCGATTTTTATTGATAGTTTGTTTTCATTTTTAGTATTTAAAGACCCTTTCATGTATTTAGAAAGGGTCCGCAATTTGTATTAAAACTTGACTTGGGAGTTGCACTACTGTACTTCTAATATTTTTTTATCACAAACTGGACCAAAGTTCTGCATTTTTGTCAAAGAGGCTTTTATAAGATTTTCACTTTTGCATCTTTTGAAGGTGTTCTCAAATAGGAAAGCAGAATCTGAATGTTTTTTACATCGGGAGAATTCAAATGCATACGGTACTATTATCACTGTTTTTGTCTTATTTCTCTATGCGAATGAACATTTCTCAACATTGCTATTATATATATATATATATATATATATATATATATATATATATATATATATATATATATATATATATATATATATATATATATATATATATATATATCTGTGTGTGTGTGTGTGTGTGTGTTTTTCAAGCAATTCTTTAGCTTGTCATTTCTGAATGTTTTAGAATTGTTATCATTTGGATATATATGTTAGTGATATATATTATGATCAATGTGATAATGTTTTTATTATTACTTTGTTTAACTACTTAAACAAAGTAATCATCATATGAATGCATATTTCTATTTTATGAATAAGTCATCTTTATGGTTATTTGTTTAATAGAAACAATCAAGAATCGTGTTGTTAAAAGAATACCCGGGATAGATCAGTTATATTTGTATATTTTTGCATTGTAGGATAAAACACTTATCACCTTCATTATACACTACAAACCAATCACCCATCAACTCATATATCACTGGGAAACTAGTCCCATTACATCCAGTCGGAGCCACCACACCAAACGGAAAAGGAGCTGCACTAAGGTCTGAACCGGGTGGTTTTCCCGGATGTTGATGCAACAATTTTAGAGGCATCAACAGGTTCTTGGCCAACTTTATTGCAAAGGTGTTTTAAATCATGAGTGGAGTTTAATGTACTTGTTTTACCTACAAATATTCTAAAAATTTCCTGAGCCACATAATTTATTTTGTTGCCTCAGCTACTGCCACATATTCTGCCTCTGTTGTGGAATCTGCTGGAACTAATTTTTTGCATGATCTCTAGGAGACAACTCCTAATCCAAGACTCATAGAATAACCTGAAGTAGATACCCCAGTTTCTTTGTCTCCATCGAAGTCTGAATCAGAGTATCCAATCAAGGTGAAGTTGCCCACCTATGTATACTTGAGTGCAAAGTCTTGGGTTACCTTCAAGTACTTTAGAACTCTTTTTACAGTAGACCAATGTCCCTCACAAGGATTTTGCATAAACCTGGAGAGGATTCCAACAAAAAATGAAATGTTTGGTCTGGTAGTAGTCAGGTAGTTGAGACTTCCTACAAGTTGTCTATACTTTGTTGCATCCTCAAATACTTTTCCTTCAATGGATGTGAGCTTTAAGTTTTGTTCCATTGGAGTAGTTAGAGGATTTCACTCAACTATGCCAAACATGTTCAAAAAATCTCCAATGTACTTCTTTTGAGAAAGGAATACAGACTTTGGATGTTGAGATACTTCAATACCAAGATAGTAGTGAACATATCCCAAGTTAGTCATTTCAAAACCTTTCCTCAATTCCTTCTTTATGGATGCAATGTAGCTCTCATTGTTCATTGTCATCAAAATATCATCTACATATACCACAAGATATACAACTGTTTTTCCAACTTTCTTGAAAAATAAAGTTGCATCATCAAGATCATAATGTTTGAAGTTGAGTTTCAGAAGATGCTCAGTTAACTTTTCATACCAGGCTCACGGTGCTTGCTTGAGGCCATATAAGGATTTCACAAGTTTTCATACTTTATTTTCGTGTCCCTTCACAAAAAATCCTTCAGGCTGGGACATAAAAACATTATCTTTCAGATCTCCATTCAAGAAAGAAGTTTTTACATCCATTTGATGGACTTTCTAGCCGTTCTGAGCTGCTAGGGAAAAGAGTGTCTTGATGGTAGCTCATTTTGTTGTGGGAAAAAAATTCTCCTCATAATCGACCCCTTCCTTCTGTGAAAAACCTTTTGCCACAAGCCTAGATTTGTGCTTTTCAAGTGAGCCATCAGCTTTATACTTATTCTTGTAGACCCACTTGTAGCCAATTGGTTTGGTTCCCAATGGAGGATCAACCAGCTTCCAAGTGTCATTCTTTATCAAGGAATCATACTACTTTTGCATCGCTTCTTTCCATTCATTATGAGAAGTAGCTTCTTTGAAGGAAGTTCGTTCAAAATATGTAGACAAATTTAGTTCACAATCATAAGAAACATCCATATCAACATGTGAATCATAATCATCTACATCACGTCCATTTTTCCTGGTTGAATTTCTTGTTCCTGTCTCTCCAACCACATCAGGATGAACACTTTCAAGTGTCTTTGTCAGCCACTTTGGGGGACCTTTCTGAGATGGTCCAGGTTGCTCAGTTGACTGAGTTGGGATTGAATCAAGATTGAGTCTCCCAATTTTGTCAATCACATCACTAAAAGTATCATCAGTGGTTGGAGTTTCATGTGTGGGAGAGAGTGCTTCAAAAGAAGATTCCACAAATTGATCTAGTATAGGAATCCCCCCTTCAAGATGTGCAATTTGATTATCAAATTCTTGAAATGATTTTTCATGTCTGAATCTATCCAAGCGATCAAGTTGTCACTCAAAAACATTGTTAGCGTTAGATCGAAGACTTTTGTGATCTATAATGTAGATAGAAGTCTTTCGGATTAATCACATAGTTAGGATTTGGTAAACATTTCAAACCAACTAATGTGATTCATCCTCAGGACAAGGTGAGAAATCAATCGATCAAAAGGTATAAATAGCATGGATGCATCATTTCCTCGAGATAGCCATTGGTAAGTTAGTTAAAATATATTATTAAATATATTAAAATTGAATATATTATTAAATATTTTAAAATTGAGTTAATCCGAGTAATTAGTTTTCAACTAAATATACTTTTTGGGAATAAGTCATCCCCTAACACTATATAGTATATAAATTCGACAATTTTAAAAATAATATTTTATATATATTTAATGCATAACGGCTAGTATTTAACTAATTAATTAATATTCTAATAGATATCTCCCTTTCCCCTTTCTTTAATAAAATTTTTAACTAACTTACCAACAGCTAGTTTTCAACGGCCATCTCTAGGCAATGATGCATCCATGCTATTTATACCTTCTGATCGATTGATTTCTCACCTTGTCCTGAGGATGAACCACATTAGCTGGTTCGAAATGTCGACCAAATCCTAACTATGTGATTAATCCGAAAGACTTCTATCAACATTGTCAACTTTGGAAGATTCAAGAAAAATTACATCTCTAGATACAACAAACTTTTTATTAACTTCATCATAGAGACGATATGCTTTGGAGGTATTTGAATACCCCAAGAAGATACACTTACAACTCCTTGCACCAACTTTGTTTCTATGTACCTTTGGTATCAAGGCATAACAGGTGGAACCAAAGACCCTGAGATTCTTTACCGAAGGAATGTGTTCATACCACATTTCATAAGGAGACTTGTTTCTAATAGCGTTAGATGGACATCTATTCTTTACATATACAACACAGAGAACTGCATCAGCCCAAAACATTAATTTAACATTCTTGAAAAACATCATGGATTGTACCATATTTAAGATTCTCCCATTCATTCTTTCAGCTACTCCATTCTGTTGGGGATTATAAGGCACAGTTGTTTTATGTGTGATCCCATGCCGACGAAGATAGTTTTCAAATTCATTTGAAGTGTATTCTTTTCCATTATCAGTGCGAATAGAGCCAATATGAGATTGTGCATCATTTTCAATCCATGTATGAAAGTTCTTGAATGTTTGAAAAGCATCATATTTGTTCTTCAATAAAGAAACCCAACACATTCTGGTTTAGTCATCAATAAATGTCATCATATATTTATTTCCATTTGTATAAGGAACATGCATTAGAACGCATAAATCTTAATGAATGAGTTCAAGTTTTCTATGTGCTTTAGAATGTGAATCATGAAAACACCTTTTGCTATGCTTTCCTAGAATGCAAGCATCACATTGCTTAATTTTCCTAGGAATTGTAGGCAAACCAGTAATGCCATTTTTCTTCAACAAGCGAAGGTTGTCATAGTTCAAGTGTGCAAATCTAGCATGCCATAATAGACTTGATGGAAACCTTCATCATAATGAGAACTGTATGAGAAATTTTGTGCACGAGAAAAGGTACCTTGCAGCTTGAGAAGTATTTGTTATTCTATCCCTGTCATGACAAGTGAGTGATCTGATGCTTTTCTCACCTCAACCTTGCCATCAAACATATGAATGGATTTTCCTTGCTGGCAACCAAGGACAACAAGTTTCTCCTCAGTTGTGGGAGATATAAAACATCATGTAGAAGAAAGTCTGGAAGACCAGGAAGTTTGAGCATGATTGTGCCAAGCTCTGATGGCTTGATTTTTTATTTGTTTGCAAAGTATATTGCTCCATCAAAACTATCAGTAAATTCTTCAATTTTTTTTTTTCTAAAAGTCATGTGCCAATTTTCTCCTAAATCAAGCAACCAATCATTTTTCCAAGAAGCAAGTGAAGCATTAAACAAGTCTTCATTTACTCCAATATTACAATGTGTCACAACATAGTGAGTGGATTCAGGTGTTGTACCTTTCTCTTTGTCATCGGTTTTACCTTTGGGTTGATTTCTTTCCTGCTCAATTATGCCCCAAGGAAACTTGCATGTGGATGCATCATGTGATCCATCTATATTGCAACGTATGCAATGAAGATCAGACTTTTCCCCTTGAGAGTGTCTTCCCCCTACCTCTGAAATTTCTTCTTCCTCTTCCTCTTCCTCTTCGACCTCCTCTTCCTCGGGAAGAATCTTGAGCATGATACTTCTCTCTATGTGCAAGACACATAGCTTGTTCAGAAGACTGAGGAGTTTTCTTCTTCCCAAAATCTTTCTCTCTCTCAGCAAATTTATTTACAAGGGAGTCAAAGGTAATTTCTTTAAGGTTTCCATTTGCTTGCAATGACTCAAGGTAATTTGAATAAGTGGGATAAGGTGCCTTGACAAAATCTATCAGAGGAATGTCTAGTTAAACATTAGTGACGTTGATATCATGCATAATATATTTTACTTCTGATGCAAGAAAAGGAGGATCATCATTTTGTAATTCAAGGATGAACAATTTAATCATTAATTGGGCAAATTCAAGTGCAGAGTGTGAGTCATAGAGTTCCTTCAATTTTTGTAAGGCTTAAAAAGCATTCGAAAATGGTGAAATATGGTGACTCACCTCTTCATTTATAGATGTTTCAATCAAGGCATAAGCCTTTCTATTCTTTTTTTCCCAAATGGTGAATTCCTTGTCTAAGGTAGGCTTTGCTGTTTCATTATCTCCTTCTACTACACAAACTCCTTTCCACAGCTCATTGAAAATGAGAGTGTGTTTGATCTTCCGAGACCACTCAGGATAGTTCTCCTTCCTGATGAGAACCACTCCCACAATAGATATCGATGAATGCATTTTTAAAATGTACTATGCTGCCAATATATAAAAAAAAATTGCATTTCTGGTGGTAAAAAATGCAATTCTGGTGGAAAAAATGCACTTCTGGTGTAAAAAACTACAATCTGATATGTATAGAGCAGAGGTATTATTGGGTGAGGGCATATATGGGAAAGGGCTTATATGAGGGAGGCGGGTTCAGGCCACACATTAATATATAAAGAATGAAATGTTAGGCTAGCATTATAAAAAAATTCATGTATTAAAAAATATGTATGGCATGCGTTATATCATAAAACACATGTATTAAAAAAAACAGAGTTATCTTATTTTGGGCCTGGAAATGACGTGGACCAAATATAGCGGATATGGAGAGAGTGTAGGTGCCAAGATGTCTACAATGGGTCAGCGTATATGACAATGTGATGTGGTATGTAGTGATGGACTCCAATTTGTGAAATTAAAACATCGAAACTGTTAAGGCAGCTCACTGTATAGTTGCATATGGAAACTAAAAAATACTTTTAAAATGAAGTCTACGCTGCAACTAGCTGTCTACATCATTGATGAGACACTTGAAACAACATTCAAACATACATATTTAATGGAGGGATGGAGTATTAAAAGAAAAAATGCAACGTAACTCTGCTGTATGGAGGTGCAAGCTGTGTGGAGGACCAAAGGTGTATGGAGCGACAGTGTATAGTGGAGCCAATGCAGTGGGGAGGAGGAGTGTTGTATGGTATTACAAATCCATAGTGTTGTATGATATGGTATGGTAGCGTTTGGTTCCACTGTAATAAACAGTAATAAGAGAAAAGAAAAATATAAATACTAGTGTGTGGAGTATGGAGGCAGCGTATGAGGGGAGTTTCATTGCGCCACTCATTCAATTTAACGTGGGGTGCAACCTTCAGAACAACATTTCGAATTCTCCATAAAATTCAACACAATGTTCAAACAAATGGTACATTCCAAAATTTGTAGGGAATAAGAATAACACAGAAATAATTCAATGCAGAATATGGCAGAGGGACAAAGAATAATGGAAGGAAATTAGCAGGATTTGCAATGCAGAAAATGATAATAATGGGAACTAGCTCTGATACCATGTCAGGCCAGGAGGTAAATCCTCAAATGAATTATGTTTATTCATTAAGATTACTCATGGTTATATACATGAGGGAGTGACTTTTGGGCTTCACCTCCTGATGGCTCTTTATTTTCCATTATTTATTATTTATATTATTTACAAGTGTTCATCCAATCCAAATGATTAGGTGTCAACAAGTTGATCTTATGAGCATATTGTGATTCTTTGATCTCGCCATAGCCATAACCAAGGAGTTGGGCCCACTCTCCTAACCAGGTGTTGATGGATTAGATGTTTGTTAGGTTTATTTTTGTGAGTTTATTATTGCTATGAAATTTTATCGGTGCATTGTTGTGACTCCTTATTGATGTTACTCTTATTGTTGTTATAGTTGCTAATTGTTGTTACTCTTATTATTGTTACAGTATTGCTTGCGGTACCAATTGATGGATTTATAGTTAATGTTTGTTGTTGGGTAGGGAAACTGTGGCCTGCACATATAGTGTACGATAGCCTTGAAATAACTGGTAGAACCCCGAGTTGACAATTAAATGTGCATTGGGTGAATTGCATGATTAATACTTGGACACCAACATTTTGGCGCCATTGTCGGGGAGGCCATCAAGGTGTGAAAGTACAACCATAATTGACCATAGGACTGATCTCTCGTCCTGGGGAAGGAAGCTTACACTTTGCCCCAGGTCCTGAGTATTAGATCGTTTGGTTGTTTGGTTCCTTGCTTTTCTTGTTTTTATAAGATTATTCTCTCATCATGGGGAAGGAAGTTTTTATCACCTTACTCCAGAGTCCAAGTTTGGAGCTTTAGATTGTTTTGTTTTGTTTTCATAAGTGTTGTTCTCTCGTCCTGGGAAGGGAAGTTTTATTTTTCATTCTATTTCAGGTCCTGAGCTTGATTTATGTGATTTTCGTATTTTCTTTCCTTTGTTTTGTTTAGGGGCCACTCTCTCATCCTGGGGAAGGAATTTATTATCCTACTCCAATTCTTGAGCTTTTAATTTGTTTGAATGTTTCCATTTTCTTTCTTGATTGTAAGACACCAATAAAAGGGGCAGATGGAGACCCCTGAAAGGAAACAGGGTTGATTTGGGAAGAAAAACTTACATCCAGGAGATCATCTCAAGGGATGAGTCTGGGGCATCGTCATGAGGTGATGCTAGTGTAAGATCTCATACGTGATCTGGAGGGCAATCAGTTTCAGAACTAGAACCTCCTACAATAGCAGAAGTGAAATTTAGGGAAGAAGAAGTAGAAAGTAGGGGATCTGAGGAATTTCATATTGCAAGTTTAGAGGAAGAAGATTTGAAGGAATTCTTGGCACCATTAGATAAAGGGAGTTCTTTTAAACAACTTCCATCACCTGTTATAGAACAACCAGAGTCATAACCTGTTGAAATTCCAAGTGAGTATTGGTAGATATTCATGGCTCCTGCAACTTCTTCAATTGAATTCCCAATTGGAGATATCAGAGGTGATGCACCTATGAAGCCTATTCCTTTGACAACACTACCCAACTTCCATGGTATTAATTCCAAGGATCTTGACACATTTCTTTTCGAATTTGGTGTTGTTCGTCGGGGGTATGATTACATTTCTGATGCTCAGAAATTGAAGATATTTCCCGTTATTTTGAAGGGCACACCTTTGAGATGGTTTATGGGTTTGGGAGGAAAATATATTTCTACATGGGATGATATGAAGACAATTTTCCTTGAGAAATATGAGGACTACTGTAAATCTCAGGATGTAAAGGAAGAAATTTTTAAGATCATGCAGAAAGAGAATGAGAATATGGAATATTTTGTGGAACATTTTCAATATAGTTTGCAGAGATCCAGCCAAAGTGACTTGGATAAGAATATCTTGAAGATCATTTTTCTCAAGGCACTAAGGGAGGAATCTTTGGAGCTATTGAACATAGTAGGGAAAGGAAATATATCAAAGGAGGAATTTGATACCATCTGTGAATTATGCATCAAGTTCTCACGAGGGGTTGCAAGACAGAGAAAGGGAATTTGAACTCTCAAAACATCCAACGATAGAGTTACAAAGGCTGAAATTGGGAATCTGCTGGACAATCTAAGAACCGATATCCTGAGCACATTATCATCGTAGCTAGGCGTGTTGCAGGTGAAGAAAAATAAAATGGAAGCAGAGAAGGCCATATCTATTTTGTGCCCTCAATGCAGGAAGAAGCATTCGTTGAAGGAATGTCCATTAAATTCTGTGGAGGATTGTGCTATATGTGAATAGAGTCATTCCACGAGCACTTCCTCGTCTCTTCCTGGATTGAAGGTAGTGTTTCATGGGATGAATGAAGAAGCAAGACAACTTTATTTTATGGGATCAAGGAAACCATGGTAAGCACGCCGCTGAGTATGAATCAAGGTATGCCTCAAGACCCGTCTCAGTATTTTAATAATATGAATTTTGGTCAGCATTCTATTCCTTTTTCACCCTCTTGGCCATAGTGTTACCAGTATTCAATGTCTTGGAAATCCTGGTATTCTCAATCTTGTCTGAATTCTTCATGGTCCCAGAATTGGCGTGGACCTCCTCCTCCTCCTTCGGGGTAATTCTACCAACCTATTCCACAATAGTAGCTATAGTTTTCTGCTAATATGCCCACCAATAATCCTCCTCTTCATCCTCAATTCTTGTCCAACCCAATCTGAATCCAAATAAGAGAGGGGATCAACAAGTTGAGACACTCAACCTCCCTGCATATAGTAATTCCACTATGGAATGTAATGAATTAAATCTTTGATCTGGTCGAGTGGTCAATACTCTAACTTCACCTATAATTGTTGAGAATATTGATGATGAAGTCTCGGAACCAGAACAAAGAATGATAGGGGAAGAGCCAACACAGATTCCTATAAAGCAACAAACCCCTTCAAAAAATATTTCTTCTAGAGGGTGTTAGATTGGTCCACCCTATCCTGAAAGACTATCTTTGAGCAAACAAAGTCCTCATCCTGAATTTGATGTTTTGGGAGAATTGTAGAATTTATTCATTAAAATTATGTTACTTTAGGCTATGAAGGACATACCAATTTATGCTAAGACAATTAAAGAATATTTTTCTAAGAAAGCTAGTAGAAAACCAAAGGACCCACTTACTATTCATGTCATGGGAAAATTATCAGATATAATGTTGGGGAAATCTATACCTGTCAAATACGGGGATCCTACGAATCTGATGCTAACAGCGCAGAGTAATGGGGTCGATATCCCAAATTGTTATAGACATTTTTGTGCCTTACATCTCTAAGCATAAAATTTCCATAAACCAAGGGCTCCTAAGTCCCTAAAAGTGTTGTTCTAACTCCTAAAGGAACAAGGTCAACAAATTACAGCTTCTCCCAGAAGTTCTCCACCAGAAACTGCTCAGAATAAGTCAAATCAGGATCATTTCAGCTGCTCCACTAGCCAAGTGCGTTGCATAGCACCTAAGTCCACTAGCTAGGTGCATTCCAACGCACCTAAATGCACTACCAAGGTGCGTTGAGCGGGAAATGACAAGTGGCAGTGTCATTCCACGAGGTGGAGAGACAATGGAAGCTTCCAGAATCTTCTCCAATGACACTTGCCTCACTGAATTCGACCAAGGATGAGTAAGAGGCTTTCAGTCTCCAAGTGGAAGCAAGAACTGAAAGAGAGAAGCCACTAATCAAATCATGAGCTGACTCATCCTCCTTGCATACATCTATATATGGATCCCTCATCCCAGAGATCCAGAGGCTGGAATTTTGCACATTGTAAGGAATTACTGTTGGTTTCGAGATACATATCAGGGAATTGGGTGATCTATGCTTTGTTGGGGTTGAAGAAGGGACTTCTTTGCTGGGAGGTTGATGCTGGGTCAGGAATCATCGATTGTAACTCCTCCTGGATCTTCTTGTATATCAATAAAAATATTTGAGTTTCTTCTCCATGCTTGTGTTTCATTGATGCTTGTTACATTTGTATGGTTAACTTAAATCTGATCCTAAGTTATTTGTGAATATAAACCCATGTCTTTGTATAGTTTCCTTCTTCTGTGATCTTACAGGTACTTGGTGAAGTTGGGCAAGTGAGGGAGCAGGTAGCTGGAAGCTAACAAAGAGGAGAGAGATTGGATCAAAGGACTAGTGCAAGACATAGGTTGGTTCATCCTATTCCTCTTTGTTTATTGTTCATAAAGAAGAATACAAAAGTAGTTTTCTCTGTTTGTTTCTAAGGTAGCTGTCACACCTTAGTGGGATAGAGCAGTTCTAAATAGACACTTTTCCCGATAACAAAATGGCAACTCCACTGGGGATCGTGTCTAATTAGTTTGTTTGTGTTTCTCTAGTTGTTTGTTTCATAAACTTAGAAGTAGCAATCGAACTACATTTGCCATTAACAAATGCAAAGTAGACATCTGTTGCTTCAATACATTCACTGGATCTGTTTATGATTTGAACAGCTGATTCATAGACTAGCTGATTGCCCTTGTGATAGCTCTTAGAACCCCCTTAGATCTACCTCTGATTGTGCATTACTGATTGCTTTTACTCAGCAAAAAACCAAAGATTAAACTGCAAACCGTGACCCAGAACCCAGATAGAATTCTTGTTTCTGCCCCAGCGCAGGCTCTATGAAGAGGTTCTGCATTTCAACGCACTTCCCGAGAGGGCTAACTGCACTGCAATGCAGTTTCTCTGTGTAACAGGTGCACTGATCAGCCTAGCCCTGTGTAGCTGAGGTTCTTTGCTTCATTTTTCCAGTTTTGTCTCTGATTATTGTAGCCTGTGATCAGTGTTTGACTGTTTCAGACCCCTTTTCCTTACTGATATTCCGCCTCATTTGTAGAAAAGAACTGTAGACGTTTTTATGTGTTTGTTGAGTCGTTTACAGTTTTCCATTGCAAAAGTAGAATAGTCGTACTGTCGTCCTTTGATTTAGATCTATCACAAGTGTCGACTTTGATCATAGCAGAAAGTTTATTTGCTGTTGATAGTCGATTATGCATTTACTTTTGCCTTTGGTTTGAATTTGTGACTTTCTAGTGTCGAAACGAGTATTTATTTCAAAATCATAAAGTGTCGTAATCATCTCTACCTTTTGATTTCGAAAATAAGCTTGTTTGTGTTTGTCGCTTGAAAGCAAATTCAGATTTGTACATCAAATTTCTTTTTAGGCATCAATATTAAGAAAGTGAAAAACAAAACACATGCATGTGCATTTGCATATTGACAGTCTGTTTGGCTTGATTTAGGAAAGTGCATTTACAGTGTGCTTTTTGCTCTTTGCGAAAAGATTGTGTCTTTATTTTCCCCTAGTAGCTAGGATTTTCATTGCTGAAAAGAGATAAAAGTTTGTTTATCATCTTTAGATTGCATTTTAGGAATTACATCTACATCTCGTGGTGATCCAAAAAGGAAAACTTCATAAGAAAGAACAACTTAAAATAAATTCAATGAACGTAACAACGCTTTGGAACTTAACGCACAACATTTAGAGGTCTAGGCTAGAGACGTATTCCGACGTCGTAAAACCTGGAAACTGTTGTCCTCACTGATGGTTGGGTGATTCCTCCACTTTGAGACGATAAGTGCCAGTACGGACTTGTGCTCGCACGTACCGTCGAGTATATATTGGGAGACCCCTATAGGCTTAAATCCTTTATCCATAGGAAGTTGTGTCGGCCGCCCTACTGATCGCAATGCACCGAACACAGCATTCGGGAAGATTGACTGCCTTACTGTAAAAAGTATTCTGCAGTTTTGCGATTGGTTTGGTACTCCCTCTACCTAGACCTCCAGAGCAGTCCCTTTTGTTCCTTTTCAGACTCTTTAACGGAAAAGGTCCATCTGAGCACTTGTCACTTCAGGCTCATTAAAAATCGAAGGAGACTAGAGTCATCTTTTGTTTTTTCTTGACTCTTAAAAACTGAAAAAACAAGTTGTGTCAAAGCGTGTCAAAATTTATTTTAAACGGAATATTCATACCCTTTTCCTATGTTAATCTTGGGTTGAGAAAATGGAGCCTACCAACCAAGGAATTCCCCTTGGTGGAAATCCTAGTCCCTTCTCCTCTTGGGGAGATGTTGGTGCGCCCCATATGGCCACATTGTCGCTTCCAGGACTGACAATTGGCTTGCCAGTATGGCTCTTCTCAACCAATGTCGTTCAGAACACCACTATTCCTGAACAATCGAATCAGCAATTAGAAGAGTCCAGAGTTGCCCACCAACCTTCTACTTCCTCTAATTCTTCCTCTCCTCCTTCCTCTTCGCTTGATGGGGCTGGTAAAGCCAAAAGTCAAGTCTCTAAGGAGAAGAAGGAAAAGAAGAAGAAAGAAAAGAAGAAGAAGGAGCCAAAGGCGAATGGGGGAAAATGAGTGTCGTCTAACGAAAATCCACACACTGCACCGACCAGGCCTAAATCACCATGTGTCATTTGCAAAGGAGACCACTTTCACAGAGATTGTCCTTGCATCCCTCGGATATTAAGGGACTGGTCTCCTCGTTTACACAACCCGGTGTCATCAACCTCTGATGATCATGTTGAAAGCACACCGTCAACTAGTGAAAGTGAAGCCCCAAGACAAAAAGGAAAAGCTAGATTTCCTTGTAAACTGTGCGAAGGCAATCATGTCGTCCACCATTGTCCCTTCTTAGACGAAGCTAAAAGAGTTTTGGATGATCGTCCGGTTTCACCGTTACGACTTCCTCCTAGATATAAAAAACTCTTGCCGAGTCCGTCACTAGTTGAGAATCCAGCTGGCCCGCTCAGGTGGTCGGCTGAAACGCCTATCATTGAAGATAAACCAACTGAATCCATACCAGACGAAAGTCAAAAGGTCGAGGCGGCAGTTTAACCGGTCTTGCCTTCAGAGGTTTCATCTTCAGATGATACAGTCACTGAAGAGAAAAAGGATGACACCGTCCAAATTCTCTTCATAAACACAGACTCCGACGAACATGGGGGCAATCTACCCGTTCCTTTACCACAGGAAGGAAGTTCGTCAGAGCCATACCCGACCGTCTACTCGGTCCGACCTCCAAGCAACCTAGTTGTCTCCTTCGACTGGAATCAACTAGGCAGACCCCGTTTACCAGCTAGCGTACCATTCCGAATTATCATTCAAATATATAGAATGGTCATGGCTGGTACCATCATAGATGAAGGGGCTTCTGTGAGTATCCTTTCCTCAACTGCTTGGAAAGCGCTTGGTTCGCCATCGCTTTTGCCTGAGATGAGAAATCTGACAGGCTTTGATAAAGGAACCAGTTGACCTTTAGGGATCCTTCCCGATGTGCCCATAACATTGAGAAGGAAAACAGTTCACATGAACGTAATGGTAGTTCAAGGACCCTTGGATTATAACCTACTCCTTGGACGAGACTATATTTATTGCATGGAAGCAATTGTCTCCTCACTCTTTAGAGTGATGTGTTTTCCGCACGAAGGAAGAGTGGTCAAACTCGTGGACCAGCTTTCATTTCCCGGATCATGCATAGCAAATAGTCATATACCATCCCTAAATGGTCTTTTCACGCAAGAAATGTCTCAATTTCTAGTCTGTCCTCCCGTTGAGCGCGAGTAATCCGGAGGGATATGACTGAAACCCAGGGGGCATGCATCCTGGTCTACTTCGGCAGGAAAACTTCAGGTATAGGGTAGGTTTCCGCTGGAGAATATGACTAGTCTGTACCCCGTCTGTGATTGGAAGAGGGGTTATTCTAGAATAATATTCTCTTGTCAAAGTTATGTGAGTTGGCGGGCATCGTCACTCACCTTTGTTTATTTCAAGCAACATCGCCGAAGAAGTGTTTTGTTTACGCCTTAAATAGAACAATCTTTGGGTAACCTGTAAGAGGTAGGCCTCTCTCGGTAAAACAAATGTTTTGGCGGAAAGAAGTAGGGGTAACCTTGAAACTCTGTTTTATACCTGGGGGCATGCAAAACTTTTGGAATGCAAGCGAAGAGCGACTATTTATTTTTTAAATTTATAGGACCTCTAACCCTTTAAACTCGTAGGATTAGTAATTTCCTAACTTGCATAAAGAAAGGATGTGGGGCAACACTTGAAAGATTGTCGTTTTTATATGAGACATTCTTATCATATGACTGGATTAATGGAGCAGTGTTTACCGCAAGGTTCAAGCTCGTTAAAAAATAAACCCGGACCGAGCAAATGTTTACACTCGCATTTAAGCTCGTTAAAAAATGAACTATCCCCTGGTAAATAACCACCGTGAATGTAGTACTTCAGCCATTAAAGCCTTGGTTGTGTTTGCACCGTCACCTCCACTTTTCCATTGGCCGATCATTCACCTCCGTTTGATTGTTTACCCATTTTGAGGAACAACTGCGAAGAGTGATTTCACTAGCCATCCTTGTGACACTGCCGTGATTGGAAAATTCCAAACCTTACCTGGAATCAGCTACTACCCATTTTATCACTCGTTCCTCAAAAGACGATTCTTATTTAATCTCTTTTCTGACTCATAAGATATGAAAAGATTACCGAGTTCTGGCCTTCCAGCTCGTTAAAGAGACGGGAAGTGCTATCCCTTCACTAGATTTTAATCTTTTTGGACCTGAGGGATTATTGCACAAAAAGATCGAGCGCTTGTTTTGTTCGGCTCGTTAAAACGATCGAAAATTCACCCCTTCTGTATTATTTTATACTTTTTCAGACTTAAGGGATTAGATGATGAAAAAGGAATTTTGGAGTTACCTTTACGTACCTTTTTAGACTCTCTAAAAATGAAAAGGACCGAGTTATCTTTGTCGTTAGACTCGTTAAAAATATTAATAGCGACAAACTTGTCTTTAGACGAGAAGAGTTTCACTATCGCTAGGCTCGTTAAAACATAGCGATGGGTTTTCCCGAAGGGAAAATTATAGAACAAGCATATGTTATCCTCCCCAAGCTTGATAAAAATAAAGAGGTACTAGTCAGCAATGACTGGGGAAAATTTGGGAAGAAAACTCAAAGAATCTTTATTGGTAGCAAGTCGCTCTTGAACATGACACTTCCACTCCGTGCCCGAGTTGGGTTGGGCTGTTTCATTCACCGGTCACATCGCCATGGTCTCGCCATACCATCCACATTTGGGGTTACTGCTACCAATCCATCACATAAGTGTCGCTGACATGTTCAAGAGAAGTCATCCAGAAAGGCCGCCTGTGTCCCGTCCACTACCATACATTATACTCCATTCTTTCATGACCGCCACCCTGAACCATATATCATCAGATCATTTTCACCTCCATCAAAATCATTTGCTCCGTTCCGTGTCATTGATGTGGGATTCATTAAGGCCCTCCTATGACGGATCACTTCTTGTCGACATCAGCTCATTATCCAAGAAGTTGATCTAGGAACACCCCATTCAGTACTTTGAAGCTTGCATGCCTCAATGGCAAGTTTCTCACTTTTGGCGACAGGTATACATCAATGACCTTCGACCAAAAGATTTTGTGTGGTGTTCGACGCCAAGTCCTTTATTCACACCACGTGAATTGTACAGCAGTACCTTGAGGGTCATTATCATTATCTGTGATTCCTCTCGCGCTTGTTAACAATTTACATCATTGACTGGTAATCAAGCGATGTCTTTCCATGTTCGACTTCAAAACATTTCTCACATGGATCAACTTGTACTTCGAGTGAAGATCAGACGAGATTGAAGACCCCGGATCTAGTTTCATCTATCTGGGTTGCGATATATATTCAGGAAAATAAAGACATTGAAATGTACAACATTACAGCACAGATAATAATCCTACCAAAAGGATGATGGCTCTATCAGAATCATCAGTCTACCATCAGACGATTGTCTGTCCTATGTACATGAAAATGAATTTATAAAGCTGAGCATGGGAATTTCCGCCTCAGCTAGATCATGAAAACAGTATGAAGATAATGTATTGTATTGTATCTTATTACAGGTCTCCTCCCAGCATTGAAAGAACTTCAGATCCTCCTAATAAAGCATTTCACCCGATAAACGACCTCATACTTTAGGGGGCAACTGTTATAGACATTTTTGTGCCTTACAACTCTAAGCATGAAATGTCCATAAACCAAGGGCTCCTAAGTCCCTAAATTTTTTTTTCTAACTCCTAAAGGAACAAGGTCAACAAATTACAGCTTCTCCCAGAAGTTCTCCACCAGAAACTGCTCAGAATAAGTCAATTCAGGATCATTTCAGCTGCTCCACTAGCCAAGTGCGTTGCATAGCACCTAAGTCCACTAGCTAGGTGCATTGCAATGCACCTAAATGCACTACCAGGGTGCGTTGACCGGGAAATGACAAGTGGCAGTGTCATTCCACGAGGTGGAGAGACAATGGAAGCTTCCAGAATCTTCTCCAATGACACTTGCCTCACTGAATTCGACCAAGGATGAGTAAGAGGCTTTCAGTCTCCAAGTGGAAGCAAGAACTGACAGAGAGAAGCCACTAATCAAATCATGAGCTAACTCATCCTCCTTGCATACATCAATATATGGATCACTCATCCCAGAGATCCAGAGGCTGGAATTTTGCACATTGTATGGAATTGCTGTTGGTTTCGAGATACATATCAGAGAATTGGGTGATCTATGCTTTGTTGGGGTTGAAGAAGGGACTTCTTTGCTGGGAGGTTGATGCTGGGTCAGGAATCATCGGTTGTAACTCCTCCTAGATCTTCTTGTATATCAATAAAACTATTTGAGTTTCTTCTCCATGCTTGTGTTCCATTGATGCTTGTTACATTTGTATGGTTAACTTAAATCTGATCCTAAGTTATTTGTGAATATAAACCCATGTCTTTGTATAGTTTCCTTCTTCTGTGATCTTACAGGTACTTGGTGAAGCTGGGCAAGTGAGGGAGCAGGTAGCTGGAAGCTAACAAAGAGGAGAGAGATTGGATCAAAGGACTAGCGCAAGACACAGGTTGGTTCTTCCTTTTCCTCTTTGTTTATTGTTCATAAAGAAGAATACAAAAGTAGTTTTCTCTGTTTGTTTCTAAGGTAGCTGTCACACCTTAGTGGGATAGAGCAGTTCTAAATAAACACTTTTCCCGATAACACAAATGTACTAGTATATTTGGGAGCAACGATTAATGTTACAACATTTGCAACCGTGATTACCTTAGGTTTGCGGAACCTTAAACCAACTCCCATCGTCCTAGAATTGGAAAATCAGTCTACTATTAGACCGGTAGGGAAGCTGGAAGATATCACTATTTTGGTAGACTCATGGAAATACCCTGTTGACCTTCTATTTTTACATACCCAATCCCCAGTTGATGGGCACCGTTTGATTTTAGGAATACCTTGGCTCGCAACCACAAATGCTTACATTGGGTGTCGGTCTAGAAACATGGTAATATCCAATGGGGAAGTTACAAAGAACCTTATCCTTTACCCCCTCTACAGAACCAAGTTCATCAAATAAACCCAGATTTACCTTGATTCAAAAGTCTCTACCTTCCAAAGAGCATGAATCTGAAGATGAAGAAATTATACCCATCCTTACCATCGCTGAGGCTCTTTATTTTAAGGATGAAATGGAGGATGATTCCATTAGCACCTTTATCAACAATCTTGAATCTATTTCTAATTCAACCCATCAGCTATTAGAAACTATCATGGGATGCAATGTTCAGGAAGATATTAAACAAGAAACAAAAATAGAAAACATTCCTGAAATTGTACCTTGTTATAGTGTTCATGTAGAAATTGAACTAGGGAAAACATTGAATATTAATCCTGACCTTTCACACTCCCAATCCGAACAACTGTTAAAAGTCCTTCGGGAGCATAAACAAGCTTTTGCTTGGGATTATACCGATATGAAAGGAATCCCCGCTGATTTATGTACTCATCATATGTACATTAAAGAGGAATATCAACCTATTAGGAAACCACAAAGAAGAATGAATCCTACCTTAAAAAACATTATCAAATATGAATTGCAGAAGTTATTAGACGTGAGTTTTATTTATCCGATATCGGACAGTCAATGGGTTCCCCACTAGTCATTGTTCCTAAGAATAATGGCAAGTGGTGGATCTATTTTTATTACAAGGAACTAAACAAAGCAACTCAAAAAACCATTTTCCCTTACCCTTTATTGGCCAAGTCCTTGATACATTAGTCGGGAAGGAGTTTTTCTCCTTTCTAGATGGATTTAGCAGATACAACCATATACAAATAGCTCCTAAGGATCAGGACAAAACTCCCTTCACATGCCCTTGGGGAACCTTTGCCTACCGAGTCCTTACATTCAGCCTTTGTAACGTACTTGCTACCTTTCAAAGGGAAATATTAGGAATTTTCTCTGATCTGGTTAATGACAGTGTTGAGATCTACATGGATGACTTTACCCCATATGGGGATTCCTTTACAGAAGCTTTGAAAAACTCAGGGAAAGTACTTTAAAGATGCAAGAAGACACATGTTTCTCTAAGTACAGTCAAATTTTGGAAGATGATGAAGGAAGGGATTGTGCTGGGACACTTTCTTTCAACGCAAGAATTCGGGTTGATCCTACAAAGGTAGAGGTAATCTTAAAATTTCTTATGCCTAAGACACCGACACAGGTACACATCTTTATTGGTTATGCTGGCTATTATAGGTGTTTTGTAGAAAAAAATTCTAAAATAGCATTCCCACTTTTTCAATTGTTACCTAAAGATGCAGAATTTGTGTGGACAGATGAATGTGAAGCAGCTTTTGTATAAATCAAAGAACTACTCTGAAAGGCTTTGATATTACGTGGTCCTAACTGGAATCTCCCATTCCACATCTCTACTGATGCTTCTCAAACAACAGTAGGGGCAGTTTTGGGGTAGCAGGAGGACAAGAAGTCATATGAAATTTACTATGTCAGCAAGAATTTAACCCCTGTTGAATTAAATTACATGGTAACTGAAAAGGAGTTCTTGGCTGTCATTTACGCTGTTAATAAATTTCGGCATTACATCACAGGGTATCCAACTTTTGTGCACACTGATCATATGGCTATCAAGTATCTGATGAACAAATTAATAACCCTTGGTCGTGTTACAATATGGTTGTTGTTAAATCAGGAATTTTATATTACCATTGTAGACAAACCAGGAGAAGATAATGTAGTTGCATATTTCCTGTCTAAGATGGATACTAGTGATGAAGGTACACCTGTAGAGGATATTTTTCCAGATGAACATATTTTTGCAATTTCTACTCACACTCCGCGGTATGCAGATATTGCTAACTTTCTTGCTATAGGAAAATTACCTCAACACTTGTCTGACAGAGAACAATGAAGGATTATCCATCACAGTGCTCGTTATTCATGGATAGAAGGATATCTCTTCTACACAGGATCTAATCAGCAAATCCGGCATTGCAAAAGTGTAGATGACATCTATGATGATGGTCCCTGGGGTGGACATTTTGTAGATAGGCGGACAGGTCATAAGGTGTTACAAATGGGATACTATTGGCCTTCTAATATTCAGGATGGAAGGAAATGTGTTAGAGGGTGCAATAGTTTCCATTGGATGGGTTAGCCTAGTCAGGTAGATGAAATAACACTACAACCTCAACTAGCTCTTGAGCCCTTTGAAAAATGGGATATTGATTTCGTCGGGCCATTTAATCCACCTTCACAACAGAAAGTTCACATTCTGGTTTGCACGGATTATGTAATAAACTGGGTAGAGGCCAAGGTTTTTGTGAAAGCAACGGAATGGGTTGTCTCGGAATTTTTGTTGGGATGGGGTCCCGAGGGATAGAATTGAACAAAACTAGTCATTTTTTGTAAAGAATGTAAAGTCTCTGCAAAATGTGGATGCGGAGCACGCAGATAGATAGGATTCAAAGGGGTCTTAGCCCCTTGTTTTGTTCGGTTTTGAAGATTCACCCATGAGCCAAGGGCCATGGTATTGTATTAGAAAAGCTATAAATAGTCGAGTTATAGTGAGTCTTAGATATAAATTTAGATATATAAGATAAAAAGATGAATGGATGAATGATGTTGTAAAGGTTTGATAGACAGGAAGTATTTTTCCTATCAATAGTGAAGAAAAGGCTCTGTAGCTCATTGCGTGGACCCCTATAGTTGAGTGTGTAGGGTAGTTGAAGTTTGTACTGAACCGATTCTGATTAATAAAGACTGATTTTGGGTTGGAAATACTTGCATCTGTGACTTATATCTTTATCTATTCATCTCACTACGAATACTATTTTCTTGAATTAATGTGTCTTACCTACACGAATTGGGTTAATTGAATACATTTATGCTTAATTAGATGATTGAATGATGTATGTGAAGATCTAAACTGAGTTAGTTAAGATAAGGAAGAAATTTTTGTGATGACAGACCTAGATCCCAGAAACCCTAGAAGACATGTCTATGTGCGCGAAGGTAGCAGTTCTATGCTCTTTTTGAATCGGGCAATTGATTGGTTTCATGAAGGATTGAAGGTACTTAGGGTTGAGTTCAAGGTTTAAGCTCTGTCAGAAGCTTAGATCTGCACGGAAGCAGATCTAAGGCACTGAAAAACATCACAAGGCAAAGTAGAAGAGGAAGGTGAATAAATAGGGGAAGAAGGTGAGAGGTGACCCTTAGAACCAACGTGATGTGGTTCAAATGAAGGAGATGGTTGGATAGGAGTCGGGACACTCGGGAACACCGAGGTTGAAAATAACCAAATAGGTAAACCAATGGTTAACCCAGGGTGGGACAATGTTTCCATATAAGGAGCACCAACATTTCCAAAATAAGGAAAAGGACCAGGATTCCCATTCGAGGGGAATCCTTTACTGGTAGACTCTGGAAATGTTGCCATTGGAATCAACCCTAAAGAATCACTAAGGAAGATAACTTTAACCAGGAATATTTCGTGGGTAGTTAATTTTAAGACACTGAAACAAAACTTTGCCTTTTCATATTTTAAGAGTCGAGAAAAGAGCAAAAGGTGACTCTAGTCACTTTCGAAGTTAACGAGCTCGAAAGGACAAGTGATCGATCATGTTTTCAAATTTAATGAGTCAAAAAAAGATCAAAATGATTGCTCAGGATAATCTATGAAAAAGGATTACCAGGTAATCGAGAATTGCAGAATACGTCCCGACGAACCGAAAAGTACGAGCAGGCTATCTCCCCAAATGTTGAGTTCGACGTATCACGTTTACAAGCAGGCAGAATCGGCTTCCAATGGATAAAGGATTTCAAACCTAGCGGTGTCTCCCTTTATATACATGTTGGTATGGGGAGCATAAGTCTGTACTAGCATTGTTTAATGTCGAATCGAATGACAACTGCTAGGTTTAAAGACACCGGAACACGTCTCTAGCCTAGACCACTAAATGTGAGCATTAAGTTTCAATGATTCCTTAGGTTAATTCAATAGATTTTAACGTTTGATCTTGATTAGGTTTCAATTCCAAGGCCCTACCACTATCATCTGAAAACTCCTATATGCAACTGTATGAGAAAATAAATCTTTCTTCGATGAAAGCTAACACTAATTTATGGATAGAGAGCACACAATCAATGCAACAATCAAAGAATGAAATCTTTCACTAATACATGTCCTAAATGCACTTAATCTTCCCTTAACAACAAAAGAAGTTTCATTTCATTTCCAATTCTTAGGATGATGCAATTCTAGTTTCTCAACGACGCTACTAATGCGATATTTTATCTTAAGTAAACTAGAATGATGTTCTTCTTTTCATAAAATGAAAAATGAATCTTTCACATAGGTCATTTTTAATGAAAAAATCACAATTCCTAACAAACAAGCATCAATAAAATGCAAAGCATGATAAATGAAACTAATAGAAAATTCTTCCCTGTATCAAACAAACCAAACACATAAATGCTTCAATCGACAAACCAAGCAATGTAATCTATGCTCGGAAAGAGAAAAGAGACACTCAAAATAAGAGAACAAATGAGACTCTTTCACTCATTCAATTGAAAATGAAGCGATGAAGATGTTGCAACTGAAAGAGGGATTAAGTGAAGCAACAAATCAGAAACTTGACTCAATGAGTAAACAAAAAAATGAATAGTGATCAACCTAGATGCCCTAGCGTCATAGAAACCATCCAAAAAAAATTCAAACAATCAAGCAATGAAACTTCAAGCCAATCAATCAACCAAACCTATCAAACAAAGAATCCTAGTCATCTTAGTTCACAGGAAGAATAGACACAGACAGGCCAAGAAACAAAATCTAGAAGGGCAAGACACACTGGTATATGGTTTAAAAGAAACCCTGATTTCAACCTACAGGAATCGGCGCGATTTTTTAATGGGAAGAAAGTGCATTAAAGGGTTGTGGCGTGATTGTTTAGGCAGAACTAGCATTGGTCTGCGCGACTGTCAGCAAATAACAGCGTTGATCAAGGGATTCAAAGAAAAATAAAAAAAAATTCTCAAACCATAGACAAACTAGCCACTCTAAATTCAAAATCAAAGAGTGAAAATGGTGTAAAATTCATAAAACAAAGGAGAAACGGTGGTATGACAAAATTCATCACAAACCATGAGATGAAGAACAATCCAAAGAGAGGGATATGTCCCCAACGGAGTCGCCAATTTGTTGAGTAGGAAGATTCTCTCTGCAGACAGAGACAATCCCTCTAGCCCAGGGGAGAGGGTCTAGCCACAAACAAGACAATCTAACCTAAGTCCCCTTAGATTGAGAATGGATAAGATCCTACCTCTTGTATCACTTATCCTTGTTCGAAGATGTCCTTGTGTTTTTTCTCCAGCGATTAGCTCCTTACTTGTTAATCAGACACCTAAAACAAATAGACAAGAAACTAGCGTGCACATGATAGCATACAATAGAGTTCAATCTACTTAAGAGGCTCAGGAGTTTTAAGCTACCAAATATAGTATTTCAATTGATATAGGAAACAAAATATGAGTTGTATTAATATGACAAAAAGGAAAATACAACCTTCACCTTAGTGTTGCAGGTTTCCTTCGATGGGTCTAGATCCCAAGCATCACTCTAACATCTCCTTAAATACCTCAATCATGGGAGTTTAAGGTCTCTTTCTCCTTGTTCACAGAAAAACATTCTACATGCTATTCTCCCTTTAACAAGCTCTTAACAAGCATAAACTAAGAGGTAAGACTAGCAAGCTCTCCAATCTTCCAAGTTGAATCCAAGCTAGCAGAGGTTGGAATAGAAAAAGATTATATAGGCATGAGAGAGGGGATATGGTTCCTCTTATGATGGGAAGAAGCCGTATCTCTTGGGTTAGTTCCTTTTTAATAGGGGAAAGGAGCCCAAATAGTCTCTCAAGGCTTTATCTCGACTAACCATTTACCAAACCTCTGCCCATGAAGCTTCTAGATATGGAAGCTTCGATTCCATTTTTTAAAAACTTTCCAGAAGAGGATAGGCATGGGTAGTCAAGGGATAACAACGTTTATCGGTGTGGGACTCAGTGTTATTCTCAGTAAATCGGCATGGGGAAGAAATTGAGGGATAGCGTCGGCCTTTAAAATTGGGTTTAAAGGAAGTATCTATGGAAATGATGTAAAGGGAAAATGCTTTGCAGATGGAAAGTGACTCAAAGAGATGTTCTTCATGATAGGGAAGTACAAAGGGTTTACTGTAGAGGTGCTCCAAGATCAAGGAATAGGGAGTAGAAGGACAGTGGAAAAATGTTGTGTAACAATAATCTAACATGAAAATCTCAGATACCCAACATCGTAGCTAGTTTATAGCATCGCTCTTGCCGCACTTAAGAATACCTATGTCACAGAAAAAGATAGCAACGCAAGTAGAAGCCTTAGAGATCACGATGAGGTTGCACGTGTCACCTATTTAGGATACGAATATGGGGGTAGAACAGATCTACTCGAAGTTAGAGAGCCTACACCTAGAATTACATAGTCTAAAGAGAGAAAGGGATACTAAGCCAGAAGTGCGCGCAGAGGTTTGGTGCTTAAAGTGAAAGGGCCATGGGCACGGTAGAGATCATTTTCTAGTATACGCGAACTATATTACGGGGGGGAGTCCCCTGATGCCAGAAGCCCCTGCCGTGCCAAGCACATGAGCTGCACTATGGTGCTTCATTTGTCAAGTAACTAGGCAACATGCGATGAATAACTGCCACTTACTTCAGAAGTTCGTTCAGACACCCCAGGAGCTATTTTGCAATTTCTGTAAATCTGTGGGCCATGATGAGCGTCATTGTCGAAGTTATGAGTTGATGATGGAAAGAACCCCTATTTACTGTATGCAAGAAGAAAATCGGCCTCCCATTCAGGGCGTAGGAGGAGTGCATGGGGGCTTCCAAGGCTAAGGAGGAGGAAGAGGAGGAGGAGGAGGGCCAGGTATCTTCTACAACTGCGGACAGCTGGGGCACTTCGCGTGATATTACCTAAATCCTACACACCCTTCATGTCAATATTGTAGACAATTTGACCATGCCATAGAGGATTGTATGATGCTAATAGCTAAGATTCAAGAAAATAAAATGCAGGCTACGCAGAATTTACAAATGATGAGGGATGAGCCCTGCGAGGAAGATCATAACATTAATATTGTACTAAGAAGTGGTATGACAACTGGCACAGATAAATGTAAGCAGCCTGAGGAAGACAGATGGGTCTACAAAGCTCTTGAGAAATAAGTCACCTTTGACCTTAATCATGCTAAAGAGACATTTATGGAAGCAAAGAAGAGCTTTGCTGAGGCCTCCACCTCAGGAAGCCAAGAAAAGACACCAGAAACTAGTGCGATGCAAGAGGTTGATCCTTTCGTACTCCCTAATGTTTCGGAGACCTGCATGAATTTAATGCGCGGCAAAAAGGTTTTGGAGGGACTACAAGAATTAATAAATAAATGCGCCAATAAAGAAAACATCCCTAATAAACAACGTGTGGTAAGAAATATTGGTAAGTATAAGGCACGAACAGGACGTGAGATGCGGCTAACAGCACAAATAGGTGATTATGAAATGGAAGAGGTAATTTTGGATCTGGGGTCCGGTGCGAATGATCTGCCAAAATAGACATGGGAAAGGATGGGGAGACTTGTGCTGCAGTGGTCTCTGATTCAGCTCCGAATGGAAAATCAGCAGAAAATCATCACCATGGGGCGATTGTATGGTTTGACGATCGATATTGAAGGTGTGATCACATTAGAGGACTTCGAAGTTATAGAAATTTTTGACGAGAGTAATCCCTACCCTGCTCTTATGGGAATCAACTGGGCTATTGATATGAATGGGGTCATTAATTTGAAGAAGAGGAAAATGACATTAAAAAATAAGTCGCTTAGGGCCGTAGTGCCACTAGATCCTATGGAAGGAGTGCACTATACCGAACATGTCCGTGATTATGTAGAAATTGACGATGAGCTAGATCAAATATACAAGATAACATTGCAAGATCAGGATTGGATCAATCCAATGATAGATGGATGGATCGCATGGGACCGAGAAATTTCATGTACTTCTGACTTAGATGAGGAATTAGAGCATTGGTAGAACCACTTACATGAAGTCTCTACATTGAGAAGAAATATGATGACGAAGCCACTGCGATGTGTTTTGTCGGAGGTAAGAAAGCAACCTTATTATGATGGTTTGACTAATGTAGATATGTTTTTAGATTAATTTGAGCGGGAAGTCCCTAAAGACCACCATTTTCAAGCATTGGAATTGGTGTTGAGTGTTACTCCCACACGATGGTGGGGTACGCATAAGGGAAATTTCACTAGATGGAGGGATTATAGGTGAATGATGAAGCTATGCTTTAGGCATAGTAATACCAGAATGACTTAGAAGTATAGTGGGAAGGATGATCCACGCAATTTTGGGATGGGGTCCCCTAGGTCAGCTTTGGGGAAAAATCCCAAGTTTTGATGTAAAAAGATGTAAAGTCTCCGCGAATTTTGGATGCATAGCATGTAGTTAGTTAGAAGTAAAAAAGGATTTTACCCTCATTTATGTAAAGTTGAGTCGGTTATTAAGATATACCCATGGTCCAAATAGGTATGTCGTAGAGAGTCTAAGGCAGATCTATGTCTTTGTCTATGGGTATGATGGAAGGATTCTAGAGAGTTAGCGCAGGAAAGTAAGTCTTAGAGGGGGAAAAGGCTTTGTTGTTGAGTGCGTAGAGGCCTAGAGTAGTGTCTGCAGCTGAGTGCATGGACCCCTGCAGCTGAGTGCGCAGGGAAGTTTTGAGTCTGTAAACTTATACTAAAGATCAATAAAGAAGGCTCTTGTAGAAATTCCTGTGTTTTATCTTCGTACTTTTGTTATTTATGATTGTGATATATTCCGTAATGAATAATGTATTTATAAAATAATGATGTATTGACACGTAAATTTATTGGATCCATCTTATTAATTGAACACAATTAATGTTAAGTTATTACGCGAAGATCATAACACTTTCTGTTAGGTTTATTGAACACTTGGGTAGATCTAAGTGCATACTGATCTAAGATTAATCTAATGTGCACGCAAGTAGCTAATTCGTCTATTCAGGGTCCACAAAAGTTATTCCTAGACCTTCGCGAAGGTCTAAAGGCCGTTCGAAGGGAATTGTAGTACCAAGCCCTAAGGGCTTATAGATCTGCGTGGAGGCAGATCTAGGGCATAAAAAGGCATCACACTGATCTCTATATGGGGAAAGTTGGTTCCATCATCCCCCCATACTACTTCGGGTGAGACTTCAGTCTGCGCTACACAGATTGATGCTGAAAGGGCCAGTAGTGTAGGGTTTTTTTTGGCACAATTAACTTTGAACCTGGGTCAGGACCCGGTAAGCCAACAAATGGTTCTGTTTCCAGGACCGAGATCTGCATAAAGAGATGTGTGATGTCACATCACTGGAATCAAATAAAAAAAGAAACTAAGTGGTTGGATAGGAAGATCCACGAATTCACGGCACAAGATAACATAAATCCGCGCCTAACAAAAGAGTAGTGGTTGGACAGATATTTGTACACAGAAATACATGAATTTTTTTTTCTGCACCTTCCCGATTGAACTATACGAGTGGACAACTAAATTGGCAGATGGACAAGGAAGGTGGAGGCTTGACAGTCCAATAGTGTGGACTCCAAAGCTAGTGCAGAGGTTGGAAGCCTCTGAAGATAAGATTGCACGCGTTGTCAACCATTGGCTTGATCGGGTTATATGAGGATTTGTTACAGAGTTTGCAGTTGACACCTCAGTCAGTTACAACAAAGGAGGGCAACGCTTCTTCAAAGGATCATGGGGTAAGTATTTGAGATCCTTGAATACTTGGATTAAGATTCTCTTGTGTGAAAAATGGGTTATGCCATTTCCTTGATGTTTGAATCTACGTGAAGTGGACGAAGCTTTAGAAACCAAGAAAAAGCAGGTCATGAATATAGCCCGTTGATCTGACCTCCTTCAAGTGACAACGAGGGAGCGGTACAGGCCTCACCGCGAAGCACTATCTAGTTAATAAGGCATGGTTTTCTGCGGATACATCATCAATCCAAACCACCTCCACCTTCACCTCCAAAACATACACCCTCGCCCACACCACCACCACCGTCGTTCAACATGTCGAATACAATGAAGTTTCCAGTTTTCAAGGGCCTAGGAAGTGAGGATGTAGATAATTTTTGGTTTGTTGCGAAGGCTACATGGACTGCACCATAGATTATGGATGATAATATAGAGAAGGTGCAGTTCGTTACCACTCTATAGGATTGCGCGCCGAAATGGTGTTGAGTCATGGAAAAGGCATGCATATATTATTTATTTTATTATCATTTTCCTTAGTTATATCCCCTCTACACCCTAAAGTGTTAATGTATCAAGGGATTATGGTAAAAATAAGGAAATTATCTATCATCATGATTTAGCTAACTATTATCACTCTTCATGTAGGAAAAGGACAAAATGGAACAACTGTTGTTCCCTAGCCAGGAAACAACATATAGGCAGCAAACCAAGGATGGAGTGCGCAGTTATGGATAAGAACAAAGAAGATCACAACATCAACGCAAAGATAGAGAGTTAACTGAAGATGGAATATTGTGCGAATCCCTCAGGATCTCTTGATCCTGAGGGATCGATGTTACTATTTTACCCTTCTTACCGCTTGGCCATTATAAAAGGCAGCGATTGTAAAGAGAACAGGGATTGGAGATTATTCAGAAATTACTATTGTATTTTTAATTTGATCATCTACTCTCTTTGTTAAAACAGCGTACGAAATGGCTGTAACTATTTTGCAAATGATTAATATATAATACAGTTGCTATTCCTTCTCTCATACTGAAGTAATCTAGCGGTGTTCACTGGCGGCTAAGGGCCCGACCCTGGTGGATTCACTTGTTGTTCATGTATCATTCTTTTACAATTTCTTCCATGTGATGGTTTGGTTTGATTTCCATTTATTGTAATCACATCGCTTTTCTATTTCATATTCTCAAAATTACTCTGTTTTACATGCTGCAGAGGTATTGGTTCAAGTCATTATTCAATTACCTGTTTCAGTATTTCTTTATTATTATTTCAGATTTAGTCATTTGAGATCAGCATTCTATTTCCAATCTAGTAATTTAGCTCAGCGTGCTATCTTGAGATTCTCCACTGTAAAGAGCATTGAATATTGTTGTCTACGCTCTTAGACCGAGATCCCTGCTGTTCAGATTAGAAAATACGTTTGGAACATTGATCAGTTAAAAGAGAAATGAGTTATTGTTACTGTATTCTTGATTGATACTTGAATGCATGTTTGGTTTGGTTTCATTAGTAGGTTAAGCTTTCTTTTAATTGCAATTTGAGTTCACTAGATGCATCCATTTATTCTTGTATTTGAAAGCACTGTACTGCAATTTAGAAACATTACTCTTGAGTAAATAGCCGTCACATACTGTGTACACTCTTGAAATAGAAAATCTTGCTCGGATTGATAACTAATGTGAAGTTAATTAGGAGTTAAAAAGACACCTTTTAGACCTCAAAATTTTGGCGCCGTTGCCGAGGAGAGTGTATCCATTTCCAAGGAGTAGTGTGCATCTGATGAGTACTTGTTAGGAGAGAATTGGGTATTAAAAACGGAAGGTAAGAACCTGCATATGGAGCATGTAAAAGCCCTACTCCCCCACTCGCTTTCCAGTAAAATTGTTAAGAACTTAGGGTAGAAATAAATATTTGAGTTGTGTGTATGACTAAGAAGAAAAAACTTGAAAATAATCCAAAACCACTACCCAAACCCAACAAAGCTAAGGGACCGGTGACCCTTGGTCGATCAACCTTCATAGATGATATCATTAAGAAATTCGAATCTCAGCCATCAGTAGGCCCTAGGAAAGTTGCTTCCAGACAACCTACTGGCTCCCTTCAAGCCACAGACTCACCATCTATAGCCTTTGCTGAGGTGCACAACAAAACAGAAGAAACTGAGCAAAATTTTCAAGAAATTGAAAATTCTCGCCCAATTTCTTTACAAGAAGGGAATTCTAGTAATCTCGTGATGGAGGAGGGGAAACAGGGGAGACAAAGGAGCCAAGATCCCCTTTTGAAATAATTCAAACACTCAGCAGCCCAGATAAGAGGAGTGTTGTTAATATTATCCAAGAAGAAATAGGAGAAACTGAGGAGCCAAGATCCCCCCAGGTGGTAGTTCAGCAAGGAACACTCATTGTCCCAGACTAGGGAAGTGCTCTTAAGCTCATTCCTATTCCTTCTAGTCATCCTAGGAATAACTGTCTGGAAATCCCATAAGGGTATTGGCACATATTTGACCAAATGGCCCAGAACCAACAAACACCTCAAACCTGCACACTACAGTATCCCATCATGGACACAACAGTTAATGCACCTATGAAAGCCATTCCCCTCCAGAATATTCCTACCTTCCATGGGCTAACATCAGAGGATCTATATGCATTTCCGTTTGAGTTTGATGTATTGTGCCGGGGTTATGACTATACCACCGATCCCCAAAAACTAAAGTTATTTCCCTCCACATTAAAAGGAGCAGCTTTACGATGGTTTATGGGGTTAGGTGGGGGCGTTATAAACAACTAGTATTAGATGAAAACTGCTTTTCTAAAGAAATATCAGGACTATTGTAGATCCAGGGAATTGAAAGATGAGATATTTCAAATGACAGCAAGACCTAGTGAAACACTGGAGGAATATGTAGAACGGTTTCAATACAATCTCCAGAGATCTCCTTATGCATCTTTTCCCTTGCCTAATAATGTGTTGAAAACTACACTAATTAAAGGGATGAAAGAACAATGGGTTGAAACATTAAAGATTATGAGTAAAGGTGACATATATCAGGAAAATTTTGCTGACATCATTAATTTGTGTATCAGGTGTTCAACAGGCAGCACAAGACTGAAGCCAGCAAAACGTGATATGATCAAAAGAGATAACAAAATCTCCGGTCGAGGTATAACCCGCGCAGAAATCAACAATCTTTAAAAATTGATATTCTAGGGACTCTGACAACGTAGTTGGACATTATGCAAGCCAAACAAAAGCAAGCAGAAGCAGAACAAAACTTGGCGATATTCTGTCCTAGATGCAGAAAGAAGCATAGCCATAAAGAGTGCCCATTGGATACGGTCAAAATCTGTGCCATCTATACGAAAGATCATGCCACAGATAGTTTCCCATCACTCCCAAGACTGAAATCAGTCTACAAAGAAGCAGAAGAAGAAACAGAACTAGTTTACCTACTAAATCAGCACCGCCAGTGGCAGTCGCGACAAACAGGTATGCCCATTGATCCATCCTCTTCTTTTCAGCCTCCTCAGTATAATGCTCAACAGTATAATGGAATGTGGCAGAATTAGCCACCTTTCTCCAGCTGGTCACAATAGCCATTCTCCATGTCACCATGGCCAAATCAAACAAATCAAACCAATTGGATGAACTTTCCTTACTGTCCACCATTTTGGCAAAATAACGCATATTCAACACAATGGCCACCCTCCACCTCGTAGAGTCAAAATTGGCAGTCGAACTGGCAAAGACCCATAAATCAGCCAGCAGGAACAATCCCTCTCCCTCAACCCACATTGCCAACACCTTATACATTGCAACAAAACCCCCAGACCAACTTAAGACCGTAGCTCCCAGCCCAACCCAACCCGAACCCCAACAATAGACCGGTTCAATCTGTGCAAATTATTGAAGGACCAAAACCAGAAACCGAGTTAAGGGAGTGTAATGACCTTCAATTAAGATCTGGGCGTATAATAGAATCAGAGGGGGATAAAAATGTTCAAATTGAAAATCTGTTACCTATAGAACAAACACCACAAGAAGAGAATCTTGTTAGACAAAAAACTCATGAACAAGCAACCACCTCTTCTCAACCATTTCCAGAACGACTAATCATACCTCACCCAATAGAACACCCTGATTTTGATCTTCTGGGAGAATTGAAAAAATTGTGTATAAAAATACCACTCCTCCAGGCTATTCAAGATATCCCAATTTATACAAAAACCATCAAGGAATTATGTATGAAAAAGCCAAAGAGGAAAATAACAACAAATCTAACTATCCATGTAGTCAGTACCTTATTTGACTTACTATCAGGAAGAGAAACACCTGTAAAATATGAGGACCCAGGAAATCCTATAGTCACGGTGCAAGTAAATGGATGCTCCTTCCCCAATGCCTTAGCTGATTTAGGAGCAACAATCAATATTATTACAACCACCACTTGTCAAAAGCTTGGCATTACATCATTAGACCCAACCACAACCTTATTGGATTTGGCTGACCGATCGGTAGTCAGACCAGAAGGCACATTACATGATATAATGGTGTCTGTAGACTCCTGGGAATACCCTGCAGACTTTATGATTATCAACCCTAGAAACCGACTTGATGGACACCCCTTAATTATAGGTAGACCTTGGCTAGCAACTGTGGATGCTTACATTAGATGTTGAATAGGCAGCATGACTATAACAAGAGGAAGCAATTTAAAGAATTTAGCCTTATACCCTCCATCTCAGCCAAGTTTAACAATAATCAAGACCAGAAAACAACCTGTATCATATTTAACTGAAAACATTAGATCACCACTAACCATAGAAGATGCTCTCGAATTTAAAGATCAAACAGAAGACAACATCATTAATAGCTTCATTAACCAACCAAAAGTCGAATCCCATTTAAAATGTCACATGATTGAAGTAGCATTCCATAGTTAAGTAGAAGAAGATCCCCTAAAAGATACTAACAATCAATCAATACCAACCACCTTTGTTTATAACAACAAAACAATAGAAATTGAGCCAGGAAAAACTTTGAATATTAACAAAAACCTGATTCCTGACCAAGAGCAAAAGCTGGTTCAACTCCTGAGAAAATATAAAGAAGCCTTTGCATGGGATTACACGGACATGAAAGGAATTGATCCCCAGTTGTGTACGCACCACATTTATACAGAAAAGGATGCTAGACTCATTTTCCAACCCCAACAGAGATTAAATCCTCATCTTAAGGATATTGTGAAAGCTGAGTTGCAAAAACTTTTAGATGTAAACTTTATCTACCCAATATATGACAACAAGTGGGTCTCTCCATTAGTAGTGGTGCTGAAAAAGAATGGAAAGTGGCGGATATGTGTTGACTATAGAGAACTGAATAAAGTAACCCAAAAAGACCACTTCCCCCTTCCATTCATTGATCAGGTCTTGGACACTTTAGCAGGAAAGAAATTATTTTCTTTCCTAGATGGCTTCAGTGGATACAATCAGATTCAGATTGCCCCTGAAGATCAGGATAAACTACCTTTACCTACCCTTGGGGAACATTTGCTTACAGGGTTTTACCCTTTGGGCTGTGCAATGCACCTACCACATTTTAGAGGGTTGTACTCAACATTTTTTTAGATTTGATAAATGAAGGGATCGAAGTGTATATGGATGACTTCACACCTTATGGGGATGACTTTGAGCCAACATTACAAACATTAGAAAAAGTGTTGCAAAGATGCATTGCCACCAAGCTCTGTTTAAGCCATGAAAAGTGTCATATGATGATGATTGAGGGACTCATCTTAGGTCATTATATCTCAGCCGCTGGAATACAGGTAGATCCGGCTAAAATTCAGATAATTCTATTAATACCTACCCCTACCACATAAACAGAGGTACGCAACCTTTTGGGATTTTATGGTTATTATAGAAGATTTATAAATATTTTTTCTTAGATTTCTATACCTTTATAAGCACTAACATGAAATATTGATTTCATTTGGACAGATAAATGTGACAGTGCTTTTGAGGATCTAAAAAGGCTTGTATCAATAGCCCCACTGCTAAGGGGCCCAAACTGGGATTTTCCATTCCAGATCTCATATGATGCTTCAGACATAGCAATCGGAGCAGTTCTTGGACAGGAAGAAGATAAAAAGCCATATGCAATATATTATATTAACAAAAATCTATCTCCTGCTGAATTAAACTATAGTGTGACTGAAAATAATTTTTAGTTGTAATATATGTTGCAGATAAATTTAAACATTATATAACTGGATATCCTGTAGTTTTATATACAGATCACTCTACCATTAAGTATTTAGCAAATAAACCCGTTACAAATGGAAGAGTGACAAGATGGTTGATTCTCTTGCAGGAATTTGACATCACAATTAAGGATCGACCTGGAAAAGAAAACCCTGTAGCTGATTTTCTCTCACGAATGCCAAAGCCAACTGATGCAACAACATTTGAGGATCAATTTTCTAATGAACATTTATTTGTTGTTACTGTCAGAACACCATGGTATGCGGACGTTGCAAATTACTTGGTAGTAGGAAAATTACCCAAGCACCTAACGCCTACTGAAATAAAACAAATAGTGCAACGCAGTACCCGATTCTCTTGGATTGGGTGCTACTTATTCCACACAGGGGTAGATATGCACATTAGAAGATGCGTTCAGGAAGATGAAGTGTTTGACATTCTAAAAGCATGCCACGATGGGTCGTGCGGTGGACATTTTGCAGACCGCAGAACCGGTCACAAAGTCTTACAAACAGGCTATTACTGGCCCACTATCTTTAAAGATGCTAAAAAGTTTGTTCAAGCCTATGATAGCTGCCAGAGGGCGGGACACCCTGGACAATCTGATGAGATGCCTCTGAACCCGCAATTAGTAATCGAGCCTTTTGAGTGGTGGGCGCTAGATTTTATTGGTCCTATTAACCCATCATCCAATAAAAAAACATACATACTGGTTGCAACATAATATGTTACTAAATGGGTTGAGGCAGAGGCGCTACCAAGAGCTACTGAGTGTTCAGTGATACATTTTCTTTTCCAATTATTTGTATGATATGGCCTGCCGAGAGATATAATTACAGATGGAGGACCGCAATTCGTAGGTAACAAGATTGCTGCAACATTGAGGAATTACCATATTCTCCACAAAATTACAACTCCATACCACCCACAGGAAAATGGCCAAGTAGAAAGTACTAATAAGGTAATTGAGGCAATACTTACAAAGACAGTTGCATCACACAGACGTGACTGGGCTTCCAGATTGCCAGAAGCCTTGTGGGCATACCGCACAACATGGAGAAATACCACAGGATATTCACCTTATCAATTATTCTTTGGTAAAGAACCCATCTTCCCAATCGAATTCAAGATTCAAACATTAAGAACAACTCAAGAGGTGGGTTTGAATTTAAATGAAGCTCAGATCAATAGATTATAGCAGATCAATGAATTAGATGAAATCAGGCCATCTGCTCTTCAACACACTGCACTAATCCAACAACAGAGAGCAAAATGGCATGGTGCCCTTATTAAAAAGAAGATCTTCCATGAATGATATTGGCCACTCCTATACGGTTCCAGTTTCCAGGATTTCCCCCAAAAAATCTAGACCAGATGGTCAGGACCTTATGAGATACAAAAAGTGCATGACAATGGCACCACTACATTGGCAACCATTGATGGATCTAGCTATTCTTTTAAAGTGGACAGTCATTGAGTGCGACTGTATCGCAAACCACTTACTAGGGAGTCCTTTTGCCAACAGTTACAGGAAGATTCCACCATGCAAATTCTCATTGAAGATGATAACCCATCCTCAACATCAATCCAGTGAACAACTCATTTGTTTTTGAATTGTGTATATAGACTTTTCTTTCTATTTTGCTTGTATAAACTGCATTTTTTTTGTACAGATTTTTGTGTTGTTCCATTTAAGGAACAATTGATGTTCCCCTTAAGGAACAACAGTCGTTCCATTTAAGGAACAATAGTTTTCTCTTTATTTAATTTTCGTGCTGTTCCATTTAAGGAACAATTGTTGTTCCTTCTAAGGAATAGCTGCCGTTCCATTTATGGAACAACAGTCCCCTGTATATACGATTTGCATGCTGTTCCATTTAAAGAACAACTACTGTCCCTATTAAGGAACAACATCCATTCCGTTTAAGGAACATCAGGTTTGCATGTGTTTTCTTTTTTATGTTCCTCTTAAGGAACAGTTGTTGTCCCTCTTAAGGAACAACAGTCGTTCCATTTAAGGAACAACAATTTTGCATGTGTTTTCTTTCGCTGTTCCTCTTAAGGAACAACTGTTGTCCCTCTTAAGGAACAACAACCATTCCATTTAAGGAACAACAATTTTGCGTGTGTTTTCTTTCATTGTTCCTCTTAAGGAACAACTACTGTCCCTCTTAAGGAACAACAACCGTTCCATTTAAGGAACAACAGTTTTGCGTGTGTTTTCTTTTTGTTGTTCCTCTTAAGGAACAACTCTTGTTCCTCTTAAGGAATAATTGTTGTTCCTCTTAAGGAACAACAGTCGTTCCATTTAAGGAACAATAGTTCCGTGTGTATTTTCTTTGTGCTGTTCCATTTAAGGAACCGTTGTTGTTCCTCTTAAGGAACAACAACCGTTCCATTTAAGGAACAACAATCTTGTGCGTTTCTTTTTGATGTTCCATTTAAGGAACAGCTGTTGTTCCTCTCAAGGAACAACAGTCGTTCCATTTAAGGAACAACAATTTTGTGTGTTTGTATTTTTGTTGTTCCATTTAAGGAACAGCTATTGTTCCTCTTAAGGAACAACAGCTGTTCCATTTAAGGAACAACAGTTTCACGTGCGTTTCTTTCTGTTGTTCCATTTAAGGAACAACTGTTGTTCCCTCTAAGGAACAACAGCCGTTCCATTTAAGGAACAACAGTTCCGTTTACATTTGTTTTCGTTGTTCCATTTAAGGAACAATTGTTGTTCCCTTTAAAGGAATAATAGTTGTTCCATCTAAGGAACAACAGTTTGATATGCGAGTTCTTTACGCTATTCCGTTTAAGGAACAGTTGTTGTTCCTTCTAAGGAACAACTGCTGCTCCTCCTAAGGAACAACTGTTGTTCCTTCTAAGGAACAATAGTTTTGTCATGATTTGCTTGTTGTTGTTCCTTCTAAGGAACAACAGTTTCGCTTTGGTTTGTTTTAATGTTATTCCCTCGAAGGATCAGCATGTCCGCTTGCGTCCATTTTCCCGTTGTTCCCCTTAAGGAACAGTTGTTGTTCCTCTTAAGGAACAACAGTTTCATGTGCAATTTTTCTCTTTCTGTTATTCCTCCTAAGGAACAACAGTTTTATGTGTCGTTTTTCTTTTTTTTGTTCCTCCTAAGGAATAGTGGCGATTCCTTTTAAGGAACAACACCTTTTTTTTGTGCATTTTTTGTTGTTCCTCCTAAAGAACAACACTCTTTTTGAGAATTTTTTCATGTGAATGATCCTTTGAAGGCAATAATACAAACATATATGCAAGGATACAAAATTTAAAGGTTACTGGAATAAGAAAATCAAAGAGAAATTATCATATTTAATGAGTTTGCTTTGTATTGATTAAAAAAGGGGAGGACACAACTATCAATATCACTTTGTTGTCCTTATTTTCACTATAACTCAAATTGATTGATTACTTGTACCATGTTGGTTCTTCCTTAATTCTCATAATTCTCTTTGCTTATTATCATTGAATAAGAATAAGGGCATATTTTCTTCTATTGATATGTTTAGACTTCTTCCACCATCCCTACTCTTAAGGAGTGTTGAGCCATCCTTTATATATAAATAGGAAGTGCTATATAAAAGAAAAGAAAAAAAGAAAGGAAAGAAAATATAGATATATAGATATATATATATATATATATATATATATACTAACAATTCTATGATTTATCAGATGGAGGATAGGGGGTCTCATCATGAACCAGCCTACCATGATCATAAGGAAGCAGTGAAGTGGCATTCCCACTATGGCCACCACACCAGGGATATGATCCAATGGACACATCAGAAAAATAAAAAGTCCTTGGAACAGGAGGTCTCATCACGAGCCGGCCTGCCCACCTTTCACTCCTTCCCAGTGAATGGCATTGTGATCCATCTGGTTACCAAGCCAACACAATGGCCTCCATTCTGACATCACAAGGCACTTTCCTAAGTATACATAAAGGATCATGGTTCCAAAGGGTGAAAAAGAAACTCTGTCAAGGTTATAAACACCTGTGGGAAACAGAGCTCTATTGATGGTATTAGAGTCATATGTTTCAACATCAATAGTAATTATAACCCCTTTTCTTATTTCTTTATCTTTATTTCAAAAGAGATTATGTTCCCAATTCCTTTTGAACCTTCATGCATGAAATATCATTTAAAAAGTCAATCATAATGGTTTAAGTGGAACAATGACCACATAGCATCTTACCTACGTTAGATGTCCTTTTCCCTTTTCAAATCACTCCATGGTATCTCCATATTTATTCATAATTCTCATGCTATGCATCGATTTCAGCAAGTCGATATTTTTGTGATCTTGTCATAAATATGTACAACTTGCCATTTTTACCACTGTACGATTGCCATCAGTACGTCGTTCCTACATTTAACTGGTCGAAGGCGACCTATCATTTTTCAGGGGGGTGCGGGTGACTTCCAAAGCACTTTTGCATACATGTTAGTCTTTTATTTGGTTGTACCGGGCTACATGATATCCCATAATAGCAAGTTTTTAACGGTATCTATGTTAAAAAAAGTATTATCCAAATTTAACAACTTGTTGTTCCATTGTTGGCTCTGTGTATTGCTGTGTTACCTATGTTAAAGCTAATAGTGTGTAGAATTCAGACAAAATGGGAGGACGATCAGTACGTAGCGAGCCACAGACACTAGCTGTTTCCAATGCCACCCGAGAAATTCTAGTATGAGCCAGATGGGTCACATATTTTACACGATTGCAGCAACCCAATGAAACTGTGGCTATCGAATTTTTACAGAATTTGCAGGATGATCATTCTATAATAAGAGGAAGGTGAATGATAGTAACGGATGCAGTGATAGCGTAGGTGTTTGGATTACTAGCAGTCGGACCGATATGGACGCATAAAAAATTGAGGCTACAAGACGCCATTGCCGTCTTTCGGGATGAGGGATAGAATCTGATTGTCAAAGGCAAAGGAGTTCAACCCTCATCTTTGGGAGAACCATGGACAGAGCTGGCTAGAATCATTCGAAGCTATATCACATGTGACGGAAGAAAAGATGTGGTAAGACCACGCCACCTTAAATTATTAGAAGTTTTAAAACATAAATGTTCTGTAAATTTGCCTACATATTTGAAATTATTGTTGCATGACGCTGCTCAAAGCATAAAGAAATCCCGGCATATAGAAATTGTTGTAAGTCATCATTGCTTAATTAGATTGATAGTAAGCTACAATCTAGCCCAACAACAAACCAGTTGGGAAGAATTAGTGTTTACTATAGAGGGGGGGTTAGCCTTACCTGCCCCAAAAAGGAAAAGGACTACCAACACAGTAAATAGACCACAAAAACGTAGACGATATGCCAAGACAAGTCAAGGAACAGCTGAAAACCTTCTGGGTAGTAGCAGCCAACCCTTAGAATTATCTAGCCCTGAAAACGAGCAACCTTTACAGCTGGAAGGAAGAGATAACCTAGAGTCAGAACTTGAGGAGGAAACAGAGCATACTAGTGAAGAGGAGAGGGATGAAACAAAACTTCCCTTAACTCCCAGCACAAGTCCACCACAAGATTTACTTCATGATGTAGAATTGGCCCAGATTTTGACCAATACGAGTGAATATATACAGCCTGAAAGTCCGCTCAACCTCAATGTTGAGGCAGTACAATCGGAAGAAAACTCTGCCCACAATAATAGTATATCAGAAGAAATAATTGGTGAAGCAGAAACAGGGGTAGAAACCACTCAGGAAGAGGTGGACCAAACTAGGGATACTGTTAGGATATTCCGACACATAGGATATAGTTAAGTTCAACTTGGTCTAGCATAGAGTTAGGTTAGAGTTAGGTAAAGTGTGTTTCTTTACCGTTGTACATTTTGTAACTTACAATCCGACGGTCACGATATGTAGTGATCCGACGGTTCACTCTCACCTCGGTATTACCGACACTTGATCCGTGGCTTGACACCCGATTGGTCCATGAGTTCTATTTAAAGCGCATGGAGGGTCATTGTTCGGGTAATCCGTGCATGAGAGAAGCTTATGTAAATTTTCATTCTTTGATTAATAAATTGCCTGTAGTACCCACGTTGGGACAGGTCGTGGACTGTTTCCCTCCTTGCACTCTGAGGGTTTTAACCACGTCAAAAATACTGGTGTATTGATTTGAGATCTGGTTGTGAGCGGTGTCCTTTTGGTTTTCTTTCTGTGGAACTTACCCTGTAAATTCCTACATGGTATCAGAGCTATTTGAGGGCTGCGTCCGTTGGTGATCCAAATCTGAAGCCGGTAGAACTGCATGCGGCTGTTGTTTCCTAGATCTGTTGTTTCTGACTGCTTTCGGGCCGAGAGGACTGCTCTGTTGCGTTCGGAGCATCTGTTCCAGTGAGGAACCCCTTTCGTTTCATGCGAAAAGGTTTCCGGTAGCCCTAGCTGCGTCATTTTTCAGATCGGGAGGTATACAGTGTTTTTTTTTGCAGTTTACTGTTAATTTCTCTCTGCTTATTTCGGTCTCAGTTTATTTAGCCTTTTTTTTAACCGGATCTATACCTTTCATTTCTGCGTATGCTCTTTGCCCTGCGACTCTGTGCGATCTGGGCAAATCAGAAACAGAAAGGAAGGATTTTTCTCATGCGTATGCTCTTTTCCCTGCACCTTAGTGTGATCTCGGAAAATCAGAAACATTGAGAAAAATATTTAGTTTTTCGGCTAAAGCTAACCTTGAGATTTTTTTTAAAATTTCTAGTTTTTTGGCTAAAGCTAACTTCGAGCCGCAAGGTTCGTTTTTCTTTGCATATTCGTGTTGGGTTTTGTGTTTTGTGTTTTGTAGGGAAAAAGAGCTTTCTCAAGGCAAGCACGCAAACCGAGGCCCCCCCCCCCCCCCCCTCTCTCTCTCTCTCTCTCTCTCTCAAATTTTTTGTATAGATCAATTGGTTCAAAGCTATTTTTAGAGAGTAGAGGTCTTGGGTTCAAGTCTCCATTTTGTGGGGGCGGATTTTTTCATTCCCGCACATTCGCGCACTTTGCCGGCAACGTCAACAAGTTTTTTTCAAAAAGCCATAACTTCTTCATCCGGAAGCCTTTTTCAGAGCCGTTTTTTTTAAAACCACCTATTTTTTCGAGATCTATCCGTTGGTACACTTACTTTCAGCATCTTCAGCTTCAGTTTTTTTAAAAATGGAAAGTCCATGCCAAGTCATTCTTGACAGCACTAACTACTTCCAATGGGTAGAATACATGGAAGATTTACTTAGAAGTAAAGGTCTCTTCAGAATAGCCACAAACCAAGAGAAGAAACCAACAGATGAAGACAAGGCGACAAAATGGGAAAATAGACAAGATCAAGCACGTGGTTTGATAGGGATGTCTATTTCTCCTGATCTTAGATTCCACATTGCAGGACTTGAGACTCCTCATGAAGCATTAGAAAAACTTGCTAAAGTTTTTGGGATTAAAAATGAAATTAGATCCCATCAACTTGAAAATGAGCTGCTTACTTTGGATCCTAATAATTTTTCTTGCATTGAAGATTTCTTGTCCAAATTCAAGACCCTTAGATATCTCTTGGAAGGTGTTAAAGTTAAGAAAGATGATGGTAACCTTATTTATTCCATCCTTACTAAGTTAGGACCAGCCTACTCTGTATTTGTTTCCACTTTCCATTCTACAAGGGAAGCTTTCATTTGTCAAGGACAAGACTACAAGGCCCCTTCCTTTGACTCCTTTTGTGATTCCTTAATAAGAGAACAAGAAAAACTCTTACACCTTGGTCTTCTTAATCTTGGAAACTCTTCCACGAAAGCGTTAGCCGCCCAGCAGCACCCAAATTCAAAGAATCCTAAGAAGTCATATCCTCAAAAGAATGGTCCTAAACCATCTCAGCCTCAAAATGAAAGATCATTTCAGCAAAATGATAAGACCAATAAAAACAAATGGAAGAAGACTGATAGACATTGTAACTTTTGTAATCGAGATGGCCACTTAGAATCTAAATGCTTTAAGAAGATGGAAGCCTTGGAAGCCGCAATGAAGAAACATAACATCCATCTGGAGCCTACTTCAACTTCAACTTCCGGAACGACACTTTCTGCATGTCATCGTCAATCATCTCAGTCTGGTTATGCATTAAATGTATCTTCTTCTTCTTCTCATTCTCATGAGTGGCTCATTGATTCTGGAGCCTCTTGTCACATGGCCAAAAACCAAGCCATGTTTTCTTCTTTAAATGATTGTAACACCAAAAATATATATATTGGTGATGATAGATCTCTTAATGTTGTAGGGACTGGAACTGTTCATCTAGACAATGGTCAGTTCAATGATGTATTATGTGTTCCAAACTTATCCTGCAACCTTCTATCTGTCTATCAGATAACTCATTCAGGTGAAGGTAAAATTGTTGAATTTTCACCTCATGATGTTGTAATCAAGGATCTAAAAGATCCTAAACAGATTCTAGCTACTGGTCTTGCTGATGATTCCAAAAGGTTGTATAAGTTTCACAACTTTGGGTCATCCCATCTTCCCTCAGTATTTGTTGCTCATAATGATGAAGTGAGCAAACTTTGGCATGAGCGGTTTGGTCACTTAAACTATCGCTCCCTTCACTATCTATGTAAAGAAACTATGGTGACAGGTCTTCCTATGGTATCTTGCAAAGATGGTGTTTGTTCCGGATGTGTACTCGGAAAACATCATCGGGACAGTTTTGACAAACGTGCCTCTTGGCACGCCTCAGCCCCTTTACAGCTTGTGCACAGTGATTTATGTGGTCCTCTTCCTGTTGCTTCATTCTCTGGCTGCAAGTACTTCTTAACTTTCATTGATGATTTCTCCAGACGCACTTGGGTATACTTCTTAAAACTCAAGAGCGAAGTATTTACCACTTTTTTGGCCTTCAAAGCATTTGTTGAAAAACAATCTGGACATCAAATTCTTAAGCTAAGAACTGATAATGGTGGAGAATATGTTAAAAACGCATTCATCAACTTTTGCACCGAAAATGGAATTCAAATGCAACATACTGTTCCATACACTCCACAACAAAATGGTGTAGCTGAAAGGAAAAATCGCACCTTAAAGGAAATGGCTAATTGTATGCTGCAATCTAAAGGACTCAGTCTTAGTTTTTGGGCCGAAGCAATTAATTGTGCAAATTATATAATCAATCGCACTCCTACTAAGGTTCTAGAGAATATCACTCCAGAAGAAGCTTGGAGTTCCATTAAACCAGATGTAAGTCACTTTCGTGTGTTTGGAAGTGAAGCATGGGCCCATATTCCAGATGAAAAGCATAAAGCTTTAGAACCTAAGAGTGAGAAATGTACTTTTGTTGGATATTCTGAAGATGTAAAAGGTTATAGACTTATTCCATTTAAGTCCAAAAATGTTATCATTAGAAGAGATGTAAAATTTGATGAAAATAAATCGGCCTGCGAGCCTAGTCCGGCGGATGTGCCACCTCTTCCTATCTCTTCTATCTTTGAAAACATTTCTTCTTCTGATGATGAAAGCGAGGATGATAATCCTCCCCCACCTTCTCAGGATCCTCAACTTCCAAGATGGGTCCGTGCTACTCGGGATGCAGCAGGTGATCTTGCCGGTGATCCTACAGATCAGCGACGTACACGTTCTCAGTTTGAAAGAACCTCTTCTTTACTGGCTCAAGCTCCAGTAAATCATGATCCTGACACTTTTGCAGAAGCTTCAGGCCATCCACATTGGGAAGCAGCTATGAATGAAGAATATCATTCATTGATGACAAATGATACATGGGATCTTGTTCCTCTACCAAAGGGACGCAAACTTGTTAGATGCAAATGGGTTTACAGAACCAAGTATGGACCAGATGGGAAAGTTGATAAACATAAAGCTCGTCTAGTTGCTAAGGGCTTTTGACAGGTTGAAGGCATTGACTACACTGAAACCAGGTTGAAGGCATTGACTACACTGAAACCTTCTCTCCAGTTGCCAAAATGAACTCTATCCGCCTTGTTCTTTCCCTTGCTGCCTCTTTAAAATGGGAAGTCCATCAAATGGATGTTAAATCTGCCTTCTTGCATGGGGACTTGCAGGAAGAAATCTATATGGAACAACCCATTGGCTTCTTACAAATAGACTCCAGCCTCGTTTGTCGACTTAAGAAATCCCTTTATGGCCTCAAGCAAGCTCCTCGGGCTTGGTATGCCAAAATGGATAGCTTTCTTTTAGAATCTGGCTTTTCTAGGTGTCATTCTGACAATACTGTCTACACCAAGAAAGTGGGCAACTCTCTTATCATCCTTGTTCTTTATGTTGATGATCTTATTCTTACTGGTAGTGATCCCAACCTTATAAACCATGTGAAGTCCAGCCTTAAAAAGAAATTTGAAATGACAGACTTAGGACACTTACACTATTTTCTCGGTCTTCAAGTCTTGCAATCCCAAGAGGGTATTTTCCTTTCCCAGTCCAAGTATGCTTGTGATATTCTTCGTCATTTTCACATGGAAGACTGTAAGCCAGCCCCTTCTCCCTTTCAGTCTGGAGTCAAACTTTCAGTCTCTTGTACTTCTCCTGAAGTTGATGCTACCTTATACCGTCAACTTGTCGGAAAACTCTTGTATTTGACCCATACTCGTCCTGATCTTTCCTTTGCTGTTGGCCTTTTTGCTCGTTTTATGCAAAACCCCCGTGAAAGTCATTGGAAAGCAGCTAAAAGAATACTTCGTTATGTTCGAGGTACAGTACAGTTTGGGATTCATTACAGTGCCAAAGCAGCTCCTCTGTTAGTTGGTTTCACTGATTCTGATTGGGCTGGTGACCTTGATGATCGGAAGTCTACTGTCGGTTATGTCTTCACTCTTGGTTCAGGACCTATTACATGGGCTTGTAAGAAACAGGCTGCCATTTCTCTTTTGTCAGCAGAAGCAGAGTATCGTGGTGCCGTGGAAGCTAGTAAGGAAGCCTTGTGGCTTCGTCAGATCCTATCAGAGTTTGGCTTTGAGCAGCAGCATCCAACCACACTTTGGTGTGATAATCAAAGTGCCATTCAGCTATGCAAAGATCCAGTCCAGCATCAGCGCAGCAAACACATTGAACTACACATGCACTTCATCAGAAAGCTCATTCATGACCATGTTCTTGAAGTGCAATATTGTCCAACAGATGATCAGGTTGCAGACATCTTCACAAAGGCTCTCACAGAGGCGAAGTTCACTAAACTTCGATATATGCTTGGAGTTCAGGAAGTTGTCACTAAGGGGGGATAGGCTCTAGTGCCTCCTTCCTTCTCCTATTGTGTCATATTTGTAAATCCTTCAATCCTATCCCAAGTTGTTCTTAAGGGGGGATGTTAGGATATTCTGACACATAGGATATAGTTAAGTTCAACTTGGTCTAGCATAGAGTTAGGTTAGAGTTAGGTAAAGTGTGTTTCTTTACCATTGTACATTTTGTAACTTACAATCCGACGGTCACGATATGTAGTGATCCGACGGTTCACTCTCACCTCGGTATTACCGACACTTGATCCGTGGCTTGACACCCGATTGGTCCATGAGTTCTATTTAAAGCGCATGGAGGGTCATTGTTCGGGTAATCCGTGCATGAGAGAAGCTTATGTAAATTTTCATTCTTTGATTAATAAATTGCCTGTAGTACCCACGTTGGGACAGGCCGTGGACTGTTTCCCTCCTTGCACTCTGAGGGTTTTAACCACGTCAAAAATACTGGTGTATTGATTTGAGATCTGGTTGTGAGCGGTGTCCTTTTGGTATTCTTTCTGTGGAACTTACCCTGTAAATTCCTACAGATACCCCTCCAGAAGAACCTAGTCAGGTCAATTTAAACACAGAAGATGTGGGCCAAACGGAGGAAATACAAAACAGCCAGGGGAGAAACACAGCCCTTGAAGAGAAAAACCTAAATGAGCAACCGAGCTCAGTAAGAGCAGAAATGGTTAGTGAAATAGTTGTTCCTCCCAGAAAGAAGAAAATCGAAATTAAGAGGTTGAGAAAGGAACAGCAGAAGCTGCAGAATCTAGTGAAAAGACTCAGACAAAAGATAAGGACATTAAAAAGGGGAAAAATTTCAAGCAGAACCCTGAAAACGGTGAATGCGGCCATTCAGACTGAATTCCCTAATACAAAGGATATTAGACTCAAACCGAGCCCATATTCATTCAAATTGATAAGGAACAACATGTAACCGTTACATAAGCGGCTGCCCAAACAGAGAATGTAAATTTTTGTAATGTAGCTGTTCAAATGGAGGCAATATCCTCCAACAGTGCGGACACCCAGATAGATATCCAAGCCCAAGATGTTTTGATATGCAGTGATCCTGGTATAACAAATATTCAAGAGAATCTGGCATAGGCTCAGCTGACCATAGAAAGGATTGAGGAAGAGACTATTCCCCAACAAAGGTACCAGGAATTACAGAGACAATTGCGGGATATCAACGCGTTGGAAAGCGAGGCTTCGAGAAATATCGGAGGGAAGAAGAAAGAACTGAGAAAATAAAGATCAAACTGGAGGCAGTCATGCATCAAAGGGATACTCTCTGTTCCCTATACACAGATGTTTTAGCATGCAGGTCCCCTGCCAAGAACTATGCTTTATTTTTGTTAGAAAGGTATTTACAGTTAAAAATTAAGGCTGTTAGGACAGGGAAATCCATAGAATTGAAAACTATGGAATATTTCATAAACTGCTGTAAACACCATGAAGTGAAAGTTCAACAATTACTCTGTGAGTTTTATTTACATAATTTTGTACTGGAAGAAGAAATGGAGAAGAATCTCAGCCCTTTTATAGGGGATATACAATTTCAAGCTTTCATTTCGTTTGTTGTTAACCAGTTGAAATGGTTCAAATCCCATAATGCCTTCTAGAGGCAGGAAAATGTGTTGGAACTTTGGGTCAGGGGTGAACCGAAAAACCCACTGCAAATGCTGGTCAAACACAAAAGTTTGATGCAAAAGGAAGGAGTAATCCAGGTATTGGGGCCCATTCACAAAGAAATTGTCCAGCATGGAGTAGAGTATTTTCTATCTATCAAAGACAACTCCTTGGCAGCAACTAAATTTAGATGGACAGTTTCCAATCGTAATGTGCAGGATAGAGAACCATTCAACTATAAAAACTTTAAATTGGATGCAGATCTCTTTGTTACATATAGCAACCTCATCTTGAGGGAAGGGCCATATTGGCTAGGCTGTCGATTTCGTAGTCCTATTGTCTGGTATCTTGTAGAAGACTATAAAGCTATATATGAATTACCTGAAGGACAGACATGAAACATTTTTGAAACTTTTGCCAAGAATCATGGGTTTAGGCCACTTCATGACAATCCTTCTCCAACCTATTCTTTGACTGCTTTGCACACAAGCTACATGGTTTTCATGAGGGCATGAAAAAGGGTAAGCAGGGGAGTGTGTTGAGTCATGGAAAAGGTATGCATATATTATTTATTTTATTATCCTTTTCCTTAGTTATATCCCCTCTACACCCTAAAGTGTTAATATATCAAGGGATTATGGTAAAAATAAGGAAATTATCTATCATCACGATTTAGCTAACTATTATCACTCTTCATGTAGGAAAAGGACAAAATGGAACAACTGTTGTTCCCTAGCCAGGAAACAACGTACAGGCATCAAGCCAAGGATGGAGCACGCAGTTATGGATAAGAAAAAAGAAGATCACAGCATTAGCGCAAAGACAGAGAGTTAACTGAAGATGGAAGATTGCGTGAATCCCTCAGGATCTCTTGATCCTGAGGGATCACTGTTACTATTTTACCCTTCTTACCGCTTGGCCATTATAAAAGGCAGCGATTTTAAAGAGAACGAGGATTGGAGATTATTCAGAAATTACTATTGTATTTTTACTTTGATCATCGACTCTCATTATGAAAACAAAGTAGGAACTGGCTATAACTATTTTGCAAATGATTAATATATAATACAGTTGTTGTTCCTTCTCTCATACTGAAGTAATTCGGCAGTGTTCACTGGCGGCTAAGGGCACGACCCTGGTGGATTCACTTGCTGTTCCCGTATTATTCTTTTACAATTTCTTCCGTGTGATCGTTTGGTTGGATTTCCATTTATTGTAATCACATCGCTTTGCTATTTCATATTCTCAGAATTACTCTGTTTTACATGCTGCAGAGGTATTGGTTCAAGTCGTTATTCAATTACCTATTTCAGTATTTCTTTATTATTATTTCAGATTTAGTCATTTGAGTTCAGCATTCTATTTCCAATCTAGTAATTTAGTTCAGCGTGCTATCTTGAGATTCTCCACTGTAAAGAGCATTGACTATTGTTGTCTACGCTCTCAGACCGAGATCCCTACTGTTCAGATTAGAAAATACGTTTGGAACATTGATCAGTTAAAAGAGAAATGAGTTATTGTTACTGTATTCTTGAATGATACTTGAATGAATGTTTGGTTTGGTTTCGTTAGTAGGTTAAGCTTTCTTTTAATTGCAATTTGAGTTCACTAGCTGCATCCATTTATTATTGTATTTGAAAGCACTGTACGGTAATTAGAAACATTACTCTTGAGTAAATAGCCACCACATACTATGTACACTCTTGAAATAGAAAATCTTTCCCGAATTGATAGCTAATGTGAAGATAATTAGAAGTTAAAAAGACACCTTTTATACCTCAACACATGGCACTGATAACCCGTTGGCATCGTTAGCAGACACTCAAGCCGCTTTGAACAAAGAATTCAGTAAGCCTTAGTCTGACTTGCTGTTAGTAATTGGATTTAAGGAAATCACGATGAGAGCCAGTGAAATGCCATGGGAGTTAGATCAAATATTGAAGTGTGTGATCCGCGAAGCTAATATGCATCTCGCAGATAGTCAGCATCACGAGTGGTTTATATCCTCGCTTCTGACCCACCTAAGGATTGCTTTATCATGGAAAAAGATAGGGACTCAAACAGAAGTGTTGGAAATCACGATGACATTGCATGAAACGCCTATTAAGGATGCATATTTGGGTGTCCAAAAAATTCACTCACAATTGCAGAACCTCTGCTTGGAATTGTAGAGCTTTAAGAAAATAAAGGAGGCCAGGCCAAAGGTGCGTGAAGAAGTTTGGTGCCTCAAGTGTAAGAGCCAGGGGCATGATAAGGATCATTTCCCTATCTTCACGGATTATATCACAGGGGGGATCGATGCCCTTGAGGCAGGAAGCTCTAGCAGGACCAACTATGGTGCGCTATTTGTTAGGTGGCTAGAAAACATGTGACAGACAATTGTTATTTGCTACAAAAGTTTGTACAGACACCACAACAATTGTTCTGCAATTTCTGCAAATCGGTGGGCCATGATGAGCACCACTGCTGTAGCTATGAATTAATGATGGAGAGGACATCTACGTATCAAATGCAAGCAAAAACTCGGCCTCTGAATCAGGGCACTGAGGGAGTGCACAGAGGATATCAGGGGCACGGAAAAGGCCGAGGAAGGGGGGGACCTGGTAGAGGTCGTGGACAAGTCATTTGCTACAATTGTAGAATGCCAGGACACTACGCGCAGGAGTGTACAAATCAGACACGCCCGCTATGTCAGTACTACACTCAGTTTTACCACAAAATAGAGGAATACCCTGTGTTGATAACCAAGACGCAGGAGAAGAAGGCACAACCTCAACATCCTACCAAAACTTATAGATGATGAGGGCCTAACTCCGTGAAGAGGATCCAAATGTTAATAGCGTGCTGAGAAGTGGGATCACAACCAGTGACGATAAAGGAAAATGATCTAAAGAGGATGGATGGGTCCGCAAGGCCCTGGAAAAGGAGATTGGGTTTGACCAAGATCGTGCAAAGGAAACCTTTATCGAGCTCTTGCTTAAAATTAATTGTTTAAGCAAAGGCAGACACCTGAACCATACAGATGATATTGGCCTCTGGGAGTCCAATTTACCTAGATACCAGTTCCCCCAAGTTCATATCTTTCCAGAAGTTGTTCATATGTGTTGTGCATGTTGCATCCCCAGCCATAGAGCCATAATGTCTCATGACCAGAAGGTCCTTTTCGCTATCACATCCGAGTCCATTAATGAAATGTTGCAGTTCCAACCAGGGCCAAACCTAACCCCACTCTCAATTGGAGACCTATTGGACCAGTATCCCAAGCTAAGCACATCAATATTGGCCCAGTTGTTCCACACCTTCATTAGAGAGGAAAAACACATCCCTAATGATCCCCCTCCATATGTAGCAACTATTTTCTCTATATGGGGTCAGAACATTGTAACCATGATATCCTGTGTTCTGGGTTACTCTACCAATGAATACATTGATGAACTTATTCTTGCTTTCATGTCCATTTATACCCTAGGGTAGCCTCCTAGGATCATATATGACTTTTCCAGTTTCATAGTTGATAGAATGCATGAGCACTTCACAAGAATGGGCAATGAGAGGGTATTCAAATACTCTTTTGTATTGTACCATCTATTTTTGTACTATCAGTTGGATAAGTTTCCTTTCACTCTCCAGAAGCTTGACACTAGGGGCCAGCCCAGATTTGTCATTTTTTGGACCCCACTTTTCCATGAGTTTGGATCACCATATACATACTCAGACTTCATAGATTATTTTGTGTATCCAATCATGACTATGCTCATTGGAAATCCTCCACCTAGGATAAGTCCAGAGATAAAAAGAGTCCTCCAGCTTTCCAAGCAAACCAAAGTGGGTGATTGGTACCTTTACCAAAACCACACAGAAATCAGAATATATGGTTTCCTGCTTGCACCATATAATTTGCCAAGATACCTCCCTATGAGTTTGTTTTCCTTAGAATATTGCAGATAGATCATCAATGCAGATGAAGTCAACTTTGTCAATGCCAAGAAGAAGGCCTATTTCAAAATCAAAGACCAATTAGGTCCCTTCATATGCAATTCCAGAGAGGTAGGAAAAGTGATCTGTAAATGAGATCTTAGACAATTATTAAGGTATTACAGACTCACGTGCATGGATATGCCTATGTTACTTTGTGCAATGGATTGATAAGATTGTGAAATAGATAGACAATGAAGCAGTTAAAGAAATATAACAGACAACACACATAAACACAACAAGTTTAATATGGAGTTCACCCAAAAATACTGGGCTATGTCTCCTGGTCCAGCCTTCAGTGGTGGCCTCTCTATTATGTCTTCAAAAGCAGAGTTTTACAACAGTATGAGCTCTATTTGAGTCTCAACACAACTGATACAAAACAATAAGGCTTTACTTGGATCCCCCAAGTCTATTTTGAGTACACAGACTCTCCTCACTAACTCTCTATCTCTGTTTGATCTCTATCTCAGCACTGCTTGCCCTGTTTTCTGTCGATATGTGGCTTTAAAGCCAATCAGTGTTGTCTGTTCATTTCACCTTCTCGGCTCTCTGGCTTCCCAACCTCTATCCTCTCAGATCCCCCTCTGAGCGTTAGCAATCATTGCTAAATGCTTTCAGCGATGGTGGCCACCTGTTCTGTAACAGAATGGGTCATTGGAACTTTGAAATCATCGAAATCTCCATTCTTTGTTTACACAGAGAAAACATTGAAAACTATGAAATTATGCCAAATAACTCCTATCGGATCTACCTTTATGTCTACATCGCATCTCCATCGTTCATCAGGGAGATCCAGATCCAACGACGGTGGTTTATTTTGAACAGCTCTTTCGTATAGGGGTTAACCTCCTGATAAGGGTGGTTTTTTCTCTCCTCAGCCTAGACACGTGGTAGCAAATGTATGGGCTCGGGCGGAGCCCGGTCCAAACCACTTTTGGCCTTTGGTCCTCCTGAAATCCTGCCTTTTTTGTGATTTCCCTTTTATATTAAAAAATACATTAAAACATGAAATCTCGCTCATATCGGACTTGAACTAGTATTCAATAGAATTAATAAACCCTTTCGGTTCCGTAATCATCACCCAAATCGTGTTTCCCTTGGTTTTCGTTTATTTACGAAAACACAACTTTACATAGAAAAAGCCCTTTCTTACGGATCTCAAAATATATCCAATATCGCCTGTAGCCTTGTCGGGTCTGGCTTATCGCATCGCATATATGTACATGGCCCCACTCCTCTGTGTAGCTCCGATGTGACTTTGTGATGCGACTTGTCGCAATCGCATATCGCATGAGCCCCGGGTCATTGGTAAGCGCTCCCATGTGTTTCTCCGACGCGATATCGCGAGTCAACCCGAGCTGTCGATCTGCGCGCTTGATTGATGGTCCCTGTTGACCGTGCTAATCGTTGTCGCATTGTTTTAAGTGGTAGTCTCTGATAGCCTCCCGATGGCCTCCGTCGATTGCGATTTGCCGATCGGATCTGGACCGTTGATCGGCCAGATCCGACGGCTCCTGTGCATTGTTCCTTTTGACCGCCGATAAGCCTGTTTTCATTGTTTTCTTCATGTTTTTTCCTGCTGATAGTGTTCCGACTTTTTGAAAAGTTATTCTCATGTGATAGTTTCGAGTGTTTGAAGACTTAGAGGTTTTTCTAAGGATCCACTTGGATCAGAAATAGGCAGACCTAATCCTGCCAAGAATGAAATTCCAAAGGCGTTTGTATGGAGATATGACCCTTTAGAATTCATTACCAAGAAAAGGCAAAAGTTCAAGCTAGGACCTTTCATCCACCACCCCATACCAGAAATAGAGGCATATGAAAATCAAACAGAATGGGTTGAGAATACTTTAGTAGACAGAGACAACATGAGGGTAGATGTAGAAAATGCTCTGATTGATTTGGAAAAACATCTTGATGAGAGCACTTTCCTGCAGTTACCAGAAGATCAAGAAAGAGCCATGAGCAGCCCTCCTATCATGCAGACTCCTTAGAATGAAGAGAAAAATCCAAAAAGAAACAAAGAGGGAGCTTCCACTTCAGGAATGGACACCTCTAATTTGCAACAGGAAACAAGTCACAGCAAGAGGCAAAGGCTCAATCGACCTCTGAACAAGAATATATTGAAGGATCAGCACAGGTTACCAACACAGAGGTAGACAAAAGTAGGCCCACTACTCCATCTGAAGACATACAAGAGCCTTCCACATCACAGACTCAGATGTTGGAAAGGCAGCTTAGTGTGGAAGTGTCATCCTTCAGTAGGCCTGCTGACAAAGACCAGGACATAAAAGACAAGTACAAGGAAATCAAAATGAGAAATGAGAGGCTTAAGGCCCAAACATATGCTCAATACCTAAAGCTCACTCCCACAAATCAAACAAGGCTAATGTCAGCCTTTGACATCAAAGAGGGAAAGTTGCAGATGTCCTTTATTAAACCTACAACACAGCAACCCAAAACAACATCAGATTTCAAGATGATTGACTTTGAAGTGTTGGCAAGGGATATTCATCCCATAGACCAGATAGAACTGCATAAACAGGCTATAGAGATGATATACTCCACCCTAACAGGTAAATCCACAGTTTCCCATTAGCTACAAAATTCATTGAACAACATCTCAGCACAACTTCAGTTAGAGAAGGCCTCCTCACAGGAAAAGGATACGAGGATTAAGTCTTTGGAAGACTTGGTTATTGAGTTGGGACATTATCCCAAGGATATAAAAGCCACTGAGCAGTTGATAAAGAAGAAGAATCATGATATTGCTACACTGAAGAAGAAATTGAAGATACCTCAGCTGCAACATCCTCAAACACTTGAAGTCATATAGAACCAAATCAAACATGAAGAGTTAATGGACTTGGTCCTAAAACTCAATGATCAACTCAGGGAGACAGAGAAAGAAATGGATAGCTCGATCCAATTGAAACGGACTGACATTTCTACAAATGTCATCCCTATTGTGTCTACAGTAGTCCCTTCTACATTGGAAGCTTCACTTTCACCAATAGCTCCACCTGCGACAACATTGCCAGTAACAGCAGAATCTACAACAGCAGCAGATGCATTAGGAGAAAAGGTTACAGAATTAGTTAGAGCCATGGAAGAGATGTCAATTCAGGCTAGTGAAATGAATAGACTAAAGGAAAATCTGGCAAGTTTAGAGATTGATTATAAACTTGCACGGATTATGCAAAAGGAAGAGGCACAGAAATCAAACAGGATGAGTGAAAAGTTCAAAGGCTTGGAAAAAGACCTAACATTGGAGAAACCCCTTGGGCAAGCCAAGGAACTGTTATGGGCCAATATCATTGACTCTATCAATGATATTTGGCCATCAATTCAAGTTATTTTTGAACAAACAAAATTAATAAAGATAGCTACAGAAGCTATCCAGAAAGTAAAGGAGGAGTTGGGAGACATGCCTGAGGACGCCAATAGACTCATCCACTTCCTCAACAACAAGAACCGGTATGAGCTCCATGAGCTAGACATATAGGACAACACTGAAACCATTTTGGAAATAAGGAAAGTCCTTTCTAAAAGAAACCTCATGTTGAACTTAGAAGAAAAATGCCACAACATGCAGGTGGCCATAGATAGATTCATGACCAAATTCCAAATTTTGAGGAAGAAAGGATTGCCTAGTCCATTGGTTATTAATGATAAAATCAATACACAGATGGACTATGGTAATAGACTCAGACAATTGCCTAAGGAACAAGCTAGCACTTCATCCATAAAAGCACTGCCAACAGGCAAAGTTTTGTATAACACATTTGAAAACTTGTTTTTTCTTGAGCATGAGATAAAACACTTATTCCTCACCAAGCCCAATTTTGCCAAGTATACTGAAGTTGATGAGATCTATAGGAGGATGATGAATGTCAAATTACCTGATGCAGAATGGTGGGAAAAGATGACTGATTTACTGTGAGAAATTTACAGTAAAAAGTTACTACACAGTAAAAATGAGAACAACCAGGTAAACAGATGAAAACAAGGCAACATGGTCAAAGAGTATCAGGTGAAAGATAAAAGTTGAAGAAGATTCCAACATGAAAGACCACAACTGCAAGCCATCACAAAGGGCTACAAATCCAACCATAAAAGCCAGTAGTACCACATAAAAAGGGACAACATGAAACAGTTCAATAGTTGTCTCTATCTTTTGGCAAGAAGATATTTGAATTTCCTCGATTAAATCTCAAGTTAGTTTGAGATATTTTGTAAATAATTTTTGTATAAATACTTCACAATTCGAAGTATGTAGGTGTGGATTCTTAGACATTTCTATAGACTTTCTTGATCAAAAGATTGTAAGCTATTGTATCACCGTTTGGACGAGCAAGCTGGATTAATGAATAAAGACAAGACATTTCACAGGATTCTTGTGTAGTGCAAAGTACAGACAAGTATTTTCTCTTGTGTTGTTATCTTTCTTTAAATTGTTTTCCATAATATTTAATGTATTTGAAATCTAAATGCTATAATATAGAATGATATCTCATAATTTGCTTCATTGCACTCTGTTTTAACTATTATGCATTTTAATGTTTTTTGCTAATTATCTAAGTTAAGGAATTCTTGATTGCTCCTTAGTTTAGGTAGTCTCCCTATGATATATAGCAAAGGATTCTTAATTTCCCTTTTCTCATGATTATCCCCTGTTCCTCTTTTTAATCCCGGTCTGAGAATTCTTAAGTTCTTTCTCACCCTGGTTAAGATTACCTCACCTATCCGACCCTAAGACCTGCACTTCACTATGCTAGCTTGTCCTTTGAACACTCCCTTTAATGAGTTAATTCCAGTTCTACTGCGCTTCTTTGACTCCATATCCCAATAGTCCAGAGACGTCATTATATCCATCTGTTTTAAGGATTCCACCATCCATCATTCTATACAAATCAAAACCCCCTGAACTTCAAGAACTAGCCTAAAATCTTAGCAAACAAAGCTAAATCATATAGAGAGCCCTCTCTGAGTCATAGGTTGGCTAGAGCCTACACTTAAAAGATTGGTTTGTGGTTACCATGGTCTTTTCCTTCTTCTGATAACTTCTAGGGAAAATTTATGAGTGATAACATAGTGGCGACCATACTGGGGAATCTCAAACCCTCAGTCCTAATAAAGCTTTAATAAAATTTTAAGTTTGTATTTTGTGCCTCTTAAAGTAATTTATTAGAAGTTATTTCAAAAATATCACAATAGAAAACAATTAGAAAAAATTTGAAATTCTGGCTTCAAGGATAACTCATTATACTAGGGCTAACCCAAATCCAAACCCTGCCCCAGTAGTTGATAATCCCAACCTGATTTCAAGAAAATCCAAAAAAAGAAGAAAGTTTAGCTAGTCACACGCCGTTAATTAAAGCTAATTCATGCTCTTATGAGTGGTTTTTTTTAGAAGATCTTCCCTTTGATGAACAATTTGATTTGTCATTATTTAAAGCAAAGTCTGAAAGTGAAATATACGATACTGTTCTAGACCCTGATTTCATTGCAGACCTTGAAGTCCAAAAGGCCAACAAATCAATTGATGAATACATTCTGAATTCTCCACAATCATCCCTTAGTACTGCCAAGATCTCTAAGATTTCTGAACAATTTTACACTACTCTTAGTTCACTGTTGTTCCCTTCAACTTCTGAAGTCCATTCCCCACCACCATTTATACCTTCACTCCCTCACCAACCTAGTGTTGCTCATTCACCATCTACTAGTTCTGGTTCATCATCCACTATTGCATCATCTCCAAGTACCTCAACCCCACATCTTAGCCACTCCCAACTTATAGCCATGGCTAATAGATATGCTCCTCTTGTTTTACCTGCCCCACTTGGTGCTATGCCAGTAGACTACCAAAGTAAAATTGTTCAATTTGATGGCATAGGACCCTACACTGCACAACACCATGTCAATAAGATGACAGATTACTTTGAACTACATGAAATTGATATTGGGGATGTTCAAATGAGACTATTTTCTCAGACTTTAGCTGGTGATGTTAGGAAATGGTTTAGAGCATTACCTGCTAATAGTATTGATAATTTAGATATGTTTTACCAACAATTTTTGAATAGATGGGAAAAGAAAAAGAACCCCTTACAGATCCTTTCAAAGTATGAAAATATTAGAAGGGGACCCAATGAAATTGTACAAGATTACTGCACTAGATTCAATAATATATATAATGCAATTCCAGTTAACCTTAGACCCCCACCTGATTTAGCATTAATAAATTTTCATGATGACTTTGACATGGAAATGGCAGACCAACTCAGGGAAAGAAACCCCCCAACCTTAGAGGAAATGCAAAGTGTATCAGTTAGTGTAGAAGCCAATTTGTTAGCTAAAAGAGCCAGAGTTAGGAATGAAAGGAGAGGAACTTCAAAAGATGAAGCTTCACCATCTGACCTCAAAATAGATGGTTTAGCCAAAAGTATGGAGAAACTAATGGATAGAATAGACAATATGGAGAGGAAACCTCAATGGGATAACCAACAAGTGCCTCCAGTTAGAAACCCAAACATTATAAAAAACCAAAACCAAAACACTGGAAAAAATGGACCAGATCAAAATATTAGGTCTCCTTTTCAAGAAAATTATGCAGAAACATCCCAGCCAGAAGATCCAGAACAAGATACATAGATTAAACTGATGGGATTAGATGATGAAGATACTTTTTTCCTAACCCAAGATGAGCAGGAACTGCATATGCTGCAACAATTGCAAATCTAGTCTGGAGAGTCATTTGATTATAAACAAGGATATGATTATGCCATCTTTGAAGTGCATAAACAATATAACCTAAGGAGTAAAAAGAACTTTGATATCCCTGACCAAACCAAGAAAACAATGCCAAATCAACCCAAGAAAATAAAAAAAGCCCCGGTTTCTAAAATCCTCCAGATTCTCCCCAAACAAAAACAAAATCCTTCTGGCCCCACCATTGTAGATATAACCCCTAATCAACCTTCTGATGATCAACCATCCACTTCAATTCCCCCTAAAGAACCAGTGGACAAACCTCAAAACACTAGATTTGAAAACCCACATAAAGAGGTCCCCAATAAAGGAAAAGAAGACCATCCCACTCAAATCCTTGCTATGAAAATTCAAAACCCTCAAACAAAGAAAGCCTCTTTGCCATTTAAGCTGGGAGCAAAGGTAGCTAAGCTAAAGATTTCGGTTCCTTTAACAGAACTAATCAAGAATGAAACTTACAAGTCACAGATAAACCAGACTTTAAACATTGTTGAAAATGAGGATTCAGTCAACCTGTTTGATGACCAACCAGAACTTATATTTGGTCCAGATGTTAATGGAAAACCACTAGAAGGAGGAGTACCACCTTTCTACATTAGCCTTAGCATCCATGACAAAATTCTACATAATGCAATGTTGGATTTTGGGGCCTCCCACAACTTAATGCCCAAATCAGTAATGGAGAAATTAAACCTAGACATTACAAGGCCTTACAAGGACTTATTCTCATTTGACTCAAGTCAAGTAAAGTGTCTAGGATTGATTAAAGACCTGTGTGTTACTTTAGTTCAATATCCTGCCAAAAGCATCCTTATGGATATTGTGGTTGCTGACATCCCACCAAAGTATGGCATGCTATTATCCAAATCATGGGGAGCCAAACTTTAGGGATCTTTACAACTTGATATGTCATATGCAACAATCTCTGTCTTTGGACAACCTAAGAAATTGTACCGAGAAACCTTAATGAAATACATGGTAAGTAGCCAGGATCAACCTCAAAACTTTCCTATCTACTCCATACATTCAGACATTGATTCCTTTATCTTGTATAATGCTGATCAAACACAAGAAACTATTTTAGATAGTATTGATACAGAACCAAAATAAATTGCAGTTTCTATTCAAAATGAAACTAACCAAACTTTAGAACTTTACAATAAACAAGGTGGCCAAATTGTTATAAATGAGGAAATGTTTGTTGCACCATATGATGAAAATTATAAGCATGAGATATTATGGCATCTTGAGTTTGATGGGTCAGTCAATAAGTTTGAAGCAGGAGCAGGAGTGTGGATATACAATCTGGAGAATAATCACTCAGAAGGCCATGCATATAGACTGAATTTTAAATGTACTAATAATATGTCTGAGTATGAAGCATTAATTTTAGGTCTTAAATTAGTTAGGAACCTAGGGGCTAAAATAGTTTCTGTCATGGGAGGCTATGAACTAGTTATAAAACATATTGATGTTGTATATATGAAAAAGGACCCTAGATTAAGTTTTTATAGAGGAACCATTGTAGAAATACTTAACACTTTCCTAGAAAATAAGCTTGCAGTAATCCCTAGAAAACACAATATGCAAGCTCATAGTTTAGCAATGTTTGCCAGCACCTACAAGTTACCCTTCCAACCTAACCATCAGTACACTACTGAAGTTAGGCACAGACCTGCAATTCCAGATAATTTGAAGAACTGGCAAATATTTTCTGATGACAAGCATATAAACAACTTTTTAATCTCAGAAGAAGAGTTTGTAAATAGAAATATAGATACTGACACATCAATATATCTTAACATTAAAGATGAGATAGAAATAAATCAGATAGAAGGTGAATAAATAGGTATATTTCATCATACTAAATTTATTAAGTCAGATGTAGAAAACCTAGAGCAAGTTGAGATTGATGAAATAATCAATGAAGACACCAAAGTAATTATTCTCAAAGATAATTTCTTACCTAAGGTGTTGTAGAGGTAAATCCCCTCTGCGGACAGAGGCGATCCCACTAGCCCAAAATGGGACTAGCAACAAACAAAACACGCTACTATGAAAGTTCCTAGTTGTATATTAAAAGCAGATGAAGAGAACCAACATGGAGTCCAACGCTAATGTCGAAGACGAGTTGACAATCCCGTTCCCTTGCTCCGGCAGGTCACAATCCTTGCGATCCCCGCGTATGGATACCTGCACATGCAAAGAACGAAACGAGAACAAGCATAAAATCCACTAACATACAACTATATTTCAGTCAGAAAGGAAGTAAACCAAACATTATCATGATGAACAATGAGATTGGAACTATAACAGTAGTCGTTTATTAATGAAATAATAAGCAGAGAAAGATACAACCAAGGTTCTGACATTGAACCTATCCTCTGGCTGGGCGAGCAGCTATATATGTCTTGCAATAGACCTTCTCTCTCTCAGGATTCCGGCAGCATAACCTCCCTATGCTTGAAGACTCTTACTATCACTCAGGACAAGCATAATCACAACTAGCATTACTCAAAAACTAGCTTGTCCAATGCATGAGGACAGACTTTTATAGATGAGGAAGGGAGGAAGATACAATGTACCAGGACACTCATTGTGGATTGACATTATCTCCAAAAAGCCACTGTGGATAGATGTCAAGGATAGATGATGACTCTCGACCTCTATCAGATGGATTTTATCCTCAAAAGACTTCGTGATCTGAAGGGAAAAAACATATGAGTGCGCGTTTGCCAAAAATCATTACCAAACTTGGTTGGCGCGAGTGTTGTTCTAAGACAGAGCGCCAATGGTCGCACCCCCTTTTGAGGATCTCAATGATTGGCGCGGATAAGACACTGTGGACCCGCGCCAATGGAAAAAGGGCACTTTTCAGGGATAATTTGCAGAAGATGTCTTCAGGGAACATGAAGTACATACTCAGGGGAACTTAATGCAAGTGTTTTTAGACTATGTCACTGCTCACAGGTCCCGGAATGCGTCCTCCAATGTATGGAAATAGGGGTAACAGGGACGGTGACCAACGGTGACAAATTACTGTGTAACAGATGCCCCCTAAAGCATGAGGCCCGAGAGAGAGAGAGGGGTGAAATGCTTTACAAGAACACATGTAGCTGCCGCCGAGAATCTGCATTGAGAAATACAATTGATAGCTCAAATACATGATGTACGTGGTATGGTCGCAGCCATCCATAAGAGAGTACATGATAATCTAGATCCATAGTATGGGCGCAGCCATCTGGTTAGGATCAATGAATTGACTCAGGTATGGTCGCAGCCATCCAATGAATGAGTCATATATCAAGAATCACGCCTGGATTACAACAGACACAATCCAGGGTCTTGCGCTCCATCTCGACCCGAACAGAAGTACAAGTTCAAGCATGTGAACATGTGAGCTGAAGTCGAACATGCATGAACATCGTCTGATTACCAGTCAATATTGGAAACTGTTAACAGACGCGAGAGGTACCACCAATAATGACAATGGCCCTCAAGGTACTATAGGTACAATCTACGGTGTGTGAATTAGTGATCTGAAGTCGAACACCCGTAGAATCATTCGATCGGAGGCCAATGATGAAAACCTCACGTCGAACACGAAGAACCTGCCATTGAGGCATGCAGGCTCCAAGGCACCAGCAGGGAGTCTCTAGATCAGCTTCCTGGATAATGAGCTCAAGTCGACAGGAAGTGACCTTGATCGAAGGTGGGCCATAATGTTTCCCACATCATCGACACGAGACGGAGAGATAATGTTGTGAATCAAGATTGTGCGAGCTATCAGAGGGAGGTTGTTTCTTTGCAGAGGTCAACTTCTCTTGAACATATCGGCGGCACGTTAATGGAATTGGCAGTATTTGACATCAATGTATCAAAGGTCATGATGACGAGGCAATGAGCAGATGAGAGGTCAAATAGGGGTACCCAAGTCCATGGAAGCAAGTGAAAAATATGAGATGAGATATCCCCACCCCGGACACGAAAGCAGAGAAGTGCTATGTTCAAGAGCGACATACTGCCGACACGACGGTAATTATGGTTCCTTTTTTTTCCACCGCCATTTCTGGCGAGTACCCCAATTATTTTTAACAAGCTTGATGGGGATAGCATATGCTTGTGGTACATCATTTCGACAAAATCCGATGTCATCAGGTTTTAACGAGTCTGACATAGGAAGAACTCGGCGTCTTTTCATGTTTAGAGAGTTTGAAAAGAAAGCAGAAAAGGAAACTCCAGGGGTGTCCTTTTTCGTAAAGTTGTGTCTCTTGGGCCCGAAAAAGTATAAAATAATGCCCGAAAGAACCGCCCGATCATTACGATCGAGGAGTAATTTTCATAAATAGTGATTTCGACCTGAAAAAGTAAAAAAGCGATCAAAATCATGTCGTTTCGTAACCACTAACGAGTTTGAAATGACAAAACCCGGTAATCTTTTTATGTTTTAACGGTCGACAAAAAGAACTTAAAACGACCGCCCCTTATTAACGTTTAACGAGTCAAGAGGAGTGACTCGGCAATCTTTTCCTCTTTAAATGGTCAGAAAAGAGCTAAAAGCAGACCTTAAAGTAACCTTTTCTCATGTTTTACCGAGCTTGAAAAAGTCAAAAAAGAAGCCCGTTTGATTGCTTTGAATTGCACCAACCCCTGTCATCATACAAAAACAGCGTGATACCCACTTTGACATAAAAATATCCCAAAAATACTCAAAAAATATCATTTCTAATGTATTTTTAGGTAAAAAATGCTATAAATAGTGAAATGGTAAAAAATAAAATTACTTTTCACCTTTTACCTTGTGAGTTTACCATTGGAGGGTTTTGGGTGCAAATTTCAACTACTGATTGTGATCAATCCAGGAGTAATGCGCGGGGCGCAAACATTATGGCATACCCGTATATATATACATATGCCTATTTCTAGATGGATCTTTTCTTCATATGATGATGTGTTTTATATGTTATGCAACTTTTTGACACACATGTGATCTGATGTATCTATTGCATAACAAACGACCCATTGTGGAATGTATTTACACACCCGTATATATTTTATTTTTACAAAATCTTGAAAACACACATGGCAATCACGTATGCAAACTATGCTTTGATGGGAGATTTTATTTTTATACAAGCTTAAAAGCACATGGTACATATGCAAACTATGCTTGGTGGTAAAGGAAACGGGCATGCCCCCCCAGCATCGTGTCTCAATTCGAGGTACATGCCCCCCAAGCTTCAGTCCATTGAAAATGGAGGGAAGGTTGACATAATGGTTATTGCGCTCGAATTGCACGAGCTCATGTTTCATTGTTTTAACGAGGTTGACATAGGTAAAAGAACTATCCTCGGGACTCCTTGTTTCATTTTTTAGCGAGCTTGACACAAGACAAGGAACTGTGCTCCATCTCGACTTCATCATAATTAATGGGAAGCGGAGGATTCCAAGGGTGTCGCTTCGGAAGGAAGGCCAACATCTTGGAAATTAGGGCCCAATGCCCCCAGGACACTATGCTTGACAGCGGCATCGCTGGTTATAGGCATTGGATAGGTGGCCACGTAGTTGACCTGCGGTGGGGCAGATGCAACTGGTGGATGAGAACCAGGAGGGGATGACGACTGCGCAGGGGGGACCCGTGGACTAACGAACGATAATTGATCGATAGTCACAATTCTTCCATCGTGTGGAAAGCAAACCACACGGAAAAGTGAAGAAATAAGGGCCCCCATGGCATAAACATAGTCACGACCAAGGAGAAGATTGAAATCTAAAGCACCTTGGGTAACCCATACGTCTATATAGACGGTATTGCCTCCAAACGTAATAGGGAACTTTGGAAGGAGCCCAAATGGTTGGCTAGTTCCTCCATCAAAAGCCGTCAGATTCGATGCTACGGGCACAAGCTGTGGGGAACCCAAAGCTTGCCAAGTAGTGACAGACATAAGACTAACAGATGCACCCTCATCCAAAACAGTGCCAGGTATTGCCTTGTCATAGGCGTGTACCATGACCCAGAAAGGCACATGGGATGGGAGGCGGAAGGTAGTCAAACGTCTCCAGTCGAAAGAAGCGACTGAACTACTTGGTGGGGGAATTGTATGATTGCCCTCCTGCTCTAAAGAGAGCGAAGTAGGACTCTCAGAAACAGCTGGGATAGGAGAGTCATTTCCAGACTTAGGAGAATCTGAGGAGACAAGAAGAACATGAGAATGATGCTCTTCCGAAATAGAGTGGTCGACGGGTGGTGAACTCGAGTCGACACTCTTTCCGACCAATGGTTGGTCTGGAACAGGCTTGGCAGAGCCGGATTCAGGAAGAGGAGGCTGGACAAGAGGGGAATCTTGGTTGATTTCTTTGTCAGCAGGGGAACGTTCTGCAATTGCAGAGAGATGTTGATAACCAGTGGGAAGTTGGGTTGAGGGAGCTGTAAGACTTTCCAATACAATAGAGGCTCTATCCATGAATGGACAAAGGTGAAGGGGATGATTTCCTTCACAAAGTTTACAAGGGATTCAAATCTTCTCTTTTCCCTTACCATTTCCAGGTGATAAGGTAACATCGCCATGGTCTCTAGAGGACGATGCAGGGCGGTATGGATCGTGAGACCATACTTATAAAACCCTGGGAATGCCAGGACAATCGCGGAGAAGATGGTCTTCCTTGCACAACTTACAAGGAAATTTGACCTTCCGCGGAGGAGTACAAGGTGGCTCAACTTGAGTTATACTTGTAACCTCTGGTTTAGGAGTCTTCTTCTTCTTTGTCTTCTTCTTCTTCGTCTTAGCCACCTGGTTACTTGAATCCAGACTTTCGCCAGGCGAAGTAGAAGATGAGGACGCAGCAATAGGCGAAGAAGGGGAGGGGTCCACCTTGGAATCAACATGATGTTGTTCGGGTGGAGGAGGTGGTGGTGGAACAGAAGTCATCACACTCGAGACCACCGAGTTTGAAAACAACCATACGGGCAAACTGATGGTTAACCCAGGCAAAGACAAAATTGCTATATACTGAACACCAACATTTCCAACAGAAGGAAGTGGACTAGGGTTTCCATCAGGGGGAACACCTTGGCCGGTGGACTCAGGGAAGGATGCCATTGAACGAGAAAGAATCCTACTCAAGCTAACGCAAACAAAATCTAATTGGGTAAATGTTATCGTGGCCAAATAAATTTTAGGACGCAAAGACACAACTTGACCTTTTCATGTTTTAAGAGTCGAGAAAAGGACAAAAGATGACTCTAGTCTCCTTCGAATGTTTAATGAGCACGAAGTGACAAGACGCTCACATGCACCTTTTCTTTTAAGGAGTCCGAAAAGGATCAAAAGTGACTACTTTGGAGACTCTAGGCAAAAAGGTTTACCAAACAATCCGTAAAACTGCTTATACACCTCGGCAATCAGATGAAAACCAAGGACTTCCCGTACTGCAGTCAATATTTCCGAATGTTGTGTTCAGTGCATTACGGCTTGTAAGGCAGCAGACTCGGCTTCCTATGGATAAAGGATGATAGCCTAGTGGGGTCTCCCGTATATACGCGACGGTACGTGGGAGCTCAGTCCGTACTGGTACTTATTGTCTCTCAGGAGGAATCACCCAACCATCAGCGAGGCAATAGTTACCAGGTTTAAAGACGCCGGAACACGTCTCTAGCCTAGACCTCTAGAATATGTGCGTTAGGTTCCAATGCGTTGTTAGGTTCATTTGGTTTATTTTACAGTTGATCTTCAATTAAGTTTCAGTTTTTTGGTCCTACCGCATGTGATATCTCAAACTTCCTAAATGCACACTATATGCCAAAATTATATCATTTCGTTCAATGAATTCTAACTACAGTAGGGTTGAGATTTTCAAACAAACAAAATGCATAATAAGCAAACAACAAAGATCCTAATGCAGCTAATAACAAGAAATAAAACTTTTTCTTTTTATTTTCTTTTTAAAAGCAACAAATAACAACAAATGCTAACTAATAGAATGCAAAAAAGATCTTTTGTTTTTCTCTTTTTAAAATGGCATAAGGCATTTAAACAAATTTCATGAGATATTAACAGGCATAAACAAACAAAAATCACTCAATGTAAGGAGAACCAAATCTGAAATACCAAAATGAACTGTCAAAACAACGAAAAGCGCACAGACCTTCAATGAACCATGTGATCTAAGTTCAAATGAAGTCAAGCAAAATACAAACAAGCTAGAAGTGAATTGCTTAGAAGCACGGAATAACAAGCTTTAACAACTACTAGAACGGTGCGGAAAACAACCAAACAGTTGACTGGGTAATCAAACCAAAACTTCCCACAGAAGGCTTGACATGCAAAGCCCCTAGATGCTCTAGGGCTAGGATACAAAATCAATAGAAATAAGCAAACAACTGAAGGATAAAGGTAACAACCAGTCACACAGAGGTCCAACACACTTCCAGAAGCTGTAAAAGATGTACAAAAACTAAAATCTGAGCTTAAGGAGCTTTCAACTAACAAACTGGAAAAATTCACAGAGCTGGCGCGACTGTGAGCCTGCAACTTGCGCTATTCAAGAATTGGCGCGAGTTGCTGTTGTGCAACATGCGCCAACTGGCGCGACTGTCAGAGGAAAAAACGCGCCAACCGCGTTTGCTGACCCAAAAAATAAATACAATAACTCAGGGTCTGGTCAACAGTACTCAGACAGGTTTAAAAGCAGAAAACAACTTCAAAGCTGACCCAGAAAGCTCATTCATTCAAGCAGGCAAGAGAAAAATAACATGCAAGACAAAACTCCAAGTCGTTCGGTTCATAAACCAAACCGGAGATCGACTGAAGTGGCGTTGATCTACTCCGCTAATGCAAATCAATAGCGTTTCAAAGGCTGCCTGGCCGTGCTTCAGACTCCGTCCAAGGTTTATGAATCAAACAACAAATAGCTCCTCCCCAGTGGAGTCGCCAAATTGTTGTAGAGGTAAATCCCCTCTGCAGACAGAGGCGATCCCACTAGCCCAAAATGGGACTAGCAACAATCAAAACACGCTACTACGCAAGTTCCTAGTTGTATATTAAAAGTGGATGAAGAGAACCAACATGGAGTCCAACGCTAATGTCGAAGACGAGTTGACAATCCCGTTCCCTTGCTCCGGCAGGTCACAATCCTTGCGATCCCCGCGTATGGATACCTGCACATGCAAAGAATGAAACGAGAACAAGCATAAAATCCACTAACATACAACTATATTTCAGTCAGAAAGGAAATAAACCAAACATTATCATGATGAACAATGAGATTGGAACTATAACAGTAGTCATTTATTAATGAAATAATAAGAAAAGAAAGATACAACCAAGGTTCTGACATTGAACCTATCCTCTGGCTGGGCGAGCAGCTATATATGTCTTGCAATAGACCTTCTCTCTCTCAGGATTCCGGCAGCATAACCTCCCTATGCTTGAAGACTCTTACTATCACTCAGGACAAGCATAATCACAACTAGCATTACTCAAAAACTAGCTTGTTCAATGCATGAGGACAGACTTTTATAGATGAAGAAGGGAGGAAGATACAATGTACCAGGACACTCATTGTGGATTGACATTATCTCCGAAAAGCCACTGTGGATAGATGTCAAGGATAGATGATGACTCTCGACCTCTATCATATGGATTTTATCCTCAAAAGACTTCGTGATCTGAAGGGAAAAAACATATGAGTGCGTGTTTGCCAAAAATCATTACCAAACTTGGTTGGCGCGAGTGTTGTTCTAAGACAAAGCGCCAATGGTCGCACCCCCTTTTGAGGATCTCAGTGATTGGCGCGGATAGGACACTGTGGACCCGCGCCAATGGAAAAAGGGCACTTTTCAGGGATAATTTGCAGAAGATGTCTTCAGGGAACATGAAGTACATACTCAGGGGAACTTAATGCAAGTGTTTTTAGACTATGTGACTGCTCACAGGTCCCGGAATGCGTCCTCCAATGTATGGAAACAGGGGTAACAGGGACGGTGACCAACGGTGACAAATTACTGTGTAACATAAGGGATTAACCCCTTTGGAAGATTTGTTTGATTCAAATGATGTTCCTACAAAACCTAAAATGGAACCTTTGAAATCTGATATAGAGGAGTGTAATATAGGCACTGATGAAAATCCAAAATTGATCAAACTTTCGAAATCATTACCTCCAACTGAAAAAGTGAAATACATTGAATTATTAAAAGAATTTCAAGATGTCTTCGCTTGGAGTTATGAGGACCTCAAATCCTATGACACCAACATCATACAACACACCATTCCTATAAAAGAAAATCAAAAGCCTTTCAAACAAAAACTTAGAAGGATTAATCCTGTCTTATTACCTGCAATTGAAAAGGAAATTCAGAGGATGTATGATGCCAAAATAATTGCACCAATCAGATTTTCTTATTGCGTTTCAAACTTGGTGCCAACTAGCAAGAAAACTGGGGAGATCAGACTTTGTGTGGATTTCAGAAACCTCCACAAAGTGTCAGTAAAAGACAATTACTCTCTCCCCAAAATGGACCACATTTTACAAAGGGTATTTGCATCAACCAGAATCTCATTATTGGTTGGGTTTTCTGGTTACAATCAGATCTTAGTTCATTCTAATGACCAAGCCAAGACTGCCTTTACTACTCCTTGGGGCACATTCATGTATGTGAAAATACATTTTGGATTGATGAATGCAAGAGCCACCAGATGGATATGGATATAGCCTTTGGAAAATAAATTCATGATTTCCTTGTGATATATATAGATGACATTACTGTATTTTCAAAATCTAACAATCAACATCTGGATCATCTAAGGCAAGTTTTTATTAAATGCAGGAAATATGGAATTTCCTTGAACCCCAAGAAGTCTTTGTTTGGGTTAGAAGAAGGAAATTTATTAGGTCATATAATTTCAAAAGATGGTATCCGAATAGACCCTGCAAGAATAGAATCCATCTTACATATACAACATTCGAGGAACATTAGAGAATTGCAATCCTTCTTAGGGAAAATTAATTTTCTTAGAAGATTTATTTCTAATTTAGCAGAGTTAATTAGATCACTGAACAATATGCTGGAAAACGATGCGACCATAAAATGGACTTTTGAGGCCAAGAAATCCTTTGAAGACATTAAAATAGACTTAACTAAAACACCAATGTTAATCAATCCAAAATTTGACAGAGATTTCATCTTATTTTCCTTTGCTTCTGATGCAGGAGCATTCAGCCCAAAGAAAATCATTGTAAATAGTAGACATAGGGGGTCATGCATTTTTGGAATTAGTTTCCTAAGTTCCAAGTCAGTTTAATATTTAGGCTTTTGAGTGTGATTTAATTAGATGTTCTCAAAATAAATAAATGAGAACATAGGAACTAGGGAGAGCTTTTAGGCATAAAAGGAATGGATGTGGACCATTAAGTGATAAGGAGGCTTTTCTATTTTAAAACAAGGAAAAGATGGAATAAAGCCTCAAGAGGCTTTTTGTCATATGTATGCATTGCACATAGAGCTTTAGAGCTTTTATTTGAGTGATTTAGGGAAAGGATGGAATTAGTAATCCAATCCCAGTTCTATATAACCATATGTAAGCCTACGGGTAGGAGGAAGGCCACTAGTGTTTATAATCAGGCCTGTGAGAGAGGGAGGCCTTGCATAATTGAAATTTAGGCCTGTGTGCCTGTGCATGCGTGTGAGCAAGGCCGAGGAGTCTCAAATGTAACCCTGCTTTTCCATTAATAAATATACTGAGTTATTTCCTATCTGTGTTAATGTATTTAAGAAGTATTTCGTGAATAAATTGCTATGAATTCGTAGGCTCTACAGGTTGCAGACAGAATTCTGCAGGACACAGGGAACGAGGTGATTAAGAGGAATCACTATGGACATTGAATCTAAGTGGAAGACAGAACAACCTTGGAGGAGGAGTTGCAGGGATTCAGAAGAATCGAACAGGAGCTTTGAATCCATTAAAGGAGGGAAGTACTAAAGTGATGCTTGACTGAAGCTCGTCTTCATTATATCGGTGTGTGTAAACTACCTGTGAATAACTCTGTTTACACAGAGAATTCACAATAATTCCTTAGCGGAACACTATTCCAGAATTGAAAATTTATTAAATTGATTCATGCGATATCGGGTCCGACCCAAATATCGCATCGGAGGAGTGTAGAGGAGTGGCTACCTTTGGAACTGCCGAAGTGTAAGCTCCGACATTCTGGAGCCGAAATCATTATAAAGCAGAGTATAAAGGGCCATCGGGTCCGCAGAACCCATCGCATCACAAACCAGAGAGGTCGCGATAACGACACCGCCGATATTCCGGACCCGATATCGTTATAGGGGAGCAGCATAAAGGGGCGTCGGGTCCGTTAACACTTTAGACCTCGCGATAGCGAATTGTGACTATCGCATCAGAGAAAAAGGGAAGGAGAGTTAAGGGATTATTGCGATGGCCGATAGTCGGACCCGCCGATATTTATAAAGGCAGGTGTATTAATTTTGAGTTCCGGCCAAGGGTTCGGAGGAGGATTTTATGTTGTTTTCCCGTGTATTCATATTATGTGTGGCCGTGGGGTTTTAAGGCTTAATACATATATTATAATGCTTGCGAAGGGTGTTTAGGCTCCGATAAAGGCATGGCTCTAGTTTAATGTAAGTCCATTGTTTATAAAAGGCTCAAAGCCTAGAACGCTTCTGATAAGGCCTATGGGCTATAACCCACAGGTCAAGGGTTGAGATTTATTTAAGAAAGGGGGTTTTGGCCTATAACCAAGATCTCTTTTCATCAAGTGGTATCAGAGCAAGGAAATTTTCCTGCGGGGAGAAGGATTCCAGAAAGGAAAAGTTGGTATCAGAGAAGGATTGAGGTAAAAGCAACATTACTGTCAGAACATAAATAAAGCATGGAAGATTTATTTGCAGAGGAACATGCACACAGGAAAAGGCAATGAGCTGAATGATAAAAGACTACAGTGGGAGATTATAACAATTCCAGCAGAGGCTTGGAGTAAACAGGAATAGAGAATTCCTTAAAGGAAGGAGAAAGAAAGATTGCTTAATGCAAGTTCTGAAGGAAAAAGGACTTGAGAAACCAACCAGAGGACAAGCCATTCAAAGTGCAGAAGAATGGGTGGAACAAGATCATGCTGAGATCTTGAAAGAGAGGTAATATGTTATATTCTGTTTTAAATTAAGAATGTGTGTTTTTATGCTAATGCACAGGTGATAGCAAGAGAAGCTGTGAGAGAAGAACCAAGTGAGTTCTTAAAGATAGAGTAAGGAGAATACCCTTATAGAGAAGTGGCAGTGAACCTGAAGAATCCAATAAGAAATTGGATAGAGAGGACAACTGAAGTGTTCTCAAGAGAGAGTGAGAGATTGCAAAAGCCTAGAAGGAGCAAAGGTGTTGCTCAGGAAGAGGTTCCAGACAGAGGACCCGTACTTACCAAAAGACTAAGTGAGGAGAGCTTAGTGAGGTAAGATTGCAGCCAGGAGGACTAGCTGTTGCGGAGGCTTGTTGCAAAGGAGCTCATGAAGAAAGAAGAGAAGAAGATGACTACTGATAGTCATAGCAGAGGTTCAGAGAAAAGCCACAGTAGAGGATATAAGAAAGAGGATGCCAAGGTAAATGGAAAGAAGATGAGTCAAGAGGAAATTGACAAAGAGGTTGTTGAATTAAAAGAACAACTAAATGCATTAAGGACAATGCTTAAGCAAGAAACTAGGTTGGGTCTTAAGTAAGAAGCCAGTAAAATGGCATAAGTTGCAGAGAAGGCTGCAACAAAAGGAAGTGAAGTGGTTGAAGGGAAAACTCAAGGAAGTTGAAATGGAAGAATCCATTTGTGAACCAGAACAAGGAGAATTTCTGGGAGATAGTGAAGATGAAGACTTGAAGACTAAAACTTCAAGTACGACCGAAGAGTCACATATTTTTAAATATGACAATTTGTGTATGTTTGCAGGTGAAAGACAATTGGCTGATATTGCCATGAAGAAGGAAAAATACCAGCAGAATCTAAATTTTGTTCTGGAAGAAGATGAGGTAGATAGATCTCATATACAACTGGTGGAAGATGTCAAGCAACTAAGTGAAGGGCTTGATGAGATTGAAGTAGAGACCATAGAAGAGTTTCTGAATCATATGAATGATTTAGAACATCAAGGAGGGATGATGGTTGAACCATCAAGTGAGACCATAAGGTCTTATATTTTTAAAACTAATAGTTTGTGTATGATGGCAGATACTGCAGGAGAAAAACAACCATTTGAGGATATCTTCAGAGGAGATAAACAGCCAGGGACTGAAGGAAAACTTGAGGAAGAGACTATGTTAGCTGAAAACATAGTAAAGAATCATCAATTCACTATGATGATAGGCACAGTGGAGATAGCCATGAAACCGTTGAGACAAACGGTAGGAAAGAAGAACATCTATTGAAAGATGTTAAGGAAGAGGAAGTCTATGGGAAAGACATAGTAAAGGAAAAAGGAACACTAACAAAAGAGTGTTTTGAAGAGGATGGACAGTCTTTTAGAGATGTCAAAAGTCTGGAGGAGTACTCTAGAAGAACAGAGTATGATGGAGAAGACCTCTTGAATGAGGGAAGTAGTGATTTGCTACAACAGAAAGACCTTGAGACTACAAGGATAAAAGGAAGACAGTGTTTTAATACTGTAATACAGCATATAAAGGATGAAGCTGGAAGGAAAGAGCATTGTGATGAAGTGCTTGCTAAGTGTGAAGAGGAGATTAAACTGCTGGAGAAACTGATGAGAGAACCTGACAGTAGAACAGAAGTTGCAGTCATAGCTTCTGAAGAAGAAGATGTGTCTCAAGTAGGCATGGAAGCAGGAAGATGCAGTAATTTGTTTGCAGGTTCATTAAACAGCATGAATGAGTATGAGTATGTGATTAAAGAGATTGAGCAGAGATTGTTTGAAGATGGTAAAGAGGCAATAGAAAGAAAACAATTTCAAAGTGAAGATAATCAGCAACAGGTTAAGGGAGAAGAAGTTCACTACAGTGGACAAGAGCAGGAAGGCATCATTAGAATAGATGGTGTGGAAGAGAGACTAATGGACAGTCTCATGAATTTTGCTGAGAATTCGAATTAGCATGCTGATATGCTGACAGAGGAGAAGGAGAAAACAGAGCAGCAAATTGAATTGTTGCCAAAAGAAGATAAGGCACAGCAGCCTTATGTTTTTAATTTTAACAAGTGTTTTGTGAGTGCAGGTGATGTAGAAGACAGTCCATCACTTGGAATTGTCTTGAGGGAAGAAGAACTGTTGCAGAAAGAAGATGAGACAGTCATGTCTCATATGCAGAAACTTGTTTCCATGGGTGACAATAAAGAGTTGGCTTGCCTAAATAGCCAAGAGAGAACTGTGGGGCAGAATTTTGGAACTGCTACAGTGATAGAGGATGAGGTTACAGTGTTTGAAGAACTTGATTTGATTGCCAAAATCAATCAAGATGATGATGGACAATTACTGAAGATTGTCGAAGGGGAAGACGAAGGTTATGCTAGAACTAATTTACAGCATGTTGATGAAATGCTTGAGAAGAAATGGCTGAAATGTTTGCTGGAGACATTTGAACATGGAGAAAGACAGCAAGCAATAGCACATGATGACTTGCAGAACAAAGTGTGGGATCCAGGAAGACCAAGACCAGAAGACACATGATCAGGAGGTCATGAATATTTTCTAATTTGGGAGTCTGATGCAGGAGCATTCAGCCCAAGGAAAATCATTGTAAATAGTAGACATAGGGGGTCATGCATTTTTGGAATTAGTTTCCTAAGTTCCAAGTCAGTTTAATATTTAGGATTTTGAGTGTGATTTAATTAGATGTTCTCAAAATAAATAAATTAGAACATAGGAACTAGGGAGAGCTTTTAGGCATAAAAGGAATGGATGTGGACCATTAAGTGATAAGGAGGCTTTTCTATTTTAAAACAGGGAAAAGATGGAATAAAGCCTCAAGAGGATTTTTTCATATGTATGCATTGCATGTAGAGCTTTAGAGCTTTTATTTGAGTGATTTAGGGAAAGGATGGGATTAGTAATCCAATCCTAGTTCTATATAACCATATGTAAGCCTATGGGCAGGAGGAAGGCCACTAGTGTTGATAATCAGGCCTGTGAGAGAGGGAGGCCTTGCATAATTGAAATTTAGGCCTGTGTGCCTGTGCATGCGTGTGAGCGAGACCGAGGAGTCTCGAATGTAACCCTGCTTTTCCATTAATAAATATTCTGAGTTATTTCCTATCTGTGTCAATGTATTTAAGAAGTATTTCGTGAATAAATTGCTATGAATTCATAGGCTCTGCAAGTTGCAAATAGAATTCTGCAGGAGACAGGGAACGAAGTTATTAAGAGGAATCATTGTGGACGTTGAATCTAAGTGGAAGACAGAACAACCTTGGAGGAGGAGTTGCAGGGATTCAGAAGAATCGAACAGGAGCTTTGAATACATTAAAGGAGGGAAGTACTATAGTGATGCTTGACTGAAGCTCGTCTTCATTATATCGGTGCGCGTAAACTACCTGTCAATAACTCTGTTTACATAGAGAATTCACGATAATTCTATTGAGGCCCCGAAAATCGGGTCGACAACAAGGGGGATACCCACCCAGTCTGGACCTTGGTTGGCAGCTCCTTATCCGTTTGGTATAGTGAGTCCGACTGGGGATAATGGGACCAGTTTCCCAATCTAAGGGTGTGTGTGTGTGTGCAAAGTTGGATGATGCTGATCTAAGAGTTCTAATCTAAGCTACTTTAATGTAATTCTATGCTATTGTAATCTAATGAAAACAACACATCTAATCTATGCTAACCAGGGTGTATTTCTTCTATTATGCGATCTAAAGAGATTTCAAACAATAACTGGTAATAAAGATCATTCAGCTATCATAAGAATGGAAATCAATTAAGATGAACCACTTTGCATAAAAAGTTAGGCAAAACAGTTGTGAACAACATATCACATAATAAGTTATTCATATATCAAACATAAATAAATGACTCCACCGTAAAAAAGTGCCAAATGATAACTCATGCATTCATGCAATAACATATAAACAACTAAAAACTGTATATCACTTTAAGAATATAAGCAGAAATGGCCAAGAGATAAAAGTACCATTTATGACTGGTCCTACTCATAAGCTTCAAGTAACAATGATTTATCTCTCCTTGTTCTGATATCTACCAAGAGTACAGAAGTGCAACATCAGTAGCAGATATCAAATGCAAAAATTAACAGACCTTGATCCATTCATTCATCAAAACCTCCTCTGAGGGTGCAAAAGTGCATGTTCTGAGGAAAAGTTTTTGACAAATTTCTGGACCCTTCTCTAAATGCATGAGAATGGTTTAAATACTGCTAACTAAATAACTTAATTACATAAATTTCGGATACGGTTTAAATGACCGCCCTTTATCTAAGCAAACTTATTTCTAAAAATTGAATCTAATTTCTAAATATTTCTGCATTTTCTCCTTAGTGTTGTGAGCATGCAACATTTGCCTGGGAAGAGTCGGCTGGTCGTCTTCTGCTTTTGTTTGAGCTACAAAAATAGAAATGGCAAGCGCTGGCACCTCTTTTTAGTAAACTAGAAGATATTTTTGAGAATCATCTTCTGGTTGGGCGAATTTACTGCATGTATGCTTGGTAACAACCCAGATTCTTCTTAAACTTCCTTTGCTTTTGCTATCTCGGCTTCCGGACTCGTGGATGACTAAGCAAGTTAGGGACTTTGCTTTCTGAACAGTTTTCTTAGCGATGCGCGATTAGCGCCAAAAACTGCCTCCATTCTTTGATCCGGGCCTTTCTGGTGCGTTTTCCGCCTTTAGTGCTTTTTCCTTTACCGGGCATGAGCTTCAAAATTTTGTAAACATGCTGCTTCTGTGATTTTTTTACCTTGAGTGTCAAATCGCCTATTGATATCAGCATCTGTTCAGTAACACTCTGAAATCTGCGTTTCTGTTGCATGTGGCATCCGTGTATGAGGGCATCTCTTCTCTGTTCTTCGAGCATTGACGCTTTCCCTCTTTCCTTAGAAGTTTCCTGCACATTGCTTCATGTTGTTCCCTGTTTTTTATTCCTGCAGTTCACGCAAAGGAAAAGAGTAATGATAATAAATTTTGACATGAAAGCTTTAAGCTCTACGAATGTATAAAATCATGACACCCATAGTGAACTGACTCTTCGAAAAACACAAAACTGTCCTTCATGAATACCTTGGCGTATATTCATTAATTTTATTTAAGGCATGCGCCCAATTTTTGGTTTTAGGGACAGCTTTTCTTGAATGCTAAGCCGAGGAAAATTTGCAATGGGTAATTTCTGCGACTCGCAGATCGCAGCATCGCAAGATCGTAGATCACATTTATCGCAGATCGCAAGATTGTAGATCACTGTTATCGTAGATCGCTTTTATCACAGATTGTAGATCGCTGTTTTCGCAGTTCGCTTTTATCGCAGTGTCGTAGATCGCAGATCGTTGCAATTTGTTAAGTTATTCGTGTGATGTTTATGCGACGCTGCGATATGCGATGTCGCATATTGGCCATCAGAGATTTCTTAAGATTTTCATTTATGGGCACTTCTTAATGTATGCGATGTGATGAATTTAGCGCCGCTTCTTCGCAGTTGTTTTAATGTGCTCATAAAGAAATGCTTCACTCTTCTCCATGTGATGTATTTTTGAGGAGTATAATACAAAGAAAAATTTATAAAATCTTTTTGGATTTTTTTACTAAGGTTCCCCACTTCTTTAGCGTTATTTCTAATACTAAAGAAGTAGGAGGGTTGTTGGTGGTCACAACAATGGCGATTCACTTGGAAGAACCAGTTATCTCTGCTTTCCTATTGAATTCTTTAAACTTCCAAAACAGAAAAATTTTCATAAATCAAAACTTTGTTATGGACAGATAGAGTACATTATGCCTCATTCTATCAATGATATTTTGTTTCAACTTCTTTCTTTTCTAATTGTTTGCTTCCTCAGGCTTGTCTTTGTATCTACATCAGCCATTACTTGGTCATGTAAAGATAAAATAAAGTCTTCTCTGTGTGCTAGCCTTAAAATATGCTCGTTTGCCATAGGTAGAGCCTCTGCTGCTAGCAAGCGTCCATAGCCTCGACAGGGTTACCTGTTACCCAGCAATGATCCTTTATCCTGTTTTAAGGCTATCTACAACCCCCAAAGAAAAAATCCATTTTGACACTTTTTCCTTTTTTATTCTTAAAGAACAATGTCTTGGTTTGGTAGCCAAATTATGACACAGTCATTCACTTGATTTACACTTTTGCTGAACAAGCTGGCTCATGATGAGACCCCTTTTCTTTTGATTTCAATAATCTTGAGTCATTGCCCTGTTTTGATGGACAGTGTTTGGCAAAGTCAGCAAAGTTATAATATCTGTGATCATGATAAGCCGGCTCGTGATGAGACCTCTTATTCTTTGAGATATAGTGTTTCTTGGATTGTCTCTCTGAATGCTGCGATTTTCTTTAACAGGGAGAATATCATTGTTTTCCTTAAGAAAGCTCTGGACGACAATAATAGAGTTTGAAAACATCAGTTTTACAGAGAATCTTAATTTTGTTATTGATACCTTTCATTGTGCTGATATAAAACAATTCCTTCGCTAGAGGTTGCTTTCATCAAATTTTTTTGAAGTTGAAACTAATATCATATCTAGGCTAAAGTTTTTTAACTGTATCTGTCAATAATAAAGATCAGATTTTCAAAAAATTTCTATTTATACAAGTGAAAAGCTCAAAATCTGAAAGAGAATTGGTGTCTTTCCGCGAATACCGATAGTAACCATTAACAACCGGTTTTATTATGAAAAAGGGAAAAAAGAAAAGATAAAACTATTCTACAAAATAGAAGAATAATCTTCTATGGAAAATATATTTTAAGGATTTGACCATTAACAGAAAGAGAATCCCTTCTACCTGCTAGATCCTGTAAGACAAACGTTGATGGACCTATGACTTCAACAATCTGAAAAGGACCAAGCCACATCTTTTGAAATTTTGTATGTTTGCCCTTTTCTTCATGAGCCTTATCCCATTTTAAAACTAAATCTCCCATCTGAAAAAAATTTCTGGTCATTTTGTTTGAATCGAAAGAGAATTTTATTAGCACTTGATGATGAGCATGGGTTCTCTTAGATTGTTCTCATTGCTCTTCTAATTTGAATATTTCCATTTGTCTTAGTTGTATGGAGGAAGTAGGTACTTCATCAATGTATTGTATTAAAGACAAAGAGGGAATGACTAAGTGAGTTGGAAGAATCGCTTCTTTCCCAGAAACTAAATTAAAGGGGGAAGTGCCGATTGAAGCTTTTTTCATTATTCTATCCGCCCATAAAGCATTTACCAAAGCTTTATGTCAATTCTTTTGGTTCTGGTCAACTGTTATTTTAATAATCCTGATTAGGTTTTTATTTGTTGACTTAGCTAACCCATTACCTTGCGGATAGTAATTGGCCAAATATTTTAGTTTGAATCCTCTTTTAAGTGCAAACTCAGTCATTTCATTTCCATAAAAGTATGATGCATTATCAAACATTAAAGCCATTGGCAATCCAAACCTAGTGATTATAAATTGATCTATGAATTCGATAATATTTTCAGAATTAGCTGTCTTGAGAGGAACTGCCTCTAGCCATTTAGTAAAATAATATGTTGCCGTGAGGATGTATCTATGCTGCTTAGAAGAGTGAGGAACGATCTCACCTATTATTTCCAAGCCCCACTAGTTGAATGGTTGCTCGATGTTCACCGGTTGTAGTGGTACGGACAGCTTCTTTTGTCTTCCAACAGTTGTTTGGCAGACTTGACATTTCCTCACGTAACTGTGTGAATCTTTGAACAACGTAGGCCAGTAATATCCTGCACGTAAAATTTTATGTGCAGTAGCATCTCCAGCATAGTGTCCGCCTGCTGGTCCATCATGGAGTTCCTGCAAAACTTTTTCGGCTTCAGTTTTTTCAAGACATCTAAGAAGAACAGAATCATATTTTTTCTAAAAAGAATATCATTTATGAGCTGATATTGTTTAGCTTTCAATCTCAGAGCTCTTTTCTTAGTGTGATCCAGGTGTGATGGAGCATATCCATTCTTAAGATAATAAATGATATCAGCATAAAATGATTCTGCATCGTTTAGGCTTACCTCATACATTTGTACCTCTTTGGATGAAATTTCAGGGATTTGCGATGCTCCAGCCAACATCTTGCAGAAGCCTTGACCTCTTACAATGTTCGCTGGTTTAATCTCAAGATCGTATTCCTATAAAGAAGTGATCCAATTTGCTCTTTTCTCGCCCATATCCTTCTGTACTAAAAGATTTCTTACCGCTGGAAACGATACTATGATCTTAATATGGGTTTTGAGTAAGAAAGGTCTGAAATATTTGACTGCTTTGAAAACAGCATAGGCATGTTTCTCTACGTCTGAATAATTGAGTTCAACACCTTGTAAATTTGAGCTAAAAAACACAATTGGAGCTTCTGTTTTTTCTTGATTTTCTTGGGTTAGGATCGCAGCATATGATTTCTCTAAGGCAAATGTGTATAAAACAAAAGATTCTGAAAAATTCGGGGTTGCTAAAGACAGGTTGAATGCTTCATGTTCATCTTGACCCCATTTGAAAGTTGAATTATTTTTAATCATGGTTTGTAAAGGAGACACAATTCGTGAAAAATCTGGGACAAATCTCTTTACAAAATTGATTTGACCAAGGAAAGATTGCATGGATTTTTTATTATGAGGTAGGGATATTTCAGAGATTTCTTTGATTCTGTCAGGATCAATGTGAATATCGGACTTTGACACTATGAATCCTAGAAGTTTTCCTTCACTTAATGGGAAAAAAGATTTCTTTGGGTTAAGTGAAATCCCATACCTTAAAGATCGTTGAAAATTTTGTTTTAAATCTCTGAGATGGTCGCTTCGCTTCTTGGAATACACTGTTATATCATCCAAATAAATCACTACAGATTTGTTGACTAAACCCTTAAATGCGATGTCCATGGCTCTTTGAAATGTAGCACCAGCATTAATCAAACCAAATGGCATCTTCCGATATGCGTATGTGCCCCATTTAGTTCTGAATGTGGTTTTCAACTAATCATTGGGATGCACCAGCACTTGATTATATCCTGAAAATTCATCCAAGAAAGACATCAGTTCTGAGCCTGCTACTGCCTGTAATATCTGTTCCATAGGTGGAAGAGGAAAATTGTCTTTTTGACAGGTTTTGTTAAGATTCCAAAAATCGATACAGATTCTAATATCTCCGTTTTTCTTTCTAACGGGTACCATATTGGAGACCCATTTGGAATGTCTAACGGGGAAAATTATTATGGCTTTTAATAACTTATTTAGCTCAGTTTTTATTTGATTTTCTAAATTGGGGTGGATCTTTCTCAGTTTCTATTGGACAGGTTTTTCGTTGTCAATCATAGGAATAGTGTGTTGAATGATAGAAGTGTCATACATCTTAAGCTCATCGTAATTCCAGGCAAAAACATTTTTATATTGTCTCAAAGACAAATATACACTAGTTTTTCTTCAGGGGCCAGGCCTATGCCTAGATTAACATTTTATGGTTTATCATCGGTTCCTAGGTTTACTAATTCGTAGTTCAGAGTTGAACTATAGAGCTTTGAATTGGTAGACCTTTTAAACCAATTTTTCAAATCGTACAAGTCTTCTAACTTAACCACCGATTTAGGTATAGCATTATCAGTGCTATTTTTTTGTGTTTGTCGATCGTGATGGTCTTCGTCAATTATCTGATTGGAGTAGGATCCTTCAGAAGTGAGGAAATTTACAATATCAGGATCGTCATTGAATACTCTCCAATTTGTAATGTTGTCAGGGATGGATGGTCTAAAGATTAATTCTATTGAGAATCTATCTGGACTAAAATCTTGGGAGGGAATAAGCCTAGAGGTTACGTTAGCCAAAAGGTTTGTGCTTGCGTTTTGGAGTCTCAGGATTGAAGAGATATTAAATGCTATGAAATGCTTAGTTAGATCTTGTACTAAAGATTGATAGTGTTTTAAATGACCTGATAGGCAATGTATAGTGTTACGTACCTGTTTGACGATAATCTCAGAGTCTCCAAAGACCTAAAGATACTTGACGTTTAACCCGATTGCTTTGTATAGGCCTTGCACCAAGGCCTCATATTCTGTTGTATTGTTTGTGCAATTGAATTCGAGTCTGCATGTAAGCATGGTCATCCTACTCCTGCTCCTTTGTTAGATTTAGAGCCATCGAAATATAATTTCCAAAAAAAAGATGTATTTACAGGTTCATCTGAATTATCAGTTTGGGAAAAATTTTCGACTTGGGACAAAACTGAATTTTCTAAGGAAGGTGATGGGTGAGCATTGAAATTACCGAGAAAATAATCTACTGAGTAATTGCCTATGATACTGTTGTTATACGATACTACTTCATTTTCTCCTTCTAATTCCATTACTATGTACTTCTGGTGTAACTCTCGTTCAACCTTTATCTGGTTCGGTTTACCGTTATAGGGTAACCACATGTGCGACCAGTCGGTTGCAAAGTATCCGTGGAGTTTCTCAGACCAATCCTTGCTAAGAATTAATCCATAGAATTCTGGGATATCAGCCACTAGAATGTCAATAACCTGACATACCTTCGGGTTAGATGACAATCTTATGGTTACTTGATTAATTTCACCAATCACTTCGACTTGAGATCGATCAAGCTGAACTATACGCACTGCGGATTTTTGTGGTTTAACATTTAGCTTAGCACATATTGATCTGGGTAAAATATTCGAAGAAGCAGCAGAATCTACCAAACAATTGTGCACATTTTTGTTGAAAATCTCATAAGTGAGAAGAAACGGGGGAGTGTGAGATCTTGATCTTCCTCTAATTAAGGCGATATCATTTGGATCAATCTTATTGATCACGTTAGTTGGAGGTCTTCCCATGTTATGGGAAGCTTGAGAGAGTACAGCGGCAGGCAAAGGTACAATAGGCACAACATGTAATTCTTTCATCATTATCATTTGTTGATGCTTCAATTTTCTCAATTCATAAAGGGTAATATTAGCCCTAGTCTTTTTCATGTCATCAACAATATTGTACTCCATTTCATCTGACACTATCAGTGTTTTTGATGGAGTTGTTTGATCTGCTCGGACTGGGCTAGATTGAGTCACTTTAGTTGTTGTTTTCTTTGTTGCGACTTTATCTTTTGTTGTAGGGCTTGCTCCCTTCTGCTTAGGGGTAGTTTGGGGAGGATCAAGCTGATTTTTGCTTCGTGTGCTAACCGGAAATACTTCTTGATCTTCTTCTTGTGGGAGGATGAAATCCAACATTCCTTGTAATTCCACAACTTCTTCGTCATCGGTTTGCCCTTCAGTGGCACTTTCTTCTTCTTCCTCTTCCTCAGTTTCAGCATTGGAGATGACATTGGGTGGTTTTGCATCCGTTGAAGGACCTCTTTTAAAAGCTTTGTAGGGCTTTTTCAAAGACGTTTCTGCTACTTGTTTTTTTATGTCAAGCATCTCATTAGACATGGTCTTTAATACTTTCTGCAATCCTTCCAAATCGAAAGGGTCTTTTGTTTGTTTCTTCTTGGAGTCTTCCTTGAAGGTGACTTTTTTAGACTTTCGTTCCTCTATCGCGGATCTCTTTTCCAGGGCTATTACGCGTTTCTCTACTGCTATCGCCTCTGTCATGTTTTCAACTAAGGTTGTTTTATTTGCTCTATCCACGAAGATTGCTACGTTTTATGGTAAAGCAGTAATATACCATTCACATCGTACTTCTTCGGTGGGTTGGGAAGCATTAGGAATTTTGTTGAGAATCTTATTGAACCGTAAATCGAAATATTTGATAGGTTCTTTAGCTTGGGCCTTAAGATTGGATAGGTCATTGATTAATGTTGATGTTGATCTGTCATCACCAAACTTGATAAGGAATTGATTGTGGAAGATATCCCAACTTGTGATAGACCCGGAAGGTAATGAAAAATACCATGACCCGGCTGTTCCTTACAGTGTATAAGGAAAAAGTCGAACAACAACATCTTCGTTAGTAACTCCGTTGAGATTGATAGAAAGCATGAAATTTTTTATGTGTTCTTCTGCTAGCATGCCTGCATCTGGATTGAATTCAGGCAGCCATTTCTCAGGATGGGCCAGTATTGGGCTCAAGGGTGCAGGCATCAAGACTGCCCCAGGGTTGTTCCATGGAGATTGGGCCATCGTTGGACTGCTAGTAGAGAAAAGTGCAGGGGATGATCTCTGTAGTTGGGAAGATGACGATACTATGATCGTGGATGATTGAAGAGGGATTGTGGTAGACGGATGAATGATGGTTTGGAATTGAGGTGTGTATGGTTGACTTCACAGTGAGGTAGTTGAAATGGGCGACGTAGATGAAAGAGTCTCACTGTCAGACTCTTGTGGTGATTTCCTCACTCTTTTCCTGGTGGGAAGAGGCAACTCAGTTGGCTGGATGCCAAATTTTTCACTTTTCAGTCTAGTTAGGGGATGAGCAGGATTGTACTGCGAAGTCACACTGCTTTGAGATTTATCAAACCTCTGAGGAGAAATGGAAAATCCCTGAAGTTTGTGAATTAGAGATTCGACTCCAGGAGGTTTAATGGTAAATTGGTCTGAAATATCAGGGTGTGTAGCAGCGACTAATACTCGAGCGACTTCCAACTCTGGATTTAAATATACTGGAGAAGTAGGGGGAGATGTTAAGGGCGATTTACTCTCAGAATGGTATTTAGATTTTGATTTAAGTGCCATTCATAGTTCAAGCCCTCCTTCTAGCGCCAAATATCGTTGAGGCCCCGAAAATCGGGTCGACAATAAGGGGGATACCCACCCGGTCCGGACCTTGGTTGGCAGCTCCTTACCCGTTTGGTATAGCGGGTCCGACTGGGGATAATGGGACCAGTTTCCCAATCTAAGGGTGTGTGTGTGTGTGTGTGCAAAGTTGGATGATGCTGATCTAAGAGTTCTAATCTAAGCTACCTTAATCTAATTCTATGCTATTGTAATCTAATGAAAACAACACATCTAATCTATGCTAACCCGGGGTGTATTTCTTCTATTATGCGATCTAAAGAGATTTCAAACAATAACTGGTAATAAAGATCATTCAGCTATCATAAGAATGGAAATCAATTAAGATGAACCACTTTGCATAAAAAGTTAGGCAAAACAGTTGTGAATAGCATATCGCATAATAAGTTATTCATATATCAAACATAAATAAATGACTCCACCATACAAAAGTTCCAAATGGTAACTCATGCATTCATGCAATAACATATAAACAACTAAAAACTGTATATCACTTTAAGAATATAAGCATAAATAGCCAAGAGATAAAAGTACCATTTATGACTGGTCCTACTCATAAGCTTCAAGTAACAATGATTTATCTCTCCTTGTTCTGATATCTACCAAGAGTACAGAAGTGCAACATCAGTAGCAGATATCAAATGCAAAAATTAATAGACCTTGATCCATTCATTCATCAAAACCTCCTCTGAGGGTGCAGAAGTGCATGTTCTGAGGACAAGTTTTTGACAAATTTCCGGACCCTTCTCTAAATGCATGAGAAGGATTTAAATACTCCTAACTAAATAACTTAATTACATAAATTTTGGATACGGTTTAAATTACCACCCTTTATCTAAGCAAACTTATTTCTAAAAATTGAATCTAATTTCTAACTATTTCTGCATTTTCTCCTTAGTGTTGTGAGCATGCAACATTTTCCTGGGAAGAGTCGGCTGGTCGTCTTCTGCTTTTGTTTGAGCTAAGAAAATATAAATTGCAAGCGCTGACACCTCTTTTTAGTAAACTAGAAGATATTTTTGAGAATCATCTTCTGGTTGGGCGAATTTACTGCATGTATGCTTGGTAACAACCTAGATTCTTCTTAAACTGCCTCTGCTTTTGCTATCTCGGCTTCCGGACTCGTGGATGACTAAGCAAGTTAGGGACTTTGCTTTCTAATAATTTTCTTAGCGATGCGTGATTAGCGCTAGGCGCTAATCGCACATTAAAAACTACCTCCGTTCTTTGATCTGGGCCTTTCTGGTGCGTTTTCCGCCTTTAGTGCTTTTTCCTATACCGGGCATGAGCTTCAGAATTTTGTAAACATGTTGCTTTTGTGAGTTTTTTACCTTGAGTGTCGAATCGCCTATTGATATCAGCATCTGTTCAGTAACACTCTGAAATCTGTGTTTCTGTTGCGCGCGGCATCCGTGTATGAGGGCATCTCTTCTCTGTTCTTCGAGCATTGACGCTTTACCTCTTTCCTTAGAAGTTTCTTGCACATTGCTTCATGTTGTTCCCTGTTTTTTATTCTTGCAGTTCACGCAAAGGAAAAGAGTAATGATAATAAATTTTGACATGAAAGCTTTAAGCTCTACGAATGTATAAAATCATGACACCCATAGTGAACTGACTCTTCAAAAAACACAAAACTGTCCTTCATGAATACCTTGGCTTACATTAATTAATTTTCTTTAAGGCGTGTGCCCAATTTCTGGTTTTAGGGACAACTTTTCTTGAATTGCTGAGCCGAGGAAAATTTGCGATGGGTAATTTCTGCGACTCGCAGATCGCAACATCGCAAGATCACAGATCACATTTATCGCAAATCGCAAGATCGCAGATCGCTGTTATCGCAGATCGCAAGATCGCAGATCGTTGTTATCGCAGATCGCTTTTATCGCAACATCGCAGCATCGCATATCGCAGATCGCTACAATTTGTCAAGTTATTCGTGTGCTGTTTATGCGACGCTACGATATGCGATGTCGCATATTGGCCATCGGACATTTTTTAAGATTATCATTTATGGGCGCTTCTTAATGTATGCGATGTGATGAATTTAGCGCCGCTTCTTCGCAGTTGTTTTAATGTGCTCATAAAGAAATGCTTCACTCTTCTCCGTGTGATGTATTTTTGAGGAGTGTAATACAAAAAAAAACTTATAAAATCTTTTTGGATTTTTTTACTAAGGGTCCCCACTTCTTTAGCGTTATTGCTAATACTAAAGAAGTAGGGGGTTGTTGGTGGTCACAACGAATTCCTTAGCGGAACACTGTTCCGGAATTGAAACTTTATTAAATTGATTCATGCGATATCGGGTCCGACCCAAATATCGCATCGGAGGAGTGTAGAGGAGTGGCTGCCTTTGGAACCGCCGAAGTGTAAGCTCCGACATTCTGGAGCCAAAATCATTATCAAGCAGAGTATAAAGGGCCATCGGGTCCGCAGAACCCATCGCATCGCAAACCAGAGAGGTCGTGATAACGACACCACCGATATTCCGGACCCGATATCGTTATAGGGGAGCAGCATAAAGGGGCGTCGGGTCCGTTAACACTTTAGACCTCGCGATAGCGAATTGCAACTATCGCATCGGAGAAAAAGGGAAGGAGAGTTAAGGGATTATTGCGATGGACGATAGTCGGACCCGCCGATATTTATAAAGGCGGGTGTATTAATTTTGAGTTCCGGCCAAGGGTTCGGAGGAATATTTTATGTTGTTTTCCCGTGTATTCATATTATGTGTGGCACAGGGTTTTAAGGCTTAATACATATATTGTAATGCTTGCGAAGGGTGTTTAGGCTCCGATAAAGGCATGGCTCTAGTTTAATGTAAGTCCATTGTTTATAAAAGGCTCAAAGCCTAGAGCGCTTCCGATAAGGCCTGTGGGCTATAACCCACAAGTCAAGGGTTGAGATGTATTTAAGAAAGGGAGTTTTGGCCTATAACCAAGATCTCTTTTCATCAACTTTTGAGCACACAATTGTTGCAGTTCTACAGCAGAAAAATGACCAGGGCTATGAACAACCTATTTCTTTCTTTAGCAAAGCCCTGAGAGATGCCCCCTTGAAATATAAAATAATGGAAAAACAAGCCTTTTCTTTGGTCAAAGCCATCAAGGATTTTAGGGTATACATCTTATATTCTCATATAGTGGCCTACGTTCCTAATTCAGTAGTCAAAGACATCCTAACTCAGGAAGGTCCAGATGGAAAGAGGGGAAAGTGGATTGCTACTATTCTAGAATATGACATAGAAATAAAACCAACTAAGTTAATCAAGGGCCAAGGTTTAGCCAAGCTCATGGCTGAATCGAACTGTCAGGCCTTGGATATAAACTTTATTGCAGCAATAGATGATGAAGAGGAGATGGCGACTCCACTAATCAGCCAGGCCTTTATTGAATCACCATGGTATGCTGATGTTATTTACGTTTTACTGAATTTACAAGCTCCTCCTGAATTATCTAGGACTAAAAGCAAGTTTTTAAAGATGAAATCCTTAAAATTTTGTATATTAGACAATGATTTGTTTTGGAGAGATCATGAAGGCATTCTTCTCAATTTCCTATTAAAAGATGAATCTAACAAGGTGTTGCAAGAGTTTCATGTAGGTGACTGTGGAGGACACCTTTACTGGAAGACCACTGCAAATAAAATTCTTAGAGCTGGTTTCTACTGGCCTACTTTGTTTTCTGATGTCAAGAAATATGTGACCTCCTGTCACAAATGTCAAATTTTTGAGGGAAATAAAAAGCTTTTACCTTTACCCCTCAAGACAGTCTCTACTGAAATACCTTTTCAACAATGGGGTTTAGACATCATTGGCAAAATTCACCTACCCTCCTCTGCCCAACACAAATGGATCCTCACAGCCACAGACTACTTCACAAAATGGATAGAGGCCATATCTTCAAGGAAAGCCACTGATACTGTTATCATAACCTTCCTTGAAACCAAAATTCTATCAATATTTGGATGTCCAACTAAGCTCATTATTGATAATGCATCAGCCTTTAAATCCAAAAGAATGATAGATTTCTGCAACAAGTATCATATAACCCTGGGCCATTCCACAGCCTATTATGCTCAAGGAAATGGACTAGCAGAATCCTCAAACAAAACCCTGGTAAACATCATCAAAAAGTTGTTAGAGGACAATAAGAAAACGTGGAATAAAAAGCTAGTCAATGCCTTATGGGCGGACAAAATAACCACTAAGAAATCAATTGGTACTTCTCCTTATCAGCTAGTTTATGGGATGGAAGTTGTTTTTCCATCTTCCTTGGGAACACCAGTGATGAAGCTTCTTCAAGAATTGCAGGTTGAACCAAATAGTATCCAAAGAAGAATCAACCAAACAATTCATCTTCAAAAAACCAAGGAAGAGGTCTATATCAGGTCTCAAGTTGTGCAGGAAAGGATTAAAAAGATTTTTGATAAGAGAACCAAGGCTGAAGGTTTCTACCTTGGTGATAAAGTACTCAAGTGGGATTCAAGGAGGGAAGACAAGGGTAAACATTGGAAATTTGATTTCCTATGGAAAGGCCCGTATGTCATTTATGCTTTTAGAGGTAATAATGTTTTCTTCCTAAGAAAAATGGATGGTACAGAAGTAGAAGGTGGGCCAGTGAATGGTCGAATGCTGAAACACTATTTTGAACCTGGTTACTAATTTTCATTTTGCATTAGAGCATATTTTATTTTCAAAAGTCTAGATTGGATTGGATGGTGATTTTTAAAGTTGAAGCCTAAAGAGAAGGCCCTAAGCTTTGAAAAATTCATTGTCATAAGTATTAATAATACAGAAGCATAGAGGAACATTTTGCAAGGTAACATCAACAATAATTCAGGGGCTACTGATCTACAAAGTTCTTGAAATTTCACTAGAAAATGCCATCCCCAAGTGGAGCCACTGTTAGGTTCCTATACCAATAGGAGTCATAATTTTGAATGACTAAGGTTAATCCTTGTAATATTTTACATACCTTTTCTTTCTGCAAATGTTTTCCATATTAAAAAATTAAAAAATGTAAAGAGGGTATGTCCTAAAAGAATAAAAAAAAGACAAAAAGAATAAGAAAAGGTAAGAAAAAATGAGAATATATGAACCCCAAAAGACAAAAAGAGACCATGAAAGTGAGCAAGTCAAAATGCCACTACTATTTACTTTTATGCATAATAAATGATTGTGTGCAGCTTGTTACTCATGCCACAATCCATGATAGTCAAAATGTTTAAATTTGGTTATTTCATGTTTTAAATTTTATGTTTATAGTTAGAGAATAAAGTCTGACCAAACAGTGTAATCTTGGCAGATCATTAGATAGGTAGAGTAAATAAAAGGAGCTCATCAGTTTAATCTGAGCCCTTGGATGATACAAGGTTAGAATTAGATAGCTTACTTTGTAAAAGAAAAGAAAAAGATTGATAAGGGTTTGCTAGCCTAAATGCACCCAAATAAAGTGAAGGAAAAAATGGTAGGATGAGTAAATGGGTAAGTAGTAGAAAGGTTGCCGAAATAACATGTGATTATACAAAAGAACTTATGTCATTTTTTAAATATGCATAAGCAGTAAACAAAACAAAGACAATGGTTCACAATATGGTTTATTTAACACCTCCTCATTCATTTCACCCCTTTGCTTCACTAACTGCCCATAAATAAGTTCTAGTACTTAAACCTACAAGTAAAAAAGGCTCAAAGCATTTCTCTGAATTTTGGAGGGATCGGGCCCTCGACTTAATGACTTAGGGGGACAAGCACTAGAACCCCCTTCATAAAAACACATTCCCCCTTCATAAAATCCATTTCCCCTCATTAATCTAAGAAAATCCATTTTTCCTAAGGTTTAAACACCATTTACGTAGGAAAAGCGACTCACCCCGATGTAAATCCTATTTCACCAAAAAACCCACCAAAAGTTTTTATCCTAAGTATAAATCAAAACGCGCAATCACATACATTTAAACCCTTTTTTACTTAAGAAAATCCACTCTGCCATCGCTTTCATATTAATTAGCTAACTCTATTATATAAACCCATTATAGCCCTTTTCCCGTAAATAATTAAAACCCTATATAAAATACCCCAACCCCTTAGTTTAAATTAAAAACTAATATAAACTACCCCTTATCCCGATATAACTTCACTTAATTTACCTAACCCCGGTAAAACTTAAGTTAATCCCGCATCGGCCTCACCCGACTCCCTAATCCCTCATTAAGCCCGGCCCGATCACTTAACCCAGGATTAGTCCCTAAACTAATCCTGAACCGCCATAATTAAATCCCTGGGCCCCCATCAACTTCCGTCATTCCCCCCCCCGTGCAGCTTTGCTTCCCGACTATCGTTGAACATCCCTCCCCCACATCCAATGATGCACAATCATATCGGCCGCGCTCGATGGTTGAACAATAACTGCTCGATAAAGTGATTTTCCTCCCGAACCTCAATACTACGTGTCAGATGATGTATGGCACCAGGTGACCCCTCCCGAATACTGCCCACACCACAAAAGCGGTGCGATGGCCCTCCAAAACCACTTCCCCGCTCAACCGAAAAACCGTCAACTCTTCATCCAAAAGTGAAACCCACCAAAATTAATTGTTTTCTCTATAAAAGGCCACGGAGCCCTCTTTCGCCCTTTTTTCCGTGCATTCTCTTTGTAAGTTGTGTAAACCATTGCGACCACTGTAAACGTCGAAATTACCCACAGACTTCCAATTCCGCTCCAAAAGAGGTTGCAGACAGCCCAACCAACCTTTTCAGAATGTACAAGCACTACACCAACCACTGTAGCTGCCGTGAAACACTATTTTCAGAGCCAATTTGCCCAATTCCAAGTATTTCACCACAAATTACCTCTTACCCCTGCAAATTTCAAGACCTTTGGCCTGTGCAGTATTTTAAATTAAGAAATTGAGTAAAAATACTATCAATTAAAGAAATTTCTTGCCTAAACCCTCTGAAAAATCCAAAAACCTTGGATAAAAACCCCCCGGAGCATAATTCAAATCCACAAGAACTGAATTATGGCTACCCCTGTCGCCATGGACGTTAGACCCATTACTACTCCACACCTAGACCTGGACCACCTTCCCCTAGCTGACAAGGATTTCCAAATCAAAGACACAACTGCAATAGAGCTCCTGCTTAAAATTCATTGTTTAAGCAAAGACAGACACCTGAACCATACAGATGATATTGGCCTCTGGGAGTCCAATTTACCCAGATACTAGTTCCCCCAAGTTCATATCTTTCCAGAAGTTGTTCATATGTGTTATGCATGCTACGTCCCTAGCCATAGAGCCATAATGTCTCATGACCAGAAGGTCCTTTTCACTATCACATCTGAGTCCATTAATGAAATGCTACAATTCCAACCAGAGAAAAACCTAAACCCACTCTCAATTGGAGACCTTTTGGACCAGTATCCCAAGCTAAGCACATCAATATTGGCCCAGTTGTTCCAAACCTTCATTAGAGAGGAGAAACACATCCCTAATGATCCCCCTCCATATGTAGCAACTATTTTCTCTAAATGGGGTCAGAACATTGTAACCATGATATCCTGTGTTTTGGGTTACTCTAATAGTGAATACATTGATGAACTTATTCTTTCTTTCATGTCCATTTATACCCTAGGGCAGCCTCCTACAATCATATATGACTTTGCCAGTTTCATAGCTGATAGAATGCATGAGCAGTTCACAAGAATGGGCAATGAGAGGGTATTCAAATACTCTTTTGTATTGTACCATCTATTTTTGTACTATCAGTCAGATAAGTTTCCTCTCACTCTCTAGAATATTGACACCAGGGGCCAGCCCAGATCTATCATTTTTTGGACCCCACTTTTCCATGAGTTTGGATCACCATATAAATACTCAGACTTCATAGATTCTTTTGTGTATCCAATCATGACTATGCTCACTGAAAATCCTCCACCTAGGATAAGTCCAGAATAAAAAGAGTCCTCCAACTTTCCAAGCAAACCAAAGTGGGTGATTGGTACCTTTACCAAAACCACACAGCAATTAGAATATATGGTTGCCTACTTGCACCATATAAGTTGCCAAGAAACCTCCCTATGAGGTTGTTTGCCTTAGAATATTACAGACAGATCATCAATGCAGATGAAGTCAACTTTGTCAATGCCAAGAAGAAGGCCTATTTCAAAATCAAATACCAATTAGGTCCCTTCATATGCAAAATCCTGTAAAGAATGAAATTCCAAAGGAGTTTTGTATGGAGATATGACCCTTTAGAATTAATTACCAAGAAAAGGAAAAAGGTCAAGCTAGGACCTTTCATCCACCACCCCATACCGGAAATAGAGGCATATGCAAATCAAACATAATGGGTGGAGAATACTTTAGTAAACAGAGACAACACGAGTGTAGATGTAGAAAATGCTCTGATTGATTTGGAAAAACAACTTGATGAGAGAACTTTCCTGCAGGTACCAGAAGAGCAAGAAAGAGCCATGAGCACCCCTCCAGTCATGCAGACTCCTTAGAATGAGGAGAAGAATCCAAAAAGAAACAGAGAGGGACTTTCCACTTCAGGAATGGACACCTCTAATTTGCAACAGGAAACAAGTCACAGCAAGAGGCAAAGGCTCAATCCAGCCTCTGAATAGGAATATACTGAAGGATCAACACAGGTTACCAACACAGAGGTAGACAGAAGTAGACCCACTACTCCATCTGAAGACATACAAGAGCCTTCCACATCATAGACTCAGATGTTGGAAAGGCAGATTAGTGTGGAAGTGCCATCCTTCAGTAGGCCTGCTGAAAAAGACCAGGACACAAAAGACAAGTACAAGGAAATAAAAATGAGAAATGAGATGCTTAAGGCCCAAACATATGCTCAATACCTAAAGCTCAATCCCACAAATCAAACAAGGCTAATGTCAGCCTTTGACATCAAGGAGGGAAAGCTGCAGATGTCCTTTATTAAACCTACAACACAACAGCCCAAAACAACATCATATTTCAAGAGGGTTGACTTTGAAGTGTTGGAAAGGGATATTCATCCCATAGACCAGATAGAACTGCATAAACAGGTTGGAGAGATGATATACTCCACCCTAACAGGTAAAGCCATAGCTGCCCATCAGCTACAAAATTCATTGAACAACATGTCAGCATAGTTTCAGTTAGAGGAGGCCTCCTCACAAGCAAATGATATGAGGATTAAGTCTTTGGAAGACTTGGTTATTAAGCTGGGACATGATCCCAAGGATATAAAAGCCACTGAGCAGTTGATAAAGAAGAAGAACGATGATATTGCTGCACTGAAGAAGAAATTGAAGATACCTCAGCTGCAACATCCTCAAACACTTGAAGCCATAGAGAACCAAACCAAACATGAAGAATTAATGGACTTGGTCCTAAAACTCAATGATTAACTCAGGGAGACAGAGAAATAACTAGATAGCTTGATCCAATTGAAACAGACTGACATTTCTGCAAATTTCATCCCTACTGTGTCTATAACATTCCCTTCTACACTGGTAGCTTCACTTGCACCAACAGCTCCACCTACCACAGCATTGCCAGTAACAGCAGAATCTACAACAGCAGCAAATTCATAAGGAGAAAAGGTTGCAGAATTAGTTAGAGCCATGGAATAGATTTCAATTTAGGCTATTGAAATGAATAGACTAAAGGAAAAGGTGGCAAGTTTAGAGACTAATTATAAATTGCACAGATTATGCAAAAGGAAGAGGCATAGAAAGAAAACAGGATGAGTGAAAAGGTCAAAGCCTTGGAAAAAGACCTAACATTGGAGAAACCCCTTGGGCAAGCCAAGGAATTGTTATGGGCCAATATCATTGACTCTGTCAATGATATTTGGCCATCAATTCAAGTTATTTTTTAACAAACAGAATTAATAAAGATAGCTATAGAAGCTATCCAGAAAGTAAAGGAGGAGTTGGGAGACATGCCTGAGGACACCAATAGACTCATCCACTTCCTCAACAACAAGAACAGGTATGAGCTCCATGAGCTAGACATAGAGGACAGGACTGAAACCATTTTGGAAATAAGGAAAGTCCTTTCCAAAAGAAACCTAATGCTGAACTTAGAAGAAAAATGCCACAACATGCAGGTGGCCATAGATAGATTCATGGCCAAATTCCAAATTTTGAGGGAGAAAGGATTGCCTAGTCCATTGGTTATTAATGATAAACTCATGACACAGTTGGACTATGGTAATAGACTCAGACAGTTGGCTAAGGAACAAGCTAGCACTTCATCCATAAAAGCACTGCCAACAGGCAAAGTTTTGTATAACACATTTGAAAACTTGTTTTTTCTTGAGCATGAGATAAAACACTTATTCCTCACCAAGCCCAATTTTGCCAAGTATGCTGAAGCTAATGAGATCTATAGGAGGATGATGAATGTCAAATTACCTGATGCAGAATGGTGGGAAAAGAAGACTGATTTACTGTGAGAAATTTATAGTAAAAAGTTACTGCACAGTAAAAATGAGAACATCCAGGTAAACAGATGAAAACAGGGCAGCATGGTCAAAGAGTATCAGGGTCAAAGAGTATCAAGTGAAAGATAAAAGTTGAAGAAGATTCTAGTGTGAAAGACCACAACTGCAAGAAGCACAAAGGGTTGCAAATCCAACCATAAAAGCCAGCAGTACCACATAAAAAGGGACATCATGAAACAATTCAATAACTGTCTCTATCTTCTAGCAAGAAGATATTTGTGTTTCCTCGATTAAATCTCAAGTTAGTTTGAGATATTTTGAAAATAATTTTTGTATAAATACTTCACAACTCGAAGTATGTAGGTGTGGATTCTTAGACATTTATATAAACTTTCTTGATCAAAATACTGTAAGCTATTGTATCATTGTTTGGACCAGCAAGCTGGATTAATGAATAAAGACAAGACATTTCACAGGATTCTTGTGTAGTGCGAAGTACAGACAAGTATTTCTCTTGTGTTGTTATCTTTCTTTAAAAGTTTTTCCATAATCTTTAATGTATCTGAAATCTGAATGCTATAATATGGAATGATATCTCAGAATTTGCTTCATTGCACTCTGTTTTAACTATTATGCATTTTAATGTTTTCTGTTAATTATCTAAGTTAAGGAATTCTTGATTGCTCCTTAGTTTAGGTAGTCTCCCTGTGATCTATAGCAAAGGATTCTTAATTTCCCTTTGCTCATGATTATCCTCCGTTCCTCTTTTTAATCTCAGTCTGAGAATTCTTAAGTGCTCTCTCACCCTGGTTAAGGTTACCTCACCTATCCGGCCCTAAGACCTGCACTTTACTCTGCTAGCTTTCCCTTTGAACACTCCATTTAATGAGTTAATTCTAGTTATGCTGCCCTTCTTTGACTCCATAGCCCAATAGTCCAGAGACATCATTCTATCCATTTGTTTTAAGGATTCCACCATCCAACATTCTATACAAATCAAAACCCCCCTGAACTTCAAGAACTAGCCTAAAATCTCAGCAAACAAGGCTAAATCATATAGAGAGAGCCCTCTCTGAGTCATAGGTTGGCTAGAGCCTATACTTAAAAGATTGGTTTGTGGTTACCTCGGTCTTTTCCTTCTTCTGATAACTTCTAGGGAAATTTTCTTAGTGATAACAATACCCATTTTTGTTTGTTGGTTAAGCAAATATAAATGAAGGTAAAGGGTTTTGTATATAAAGCTCTTGTAAATTATGTGTTTCAGGTATAGAACACCAAGGACAGTTCTCATATAAGGGGGTGGGGTCTGTGACATCCCTATAGCTAATCCCTCTTGTAAATACTATTATTAATTTTAATTTATGTAAATCATGTGGAAATATAACACATTGACTAGATGAGGAAGTGGACATGAATTCATAGGTCTGAGGGGAGGAGTTGCTTGTAACCCAAGCCTTGAATTTATTTCATCACCTAAATCCATGTGGGTTTAATGACACTGTTATGTAGTCATTGAATGGAGGATATGGGCTTCCTAAGTGGAGGATGAATCTGCATACTTTCCCTCATAGATTGTTTTGACATGGTCAACACACAAGAGAAGTTGGGGAAGAAAAGTCCCGACAAGAATATTGGAGAGAGTCTTCATCTATGCATACTCCTCAGCAAAGTCCGGAGAGGGCAAGAGAACATGGAGAGGAGTTGGAAGCGATTGTGGTTTTCCAAGAAGACTCAAATTATCTTTAACTTGTGTTTTGTGCTTATGGGATGGATTCCTTGTGTTGTTTCTAAGTTAGTGTTTATGCCTAAGTGTTGCTTTACTAAGGCCCATGTGTGTGCATGTGTGTTGTTTTCTAGAGAGATTTTAGTGTAGTTTTGATACTCAGGTGCTTAGGGGTGATAAAGTCGTAAGGGATTTCCCACTAATAAAAAAGCAGAGAAATGACTTTCCTTGGGATGATAAAACACTCGGAATTTGTTTTGTTGAGAAAGTCACGTACTAGCTGGAATTGATAAACACCAAGTGTAGCCTTGGGGTCGATATCATTGGTGCTAGCACCCACTGATAATTTCCTAGATAAGTGGGTTCTTTTCTCCTACAGTAGCTAATTCAGTTGATAAAACTCTCATTCTATATTATGCAGATCCTTCTCCATTATTGAACTGAGACTCTTGCTACCTTGCTTGAACCCTCGTGGTTGTTGTTTTAGTGGTTGAGAGTCATTGTGGTGTCATAGATGGGGGCACTATTGGTGAATCACATGAGAAATGGGCTATGACTCTTATCATTGTTGACTAGTTGATAACTCCTAAGTAATTACCTTCTCATATTTTGAATATGGTTCGGGGGTGGTCAACTACAAAAAAGGATTACAATGCAGTTGGCCTATGGTTGGGAGGAGAGTTGAAGTCCCTCCCTCAATTGCCAATCAATTTAATATAATAAGATAAATGTTTACTGGTATCCTTGTTGCACTTGAATGTTGAATGTTATTGTTGTATAACATTGTGTGTGTAATGGAACTGCTAAGGAGGGAATGCGTGTTCTTGTATGTGTTTGCAACAGTGTGTATTGAATGAATGCTCTCCAAGAATGATGGAGTTGGATGGTCTTTGTGTATGCTGATATATTTCCTATTTTGCATGTGTAGAGTAGAATACTGAGAATTTAAGCTAAACTTATATGGTGCTTAAAATTCCATGTTCAAGTATTACATGTTGCTAGAGAGAATGTGTGCTCGTGCATTAGAGGGTCTAGTTGTTTCAAGGACTAGGTGTTGCTTGTTGTAAGTTAACATGGATCCTTGTTATGTATCTAACTAATGTTTCCTTGTTTGGAATAGTGCTTGGAATGATACACTTATGCATGAAAGCCATGAATAATGCTTGATTGCAATCCCTGAGTAGAATTCATGGTTTTATTATTGTGAATGTGTTTTATCTATGGTCAGTGCTTGAAGTCCATGTGCATTAATGCATGGATGTGAACTCTCGTGATTGAGCACGTTCTAGTCAAAACCAGGTTCATGTTGGGTGTGTGGTTAACTCCCATAGTTAACTCAGGGAAAACCCAGAAAGTAGTTCTTGTTTTATGAGGCCAAAATTTCTTGCTACCTAAGGCCAAACTTTGCGTAGTCCGGGAAGATCAAATAGTCCAGGCTATCGGGAAGAATGGTAGAAGAATTATCATCATTAGGTCAAACATTAGCTTTATGCAGAGGATAAGTAGACCAGACCAAGTGGAGGTTTGGTGTGGGGCCCTCGTAGAGGATAACAAGTGTGGGGCTAGACTCAAGCGGAGTGACCCAGAGGTTTGGAGGTGTGCACTTTAATGTTAGTCTAGAGGCCAGAATGTGGGTCAGGCCCGAACTAGTGCGCGAATAAGAGTTAGTGTATAGGTCTGGGGTCAAGACCTTGGTTGAGGTGTTGAATCGTTATGAGGGTCGGATTCCCGAAAATCATTTATAACGGGAAATCACAACATTGCAAGCTATAAGTCGAGCTTGTGGGCCCTTGTAGAATGGTAACATGGCACACACCACGTGGGCCCAACAAAGGTCACACTAGCACCTGAGGATGACATGGACCACCTGGGTGAGGTGGGGATCACCCTGTGGGGTGCCACGTGGCAGGTTTTAATGATGTGGCAGGATTAAGGTGGTAAAACTTTAAATGGCCATATATGTTGATCTGGATGTTGAATTTTGATAGAATTTATATTGCCGGAAAGTTCTCAACGAGTTGGATGCAATGGTGTAACCCAAGGTTAATTCCACTAACATTGGGAAGGGAAAAATTTTGTAACACCACTTTCCATAATGGGACTTTGGAGGTTGCGTTAGAGCAAAGTAACATCTCCATCTGACCTAAAGAGGTTGGAATGTCTAAAGGGGTGGGAAGCACCATTACAATTGAACATTATTTTTGGCTTTTTTGGAAACAATATCTACTCCCATTTTTTTACATGGCTAATACAAGCTTGGCTCTCTCGTCAAATAAGTTAGTGATCACAATTTTTCAACTTTTCTAATTTTCTATACATACAGGACTGTACATAGCATGATGGAAAAACAAATCATAATGCTACAAATATATCATAACATGATGTTATACACATCATTTACCCAATTATATTTCAAATAGATGCACTATCTTAACTAATTGTTATATACCGAAATAAAAATTACTAGATGCGAAGAATGTGTTATATCTAAATAAATTTAAAAACCTCTTAAAAAATCAAACTATTAACATAAAGACGAATGCTATCTCACATCAATCGATAATAATTATCATCACAATAATTAATATGATCAAACATAAATCAAATTAATATATCATCAATAATTTATCCTCAAATATACGAATTAAAACATACCTCTAACTCCATGTTTAAGGAAAAAACTCATTAACTTTATTAATAAAATCCGCCATGTAATTGTAATTCAAATCCCCATATATATCAAACTAAAACTCATTAACTTTATTAATAAAATCCGCCATGTAATTGTAATTCAAATCCCCATATATATCAAACTAACCCAAAAAAAAACAACTTCGATCATCGTCAGTAGCGTAAACTTCGAAGCATGGGAGAAAAAGCCACGTGCATCCGCAACATTGCAAAAACCCATTAAACTTTGATGAGCACGCGCATTGGTTATTTACAACAATTTAAATCCTTCACCCCTGCTGGCTGTGGGGTTCGAACCCACGCGCACTTATGTGCAGAAGATCTTAAGTCTTCCCCCTTAACCTCTCGGGCAAACCAGCTCAATATGATAATTGGCACCATGAATGTATTCGAGTAAATAGAGAGAATAATCCAAGAAAAACAAGTGATCCAACTCTTTGGATTTCTCCGCTATTATCAAATGCACCGCAGGAATTGCAGTTGTGTGTGTAATATTTAATAATCTGATTGTTTTTCATGGTATTAGACTTCGATGGCATCTATTTCTCAACGTATTATGAATGGCTAATTTAAATTTAGGAAAACTGTAGTATAACTTCTTCAATTGGCAGTTGGAAAACCCCATTAATATTGGTATGAATTTTGTTTCTGGGTGTGAGAAGCTGTGAGGAGCCGCGAGTTCGATTCTCGTAGTGCCCTAAACCTTTGAATTTGTTTGGAAAATCATAGGCAAATGCTATTCCGAACAATATTTTTCTTCAATGCCAAAAGCCCGGAGGTAGTTCGTGTTACGGTTTGGTACAACTCTCCTGTTTGTTATACTTCCCAATATTTTCTTTTGCTACCGCAAAAATAATGTCGAAAAGGAACATGCGGCATACAGGCAGCCACCACGGGCAAAATCAAGGTACATTAAAATCTCCAGGGTGTTGAAACCAACCAACAATGTTGGTCGGTCTTGTATATCCAATATTAAAGCCTTTTGGACACGACACATCATGATCAACACACTGTTTGCCGAGGTTATCAGAGGGATAGGGAGAAAAAAGTGAGTAATGGCAGAGAATTATGGCATTATTTTATCCATTCTAAAGATGCCTTCGAAAATCATTATTTTTGGGTTGTAAGGGCGAAATTATGGGAGAGGTTGAGACACAAGTTAGGTTAACAGAGAAAAGGATAAAATTAGAATTGTAAGGCGTTTTTGTTCAGAGAACTTCAACAATGATAACACATCAAAATAGGTTGCCTAATCTATGCTACAGTGTCTCCTGTTTACATCAATAAGCTATATAGGAATGTATAAACAAGAACTATAAGGGAGGGGTGAACATAGCAAGGATTATCATAAAAATGTTGCTGTATGCAGATGATGTGGCACTAATTACTAAAACACTATGCAGCGTATAGGATTTAGGGTTTTTTATACAAAGGTTGGAATCACTATTAGCACAACCAAACCAGTGAAATCGTGCACAGTCATATTGAGTTGCATGCTCACCATTGTCCACCTAAATTTATTTCCTTTGAGTACCTTCGACGTCCTCATCAGGATGGATTGGTTGGAAAATCAAAAGACTAAGATTCACTGCTACAGCAAGTTGATCAAATGCTTCAATAACGGGGAGAAGATAACATACATTGCAAGGGAAATTGAAGTAGGTGTCAGTCACTATGGTAATAGTGTTACAACTAAAACGATGTAGTCGAAAACCGTGTAGATTGTTTGTTGTCCAAATATCCAACGAGTCTGAAGGTAACGACAATAGTTTGAAGGAGCACCCGATTCTAAAAAAAATCGAAGGTGTATTTCCCAAAGAGATTTTCCTATTACCACCACATAGGTAGGTAGATATCTCCAAAGAATCGTAAGGTACTTTACCAAATGAGCACATAAATGATTCAAGTAGATATTGGTGACGGCCTACCTATTCCACTTGTAACCAAAACATTGTTTCCTTTTAGTTTCCTAATTTCCAACATAGTTTCTTATTTTAACAATTTTTCATTTTTCATTTTTGGTAGTTTTTTTGGTCTTGAACTTCCCGAATTGTTTTGAGGCCATAAATAATGTTTTTTTGAGAAATAGGAATACGTGAGGTTTGCGGCTTGCTTTTGGATTCGAAAATTTTGTCCTCAGATAGGTCTTTCTAATGAACTATCATGTGCGCTAAACAAAGATCGTATGCCAAAGTTACGACCCCGGGAAGTTGACATTCCATCGAACCTAAGTGGGGCCACAAGCTTTTAGTGCTTCATCTCGTAGGGTTATGTTTTTGGATGTTTAGGTTTTTCTATTATTTCTCGATGATAAAAATGTCTGGGAGCCTCTTTGTAACTCAGTTCAGAAGGCATGTAACAGTCACATCTCTTCTCATAGAAAAGCTACCATTGTCTGAGCTAGTTTATTTCCTTTATGCATATAAATAGTTTTCAACAATTATTGTTTATTGAAGTTTTGTTTTGTTGTATCTATGTGTTTTTGTATAAATTTGTATTTCATTTTGTTCCTCCATAAATTCGGATCAATAGAGATGAAGCTACAACTAAAATAAATGTTTGACAAGGGTCACATTAGGCTAAGTTTGTCGTTGTGGGGGGCACTAATTTTGTTTGTAAGAAAGAAATACGACACATTATGGCTATGCATCAACTATAGACAGCTCAACAAAGACACCATTAAGAATATATATCCCTTTCCATGGATCGGCAATTTATTTGATTGATGGAAGGGAGCAAGAGTATTTTCCAAAATTGATTTGAGATCTACGTACCATCAGTTACACATCAAGCATGAAGATATTCATAAAACATCATTTAGAACTAAATATGGGCACTACAAATTTGTGGTTGTGCCGTTTAGGTTTACAAATTCTCTTTCTACCTTCATGTGTTTTATGAACAATGTGCTCAATGCATATTTGGACAAATTTGTATTAGCCTTTATTGATTATATATTGGTCTATTCAAAAACCAAAGAGGACCATGAATAATATATAGCAACAATGCTACAATTGCTAAGAAAGCATAATCATTATGTAAAACTCATCAAGTGTGATTTCTCTCAATCTGAGATTCAATACTTGGCGGTTGACCCAGAAAAGGTTAAGGAAATTAAGGAATTACCAACTCTACAAAATGTAGTAGAATTCAGATCATTTATGAGGCTGGCAGGTTACTATAGGGGGTTCATTAGGAACTTTTCTAAGGTTGGTTATCCAACCACCGGATTGTAAAGAAAATGAATTAAATTTCAGTGGACACCGGAATGTCAAACCATCTTTGAGAAATTGAAATATTATCTCACACATGCATTAGAGCTGAGGATAATAAACCTAGATAAATATTTTGTGGTGTGCACATATTCCTACAAAGAAGAACTTGGTGGGGTCCTCATGCGAGAAGGAAAAGTTTCTCATATCCCTTCTCAAACAAATTTGTAACAGGGTGTTGTTACACAATTTTTCACAATTTTGGCTAAGGAAGAGAACCCATCATTTTCAACTTAGGGACTTAGGAAGCAATTCGACTTAGTTTGGTTGCTAGTGGAATGTGGGGGCCACTCACATGGGAATTTGAATTGGCCCATATGAATAGCTTGGAGGGAAAGTCGAATAGGTGGATGGAGGGGGCCCACATGAGGCAAGGGAGGCCCAAGGAGTTATAAGGAGGGAGCAACTCTCATTTTGGGATTCATTCATACATCTTGCAAACAAAATCACTTGATTGTTCACTCTGCTGTTTAGCTGAGTCAACCGGTTGTTTAGCCACGAATCTCTCAAGCGGGAGATTCAACCTCTACTTCAGGGGACCATCCGTGCCCGCCCTAGAGAGGTAGTTCTACAAGGATTTCAGGAGTTCTGGGGCAGTGACATAGCACCACCAACCAGCACAGAGCAAGGAGTGCGTATTTATGGGCAGCCAGGAAACACGCAGAGGGAGATTGAGGCAAGCAGATATCTAATTTCTTGTCCGGGAGTTGGGGATCTAAGGTAGTAGCATTAGATCAGCGTTCTTGCTAGGTTTTACAGCCATCTGAGCCAGTGTTCCAGCAATTCGAACTGCTGGGCTAGGGGACAGCGCAGAGGTCACACAACGAATTTTTGTGGTACTTGGGAGCAGCTGAGTTGGGCAAAGAGATCATCCAAGGAGTTAGGGATTGGACAGAACAAGTGAACTCAGCATTTTGGAGAATTTTTCAGGTGGATTTACACGCAGTTTCCAACAAGTCGAAATTGGCAGCTAGCGCTGAGGTGAGGCTCCAAGGGGGTCGAAAATCAGAAGTCTAAACCAGCCAAAATCCTTTCTGGGTTTATCTGGGTGTTTGATAGGGATCCCAAATATAAAGTTTCATAATTTTATGAGCAAAGTAGGTTGGGTTTTAAGCCATAACTTTGCAACAAACACTATAGAATTGCTCGAGATTCAATAGTGCCTTTAGGGGTCGATTTTGGGAACTCCAAATCGGGCCAAACCATTTCTGGGTTTTTGTTGGATTTGGCCAAGGAGTCCGGGGTTAAAAGCATATAAATTTCTGGGTAGTTTCAGTGCACCTTCCAGCCATTCGAACTTCAGTAGAGTAGGAATTTCTAAGCAGCGTAGTGCAGATTGGTGCAGCAGTTGGGTAGCCTTCAGCTCAACCATTTTCCTACCTGGGTTTGGTCCTGTTTGTCCTTTCAAAAAATCTTAGGTGCACCATTCCATCATCTATTGTATTTGGCTTGCATAAATATAATAAAATGGCTTAGAAGTTCTCCATTTGCAACTTTTATATGGGTGTTTGTTGATTATTTCGTTTTTGTAATTTGATGCATGTATTATTTGCTTGTTATCACTTGTATTCTTGTTAAGGATCATTACAAATTTGTATGCTATGTGTCTATGAAGTTGAATGATCATGAACAAAACTATGTTACCCATGATATAGAATTGGCAGCAATAGTCCACACATTGAAGATGTGGAGGCATTACGTCCTTGGAAGAAAATTTGTATTAATGAGGAGGGCTAAAATACATGTTTGATCAGCCTAAGTTGAATGCAAGGTAGAAAATATGGTTTGCCTTGATTAGTGAGTTTAATATTGAAATCAAATACATCAAGGGCAAAGAAAATGAGGGAGTTGGTGCACTCACCAAAAGGCCTACAGGTAACTCATTTAGAAGTTGTAATTTCTTGTGAAATCAACATTCAAGAAAATATTAAAGAGGTAGAGTAGCAAGATGGGAAGTACCAACTACTAAAAGAACACTTGCAGTAAGAACCTCAAGGAGCATTGAGAAAGAACTTCTCTTCCATAGAAGATGGATTGTTAAAGTTCAAGGGAATGTGGTATATACCTTGTATGGGTGACTTGAAGAAGCTCATTTTGGATGAATTCCATAGAAGACCATATTTTTGTCATCATGGTTATCAGAAAATGATGGCAACAGTAAAGAATTCATATTGTTTGCCAGGTATAAAGAAGGTTGTGGTTAGGAATTTTTTCAAATGCTTGGAATTACAGTAAGTAAAGGTGGAATGTAAATATCCAGTAGAATTGTTATATATAATCCCCATTCCATAATGGAAATGGGAAGCAATAAATGGAATTCATTATTGGGTTTCCAATGACAGCTAAGCAACATGATGCCATAATGGTGATAGTGGATAAGGTAGCTCACTTTATAGTTGTAAAATCCATTGATAAGGAAAGTGTCATTGCCCGTAATCTATAAATGAAATAGTGAAGTCGCACGGTGTACCCAAGAAAATTACCTCAGACAACCCAGATGGTAAGTTTACATCCAAGTTCTGGAAAGCATTGTTTCGTTGCTTTGGGATAGAATTAGCATTCAGTATAGTGTACCATCCTCAAACAAATGGGTAGATTGAAAGGGTAAAAAGAGTGTTGGAATACATGTTAAGGATGTTTTTCATACATCGGCTAAGGAGGTGGGGAAAAATTCTTCCTCTGTTTGATTTTTCATACAACAATGGGTACCAAGAATCGTTAAAGATGATTCCATTTGAGGCTCTTTAGATAGAAAATGTAATACTCCTATTAGTTGGAGAAATCTAGTTAACCGGGTCCATATCGGGCTTCATATGCCAAAGAGATGGAACAAGAAATGACAACTATCAGGAAGAATTTAAAGATAGCTCGACACTGGAAAAAGAGTTATGCAGACCAACATAGAGTTCACAAAGAGTTCCAAGTGGGATATCATGTGTATCTTTGTATTAGACCAAAGAAAAGCTCATTGATAATTGGGTCTTATGCCAAGTTGGCACCACAGTTTTGTGGGCCATTTTAGATTCTAGAAAGAGTGGGGCCAATGGCCTACATATTTCCATTGCCACACAGGGGTGAAGCCACATGATGTCTTCCATATTTCTTTGCTTAAAAAGTATGTACATGATGCTAATCATGTTGTTTATTGGCCCTATGATATAGGTGGAACCCAAGGGAGATTCCAGCTAGAGCCATTATGCATTATGGATCGAAAGAAAATTGCACTCCAAAATCAAGTAATCGAGCAGGTCAAGGTGCAGTGGAGGCACTTTGGACAAGATGAAGCCATGTGGGAGATGGTTGATCAAATAAGGGTGTCATTCCCATTATTGTTTGTTGGTTAAGAAAATGTAAACGTAAATGTAAATGAATATAAAGAGTTGTGTGTATAAATCTCTTGTAAATTATGTGTTTCAAGTATAGAACATGAAGGACAATGCTCCTATAAGGGGGTGGGGTATGTGACAACCTATAGCCGGTCCCTCTTGTAAATATTATTATGAATATTAATTCATGTAAATTATGTGGAAATATAACACATTGACTAGTTGAGGAAGTTGACACAAATTCATAGGTCTGAGGGGAGGAGTTGCTTATAAACCCAATCCTTGCATTTATTTCATCACCTAAATCCCTTTCGGTTTAATGGATATGGGCCTCCTAAGTGGAGGACACATCTAAAGAGTTTCCCTCATAGATTGTGTTGATAGGGTCAACATGCAAGAGATTGGAGAGAGTCTTCATTTATGCATACTCCTCAGAAAAGCCCAGAGAGGGTAGGAGAATGTGGAGAGGAGTTGGAAGCAATTGTGGTTTTCCTAAAATACTCAAATTCTCTCTAACCTGTGTTTTTTGCTTATGGGATGGATTCCATGTGTTGTTTCTAAGTTAGTGTTTGTGCCTGAGTGTTGCTTTACTGAGGCCCATGTGTGTGCATGTGTCTTGTTTTCCAGAGATATTTCAATGGATTTGTGATACTAAAGTGCTTAGGGTTGATAAATCCATAAGGGCTTGCCCACTGATAAAACACCTAAGAAGTGGCTTTCCTTGGGGCTGATAAACCACTGGGAATTTGTTGGGTTTAGAAACTACTAGTTAGATTGAGACACTTAGGTACTAGCTAGGACTGATAAACACCAAGTGTAGCCTTGGGGTTGATAGCACTAGTGCTAGCACCCGTTGATAAATTCCCTAGATAAGTGGGTCCTTTTCTCCTGCAGTAGTTAATCCAATTGATAAAACTCACATTATATATACACATCCTTCTCCAGAATTGAACTGGGACTCTTTGTGCCTTGATTGAACCCTGGTGGCTGTTGTTTTAGTGGTTGAGGGTCACTTTGGTGTCACAACCAGGGGCACTGTTGGTGAATCACCTAAGAAATGGACTATGCCTCTTACCATCGTTGACTGGTTGAAAACTACTGAGTAATTACCTTCTCATACTTTGAATATGGTTCGGGGGTGGTCAACTATAAAAAAGGATTGTAGTGCAGTTGGCCTACGGTTGGGTCGAGAGTTGAAGTCCCTCCCTCAGTTTCCAATCAATCTAAGATAATAGGATAAGTGTTTACTTTTATCCTTATTGCACTTGAATGTTGAATGTTATTGTTGGATAGCATTGTGTGTGCAATAGCACTATTAAGGAGGGAATGCATGCTCTTGTATGTGTTTGCAATAGTGTGTATTGCATGAATGCTCTCCAAGAATGATGGAGTTGGATGCTCCCTGTCTATACTGATATATTTCCTATTTTGCAAACATTTGCATGTGTAGTGTAGAATACTGATAATTTAGGTTAAACTTATATGGTGCTTAAAAGTCCATGTTCAATTATTACATGTTGCAAGAGAGAATGCGTGTTCAAGCATTACAGGGTCTAGTTGTTTCAAGGACTACTAGGTGTTTCTTGTTGTAAGTTAACATGGATCCTTGTTGTGTATCTAGCTAATGTTTCTATTGACACCTAATCATCAGGGTTGGGTGAATAAATACAATTGATGTAAATAAATAATAAGAAATATGAACAGTCATCGGGAGATGAAGTGAACAGTCTCCCTCATGTATATAATAAAGACCTACCTGAAGGAATAATATGAATTAATTTTGTGGAGTTACTACCTGGCCTGACATGGTATCAGAGCACAGGTCCTCAGTCCCTAAAATTAGTTGTAACTCCTTGCATCAGTTTTCTCTACCATAACCATTGCCTACGCCCTCTGTGCTCCCTGGGCTGTTCATAATTGTCCTCCCTGCGCTCTCTAATCATTGTTGGCACGTTTTTTTGTATGGGTGTAACGTCTCTCGGTTTGACATGCCAGAAGAGGAGCGTTGAATCTCTATGATGAACGCCCAGCTCCTGGCATGGAATCTCTATGATGAATGCCCAGCTCCTGGCGTCAAATCTCTATGATGAACGCTCAGCTCCCACAGAGAAACGCCCAAATTTGCACATAGCAACCAGCACCGTAAGCGCACAGTTTGCAGAGAGCAACGAGCAAGTATCTATGGTATGAGCATTGAGTTTTTTTGAAATCTGTGCTACGTAGATTAAAGGTTGGTGTTGGCATATGCTTCAAGTTTTAATGTTACTCCCATATATGCTTCAAGTATTAACATTGTCCTGGTTTTAACACAGTCCCATATTTTTTTAACACTGCTCCGTTGCGTTAACGCAATACGACCAACAACCTGATCAAGATCTCTCTGACCACTAGATGTGATACGCTGTCCACCATTGGGATCCATCTCAACAATATTCATCTTCTCTAGTTGTTGTAGTACATGTCGAGCAATAGATCCACTACTTTTATAGAAATGAGGAGGGCGTGAACCATTCCCTTTACGACCACCATAAATTTTACAAAAAGCTCCAACTCCGATACCCTTGAAAGTGGCTGTCTTTACAAGGTCCGTCCAGTGTGGAAGCTCAATCTTGTCAGATTGTTTAAGATGTGTAGCATAAGCTGTCACGAGCTCTAATACTTGCGAGTTTTTGAGTACTCTCTGCATTGGGTTTTACTCTATCGTTGGAGTTGATTCTCGATACTTTTCAAATGAGTATTGACTAGAATATTGACATAAAAGATATGCTTGCTGGCTAATTTTATGTGAGAATAGCTGAGAGGGAAGATGAACGTAGAAGCTCAAAGCTAAATATACTGGGGACGCTGTTGGTATTTATGCTGTAAAATTTTGTGTATTTACCATGACATTTGCGTTTTGACATTTGAATTTGTTGTCTAGTCATATCAGAATTAGGAGTAAAATTTTGCAGCAGAAGTTTTTTTTGTTACAGAATGCATTCAATCATATCCATGGTGGGAATAGTTCTCACTGGCAAGGAGAACTATCCTGAGTGGTCCCGGATGATAAAACACACCCTCATTTTCAATGAGTTGTGGAAAGGAGTGTGCATTGGAGATGGAGACAAAGAACCTGAACAACCTAACTCAGACAAAGAGCTCGCCATTTGGGAAAATAAGAACAGCAAAGCTTATGCATTAATCGCAACATTTGTAAATGAAGAGGTGAGTCACCATATTTTTCCATTATTAACTGCTTTCGAAGCCTTTCAAAAGCTGAAAGAACTCTATGACTCACATTCTGCACTTGAAGTTGTTCAACTCATGATTAGACTCTTCACTCTTGAATTACAAAATAATGATCCTCTTGCTCTTGCATCCGAAGTAAAATCTATAATTCATGATATCAAATCCACTAAGGTTGAATTGGATATTCCTCTTATCGCTTTTCTCAAGGCACTTTATCCTACTTACTCCAATTTATCTTGAGTCATTGCAAGCAAATGGAAATCTCAAAGATATTACCTTTGACTCTCTTGTGAAAAAATTTGCTGAAAGAGAGAAAGCTTTTGGAAATAAGACAACCCTTGAATCTTCTGAAGAGGCTGTGTGCCTTGCCCATAAAGAAAAGAATCCTGTTCAAGATTCTTCCAGAGGAAGAGGTGGTCGAAGAGGAAGAGGACGATATTTCAGAGGTAGGGGGGGCAGACACTCTGAAGGAGAAAAGGCAAATTTGCACTGCATATGCTGCAAAAGAAATGGATCACATGATGCCTCTACATGCAAGTTACCATGGGACAAAATTGAGCAGCAAAGAAAGCAACAGAAAGGTAAAACTAATGACACAGACAAAGGTAAAGCACCTGAATCTGCTCACTATGTTGTGGCACAATGTAATATTGGAGTAAATGAAGATTTATTTAATGCTTCACTTGCTTCTTGGAAAATGATTGGTTGCTTGATTCAGGAGCAACTTGCCACATGACTCATAGAAAAGTTTTTTTGGAAGAATTTACTGAAAATATTGATGGAGTAGTATACTTTGCAGACCAATCAAAAATCAAGCCATCAGGGCTTGGCACAATCAGGCTTAAATTGCCTGATCTTCTAGACTTTCTTCTGCATCATGTTTTATATCTCCCGCAGCTCAAGAGAAACTTGCTGTCCTTGGTTGACATCCGCCAGCAAGGTCACTCCATTCATATGTTTGATGGCAAGCTTGAGGTGAGAAAATCATCTGACCACTCACTTGTCATGAGGGGAATAGAAGAAGAAAGGCTTCTCAAGTTGCAAGGTACCTCTACTCGTGCACAACATTTCTCATATAATTCTCATTATGAAGAAGGTACACTTCCATCAAGTTTATTATGGCATGCTAGATTTGGACATTTGAACTATGACAGCCTCCGCTTGTTGAAGAAAAATGGTGTTGCTGGTTTGCCTACAATTCCTAGGAAATTTAAGCAATGTGATGCTTGCATTCTAGGAAAGCATAGCAAACAGTCTTTTCATGATTCACATTCAAGAGCACATAGAAAACTTGAACTCATTCATTCAGATTTATGTGGTCCAATGCATGTTCCTTCTGCAAATGGAAATAAATATATGACGACATTTATTGATGACTACACCAGAATGTGTTGGGTTTATTTATTGAAGAACAAATCTGATGCTTTTCAAACATTCAAGAACTTTCATAAATGGATTGAAAATGATGCACAATGTCATATTGGGTCTATTCGCACTGATAATGGAAAAGAATACACATCAAATGAATTTAAAAACTATCTTCACCAACATGGGATCAAACATCAAACTAATATGCCTTATAATCCCCAACAGAATGGTGTAGCTGAAAGGATGAATAGGTCAATCTTAAATATGGTACAATCCATGCTCTTCTTCAAAAATGTAAAGATAATGTTTTGGGCTGATGTTTTTCTATGTGCTGCATATATAAAGAATAGATGTCCATCTAATGCTATTAGAAACAAGACTCCATATGAAATGTGGTATGGGCATGTTCCTTCAGTAAAGCATCTGAAGGTCTTTGGTTCCACCTGTTATGCCTTGATACCAAAAGTACATAGAAACAAACTTGGTGCAAGAAGTCATAAGTGTATCTTCATGGGGTATTCAAACACCTCCAAAGCATACCGTCTCTATGATGAAGTCAATAAAAAGTTTGTTGTATCTAGACATGTAATTTTTCTTGAATCATCCAAAACTGACAATGTTGTTGAGCAACAACTTGATTGCTTGGATAGATTCGCAAATGAAAAATCATTTCAAGAATTTGATAATCAGATTCCACATCTTGAAGGGGGGATTCCTATACTAGATCAACATGTGGAATCTTCTTATGAAGAACACTCTCCTCTGCATGACACTACAACAACGGATGATGCTTTAAGTGATGTGATTGATAGAATTGGGAGACTCAATCTTGATTCAGTCCCAACTCAATCAACGGAGCAGCCTGGACCATCTGAGAAAGGTCCCCCAAAGTGGTTGACAAAGACACTTGAAAGTGTTCATCCTGATGAGGTTGGAAAGATAGGAACTAGAAATTCAAACCGGCAAAATGGAGGTGATGTAGATGACTCTAATTCACCTGTTGATATGGATGTTTCTTATGATTGTGAATTGAACTTGTCTACATATTTTGAACCAACTTCCTTTAAAGAATCTACTTCTAGTGATGAATGGAAAGAAGCAATGCAAAAGGAGTATGATGCCCTCATAAAGAACGGCACTTGGAAGCTGGTTGATCCTCCATTAGGATCCAAACCAATTGGCTGCAAGTGGGTCTACAAGAACAAGTATAAAGCTGATGGCTCACTTGACAAGCACAAAGCTAGGCTTGTGGCAAAAGGTTTTGCATAGAAGGAAGGGGTCGATTATGAGGAGACTTTTGCCCCCATAGCAAAATGGGCTACCATCCGGACACTCTTTTCCTTGGCAGCTCAGAACGGTTGGAAATTCATCAAATGGATGTAAAAACTGCTTTATTGAATGGAGATCTAAAAGAGAATGTTTTTATGTCCCAACCTGAAGGATTTGCTGTGAAAGGAAACGAACATAAAGTATGCAAACTTGTGAAGCCCTTGTATGGCCTCAAACAAGCACCGCGAGCCTGGTATGAAAAACTAACTAAGCATCTTCTGAAACTCAATTTCAAACATTATGATCTTGATGATGCAACTTTATTTGTCAAGAAAGTTGGCAAAACAGTTGTATATCTTGTGGTATATGTAGATGATATTTTGATGACAGGGAACAATGAAAGCTACATTGCATCCATAAAGAAGGAATTGGGGAAAAGTTTTGAAATGATTGATTTGGGCTATGTTCATTACTATCTTGGTATTGAAGTAACTCAACATCCAAAGTCCATATTTCTCTCTCAAAAGAAGTACATTGGAGATCTATTGAAGAGGTTTGGCATGACAGATTGCAATCCTCCTACTACTCCAATGGAACAAAACTTAAAGATCACATCCATTGAAGGAAAAGAATTTGAGGATGCAACAAAGTATAGACAGCTTGTAGGAAGTCTTAACTACCTAACTACTACCAGACCAGACATTTCGTTTGATGTTGGAATCCTCTCCAGGATTATGCAAAAGTCTTGTGAGGGACATTGGTTTGCTGCAAAAAGATTTCTAAGGTACTTGAAGGGAACTCAAGACTTTGGAATCAAGTATACACAGGTGGACAACTTCAGTTTGATTGGATACTCTGAATCAGACCTCGATGGAGACAAAGAAACTGGGGTATCTACTTCAAGATATGCTACGAGTCTTGGATCAGGAGCTGTCTCATGGAGATCACACAAACAATCAGTTCCGGCAGATTCCACAACAAAAGCAGAATACGTGGCAGAAACTGAGGCAACAAAAGAAATTGTGTGGCTCAGGAAAATTCTTGAAGATTTGTAGGTAAAACAAGTACAATCAACTCCACTCATGATTGACAATACCTCTGCAATAAAGTTGGCCAAGAACCCAAAGTTCCATGGTCGAACGAAGCACATCAATACTAAATATCATCTTATTTGACATCATGTTGAGGCCAAGACAATCCATCTCCATCATTGTTCCACTAATGAGCAAATTGCAGACATCTTCACCAAAGCACTTGGAAGAGAAAAGCTTGAACGATTCAGAATGATGCTTGGACTCACCAACATCCCTTCAGATTAAGGGGGGGAATGTTGACACCTAATCATTAGGATTGGGTGAATAAATACAATTGATGTAAATAAATAATAAGAAATATGAACAGTCATCGGGAGATGAAGTGAATAGTCTCCCTCATGTATATAATAAAGACCTACCTGAAGGAATAATATGAATTAATTTTGTGGAGTTACTACCTGGCCTGACAGTTTCCTTGTTTGGAACAGTGCTTGGTGTTGGTCGCTCTAATTGTTTTCACAATTCGAGCTCCACATAAATTGTCAACCCGAGAAGGTCTTTTTATTCCAAAGGTAATAGCGCACTGGATATGCTCAATTTCAAAAGCAGCTCAATGTTGTAGTAAAAGAAAGACACACATTCATCAATCTATCAATTCACATTCTACTTAATTAAAGCCGAAGTCAATTAAATTACAGCAGAAACGATTCCTCTGTTACAGCAAAAGGGAAATCAATTTATAAGGAAGGAAATCATTCAACCATAGCAGGAACAGGACCCTATTCCTTGGTAGGAACTTCAGCACCTGCTGCCTGGCACTAATCACACTGTAAAAGAAGTAACCTCAAGAGGTCAAGACCCTATTCCCAGGAACAGGAACCTTCAGCACTTGGCCTCTTGTTTCTAATCACACTGCAGGTAAGAGAAAGCAATCAATGGGAGCAAGACCCTATCCCTCGGTGCAGGGATCTTCAGCACATGCTCTCATCATCCACTCGTGCATTCAATACATGTAGCGCTAAGAAACAGAGTATCGCAAACCATGTAACTAGTGTTCAGCAACAGAATTAAAGAAAATGCAAATACATAAGAAATAAACAACTACAGGAATAAAGGGGTGAATCTTGTGAGGAAGGCGGGCCCTTTCCTTCTCACAAGATTCCCCAAGAGAAAGAATTAAACTGGAACGCTCAAAACAAGTCTTTATTCATCTGTCAAGAAACTGATACATTACAAAAAGGAGACTAGCTCCTGTCTCACACAATGCTGTTCTGTGAATTACAGTTCGATCCCCTCTAATGATGATGTCTCCTCTTTTTAAAGAGGAGACATCATTTACAATTTTACACAAAAGCGAAGATCTCGATTCTGTTCGAAACAAAACTATTCTGTTCTTTCTTAAAAAGAGATACTGTTACAACCGAGACAACAGAAATGCTATCTTCAAGATAATCCAGGTAACCGTATCTTCGGGCTGCTGCTATTATCCACAAAAAGTTCTTCCAGAATCGCAAATTACGCATAACGGGATTTGCGTGCTTGATGGCTGTTTCAGCAACTGAGTTAGCTGTTTCAGCATCGGGACCAGCTGTTTCAGCAACGGGACCAGCTGTTTCAGCAACGGAGTTGGCTGTTTCAGCAATGAAGTTCAGCTGTTTCAGCAACGGCCGCTCGTTCCCAACAAGACATATAACTTATCTGCGATCTTTGACTTGTGTTAGCAACAATGCACTTCAATAATTGATAAAATATAAGAGTATTATGGAATTAAATGTAAGACAGATTAACCATATAATAAAGAAGAGGTTTCTATATACCTTGGGATAAAGTGAATGATAAAGACATTGAGGTTCATGGTTTTAAGAGTAAAGTGATGTCAAAATATATAGCAAAAATGGTACATAGTGGAGTCCTAACATCCCCCCCAGCTAAAATTGTTGCATGTCCTCAGGCAACCTCTTCATCCGAATCAGAGTCTGAGTACTGGGACTGGCAATGCAAATTACTCAAGCAGTAGCTGGAGAAGGTGGCGTCTGTAGGAGCTCGGAATCCGCTGTTGGTCTGCAACTGTCGCCATGCCGAGGCTTCCTCTCTGTTAGTCAACTGATAATGACTTTGATATTTTTCTGAAGGCAGCCATAAGATTGGAAAACGGAAATGATACCCAATCCAGTTGACTCCACAATGTTGAATGCAATCAATATACTTAGGGACCCTGGATAATGCAGCTTGAAGATTGAGAGGGTTAAAAGGATGATAATCCTGTCTTTCCTTGCATGACTGCTGCCAAAAGATATCATTGGCCTCCAATGCAGCAGGACCCTTCAATCTAATGTGCTCTTGACACTTAAAAAGGATTGAAGCCTGTAATTGTTCTATGTGCTCACTCATTCCCGGTTTCTGCAAGAATTCATAATACTGTGCTATAAACATGGCTGGGCTTACAGGTTCTGGTCTAATCCACAGGAGTTTATTCTCCTCATTATGACTGCTGGCATTGAACGCAGTCTGCCAGGTGAGCTGATTAGACAAAAATGAAGCAAATGCCCTAATTTGTATATCTCCTGCAATTGGAGTAAGATTAACTCTCCTTTCTTCAGGAAGGGCCTCATTATGAAGGTAGAGTTCACACAGCAGATGCTGGTCACTTTCAGGGGCCTCTTTAAAGGTCTCAACAAATTTCTCTGAAGTCAGTACTTCATGTGGTCTGCCATATGCTATTGATTTTATTTGAAAATAAACTAGTCGTTCAGTAAGAAAGAGAGAGTAATTTACAGAGGGTTTACGTGTAACCATCAATTTCCGCACCAATGAAAACATCAAGGCTATCCGTTCCTTAGACTGTCTGGCTTCCTTCTTATATTCTCTGTGCTCTTGCAGTATTTGTTCCCAGCTATCCCAGTTAGCATATACATAGTTCTGCCATTGCAACTTATGCTGTTGTAATACTATATTCTGTTCTTCAGCATGTTTCTTCTTCCATCTGTTGAATTGTTCCAATGGGTCCCATAGCCGAGTCTGTGTCTGTTTAACAGAAGTAGTGGGTTGGGACACTATTTCCTCTGTCTGAATGGCTGCCTCAGAGGTAATGCATTGGGGCATTATTTCTTCTGTCGGGATACTTGCATCAGTAGTGTGCTGAGGCAGTGTCTCTTCTGCCGGAATAGCTGCATCAGTAGTCATTTGCTCTGGCAATGTTTCCTCTGCCGGAATAGCTGCATCAGTAGTCATGTGCTCTGGCAATGTTTCTTCTGTCGGAATATCTGAATCAATAGTCATGTGCTCTGGCAATGTTTCTTCTGTCGGAATATCTGAATCAATAGTAGTGTGCTCTGGCAGTGTTTCTTCTGACGGAATAGCTGCATCAGTCCACAAGGGATGAGATATCTCTGGTTTGATTTCTTCTTCTTCTTGCACCATAGGGGGTCCTACTGGTTCTTGTGGAGCAGTAGGGCATTCCTCTTGTATTCCCTCTGTCATAATTGTTTCAGGGAGTGGAATTTCAACTACTTTATAGCCCGCATTCTGATAAATGGTGCCACACTCCTTGCACATATATTCCATACATGGCTCCCTGTTTTGCATTGAGGCTACATGTGCTAATGTATGGAGATTGAGTTCTTTTTCAAAGGCTTCTTGTGCCATGGCTAATTCAGCTCTGTAAGCTTCTAATTCAGACTTCAGGAACTCATTTTCCTGCAGTAGAGATGTCATAGTGTGTGGACCTTGTATGCTGATTATTTCTGTTGGAATATTTTGTTGATGCACGGTGGTAGCTGATTGTTGCACCACAATGGGTGGTTCCTGTGTTTCATCCACCGTGCCAGGAATGGATTCCTGTTCTCCAGTGACTAGATCCGATACCATACTGGGTAGTCCTTGTGTTTCATCAGGAATGAATTCTTGTTCCACAGCAACTAGTTCTGATACCATAGTAGGTAGTCCTTGTGTTTCATCCATCGGGCCAGACATGGACTCTTGTGCCTCAGTGACTAGTTCTGTTACTGCAGTGGGTGGTTCTTGTGTTTCATCCACTGGGTTAGGAATGGATTCCTGTGTCTCAATCTCCAGTTCCGGTACCACAGTGGGTGGTTCTTGTGTTTCATCCACCGGGTTAGGAATGAATTCCTGTGTCTCAATCTCCAGTTCTGGTATTTCAGTCACTGGGCATTTCCCATTATCATCCTGCTTGTTGTATTCCTGTGCCTCAGTGACTGGTTCTTGTGGAGCAGTCACTGGGCCTTTCTCATTGTCAGACAACTTGGTAGATTCCTCTGCCTCAGTGACTGGTTCTTGTGGAGCAGTCACTGGGCATTTCCCACTATTATCCTGCTTGGTGTATTCTTGTGCCTCAGTGACTGGTTCTTGTGTTTCAGTCACTGGGCAAGTGACTGGTTCTTGTGGAGCAGTCACTTCTTGACCCATAAACAATGTCAGATTATCCCGAGGCACTGGTTTTTGTGTGACCATGCCCTCGGACGAGCCAGGTTGGGAGGTTTGTGATGGGGATAAGGGTTTTAATAGAATAGTCGCAGGGTTAGGGGAAATGGAAGTGGATTTTGTCTCAACAGTCTTTGTCCTCTTCCTTTTTGGTAGGAAGGCAGTAAAATCGCTGCCTTTCCTCTTTTTCGAACGGGAGGACTTTTTCTTGGGGACAGGGTTTTCCGGAGGGGTAAGAATTTGGGATGTAGACCTTGTCCGTGGTCTGGAGCTTGTGACTGCTGGGGTTTTCCTCTTTTTCTTAACAGGTGAAGAAGGGGGTGTTAGAGAATCGTCACTAGGGACAGGGATAGTAGAGGGTGTCAGCTCTGCTAACCGAGACGAGCTCGGGGTTGGATTGACTGGGGAATGCGGGGTTTCCTCCTGTTCTTCTTCATGAGGAATCTCTGGAATGTCATGAGGATTTTCCGACGGTTGGGACGTTTTCTCTTGCTGAGGAATTTCGGCCGGCTGGGGAATTTCAGGTGGGGCTTGCAAAGGGACTTCGGGTAATTGGGGAATTTCTGGTGGGGCTTGCAGAGGGACTTCAGGTGGGGCCTGCGGAAGGACTTCAGGTAGGGCCTGCAGAGGGGGATTTTGCTGAGCAAAACCCCTCTGTATTAGCAGCTGGCATAAGCGGTGATGGGTAAGGGATGACATTGGAGATTTGGCTCGTTTACAATAATACGACATGTTTTTAATACAACCAAGCAGATAATAAGGGATATTGATGAGCCTTCCATTCCTCAAATGATTCAGCAAAACAAAGTCATGATTGTACACTACCTGATAACGCCCCTCACATGTTAGGTAGTGTTTGACGAATTCTGCTACTGATGGCCATGGTTGAGGAAGTGAGTGCAGACTGACCCCGCGGCCTCTGGGTTCCACTTGCTCGTCCGGGCGCAGGAATTCTTGCTGCGCATTAAGAACGACCTGCTTCCTGCTAAACCAGCGAATGCCCTCGGCTGGCAACCCTGATACCTGAACTATGTCATCCTCTGTCACTGAAATGCGAACCCCTCGGACCACTGAGAAATTGTCTTCAAGGTTTTGTGCAAACTCTAATACTTCTTCTGCGTTAAATTCTCCCAACCTCTCAAAATATGCTGTCCACCCCGCTTGTTGGAAGATCTGATACACTTCAAGAAAGAACTGAAGAAGACTTATGGAGCCGGGCTCATTTCTAATGGCCGTCCCTCCCATGGCTGAAGCTTTGAGTTTTTCGCAGAAGCACAATACAGTATTCTCAGACCCTGATCGGACTAGTTGTTGCAACAAAGGCTGCGTAGTCTAAATGACGGCAAAAATGGATATGATAACCGGCGGCAGGTTGGTTCATGCGAAATGATTTTTCCATTTTCGGAATTCCCCCCCCTACGGATGGTGTAATAATGATTGGACGTGGAAAGATATGCAATCATTATGAAATGAAATCCTCTCTTTTAATATGATTTAACCGAATTACATTAAAACCATATACCTTATACTTTACCTTTAATTAATAATTCGAAGTGTCGGTTGCAATAGCTTTAATGATCATAGAAGGGTCTGTGGATTGAAGGTGTAACTGAGTCTGGTATATGCCAAATAATTTTCACCAAAAGTATCGTGAAGAACCAGAAAGCTTCTGTAAGAGCAAGAAGGGATATTACTTTGATGATAACCAATTGCTGAAACTGTTGTTTAAGCAACTGAAAAATGAACAATGCATTGCTGAGGTAGGTGTTTCAGCAATCGGAGAAATCGATAATGTATTGCTAAAACAGGTGTTTCAGCAACGGGTGGAATCAATGATATGTTGCTGAAACAGGTGTTTCAGCAACGGAAAAAAACTGGTGTTACGTTGCTGAAACAGGTGTTTCAGCAACGGGAAAAATCAGAGAATTGGGATAACTGACTTAGGTCTGTGAATGGTAAGGGATTATTTCAGCAGTAAGGGGTGGAAAATACTGACTGAAGGAGGATATTTCAGGAGTGGTGGGAGTGATAGAAATAATGTGGGTATGGGGGGATATTGCTTTTAGGAAAAAGGGGGTAAAATGATGGGAAGAAGCTTCTTGATTTAAAGCTTCAGATCTTCTCATGATGAATCTTTCCTTCTTATTGCTTTTCCAGAATCTGCAAAATTCAATTGTAATATGCCAATCCTTGACAGGGATTATTAGTGCTAAATCTAATCTAATAAAAAATATAGTGCAGAAATTTAAGTGCTGTGAGGAGCAGAAGACTCCCCTAGAAAAAGATAATGAATATCAGTCATGCAAGCAGTCTTGAAATCCTCTTTAGAAACAGGGCGCTCATATAAACGGAGCCTATGGCCATTGACTAGTAGAGGTGTTTTAGCATCATCAATTGTTACAAGTCTTACCGTTCCGTTTGGAAAGACATCATCTACTTCATATGGTCCAAGCCAACGTGTACGTAGCTTTCCCTGAAAATTTTCAAACCGAGAGTCATATAGCAAGGCCCAATTACCTTTTTGGAACTGCTTGTGTTTGATAATTTTGTCATGCCACTTCATCCTTTGTTGCTGAATCATGTTTGTTTGGTGAATGGCATCCAATCTCTTTTCATCCAACTCCAAAAGTTGCTGCAATCTAGCTGTCTGCACATCATTCAAATCAAGATTAACAGCTAAGGCAGTCTTTAAAGTTTTAATTTCAAATTCCACAGGAAAAATAGCATTTTTACCATAAACCAATTCATAGGGAGAAAAACCTGTAGTGTTTCTCCAAGTAGTCCTGTAAGCCCATAATGCCTCAGGGAGCCTTTGGGACCAATCCTTTCGGTTGTCCTTCACTGTTTTAGTTAGAATGGCCTCTAAAACTTTGTTTGTGCTTTCCACCTGCCCATTGGCCTGGGGGTGGTATGGTGTAGTCATTCTATGTTGAATATGATATTTGTGAAGGGTAGATTTAAAACCATGAGAATTGAATGGAGGTCCTCCATCAGTAACTAGCTCTCTGGGAATTCCAAATCTAGTGAAAATGTCTTCAAACAAGAAGGCCAGAACAGCCTCTTCATTGGCTCTAATAAGTGCTTTGGCCTCCACCCACTTAGTCATATAGTCTGTACAGACTAATATATAGGTCCTTTGATTGGATGGAGGGTTAATGGGTCCTATGAAGTCCAAGGCCCATCTTTCAAATGGTTCAGAAACTACCTGGGGGTTTAATGGCATTTGGTCTCTATGATTGGGTTGACCCATTCTCTGGCAACTGTCACAAGCCCTTACATATTTCTTTGCATCCTTAAATAATGAGGGCCAATAGTAACCCATCCTCAGAATTTTATGCGCTGTTCTTTTATCAGCAAAATGGCCTCCACAAGGGCCATCATGACAAGCTTTCAATATGTCATACACTTCATCTTCTCTAATGCATCTTCGGATCTCCTGATCAAGCCCAGTATAGAAGAGACATCCGCTTATCCAGCTGTACCTGGCACTTTGTTGAACAATTCTCCTCTTTTCTCTATATGACAGGTGTGCTGGTAGTTTTCCTGCAACCAAGTAATTAGCAATATCTGCATACCACGGAGAATGAGCAGAAACTGCAAACAAATATTCGTCAGGAAAACTATCATCTACTGGAATGTCATTGTCAGTTTTTAACCGTGAAAGAAAATCAGCCACCACATTTTCCTTACCAGGCCGATCTACAATTGTAATATCAAATTCCTGCAATAGTAATAGCCATCTGGTAACTCTAGCATTTGTGACAGATTTGTTCATTAAGTATTTAATAGCTGAATGATCCGTGTGCACAAAAGTAGGATAACCAGTAATATAGTGTCTGAATTTATTAATGGCATAGATTACTGCAAGGAACTCTTTCTCGGTAACTGTATAGTTAAGCTCAGCAGAGGTCATATTCTTACTGATAAAGTATATAGCATAAGGAAGATGATTTTCCTCTTGTCCCAGGACTGCTCCAATAGCAACATCTGAAGCATCAGAGGATATGTGAAACGGAAGATTCCAGTCAGGCCCCCTCAAAATAGGAGCAGTAGACAGCTGATGCTTCAATTCTTCAAAAGCTTTTTGACAAGAATTAGTCCACTTGAATTCAGCATTTTTCATAAGCAATACAAACAATGGAGAAGCTATTTTAGAGAAATCTTTAATAAATCTCCTATAATAACCAGCATGTCCTAAAAAACTTCTCACATCAGTTTGAGTTTTAGGAACAGAAAGATTTTGAATGACTAATATTTTAGATGGATCTACCTGAATACCTAGAGATGAAATAAAATGTCCAAGCACTATTCCCTCACTCATCATCATGTGGCATTTTTCGGTACTTAAGGAAAGGTGGGCTTGAATACATCTTTTAAGTACTTTCTCAAGGTTTTGTAATCCCTCTTCAAAAGACACACCATAGGGGGTAAAATCATCCATAAATATTTCCATACAATCATTCAGCATATCGGAAAAAATTCCTATAACAGCTCTTTGAAAGGTTGCTGGTGCATTGCATAATCCAAATGGGAGAACTCTATAGGCGAAAGTTCCCCAAGGGCTAGTGAAAGTGGTCTTGTCTTGATCCTGGGGTGCAATTTTTATCTGATTATACCCACTGAATCCATCTAGAAAAGAAAAGAATTTCTTCCCTGCAAGACTGTCCAGCACCTGATCAATGAAAGGTAAGGGAAAGTGATCCTTTTGGGTAGCTTTGTTTAAAGCTCTATAGTCAACACATACCCTCCATTTCCCGTTTTTCTTAGGAACAATTACTAACGGGGAAACCCATTCACTGTCAGATATGGGGTATATAAACCCTGCATTAAGCAATTTTTGAAGTTCTTCTTTAACAATTTCTCGTAAATTAGGATTCATTCGTCTTTGGGGTTGACAAACAGGTCGGCATCCCTCTTTAATGTAAATTCTGTGAGTACATAATTCAGAAGAAATACCTTTCATGTCCGTGTAATCCCAGGCAAATGCCTCCTTATATTCGTGTAATAACTTCATTAACTGCTGTGTTTCAGCATCTGTTAGATCAGGATTTATGTTTAATGTCTTACCGGGTTCAATTTCAACTGTTATGCTCTTAGATGGGATCGTGGTTAAAGTTTGAGATGAATCTTCAGGTTCAATCTTTTCTTGTACATCAGTTTCAAAAATTGCAGTTAATTGATTGTGTGTTTCAGCAATAACAGAAGAAGGTTCACAAATAAAATTATTGATTATTTCATCTTCTGTATTGTCTTTAAGGGTTAAAGCTTGTCCTATAGTTAGAATCGGCTGAACAGCATTATCATCATAATCCATCCATATAGAATCTTCATTATTAACTACTGGCGTAGCGTGAGGATAAAGAGTTAATTGTTTTGTTTCATAACCATTAGAAATTGTCATTGAACCAGATCTGCAACTAATAAATGCATCAGCTGTGGCCAACCATGGCCTTCCTAGAATTAAGGGATGTCCCCCCAGCTTTGTTTTAGTTTGCAATACAACAAAATCAGCTGGATATTTCCAGGATTCAACTGAAATGAGCAGGTCTTCAACAACCCCTTCTGGCTTGATTGTGGACCGGTCAGCTAACTCTAAAATGGTGGGTGTATCTCTGATTGTGTTATTCAGCTGTAACAATTGTGAAGTTTCCAGAGTCATTATATTAATTGCTGCACCTAAGTCTACCAAAACTCGGGGAATCACTGCTTTACCAATCTGAACTGTAACAGTAGGATGGCCAGGATCACCATATTTTACAGGAGGGGCTTTTCCGGTCATTAATGCAGACAAGTCTCCCATCACATGTACTGTAAGGGGATCCTTGGTTTTCCTACCAGGTTTCTTAACACAAATATCCCTTAATGTTTTGGCATAAATTGGTACATCTCTTAATGCTTGTAAAAGTGGAATTTTAATATACAAATTTTGCAATTCCCCCATAAAATTAAAAGCAGGTGTTTCAGCTACTTTGGTTAAAACCAAACGCTCGGGGAATGGTGGTTCTGTTAATTCAGTATTTTTGTTAGGAGGTGGTTGAGCTTCTTTTTGCTTTTCGGTTTCATTTTTATCTGAATCAGTTATATCATCAATAATAGGCTCTACTACTCTTCCAGATCTCAAGTGAATATCATTACATTGCATAGTAGGAAATATAGACTGATTCTGAATATCAATGACTTGCACAGCTTTATTATTGGGGTTAGGATTTGGTTGCGCAGGTAGTTGGGGTCTCATTTGGTTGTTTGGTGGGGCATTTGATGGCAGAGAGAGTGATTGTTGGAATTGAGGCATTTGATTTGGGTATGGGAGTGACTGACTATTCCAACTTGGGTTCCAAGGATTGAAAGGAGGTGGTTGCTGTGGAGGCCAAGGAGTCCACATTGAAGGGTCAACAAAGGGAGGGTTTTGCATTTGCATGGGTGGGAAATTCATTTGACTGAAAAGTGGATATTGCATTTGGTTGAAGGGGGGGTAGCTTGTTTGGCCAAAAGCAGAATAATTGTTCCAACGATTAAATGGCATACCAGAGTTCGTACCTTGCCCTTTAGGTTGCCATTGTCTTCTTTGAGTTAGCAGGTAGACTGCTTCAGCTTCTTCCTCTGTTGGCTGCATCGCTGCTTTTATCCCTGGTAGAGATGGACACTGTTCTGTCTCATGATCTTTCTCACAAAGGGTGCAAACTGGTACTTTATATCTTGGACACTCCCTTAGTGGATGTTTATCTCTACATTTCGGGCAATAGACAGCCAGAGTTGCTTCTGCCTCAGCCTGCTTCTTCTTAACCTGCAAAGTGTCAATCTGCGAAGCAAAAGAACTTAGCATTTCGGTTTTAAATTCTTCAAGCAAATTACCTATCTCTGCTCTTGTTGCTCCTCCATTGGCTGATTTCTGTACCCTTGAATAGGTGGAATCTCTTATTCTGTTTCTTGCAGCTCCCCTAGAACACCTTTTAGCAAGTTCACAAATCTCATCATATGATTCCTTAGATATATCTCCCTTAGCAAGCATATTTAACATATTTAAACAATCATCCCTTAAACCTCTAAGTAAGATTGTTTTACGAATTTCCTTACTTATATCTGGATGATCGGATCTCTGTATGTTGTATTGCAATCTTTCGATGTAGTCCTCCAGGCTTTCATCCGATTTTTGTGCCATATTGAATAATTCATCCTTCTTCTCTCTCGTCCGGCAGTAGTCTTGATATTTAAGCAGAAATTTTTGTTTCATTTGCTCCCATGTTGTGATTACCTGACTTCCAAGGCTCATGAACCATCTCAAGGCATTCCCTTTTAAGGTGGCTGGAAACAGTTTCAACTTTTGAGCATTAGTAACATAATCATAACTTCTGCATAAAATATCAAATTCAAAAAGAAATTCGTCAGGATCCTCAGTAGATAAACCATGAAAGTTAGGTAGGGCAGACAATGGGATATTTTTCATTGTTCCTGCAGGAAGATCACTGATGGGAAATCCCAAGGTAGAAAGAGAATTTTCATCCCTTCTTTCTTCTTCAGGACCTGCACGTCCTCCTCCAAAGAGGAAATTATCATTGTTATCTTCCATTGTTGGTCCTCCTACTGCACTTTCTCGATCGTCAGAATCCTCTATTGGTTCTTCAATGTTTCCTACCGGTCGTCCAGCGCTTTCTACTATTTCCTCAATATGTTCTACTATTCTGCTACTTTCCTCTGACTCTTCAGCGCTGACTGCTGGTTCTTCTGTATTTTCAGGACCCACAACTTCTTCTGTTCTGTAATCTGACTGAGGGGAACGCTGAAGTTTTGATTTCCGAGAACTCAATCTTTGTGATGATTCAGCCTTTGATACAATCTCGTCAATAAACGTTTTTCGTCCTCCCCAGCCCTTGCCACCTGCGCGGTTATTTTTCTTCTGATTTCCTCGTCCTCTCATACAATCTGCACATTAGAAAAAAATAGATAAATGCTTTTTGAAATCTATAATTACCTTCCCCGGCAACGGCGCCAAAATGTTGGTCGCTCTAATTGTTTTCACAATTCGAGCTCCACATAAATTGTCAACCCGAGAAGGTCTTTTTATTCCAAAGGTAATAGCGCACTAGATATGCTCAATTTCAAAAGCAGCTCAATGTTGTAGTAAAAGAAAGACACACATTCATCAATCTATCAATTCACATTCTACTCAATTAAAGCCGAAGTCAATTAAAATACAGCAGAAACGATTCCTCTGTTACAGCAAAAGGGAAATCAATTTATAAGGAAGGAAATCATTCAACCATAGCAGGAACAGGACCCTATTCCTTGGTAGGAACTTCAGCACCTGCTGCCTGGCACTAATCACACTGTAAAAGAAGTAACCTCAAGAGGTCAAGACCCTATTCCCAGGAACAGGAACCTTCAGCACTTGGCCTCTTGTTTCTAATCACACTGCAAGTAAAAGAAAGCAATCAATGGGAGCAAGACCCTATCCCTCTGTGCGGGGATCTTCAGCACATGCTCTCATCATTCACTCGTGCATTCAATACATGTAGCGCTAAGAAACAGAGTATCACAAACCATGTAACTAGTGTTTCAGCAACAGAATTAAAGAAAATACAAATACATAAAGAAATAAACAACTACAGGAATAAAGGGGTGAATCTTGTGAGGAAGGCGGGCCCTTTCCTTCTCACAAGATTCCCCAAGAGAAAGAATTAAACTGGAACGCTCAAAACAAGTCTTTATTCATCTGTCAAGAAACTGATACATTACAAAAAGGAGACTAGCTCCTGTCTCACACAATGCTGTTCTGTGAATTACAGTTCGATCCCCTCTAATGATGATGTCTCCTCTTTTTAAAGAGGAGACATCATTTACAATTTTACACAAAAGCGAAGATCTCGATTCTGTTCGAAACAAAACTATTCTGTTCTTTCTTAAAAAGAGATACTGTTACAACCGAGACAACATAAATGCTATCTTCAAGATAATCCAGGTAACCGTATCTTCGGGCTGCTGCTATTATCCACAAAAAGTTCTTCCAGAATCGCAAATTATGCATAACGGGATTTGCGTGCTTGACGGCTGTTTCAGCAACTGAGTTAGCTGTTTCAGCATCGGGACCAGCTGTTTCAGCAACGGGACCAGCTGTTTCAGCAACGGAGTCGGCTGTTTCAGCAACGAAGTCAGCTGTTTCAGCAACGGCCGCTCGTTCCCAACAAGACATATAACTTATCTGCGATCTTTGACTTGTGTTAGCAACAATGCACTTCAATAATTGATAAAATATAAGAGTATTATGGAATTAAATGTAAGACAGATTAACCATATAATAAAGAAGAGGTTTCTATATACCTTGGGATAAAGTGAATGATAAAGACATTGAGGTTCATGGTTTTAAGAGTAAAGTGATGTCAAAATATATAGCAAAAATGGTACATAGTGGAGTCCTAACACTTGGATGATACACTTATGCATGGATATGACAAAAGGCATGAGGGAATTTAGTTCAGAACCTATGTGGATAGGATTGGGGATGTTGTAGTTGAATCTATAGAGCATGATAGCCATGAATAAGGTTTGATTGCAATGCCTGAGTAGAAGGCATGGTTTTATTGTCTTGAATGTGTTTTATATATGGTCAGCGCTTTGAGTCCATGTGCATTAATGAATGGATGTGAACTCTCGTTATTGAGCGCATTTTAGTCAGAACTAGGTTCATGTTTGGTGTTTGGTTAACTCCCACAGTTAACTCAGGGTAAACCCATAAAGTAGTTATTGTTTTATAAGGCCAAAATCGCCTGCTACCTGAGGCCAGAATTTGTGTAGTCCAGGAAGGTCCAATGGTTGGGATATCGAGAAGAATGGCAGAAGAATTATCATCATTGGGTCAAACTTGGCTTTACACAAAGGATAAGCATACCAGACCAATTGGAGGTCTAGAGTGGGGCCCTCATAGAGGATAGCGAGTGCAGGGCTGGACTCAAGTGAAGTGACCCTGAGGTTTGGAGGTGTGTGCTTTAATGTTAGTCTGAAGGCCAAAATATGGGTCAAGCCCAAACTAGTGCACAAATAAGAGTTAGTGTAGAGGTTTGGGGTCAGGACCTTTGTTGATGTGTTGAATCGTTACGAGGGTAAAATTCTCGAAAATCAATTATAACAGGAAATTGCATCATTGCAAGCTATAAGTTGGGCATGTGGGCTTGCGCAAATTGGTAACACGTCACACACCACGTGGGCACAACAAAGGTCACACTGGCACCCGAGGATGACATGGACCACCTGAGTGAGGTGGGGATCACCATGTGGGTTCCATGTGGTGTGCCACATGGAAGGTCTTGTTGATGTGGCAGGATTAATGTGGTCAAAGTTTAAATGGCCATATATGTTGATCTGGATGTTGAATTTCAATAAAATTTATATCGTTGTAAAGCTCTCAACGAGTTGGATGCAATGGTGTAACCGAGGGTTAATTCTGCTAAATCTGGGAAGGGAGAATTTTTGTAACCCCACTTTCCCTGATAGGACTTTGGAGTTTGGGTTAGAGCAAAGTAGCACCTCCCATTCAACCTAGAGGGCTTGGGAAGTCTAAAGGGGTGGGAAGCACCATTACAATTGAACACTATTAATGGATTTTTTGGAAACAATATCTACTCTCCCATTTTTTCACATGGTATAAGAGCTAATACAAGCTTGACTTTCTTATGAAAGGGGTTAGTGATCACAAAAGTTTTCAACTTCTCTAATCTTCTATACATATACGATTGTACATAGTGTTAGCCTCCTGCTGCAGCAGGTATTCATTTTTCATGATTGACATTTTCACATGCCAAATATGTCATACTTTGCAGGCTGCAGTGTTCCATATTTCCAGAACAGACCAATGAAGATGCCATGGAAGTATCCTGGTCCAAATGCCACTGCTGTATTCCATTTTTGATCACAGTTATCAGGCAGTTTTGCAGTCAAAGGAGGTACTCAAGCTGGTATTCACTAACCTCCCCTTCTTCTCATTTCCCCCAAGTCACTTACTAACATCCCCCGAGAGGTCAAGATCTGCTTGAACCTCTCAGTTTCATCGTCTCCATGACATTCGCCTTGGTGAGGATTTGCTTCACTTAAGGACTGCTCACTCATCATCTGTGAGCCTTCTTTTTCCCAACAAAGCCTTAGGTCTTATACCTTAGCACCCTCTTTTCATCTCCATATTAACTACTAACTTTATTACATAACTCCCTATCAGTTTTTCCCTTTCCCTATTAAAATCATGTATATAAAACTCCCCTATGCAAATATCCCCTCCCTGGCAATATAGCCATATTTCCTAAAAACAAGTCCGGGGAATCACAGTCCATCTGGGGCTGTCTTTAGCCCATCTGTGTCCAAACAGGGATTAATCTGACACCTGGCCAGGTTAATAACCTCATCCCTAGCCCAAAAACCCCCAAAAAACCCATGTTTTCACCTTTATCCCAATGTTTGTCATGTAAATATATACCCCCGGCGCAAAAATATCAGAAAACCCACTCTTCGTGCCTTTTCCCAAAGCCTTACCCCTAAAAAAATGAAACCCGCACCTTTAAAAACCCCATAACCCGCTTTTCCTATAGTTTTTAACCCACCGCGTGCATATTATTAAATTTGGAATATTCCTGCGAATATTCCCCGCCCTAACTACCCGCCGCCTCGCCCCGACCGCCAACCGTTGGATCGCCCGCCTCGCTGATCAACGGTGGGCGGGCCGCCCCATCCCCGAACCGCCCGAGCTTTAGCGTCCGGGAGATGGGCGGTATTGTCGCCGTACTCCTGCCACGCGTCAAGCGTTGGGTTGTGGCGGAGCCCCTCCCTCCGAAACCGCTCTCCCCTAAAAGCGGTGCGCCCGATACCACTTACCACCTCCTGCCTACTGACGTCACCGCTTACGTCACCCCCTGCACAGTCACATCCCACGTCATCCCCTTCGCCCAGTCACCATGTCGAGTCACCTGCCTGCATGGCCTCCTGCCACATCAATGCGACGTGTCCCTGCCACGCCATCGTCCATACATGATGACGTCATGCTGACGTCATCTCGCCACGTCAACCTGCTGACGTCACCCGCCGTACAATGCTGACGTCATGCTAACGTCATCAACACTTTTTGGGTGCAACGGTGCGAAAATCGCACTTCGGAGCCCCGGAATCCGATTCGGAGGTAGTTTTTGATGAGCGCAAATCGCTCATCGCTAGATTTTTTGGGCCTGAATGGGGAATCTTCAGGGAATCTTTTTATTTTGCGGCCCCAGCAAGCCCGAAAGGCGCCGAATGACTCATTTTTCTTCGCAAAGCTGGCCGGAAGGAGCAGAAAACAATTTTAAAAGAAACAGAGGCCGAACAACGGCCATTAAATTATGAATAAGACCCACAGCACAGCAAAACAACATCAATTTATTTCCAAAGAGTATTAGAGGAGGGAGGAGAACCGAAGAGTATCCGCCGAAGATTTTTTAGGGGCTCGATGCACTTGAACATTGATGAGCCCCCTAGAAAGTCAAATCAAGAGGAGTAAGCCCACCTTAGCTCTCAAATCACAGTCAGAAGCGTTCAATACCGCCGAACAGCAATGGTGCAAAGACCAATGCACAGTTATGACAGATGAAAAGCAGAGAGCCACCTGGACAGATATTAACCCATTTTGATACAGCTGCCCCCAGCGTAGCTCAAAGATATTTTCTGGCATTTACTTCTGGATAGGATTAGGTTAAAGTAATCAATTTTCTGTCAGACCTGTTAGGTCAGCTGTAATAGATGGTTTCAGATAAATCTTCCCTATATATACCACCCTCTGTATTGCTTTAAGGGTTGGTTGGTTGATAGTTTTTCAGTATAGACTCGCACTGTATACCTGACATGTTTTCTATAATCAAAGACTGCTGAAAAGCTTGGAGGAAAGACTGTCTGCTCTATGTCTAATGGTTTGAAGAAGTGAATTTGGAATTCTTGTGCTGCAACATGACTCAATAAGTTTTCCTATCTCTGTTTTTTCATTGATATACCGTCTAAATAGCAGGAAGAAAGAATAACCTAGAATTAGTTTAAATGCTCTCTATGCTCAATTTCTGCTGTTTCTTTATGTTTTCCTCTGGATCAGTCATGAATATGAATTCCCTTCGGCTCATATTTCCCCTAATCCATTCATCTTTGACAGTTGTCTAGGAATTCTTAATTTCTCCTAGATAGAGCTCATTCACTTTCCCCCTTTTAAGTTTAGTGAGAGATTCTTTGCTGCCTCTCATTCCTTATCCCTCGTCCCATCCTTTTAAGCTTTAAGTGTTGTTTCATGAGCAGCTACCTTGCTCCTTATTTCTCTTGTGACCAAGAAAATGCACCAGCAGTCCCACTCCTTGACTCCACGCCCAATGGTTTGAAAACTTACCAGACTATGTCTTGCCTCTCTACTTGAAACGTCTTCCTTCCCACCAAAAACAATATAACACCCCTGTGCATCATACCTAGCCTAAAATCCTTTCAAACAAAGCTAAATCTAAAAGAGAGAGACCTCTCTGACTGCAGGCAGGCTAGAAGCTGCAGTCCAAAGTTGGTTTGTGGTTACCTCGGCCGTATCCTTTTCCAGAGCTTAAAGGACAACCTGAGTGATAACATAATGGCAACTCCACTGGGGAACTTCCTTAGATAATTTCACAAAGTTTCACGAAGAAAGTTGGAAAGCTCTGCTAGGAGGAACCAAACCTTCACAGCCACTCTTCAAGTCTAGTTCTAATCTTTGATGGTGGACAGAGATCAGGCACTCAAAGGTAATATATCCACCTGGTGACTCCACATCATCCTCATAATAAAGACTCCACTGGAGAAATGGACCCAAATGAAATTTATGAGCAGATCGGGCTTTTGACCTGGATTTTGATCCAAGAGGTCATGTTCTTTCTCTTCCATAAAATTTTGTTGTACATATTGTTTAAATTTAACCTTTATGATTTTCCTTTAGAAAATGTTGAAGAAAGCCCTCTTTGCACATCAGAACGACAGCTTCTAAATGCAGCTGATGATCACCTCATAGTCCAAGGGGACACTATTGTCAAATCAAATCATCCTATCCCTGTTCATACTGAACCCAATCATTTAGCCCCTGTACACAATCCTGTGCCTCGTAAAGTTCTTGATAGATACAAGCCTCTCATTTTGCCTCCCCTGCTTAATCCTTTACCCAAAAATCATCCCATGAAGCTCCCAAAATTTAAATGGAGAGAATGGAGTTACTGCCCAAAAGAATATCTAGGATTTTGAAGATTATTTAAATATTTTTGAGGTAGAAGATGAGGATGTTAGTGTTAGGCTGTTTGCCCTTTCTTTGCAAAGTGAAGTTAGGACTTGGTTTAAAGCATTGCCTGAGGCAAGCATCTCAAATCTCCAGCAGCTATTCAAACTCTTCCTTGATAGATGGATGACCAAAGTCAATTTCCTCATGCTTATAGAAGAATATCAACAGTTAAAAAGGATTCCAACTGAATCTGTTCAGCAATTTTCTGAGCGATTCAATCAGGTTTATCACTCTTTACCATTGAATATACGACCTCCCCCTGATTTGGCTCTACTACATTATCCAGCAGCATTCGATCCCGAAATAGAATTTCATCTGAGAGAAAGGAGCCCCTCTACTATGCAACAGATGCAGAACATGGCAGTAGATGTAGAGGTTAATCTGGAAGTTAGGGAGAGGAAGTTGAAAGCAAAAAAAGAGGGTAAATTGGATACCTTGGTAAAGAAAGCAGAGAAATTAAAGCAGACATTCACAATAGAAGTTGAAGGTTTAGAGCACCACAAAGAATCTGTTTTGCAAAGGGAAAGTAATGGTATTCCTGAACAAACCTGCTACAAAACAGATGACATATTCATGCAGCCATACATGATGGAGCAATCTCCTGATGTAATATATGAATATAATAGCTTCTCTTCTTTCAACTGTCTGCCCAAATATGATCAGTATGACGATGATTACGAACCTAACGATCAGATCAGCCTCGCAGAGGGATCAGAGCCTATTTTGGCAGAAAGCACAGTTCAGGCTCATTTGCTTGAACCCAATGATCAACAGGCCCAGTTTAGCTGCGAAGAAAGGGAGGAAAACGCAGAGGGTGTCGAGTTCAGCGAGGGAACTTTACCATTTTGTTTCAAGTCTTTTCAGTTTATTAGGGGAAATAATCATGCCATTTATAATCAAGCGTCGCCATATTTTGATATTGACCGGCTAGAGGAAAGTCCAGACCCCGCACTTAATGCATTAACACTAGATTTGCAGCCCCAAAGTGCCGGTGAGCGTCAGATTGAGGAAGACTCAGAAGCAGCAGCATGTGACCAAAAAATCCAACTGGATTCCCTGCCTGTTGATTTTCAGCCATCTCGGATATTTGAAGAAGAAAAAGAACAGTCAGCACAAATCTGTCAGGTGCCATCTGAGCAGGCTTTCAAAGAATTACAGGTTCCATTCCATGTTTTGCATAACCCATCTGATGATAAGTTGTGTGATGAGGTAAGTCACTGCTCTTCTCCGCTAGCAGGCTGCAAAACTCAAAATCAAGTTGTTGATGATTCCCCAAGTTCAAAGCATGATAGCTATCCCAAACTTTTGTACAGTTCTTCAAGTCAGTCTGGCAATAATGTATATATGCTACAGGACCCTTTTGTACAGTTTCTTGTTTCAGCAGAAAAGGTCAGCAGCTTCCTGATCTTCTCAAAGATTAATAAAGCCTTATCAGATTGCAAGATCTCCATTCCAGGTAACAGCAAGCATAAGCAGCAGGGACCTTTCATATTTATAATGCTTAAGTGGTTGCATTGGCTGTTTCATTTCACCTAACGGCAAGGAAAGTACTGGTTAGGGTAGGTAGGTAGGATTAATAAGGAAACCGGCCAAGCAAATTTTGCAGAATACAACAGTAATTAAAAGCAAGGCAGTCTGACCTGCTGTTCTTGGATTTTCACAAGGAAAAGCCATCCCCAAGTGGAGCCACTGTTAGCTTCCTACAGCAGCAGGTATTCATTTTTCATGATTGACATTTTCACATGCCAAATATGTCATACTTTGTAGGCTGCAGTGTTCCATATTTCCAGAACAGGCCAATGAAGATGCCATGGAAGTATCCTGGTCCAAATGCCACTGCTGTATTCCATTTTTTATCACAGTTATCAGGCAGTTTTGCAGTCAAAGGAGGTACTTAAGCTGGTACTCACTAACCTCCCCTTCTTCTCATTTCCCCCAAGTCACTTACTAACATCCCCCGAGAGGTCAAGATCTGCTTGAGCCTCTCAGTTTCATCGTCTCCATGACATTCGCCTTGGTGAGGATTTGCTTCACTCAAGGACTGCTCACTCATCATCTGTGAGCCTTCTTTTTCCCAACAATGCCTTAGGTCTTATAGCTTAGTGCCCTCTTTTCATCTCCATATTAACTACTAACTTTATTATATAACTCCCTATTAGTTTTTCCCTTTCCCTATTAAAATCATGTATATAAAACTCCCCTATGCAAATATCCCCTCCCTGGCAATATAGCCATATTTCCTAAAAACAAGTCCGGGGAATCACAGTCCATCTGGGGTTGTCTTTAGCCCATCCGTGTCCAAACAGGGATTAATCTGACACCTGGCCAGGTTAATAACCTCATCCCTATCCCCAAAACCCCCAAAAAACCCATGTTTTCACCTTCATCCCAATGTTTGTCATGTAAATATATACCCCCGGCGCAAAAATATCAGAAAACCCACTCTCCGCGCCTTTTCCCAAAGCCTTACCCCTAAAAAAATGAAACCCGCGCCTTTAAAAACCCCATAACCCGCTTTTCCTATAGTTTTTAACCCACCGCGCCCATATTATTAAATTTGGAATATTCCTGCAAATATTCCCCGCCCTAACTACCTGCCGCCTCGCCCCGACCGCCAACCGTTGGATCGCCTGCCTCGCTGATCAACGGTGGGCGGGCTACCCCATCCCCGAACTACCCGAGCTTTAGCGTCCGGGAGATGGGCGGTATTGCCGCCGTACTCTCGCCACGTGTCAAGCGTTGGGCTGTGGCGGAGCCCCTCCCTCCGAAACCGCTCTCCCCTAAAAGCGGTGCGCCCGATACCACTTACCGCCTCCTGCCTACTGACGTCACCGCTTACATCACCCCCTGCACAGTCACATCCCACGTCATCCCCTTCGCCCAGTCACCATGTCGAGTCACCTGCCTGCGTGGCCTCCTGCCACATCACTGCCACGTGTCCCTGCCATGCCATCGTCCGTACATGATGATGTCGTGCTGACATCATCTCTCTACGTCAACCTGCTGACGTCACCCGCCGTACAATGCTGACATCATGCTAACGTCATCAGCACTTTTTGGGCGCAACGACCCGAAAATCGCACTTCGGAGCCCCGGAATCCGATTTTGAGGTAGTTTTTGATGAGCGCAAATCGCTCATCGCTAGATTTTTTGGGCCTAAATGGGGAATCTTCAGGGAATATTTTTATTCTGCGGCCCCAGCAAGCCTGAAAGGCGCCGAATGACTCATTTTTCTTCACAAAGCTGGCCGGAAGGAGTAGAAAATAGTTTTAAAAGAAACAGAGGCCGAACAACAGCCATTAAATTATGAATAAGACCCACAGCACGGCAGAACAACATCAATTTATTGCCAAAGAGTATCAGAGGAGGGAGGAGAGCCGAAGAGTATCCGCCGAAGATTTTTTAGGGGCTCGATGCACTTGAACATTGATGAGCCCCCCAGAAAGTCAAATCAAGAGGAGTAGGCCCACCTTAGCTCTCAAATCACAGTCAGAAGCATTCAATACCGCCGAACAACAATGGTGCAAAGACCAATGCACAGTTATGACAGATGAAAAGCACATAGACACCTGGACAGATATTAACCCATTTTGATACAGCTGCCCCCAGCGTAGCTCAAAGATATTTTCTGGCAGTTACTTCTGGATAGACCTGTTAGGTCAGCTGTAATAGATGGTTACAGATAAATCTTCCCTATATATACCACCCTCTGTATTGCTTTAAGGGTTGGTTGGTTGATAGTTTTTCAGTATAGACTCGCACTGTATACCTGACATGTTTTCTATAATCAAAGACTGCTGAAAAGCTTGGAGGAAAGACTGTGTGCTCTGTGTCTAATGGTTTGAAGAAGTGAATTTGGAATTCTTGTGCTGCAACATGACTCAATTAGTTTTCCTATCTCTGTTTTTTCATTGATATACCGTCTAAATAGCAAGAAGAAAGAATAGTCTAGAATTAGTTTAAATGTTCTCTATGCTCAATTTCCATTGTTTCTTTATGTTTTCCTCTGGATCAGTCATGAATATGAATTCCCTTCGGCTCATATTTCCCCTAATCCATTCATCTTTGACAGTTGTCTAGGAATTCTTAATTGCTCCTAGATAGAGCTCATTCACTTTCCCCCTTTTAAGTTTGGTGAGAGATTCTTTGCTGCCTCTCATTCATTATCCCTCATCCCATCCTTTTAAGCTTTAAGTGTTGTTTCATGAGCAGCTACCTTGCTCCTTATTTCTCTTGTGACCAAGAAAACGCACCAGCAGTCCCACTCCTTGACTCAACACCCAATGGTTTGAAAACTTACCAGACTATGTCTTGCCTCTCTACTCGAAACGTCTTCCTTCCCACCAAAAACAATATAAAACCCCTGTGCATCATACCTAGCCTAAAATCCTTTCAAACAAAGCTAAATCTAAAAGAGAGAGCCCTCTCTGACTGCAGGCAGGCTAGAACCTGCAGTCCAAAGTTGGTTTGTGGTTACCTCGGCCGTATACTTTTCCAGAGCTTAAAGGACAACCTGAGTGATAACACATAGCATGATGGACAAACAAAACATAATGCGACAAATATATTATAACATGATGTTATGCACATCATTTACCGAGTTATACTTCAAAATAGATACACTATATTAACAAATTGTTGAGAGAATATCTTAGTGATATACCAAAATAGGAATTGACTAGATGGGGAGAATGTGTGATAACTAAGTAGATTTTAAAACCTCTTAAAAAATCAAACTATTAACATAAAGACAAATGTTATCTCACATTGACCAATAATAATCATCATCACAATAATTAATATGATCAAACATAGATCAAATTAATATGTCATCAATAATTTATCCTCAAATATATGAATTAAAACATACCTCTAACTCCATGTTTAAGGAAAAAAAATCATTAACTTTATAATCTTCACTAGTATAAAGACAAATTGTACCTTACATTAATTAATAATAGTAATAATTACAACAATTAATATTGTCATATATAATCAAGCCTAGGGGTAGCTCAATTGATGATCACCATGTTATGAAGTAACATAAACCATGTAATTGGAGTTCAAAACCCCATAGGTCAAGCTAACCCAAGAAAAAACAACTCTAATTGTGCAAGAGGTCGGGCGCACTCCAGCCCAGTATAGTAGAGATGTTATAATGTAATGTTTAACATTTTGACTAAGTCAAATTACATAAAAATAAAAATAAAATAAAATAAAACTAAAAAAAATAAAATAAATTAGTGTAATGTAATATAATCATTTTAATGTGATCAAAATAAAATATATAAAAAAATAAAAATAAAAATAGTCCATTATTACACATGGTATTCATGTGGACTATAGCCTATTTATGGGGGATAGTAAACCAGCGTAGATCCATCTTAAATCCATATCGACCAGTCTAGAGGGATCAAATCTCTTGATATGCAAACTTATACCATGTGGAATATATGTATTACGTCTAAAGGGATCAAATCTCTTGATATGCAAACTTATACCATGTGGAATATAGTGTATTACTTTGTATCTACTAGCCTAGAGGGATCAAATATCTTGATATGTAAACTTATACCATGTGAAATAGAGCTTATTTATAGGGGAGATTAAACCAACATAGATCTATCCTAAGGGATCAAATCTCTTGATATTCAAACTTATACCATGTGGAATATACCCTATTTCTATGGGAGATTAAACTAGCATAGATCCATCTTAACTCTATATCTACCATAGTAGAGATATCAAATATTTTAATATGCAAATTTTTTAAAGTAAAAAAAGAAAAATAATTATCCAAAATTAAAATGAATCTACACTACTCAATATTACATTAGTGAGATAAAAAAAGAAATAGTGAGATAAAAAAGAAAAGAAAAGAGTTTAACAAAGCATCGCCACTGGCATTCGTAAATCTTTCAACAAAAAAATTTGCTATTTTATTTTCTGCCGGCTGTGGGGTTCGAACCCACGCACACTTATGTGCAGAAGATCTTAAGTCTTCCCCCTTAACCTCTCGGAAAACCAGCTCGACGTAATCGTAAACACCATGAATATATTCACGTAAATTGAAAGAGTAATTCTAAGATAAATAGGTGATACAACTCTTTGGATTTCTTCGCTATTATCAAATGCGCCGCCATAATTGCAGTTGTGTGTGTAATATTTAATAATCTGGTCATTTTTCAATCCTGGCTGCCTTCGCTTCTCTTCTCGTGGTAACAGACTGTTGGAGATCAGATGCACAACAAATAACTAAAACACTTAGCAAATAAATCAAGCACAAAACACACAGGAATTTAACGTGGTTCACCCAACCAATCTGGGCTACGTCCACCAAACATAGGCATCGACAATTCTTTATTAATCAAACAGGAGATTACATAAATCAAATCCTCACAAACTCTCACCCTCACATCACAAACAATTTGTATGGATACCTGCTATATAGCAAAGAGAATCTAACTGCCTCATAAATCCTCTCAACTCAAATTTAGGTTGCATTAACTCCCTCCCAACAAACTGGAGCTAATCTAGGAACTAATTCCTATTGTTTTCATCTACTGAGATTTTGCCTATTTTATTCAAAACAGAAAATCTCAAAAATCTCCACCTTGACAACAATTCGCCTGATGCCCTGTTATTATTATTTTATCTTTTCTGCAAGCCAAGAGAGGCCAAACACCAACGTAGCTTCTCTAACAAAACTGGTTTCGTGAACATGTCTGCACAATTCTCCTTTGTATGCACCTTTTCAAGAGAGACTCCCCTTTCAGTGATAACCTATCTTACAAAATGGTACTTAATTGGAATATGCTTTGATTTACTATGATAGGCCGGATTCTTAGCCAAATGTATTGCGCTTTGACTATCACAAAGTAACCTGATGTTGTCCTGTAACCTACCAAAATCACCAAGCAAACCTTTCAACCAAACTGCCTCTTTGCAAGCATGCGAAGCAGCAATGTATTCTGTTTCAGTAGTGGATAAAGCGACAATGTTCTATAGCTTTGACATCCAGCTTATAGCTCCACTTGCAAGAGTAAAGACATACCCTGAAGTTGACCTTCTCTTATCCAAGTCACCTACAAAATCGGAATCAACATATCCGCAAACAAATTCACTACTCTTATTGTAAGTGATACAATAACTACTTGTGCCTCTCAGATACCGAAGCACCCATTTCACTGCTGACCAGTGTTCTTTACTTGGATTTGCAATGTACCTGCTGACAACCCCAACTGCATGTGAAATATCTGGTCGCGTACACACCATCGCATACATTAAACACCCTACTACATTAGCATATGGAATTCGAGACATATAATCCTTTTCTTCATCTGAATTAGGACATAAACTCGAAGAAAGCTTGAAATGGGAAGCGAGAGGGACTGACACAGGCTTCACATTATTCATACCAAATCTCAAAAGTATTTTCTCAAAAGTATTTTCTCAATATACTTTTGTTGTGATAGCCATAGCTTACCATTTCTTCTGTCTCTGAAAATCTCCATGCCCAAAATCCGTTTTGCTGCTCCTAGATCTTTCATATCAAACGTCCTTGCCATCTGAGCCTTCAACCTGTTGATTTCTTCTATGCTTTTTCTTTCTAAAAGCATATCGTCAACATACAATACTAAGATAATGAATATGCCATTATTTAACTATTTAAAATAGACACAATGATCACATTCACTTCTAACATATTTCTGACTCAACATGAAAGAATCAAACTTCTTATACCACTGCCGAGGCGACTGCTTCAGGCCATATAAAGACTTCTTGAGCCTGCAGACAAATTTCTCATTGCGATGCTGAACAAACCCTTCCGGTTGTCCCATATAAGATTCCTCATCTAAGTCACCATGTAGAAATGCAGTCTTAACATCTAATTGCTGCAACTCTAAATCAAGCAAAGCCACTAATGCTAACACAAATCTAATTGAAACAATTTTAACCACTGGTGAAAAAATCTCATGAAAGTCAATACCGGCTTTCTGAGAAAACCCTTTTGCAACCAGCCGCGCTTTGTACCTGTCTTCCGTATCATTCACACCCCGTTTCAGCTTGAAAACCCATTTACACCCCACAGTTTTCCTGCCTTTCGGAAGCTCAACCAGATCCCATGTGCCGTTCTTACCCAAGGCCATCATTTCGTCCTTCATGGCTGCTTTCCACTTATCACTCTTCGAACCTTCTATTGCTTCCTGATAGCACAGAGGTTCATCGTCATTAGCAGTAAATGCAACAGAAGTGACATAATCATCATACCTTCTCGGTGGCCGTTTGATTCTTGTCGACCTCCTTAATGATGTTTCTGGCGCTTCCTCGATTGGCTGACTACCATCTGTAGGAACTTCTTGACGATCAGTATCTGAGACCTGTTCATGATCTAGACCTGCACCCTGTTCATGATCTGATTCTGAAACCTGTTCATGGCTAGTATCTGAACTATGGTCATCATGACTATCATTAGAAATGCTATCAAACTGAATGTGCTGAAAGTCAGATACATCATCCTGTTTCAATATACTATCTACATCTAACTGTACAAGAGAGGATTCATTAAACTTTACATCTCTGTTGATGATGATTTTTCGGGTAGTAGGATCCCACAATCTATATCCCTTTGTTCCAACACCATACCCAACAAAGATATACATTTTAGACTTTGGATCTAATTTAGTTCGCTGATGTTTAGGCACTAGAGCATATGCATCACAACCAAACACTCTGAGTTTAGAATAGTCACAAGGGTGTCCTTTCCATACCTCTTGTGGAATCTTGCAGCCTATCGCCGTTGATGGAGATCGATTTATCACATAACAAGTTGTTGCCACTGCTTCCGTCCACAACTCCTTTTGCAACCCGGCGTTACTCAACATACTCCTTGCTCTCTCTAGAAGAGTCTTGTTCATGCGTTTAGAAACTCCATTCTGCTGAGGAGTATAAACCGTGGTCTTATGTCTCTCGATCCCTGCATCCTTGCAATAGCTGTCAAACTCCTTGGAAGTAAACTCACCACCATTGTCAGTTCTTAAACATTTTATTGTTCTACCAGTGTTGTTTTCTACCAATGCTCTAAACTGCTTGAAAACCGAAAAAACATCAGACTTCCTTTTCAACATGTAGACCCACACTTTCCTAGAAAAGTCATCAATGAATGATACAAAATAAGACAAACCACCATATGAAGTTGTAGGAGCTGGACCCCACACATCTGAATGGATATAATCAAGTATGCCTTTACTAGTATGTTTGCCTGTTTTAAACTTTTGTTTACTTTGTTTTCCAAACAAACAATGCTTACAGAAATCTAACTTTGCAGACTTTAGATTTGGAAGTAACTTGCGATCAGCAAAATTTTTTAACCCTCTTTCACTCATATGCCCCAATCTTTGATGCCATAAGTGAATGGAACTACTGTCATGCTCAGACACCGTAGACACATAATCTGACCCTGTACTTCCTTCTAACTGAAATAGATTTCCTTCCTTCTTAGCTTTTATAACTAGTAAAATACCTTTGTAAAGTTTCATTACTCCACCTTGAATTACAGTTTTATATCCATTTGAATTAAGTGCTCCTAATGAAATCAAATTTTTTCTTAAATCTGGTACATGCCTTACATCAGTTAATATTTTTGTTGTCCCATCAAACATTTGCAGTTGTATACTCCCAATTCCCACAATATTATATGTTACATCATTACCCATGTACACAACACCATCATCAATTGATTTATATGTCTTAAACCATTCTTTATGGATACACATGTGGTTTGATGCACCAGAATCTAACAACCAATGTTGACCATGATTTGACACATTAACTGATAATACTTCATCACTCATACCTGAACCAGATGTCGAACCTGTATCTATCGTATTTTCCTCCTTCTTCTCTGTCGAAGAATCTGCTTTTGAAGTTTGCTGCTGTCGCTTCCAACAGTCCTTCTTTAAATGCCCTGATTTGCCACAAAACCAACACTTTAGCTTACTCTTCCTCCCTTTCGACTTTGAACGTGAATCGCTCGACCTCCTGGAGTGTCTTTCTTTCGAACGACTTCTAACCATCATAGCTTTTGATGTAGAGGTTTCAGAATGCGACCTTCTCCTTGTTTCTTCCGATAATAAGGATGCAACTACATCATCAAACTCAATAGTTTCTGATGAACTAAGACTTATAGAAGTAACAAAATGATCCCATGATTTGGGCAACGAGCACAATAAAGTAATAGCTTTATCCTCGGATTGAATATTTACTTCTATACTTTGTAACTACACAAGAAGAGTATTAAAAGCATTTAAATGATCAGCAATCGATGTACCTTCCTTCATTCGCAAAGTGTACAACTGTTGCTTCAGGAGAATCCTATTGGTTAAGGATTTGGTCATGTACAGTTTCTCCAGTTTCATCCACAAACCAGCAGCTATTGTCTCCGACACGATATTAAACAGGACATCATCAACTAGACACAGTCGAATAGCACTTATCGCTCTTTCATCCATCTCGGCCCACTCATTATCTGTGATGTTGTAAGGTTGTTTGGACTTGCCCAACAACGCCTTTTCCACACCACGTTGGACAAGCAAATCGTACATTTTCACCTTCCAGATCTCGAAATTATTCTTGCCATTAAACTTCTCAATTTCAAACCTGGCACTTTGAGTTTTCGCCATCTTGTATCAGCAAAAAACACAATAATCTCCAAAAAAAAACTAATGTTTTATATACCAGCAATAAAAAAACTGCCTATGCCTTACTCTTTGAGAATATGAAAAAAAAATAAAAAAATCGTGGCCTCTGTACCCTGCCAAAGAAGCCACCTCTGGGTTTTGATCCCTCGGATTACATCAATTAATGCGAAGATGCGTGCTTAGAAAAAAAAAACGATAACAGGGATCAATAAGCAGTTGTGGAAAACATGAAAGCACATTATATCATTGCACCCGGGAAGATGTCTGTGTGTATATTTGTAGGCATGTGTACAAAATGTAGAGAGCAATTGAAACTCGGTGGTCTACCTCCAATGGAAATGGAGGACTAAAAAATAAGTGTAGTCGTCAACATTTAGGCAAACTCTCCGTGTCTCCATCCAATACTCTAACGCTGAACAATAACAACATTTCCTTAATTGAGTTAAAAGGATAGGCGTAGTTACCCAATACTCTTTCGCAAAACACCCAGCTCCATGCATTAATGGTGTCACGCTGCAAATCAGTAAGCAGCAATACGCACTTCACGGATTTGGCACCACGGGCGACCAGCAACAGTGCGCAGTTCCACTTAACTGAACAACAGTTCAACACAGCAATTGCAAACCTCCAACATCCAATCAAAAAACATCACCAGCGCTCCACCTCCAGCACGCATCTCCAATACACCACGCAGGTTGGAGAGCAGTCCAATACGGCCATCCACCAACACTTGAATTGATCGGTCCACGCACCAGCAATAAATTGAATAACAGCTCCAGCATTAACACGCAGGACCTCCTCCTCTGCGCTAAGCCTCCAACATGCTCTGATACCAATTGTTGGAGATCAGATGCACAAAAAATAACTAAAACACTCAGCAAATAAATCAAGCAAAAAACACAGAGGAATTTAACGTGGTTCACCCAACCAATCTGGGCTACGTCCACCAAACATAGACATCTGCAATTCTTTATTAATCAAACAGGAGATTACATAAATCAAATCCTCACAAACTCTCACCCTCACATCACAAACAATCCTTATGGATACCTATTATATATAGCAATGAGAATCTAACTACCTCATAAATCCTCTCAACTCAAATTTAGGTTGCATTAACTCCCTCCCAACAAACTGGACCTAATTTAGGAACTAATTCCTATTGTTGTCATCTACTGAGATTTTGCCTATTTATTCAAAACAGAAAATCTCAACACAGACTTCAATGGCATTTATTTCTCAACGTATTATGAATGACTAATTTGAATTTAGGAAAACTGTGTATGACTTCATCATTTGGCAGTTGGAAAACTCCATCAGTATTGGTATAAATTTTGTTTCTGGGTCTGAGAAGCTATGAGAAGCCGCGAGTTCGATTCTCGTAGTGCCCTAAACCTTTGAATTTGTTTTGAAAATCATAGGCAAATGCTACTCCGAACAATGTTTTTCTTCAATGTCAAAAGCCCGGGTGCAGTTTGTCTTACGGTTTGGTATAACTCTTCTGTTTGTTATACGTCCCTATATTTTCTTTTGCTACCGCAAAAATAATGTCGACAAATAACATGCGGCATACAGGCAGCCACAACAGGGCAAAATCAAGGTACACTAAGAATCTCCATTGTGTTGAAACCAAACAACAATGTTCGTCGGTCTTGTATATCCAATTTGAAAGCCTTTTGGACACGAAACATCATGATCAACCCACTGTTTGCCGAGGTTATCAGAGGGATAGGGATAAAAAAGTGAGTAATTGCAGAGAACTCTGGCATTATTTTATCCATTCTGAAAACGCCTTCTAACATCATTCTTTCTGGGTTGTAATCATTCTTTCTGGGTTGTAAGGGCGAAATGGCATTATTTTATCCATTCTAAAAATGCCTTCGAACATCATTCTTTTTGGGTTGTAAGGGCGAAATTATGGGAGAGGTTGAGACACAAGTTATATTAACAGAGAAAAGGATAAAATTAGAATTGTAAGGCGTTTTGTTCAGAGAGCTTCAACAACGATAACACATCAAAATAGGTTGCCTCCTCTATCCTACAGTGTCTCCTATTTACATCAATAAGCTATAAAGGAATGTATAAACAAGAACTATAAGGGAGGAATAAGCTATAAAGGAATGTATAAACAAGAACTATAAGGGAGGGGTGAGCACAGCAAGAATTAGCCGTAGTCTTTAACGCGACTTTTTGAAAGCTTTTCCGGCGATTTTTTCCGGTGAAAATCCGGCAGTGATTTATTGAAATCGAAGTTTGATAACTAGTTTCTGCACAATGAAAGCGTCCCAGGGGTTTTTCAGGGTGCTGAATCCGAATATGCAGTTAAAAAACCATTTTAACTGCAACAAATCATGATTTCATCTCAATTTCTTCTGCCGGATTCCGTCACCGGAATCTCAAAAAGTCGCATTATAGACAACTCCGCAAGGATTATCATAAAAATGTTGTTGTATGCCGATGATGTGACACTGATTACTAGGACACTATGCAGCCTATAAGCTTTAGGGTACTTTTATATAAAGGTTGGAATCACTATTAGCACAAACAAACCAGCAAAAATAAAACAATAGTCTTCCGAGTGACTTTAAAAAGAACAAAACAATCACCAATCAACCTAGGATGCAAACCACTAGAAATATTCAAAATTATAAATATTTGGGACTGGCTTGACTGAGAAACTAAAATGGGCACGTGCATGAGGAAAATGTTGAAAGAAAGTGGAAAGCATTATTCCACTACCAAATAGATGCAGGACAACTAAAAATCAATTTGGAAGGCCAGCCACTCAAGAGAACCCAATACCATAAATATTGATTAATAGATTTAAATGAGAAGTTAAGGTGGGATAGAGATTCGAGGAAAATACTTATTTTCAGTACAAAATAGATCCAGGACAATGAAGAGTTGGAATTGGAATTACAAAATGATGCTTTCCTTTTTTCAAATGGTCATAACCTCAATATTTCTTTATAGATGTGAATGATGGGACCAAGTATACTAAAAAAAATAGAAAATAGATGAAACAAATCAAGCCAGTATAAAAAATTGTGATAACCAATTGTCTAAAAATTAAAATAACACTTCTTGTGATATACTCCTTATCAAAGAAGACTATACTCCATAGATTTGTAGCCACTAAGAAAACTGAATTCATATAAATAAAAAACAATAGTGATGAACAACAACAAGACTCCATTGAAAAGTGACAAAGATGAGCTAAACTTGGCAAAATAAATCTTGGAACCAACAATGTAGGGAATGGTTTGGTGAATGGATTATATAAGAAGCAAGTTGCCCAACAAATAAAAGAACATTGAAAATCCCTGTACAAGAATGCTACTAAAAATGAAAATGGACAAAACACACTAAAATAATACAACAATGCTACGTAGATAGTTCAACAAATAATATGAGATTAAGGTGCAAAACTACTTGAAGCTTAACATTCCATCGCATGAAAAATAATTAATTGCACAACTAAGAACCAACGCATATATGACATGAGAAGAGGAAATTTTCTAAAGAGTAGTAAAAGGGAAATTTATGTTGAAAATGAGAAGGTAGAAACTAAGAAGCACGTCTCCTATACTTTAGAACGTGCTCACAAATTAGGGAAAGTTCAAATTTGCATATCAACATTGGAAATTAACATTTCAAGAGGATCTAAAGAAAGATACAACTAGGTCATTTGAAAAAATGGTGAGGGAAAGAAGCATATGGGTGAGAATAGAGTCTACGATGTAGCTATCTCTTGATGTGTAGTAAATGACATAGAATTAATTGAGTAGACCAAGACCATAATTTGGTCTTGGCATTACATCACTAGCTCTAGGTATTGCAATTTATTGTTTTATTCTCTTGGAAAATGGTTTTAAAATTTGTAATTTTTTTCCCATATGGAGAATTGATCTCACATAATATATAATACCAACATAGATCCATCTTAAGTACAGATCTAACATGAGCTGAGAGGGATCAAATTTCTTCATTTGCAAACTTTTTTAGAGTCAAAAATACAATGTGTTATTTTTTATTGTTTAAATTATATTTTTGAATGCTAAATAGAGTATATATAGGACCAAATAAAAATTTTAACCATAAAAACTTAATTTTTATTTATATATGAAGTTGATATCGCGTAAATTACTTAACATAGATCTTCAAATAGTTTATTTAAATCTCTTATTAAAATATTTTAAAAAGTATAGGATTTAAACACCTGATTCACACTTTTTGTTTACTTCTAATTGCTTTACAACATATTCATTTTTTTTCATTATAGGCAGCATTATTTTTCTATTTATAACATAATTTTTATTTTAAAGGGGCACGGACGAACGAACAAACTTACACATCCCCTCACACTGGGTTGTAGAATGAGCATCTCAACTCAACAATCTACTATCTATCCATTTCAATCTAGCAAAGATCCTCCTAGGCTCATATGATTTCTTCATTGTTGAAGTACATCTATATAAAATTTCCTATGACAACTCTAAATTATAACATTCTATTGATTACAAACTTGGAATAGGTTAAAATAATTAAAAGAAGATCTATTTAAAAACCATGTTGATATATCGTGGACATAAATATGTAGATTCTATTGAAGTAGTTGCTTAAGTTGTGTCATATTGATTTGGTATAAAGTTGTGGACAAGTTCTACATTTGTTGTAATATACCTAGGAAGGATAATTAATGCAATATTAGGTACCTAGGGAGCTAGGTAAGGAGGATAATTAATGTAATGTGTGTAGAAATTCCCACTGTAGATCACCTGATAATGCAATATACTAAAGCAAAATACTTGATCTACTTCTACAAACAAACTTGTGGAAGCTTAATCAATTTTGAGCAAGATCAAATAGAACACATATAACAGAGAATGAGAAATCAATCACACATGAACATAAAAGAATACTCTGGGGAAAGCCTCAGCTAAAAACCCCGATCTCTGTATTATCATACAAGTGGAAATATCTTTGGATTACACAAATCTTTAGCTCACAAGCTATCCAACTCTCAGTACAATCCCTCAATGCTGCTCATAGACTGAATAGACACAATATATGCCTTCCTCCAGTCCTCCAAGCCTCCTATTTCCTTGCGCAATTTCTCGTGGGTCCTCTGGCTACCACCTGTGTGAATTCACCTCTCACACAACTCACCAAACTCAGAAGTAACTGTGTAATCTCCAAGGAATGAATTCCTTCTGCATGCAAGAGATATCCTCAATGGAATATTCCTACAACTGATAGTACAATGTCCCATCATCTGATCTCAACTGGGTCTCTGACTGAATTGACATGCATGGGTTATTTATCAGAGAATATTCAGTTATCTGAAGTGTAGTAGTTACATGCATGCATGCATTAACTAACTGAACTCACAATCAGTTCCAAAAAATGTTGGAACTAATCTAACTAGACTTAACTTAGTTAACTGAGCTAACTAATTACAACTCAAAGTACAACTCATCCTGATCACTTTAATCAAGGGATGTAGAAATTTTGAATAATATGACACTTATTCACAGAGATTATCCTGATTATACAGTATTGCGGAATACATGCATAATACATAACCTCCTCTATGTTGATCAATCAATTTGCAGAATCAAGAAACAATCGCATGCACACATTGAAACATCAATCACACATATCAACACAGTATGTACCCTGGGAAAGCATACAGCTGAAAACCCCCAACTATCTGTATATTATATTGATTGAGAACATGTAACAATACATAGTACAATACTCCTCACAAGTACTCAATACTATCTCCACTTGTTACACACAAACTAGCTCAGATCTGAATCAATCACAGGTTCAAATCTCCTCCACTGTTTGCCTGCCTCCACTACGCAATCCTGCATGAGAATAATGATGAATGGTTGAACCAAACTCGTATTTCCTTTGGCTGAACCACACAATCCTCATTGGCAACACTCAATCCATTGATTGTGCAAATATCATTCACAACTATAGTCACAACTGACAGTTGTCTTGCCCTTTCACTCACCTCTAACACCTGTCTCCACTGAACTGTCCATGCACTGAGTTAACTGATGTATTCTTTAGTTGATTTATGAGTTAATAATTAGTGAATTAATTAATAATTAATTCACACAACTCATCACTAGTGCATTCTGCAGTTAGACTAAATATAGCTAGTTCAACCAAGTCAAACTGAACACAACTCCATCAACTCCTCATTCAACTCCACCAAACTCAATCACTTGAGTTCTAACTGAAGTCCATCATGCAATAGCTCAATTGACCCATAAGAAAAGCGTATTTCCTTCTGGCAGTTGCATGTGCCACATCCATAGCTCGAACTAAAGTGCTCCAAGAGAATAAGATAATGTTTATAGTCCAAAAATTATTAAGAGCTAATAATATTTGACTGTTCTATTTTTAGCTTGGTAGTCTAAAAATAGACTTCGCCCATATGTCTAAAAATAGAAGTCCATCTATTTTTACCAACATGACCAATCATCCATAAATAACATCCTGCAACTCATAGACCATGATCCATATGTCTAAAAATAGACATAGTCTAAAAATAGACTTTGCGCCAAAAATAGCTTGCGGGCTCACTTAGTGAAGGCGACTTCTTTTCACTAAGCTCCATCATCTTGTTGCATTTTCAACACTCCCTCTCAACAAGATATGGATTATCTGCAACCCCTATCCTGCAACTCTGGAATGTTCTGCATGCAACACATTTGCCCGGTCCACTTGCTCCAACAACACTTCGAACAAAAACACTCCCAACTGACCACTCTATTGGGCTAGGAACATACTCTGATGCTGAAGCTCTACCTGCTACTGACAAGTGCTCCCTCTCTGACATCTGCGCTACTGCAACATCTCCATGCATCTCGCACCATTGCACACCTCTCTGTGCCACCTAGCACTGTGCAAAACACTTGTGCCTCTCGCATTGCTACAACCTGCTAGCTATGCGTTGTCCTGGGATTCCCTACACTGTCGCTCTCTCTACTGCTCCATCCGCATCTGTCTCTACCCAATCAGTCAGTTCCTGCTACTCCACATCGGGGCTCCCATAGCAAGGTCTCATCCAAGAGGTTGGGTACCTCAAGGATCCTGCCCCTCCTCCTGGGGACGATCACTCTATATCGCCCACCTCCTACCTGGAGGTATGGCTGCATGTGATCCCTCAACCCACCTGGCTTGAAGTTTCCCCCTATTGGAGGTCTCTGCATGAGTAGATGTCTCTACTCAATCTCCTCTCAGCTTCCCTTGTTGTGGCTGCTCCACAACCTCCTGAAGCTGCTGCACCAATCATGGCTCCTCCACAATCGTCTGAGACTTCTTCTAGCTCTGTATGTTGAGAGGTAATATATGCTCCCTCTCAACCACCAAGTCTCCATTAGTTTCCTCACTGCTCAAGGCTTTTCATGCATCTTGAACCTCAAGAGCATACAAGTTCTTGACCCATGAACCAATCTGCTTCACCTGTCTAGTGATGATGTGTCCAAGGAAAACCTTTCCCTTAATGAAGACTACATCATAGCCTCTGTCTTCCAGCATTGCGATCGAAACCAAGTTTCTCTTCAGTCCTGGTACATACTTGACATCGGTTAAGGTAAGGCGAGCTCCATGCTCCCTCTGAAAAATAATCGTGCCTACACCTGAGACACTATACTTCTCATCATTACCCATCGCTATGAGTATCTGGAGATCTTTCTCCTCCAAAGTACTGAACAAACTCTTGTCACCGGTCATGTGGAAGGAAGCTCCACTGTCAAGAAACCAACCACTTCCCACCATGGATGAAACCATGCATTCAAAGAGTGTGAAATCCAACTCAAACTGTGAAGCAAGTGCTCACCTTCAGATCCTTCCCCGGATCCTTTCTTGGATTTCCTCCGTGGACAATTTGCAGCATAATGGCTCACCTCATGACAACGAAAGCATCACACTTTCGATTTGTCAACCTTCTTCCCATCATTGGAAGAACTGGATTCAGAAAGAGAAACCTTCTCCTTCCCCTTTTTTTCTTTGGCAGCCAAAGCGCAATTTTCTTCATCAGATGCCTTTGATGAAGATCCGTCCCTGGTATTCCGCCTAATCTCCTCTTACACAAGATCAGACCAAAGTCTCTCCTATCCTGGCAATTTCTCCCGACCATTGACAGAGTCCTGATAGGAATGCCAACTCTTCGGAAGACTAAGGAGAGCCAAGCTCACCAAGTCCTCATCATCAACAGTCACCCCCACACTTCCCAGCTCATCCCAGCATTGGGTGAACTTCGTGAGATACTTGGGCATACTATCTCCATTCTCACACTTAATGTTTCTGAGTTTATCCTTGAGCGCCAACTTCCTCTGGTCGCTCTTGCTTTGGAATAAATCTGTCAACGCTTTCCACATCAAGTATGGAGAAGCCTTTCCATGCAGGCTGGACACAATGTGATCCTTCACGCCCTCCAATAGAATCCTTCGACACTTTGCTGTCTTCTTTTGCCAAGCATCAACTTGCGCAGTATCAGTGGACTTTGGGACATCAGCCTCTATGAACTCCTTCAGCCCATTATCATCTAAAACCACCTCCATCTTGTCTTTGCATGCAATATAGTTCGAGCTACCCTCAAGAGCATACTCCAATCGCAATATGTTGAAAGACATTGCAACGTTGACACCAAGAAAACACTACTGCAAATTCGAATTCCACCAGCTCAATACTCAACAACCTCTGATCTAGAATTCATGAGAGCAAAGTATTTCTCATACAGAGATTGACTATATGGGCATTCACCAGATATCTCACCTTCCAAAAGAAGGATGAATCCAGAGGCTACCTGGCCCGATTACAGACTCTGCCTGAAGAAATAAAATGTAATCACTTTCTGAATAATAGATCTGATGATCAATTTCGCTCTGATACCATGTAGACATTTTGAATAATATGACACTTATTCACAAATATTATCATGATTATACACTATTGTGGAATACATGCATAATACATAACCTCCTCTACGTTGATCAATCAATTTGCAGAATCAAGAAAAAATCGCATGCGCACATTGAAACATCAATCACACATATCAACACAGTATGTACCCGGGGAAAGCATACAGCTGAAAACCCCCAACTATCTGTATATTATATTGATTGAGAACATGTAACAATACATAGTACAATACTCCTTAGAAGTACTCAGTACTATCTCCACCTGTTACACCCAAACTAGTTCAGATCTGAATCAATCATAGGTTCAAATCTCCTCCACTGTTTGCCTGCCTCCACTGCGCAATCCTGCATGAGAATAATGATGAATGGATGAACCAAACTCGTATTTCCTTTGGCTGAACCATGCAATCCTCATTGGCAATACTCAATCCATTGATTGTGCAAATCTCATTCACAACTATAGTCACAACTAACAGTCGTCTTGCCCTTTCACTCACCTCTAACACCTGTCTCCACTGAACTGTCCATGCACTGAGTTAACTGATGTATTCTTTAGTTGATTTATGAGTTAATAATTAGTGAATTAATTAATAATTAATTCACACAACTCATCACTAGTGTATTTTGCAGTTAAACTAAATACAGCTAGTTCAACCAAGTCAAACTGAACAGAACTCCATCAACTCCTCATTCAACTCCACCAAACTCAATCACTTGAGTTCTAATTGAAGTCCATCATGCAATAGCTCAACTGACCCATAAGAAAAGCATATTTCCTTCTGGCAGTTGCATGTGCCACATCCGTAGCTCGAACTGAAGTGCTCCAAGAGAATAAGATAATGTTTATAGTCCAAATATTATTAAGAGCTAATAATATTCGATTGTTCTATTTTTAGCCTGGCAGTCTAAAAATAGACTTCGCCCATATGTCTAAAAATAGAAGTCCATCTATTCTTACCAACATGACCAATCATCCATAAATAGCATCCTGCAACTCATATACCATGATCCATATGTCTAAAAATAGACATAGTCTAAAAGTAGACTTTGCGCCAAAAATAGCCTACGGGCTCACTTAGTGAAGGCGACTTCTTTTCACTAAGCTCCATCATCTTGTTTCATTTTCATCAAAGGGAAAACTGTTGCATGTCTTCACATAGACTTAATGTTTTATTTTCTCCAACTAATTAACTCAAGATGAATTAATTAATTATTTTTCGAACAGCTGCTAAGATCAAATTCGAATTTTAATTCTCAATTTTAGTTTAGGGACTAACTAAAATTGGAATGTATCTCGAAATGCTATTTTTAGCACTTCTATATTTAGCATTTCTTGTTGCTATTTTCAACACTCCCTCTCAACAAGAAAGGGATTATTTGTCACCCCAGTCCTGTCTCTGTGGAACTCGAACTTGCATTTTGACAATGCCTTAGTCAAAATATCTGCATCCTTCTCCTCGGTCGAAACATACAACAACAACATGATCCTCTTCACCACATAATCTCGAAGATGATGATACCGGATATCGATGTGCTTGGACCTATCATGAAATATTGGATTCTTAGAGATTTTGATACAACTCTGATTATTGCAATATATCACAGTTGGATCCATCCTCTGACCAAACAATCCAACTAGAATTTTCCGCATCCAAATGGTCTCACATGCTGCCTGACTGGCAGCCATGTATTCAGCCTCTACTGAGCTAAGTGTAATTGACCTCTGTTTCCTACTGTACCAAGAAACTGTAGCTGAACCATGGTTGAAAATTTCTCTTGAAGTGCTCTTCGGTCTGATGGACTCCCTGCCCAATTTGCATCTGTGAGGCCCTGAAGCTTCACTCCCTCTGTCCATCTTTACCACAATCCATACTGAGATGTGCCTCTGAGGTATCTCATCACATGCTTCGCTACCTTTCAAAACAGCTTGGTAGGCTGAACCATAGCTTGACTCGGCTGGTTCACTGCAAAGCACAAATCTAGTCGTGTGTTCACTAGATACATCAATGAACCCACAAGCTATCGATAAACAATAGCAACTACTACCTCACCTGAAGTAGCATCCTCCTTCCTCTAGTTACCAGCTAGAGGAGTCTGCATGGGCTTGCACTTCTCCATGTGGAATCGCCTGAGTATCTCATTGGAATACTTGCCTTGAGACACAAACACTTCCCCATCCTTCTGCCACACTTCCATGCCTAGAAAGTAGTGCATAAGACCCATGTCTTTCATCTCGAACTCTCTTGCAAGGTCCTCCTTGCAAGACTTGATCAACTGATCATCACCTGTCAATATCAGATCATCAACATAAAGAACAATGATCAATGGCTTACCTTCTACCATGATGTGGTAAAGGTTCGCATCTGCTTCACTCTTTGTGAAGCCCAACCCGATGAAATAGTTGTCGATCTTGGTGTACCAAGCACGAGGTGCTTGCTTCAGCCCATACAAAGCTCTCTTGAGTCGGCACACATGTGACTCACAAGGTTTCAAATCCTTCTGGCTGCTCTATGTACACCTCTTCCTCAATCTTGCCATTGAGGAACACAGTCTTCACATCCATCTGATGGATCTTCCAACCCATCTAAGCTGATAGTGCCAACATCGATCTGATAGATGAGTACCTTGCTACAGGAGCAAAAGTCTCATCATAGTCGATCCCCTCGACCTGTGAGAACCCACGGGCAACAAACCTTGCCTTACGTTTCTCCACACTGCCATCGACTGCTTGCTATAACTTGTAAAGCCATCGAGAACTCATTACTGACTTGTCCTCTGGTCTTGGGACAACATTCCAAACACTGTTCCGAACGATGGAGTCGTACTCCTCCACCATAGCATCAACCCAGACTGGCTACTACACTGCTTCCTCAAAGGAAGAAGGTTCGGTCTCTACACACTCCCCAACCAGGGCCATGTAACTAGTGTACCACTCGGGTGATCTCCTCTGTCTGCGCTGAGAGGATGGCTGTCCCACATTCTCTCTCACATCCATCACCAATCTTTCAGCTTCCCTTGAGCATTTCTGCTCATCTCTGGAAGACTCTGCATGAGTGGATGTCTCCACTCCTGGATCCTCTACATGCAGCTGCTCCACATCAGTTTGAGGCTCCTCCTCCTTAGGAACTAAAAGTTCCTCCTCTGCATGCAACTTGAGCTCCCTCTCAAGGGACACTCGCATGGCTTCCTGCTCGTCGAACTTCAGATCTTTGCGTACTCCTGTCCTCTGACTGGTAGGAAAGAACACCTGATAGTTGTGGGGTGTATCAGTGTACCCACAAGTATCCCCAACTCAACTGTTGGATCTAGCTTCTTCCAGGCATCTTTGGTCACATGGCAATAAATCGATGATCCAAAAATCCTGAAGTGACTCACATCTGGTCTCTTCCCGGAGAAGGCCTCCATTCGTGTCTTCATCCCCAGTATACGATGCGGGCTTCTATTCTGCAAGTATACTATTGTATTGCATGCCTCAGCCCACAAATGAAGTGTATGCTTTGGTCATGCAACATCACCCGAGCTGCTCCCATAATCGATCTGTTCTTCCTTTTGGCCACCCCATTCTACTGTGGGTTATGGGGTGCCATCAACTCCCATTTAATTCCTTCTACTGCACAGAAGTCCTTAAACTGTTGGGAGACATACTCTCCACCATTATCGCTTCGCAAGGCCCTTATTTTCTTTCTAGATTCTTTCTCTGCCAAGGCTTTGAACTCACAAAACCTTGAGAAGGTTTGATCCTTCTTCTGCATGAAGTAGATCCAACATCTACGAGAAAAATCATCAATAAAAATAACATAGTACCTTTGTTTAGCGGTGGAGGCTGTAGAGAATGGTCCACACACATCTGTATGAACTCGCTCCAGGATTGCTCCAGCTCTACTGTCTCGATCCTGAAAGGAAGATTTTGCATACTTACCCAAGGTACAACCTTTGCATGTATCCATTTGCTCCAGTTTTCCCTTGGGAAGTCCGGTAGAAATCTGTTGCATGATCTTCAAGGCCCCATGGTGCAAGTGGCCCAATCTTCTATGCCATAGCTCGCCAATATCTTGGCTCTGCACCAACTCTACTTTGGAACTCAATGCAGCATAGTCATCTACCTCAAACTTGTAGAAATTCTTTACTCGAATCCCAATCCTCTTGGTCTGTCCAGTGCCGATATTCCTTAGGAATGCCTTTCCTTTACTAAAGACTACATCATAGCCTTTGTCTTCCAACATAGTGACAGACACAAGATTCTTCTTCAGACCAGGCACATACTTTACATCAGTCAGGGTGAGAGGAGCTCCATGCTCCCTCTGAAACACAACCGTACCTTCACCCGAAACACGATACTTTCCATCATCGCTCATCTCGATGCGCATCTGGAGGTCCTTCTCCTCCAAGGTACTGAAAAGACTCTTGTCGCCAGTCACGTGGAATGAAGCTCCACTGTCCAGGTACCAAACACACCCCATAATCGATGAAACCATGCATGTGATGAGGGTGAAATCTAATTCGAACTGTGAGGCGAGTGCCTCACCATCTGATCCCTTCAAGGATCCCTTCTTAGATTTCTTCTATGGACAATTCATGGCATAATGGCCCACCTCATGACAATGAAAGCATCTCACTTTCGATTTGTCAATCTTCTTCCCACCATGGGAAGAACTTGATTTGGAATTGGACGCCTTCCCTTGCCCTTTCCTCACCTTACTCGCTAAGGCTATATTTCTTCATCATCTTGCTTTGATCAAGATCCATCTCTGGTTCTTCTCCTTATCTCCTCCTGCATCAGATCTAACCAAAGTCGTTCCCAATATGGCAGTTTCTCTCTTCCATTTACTGAGTCTTTGTAGCTATGCCAGCTCTTAGGAAGACCGAGGAGAGCAAGACTCACCATGTCATCATCGGTTGTCGTGATCCCTACACTTCCAAGCTCATCCCTGCAGGTGTTGATCTTGTTCAGATATGTAGAGATTGTGTCACCCTTTTCACACTTGATTTTCCGAAGCTTGTCTTTTAGCGCCAGCTTCCTGATCGCTGCTATTCTGGTATAGGTCCTTCAATTTTTTCCACATTGAAAACGGTGTCTCCTTCCCATGGAGACTCAAGACTATGTGGTCTTGAACTCCCTCCAGAAGAATCCTCCTCGCTCTAGCCACACATTTCTTCTATTCCGCCAATTCTTGGGCATTAGCAGCTGCTGGCTTGGGGACTTCTTGATCAATGAAGTCCTTCAAACCGTTGTCCTCTAATATGCTTCCATGTGATCCTTCCAGGCTATATAATTCGAGCAAGGGCATACTCGAGTCTCAAACTGTTGAACACCATTGGTGAAATTTGAGATGTGATAAGAATTTGATTTCTATAATTAGGAACTTCAAACTTCAAACTTCGAACTTCTTTGTATAATGTTCTCCGCTTTGATCACCTTTGCTTCAATACCATGTAGAAATTCCCACTGTATATCACCTGATAATGCAATATACTAAATCAAAATACTTGATCTACTTCTACAAACAAACTTGCGAAAGCTTAATTAATTTTGAGCAAGATCAAATAGAACACATATAACAGAGAATGAGAAATCAATCGCACATGAACACAGAAGAATACTCTGGGGAAAGCCTCAGCTAAAACCCCGATCTCTGTATTATCATACAAATGGAAATATCTCCGGATTACACAAAGCTTTAGCTCACAAGCTATCCAGCTCTCAGTGCAATCCCTCAATGCTTCTCATAGACTGAATAGACACAACATATGCCTTCCTCCAGTCCTCCAAGCCTCCTATTTCCTTGCACGGTTTCTCTTGGGTCCTCTGGCTGCCACCTGTGTGAATTCACCTCTCACACAACTCACCAAACTCATAAGTAACTACACAATCTCCAAGGAATGAATTCCTTCTGCATGCAAGAGATATCCTCAATGGAATATTCCTGCAATAGATAGTACAATGTCCCATCATCTGATCTCAACTAGGTCTCTGACTGAACTGACATGCATGAGTTATTATTGAGAGAATATCCAGTTATCTGAAGTGCAGTAGTTACATGCATGCATGCATTAACTAACTAAACTCACAATCAGTTCCATAAACTGTTGGAACTAATCTAACTGGACTTAACTCAGTTAACTGAGCTAACTAATTACAACTCAAAGCACAACTCATCCTGATCACTTTAATCAAGGGATAACTTCCACAATCAAAGGGAAAATTGTTGCATGTCTTCACATAGACTTCATGTTTGATTTTCTCCAACTAATTAACTTAAGATGAATTAATTAATTATTTTTCAAACAACTGCTAAGATCAAATTCGAATTTTAATTCTCAATTTTAGTTCAGGGACTAACTAAAATTGGAATGTATCCTGAAATGCTATTTACAGCAATGCTATTTTTAGCACTTCTATATTTAGCATTTCTTGTTACTATTTTCAACAATGTGACCATAATCATAGAATAATATCCAATATATAGTATTAAATGTTATACAAATAAGTATTGGTCATAGGCCCCTATGGATATTCATGAGAAAATAGATGTAAACATTATATAGGATATGATGGAGATTGTATTGTAAGAATGGCTTGTGTATTAATTCCTTCCATAAAGAGTAATTAATGATGTCATCCTATGCCAAGGGTTTTCTCTATATCATGGCATCACTAGGAAGTAGGTAGTAATAAATGTAATAGAGAGGAGTATTGGTCATAGGCCTATGTGGATATTCATGAGAAAATAGATATCAACATTACATGGGATATGTTGAAGATTGTATTGTAAGCATGACTTGTGGATTAATTCCTTCCATAATGAGTAATTAATAATGTTATCTTAGTTTAATGGTTTTCTCTATATCATATGTTTATTCTCATGTGTATGCATTTGCTATTGTGAAGTAATCTATTATATATTAAGGTTCACCACAAGTGGTATCTGAACTCTTTCTTGGACCAAAGTGGAAGAACTTTTATTTTCTTTTTTAGAGATGTTAAAGGAAAAATATAGATTTGAAAATTCTGATCCATTTGTTGATATTTATGGGTAGAACCTAAAAATACAAATTGAAATTCTAAGTTTTTCTTGAAAAATACGTTATTTCATAAAAAAAAACACTTAAATAGGAGCTCAAAGTGAAGATATCCTTGATTTTAAATAAACCATTTTAGGGGTAGTTTTTGAATGTCAACCATTTATATTGCAAAGCACGTATATTTTGACAAAGTGTCCATATTGCAACTAAACCAATGTTAGAAGAAACAGAGTGGTCATATCATTTCAAAATTGAAGCTATAATAGAGAGTCAGAGAAGTATAAAAATGGAATGAAGTCACAATTTCATGTTTGCTAGACATTATGATTATGATGATGATGCTATAGTTATGATGATGATGCTACAATGTGGTGGAAGTCAACTATTTCTAATGAAAAGTTCTACTTTTCAGGAGCAGAAGTTGAATGCTTGTTTTTACACAAGTGGTCTCATGCCACAAAGAAGGACAAAGAGAAATGCAAGGATCTATTTTCAAGTGAACACTTCCTATTTTAAGTTTTGATTATGATCTTGTTCAAATGTATTTTTATAAATAATGAAATAATCCTACAAATTTCTATATCAAAATCATCTTATTTTAGGTCTATATTCTTCTGTTGATGGTGTTTGCTTTAGCTTCTTATTATATATGTTGAGGGGGGAATATATATGTTGAAAAATCATGTATTTATGTACATATAAATATAATTGTTTACATTTTGCAAGTGGTTTGAAACTACATAGTCCATTCTCGATTAGGAATAAACAATAAAAAATTTAAAGTTTATATGTTATCAAAATATATTGTGAGTTTGTGTAAGTTTACATGCTTTTGGGAGATTATATTGCATATAATTTCTCCTACTATGTTTTGAAAAATACAAGTGAATAATATTAGAAACACAAAAGGAGTACCACCTCTTTAAAAAATAGGGAGGGCATTTTTTGATACATGTTGATACATTTGATGTTGAACCTTTTTAGTTTATCCTTTTGAAAATAATTATAACATTTCACGCTAATGTGGAAGGAAGTTTCCTTTTCTCCCCACCTTATTATCCTCCATAATCCACATACATATTGTTGAGCCACTTACATAAAAAAAATTTCCAAGTCATTGTGTTATTACAATGATTCTCCCTCCTAAAAGGAATTAATAATAAACCTAAACGCAATTAAAATTTTAATCTTAGTAGGTGGGGACCCCTAGAGAAATAAGGAATATTGATATCATTGCATAGTTTGTATTCTTGCATCAACATGTGGTGTTACATGGATTTTTACATTGTCCTACATGTGATTGTGTCTATGGTGTATATATGGCTTGAAATTTTTAATTATTCTAATGGTACTAATATACTCATGGGATCAATATCTATAGTAATTTTTGGGCAGACTATAACCACTAATTTTTTTATATTGGTAGCTTGGGAGGTACTCCAAGCCCTAGGGTTCGAGGTTTTGGAGCAAAGTGCACAACAAGTGGATTTGTGAGCTTAGAACCCAAGGTGTGGGATTTTCACCCTAGATTTTGGGTGTGAAACAATAAGGAGTTTCATTGGTTTGAAACTTTGAGGATGTAGGGGACCCTTAGAGGAGCAAGCACTCACCTTAAACACCAAGAAATGCCATGTGGTTTGTGTGAAATAAATTTATTTTGTATGTTGGTGGGTTTTCACAAAGACAGATAGGCCGATTAGGGTAAAAGTGTGCCCTCATGGAAGTATGTGTAGCCCCAAGGAGATGCATATAAATAAGAGTGGACTTGGAGGCTAGTTCTCACATCTTGATTGTTGGCATTGATGTCAACAAGCTCTTGGTGTTGTTGATCATATGCATGTGTGATGAGTGCTTGGCATTGGATGATTGGTGATGGTCTTGTTAGTTGGCATTGATGTCAACATCCTTATGACTAGACCTAGTAGAGGTGATGTTTTGGTTACTAATTTGGAGATGGATTCCACATGTGTGATTGGATGAGGTTGGCATGTTGTGTTGGTTGGAGAGTTTCTCATATTGTGTTGATTAGAGATGTTGTTGTTGCAGGAGGTTGGGGAGCTTCTCTTAGTGTTGCATATGTCTCTATATATCTTGGAGACACTGGATTGCTACTACATGTGTTCAATTGTGATTTCTTTTGTTGGAGGTGATTCTACCAGTGTTTGAGACACTTGGATGCCTTGATGTTGCTACCGTGTTGAGGTTGGTGTTGTAGGTGTCAGAGATGATGCTACAAATGTTGTACATGTTAGAGATGTTGTGGTTGTTGCTTGATGATGAACCTCATTATTGGGTAATTATATGGGCCTTAATTCACCTCCTAGCTTAGTCAAACCAACTATTCTCACAACTTATTGCATAGTTTTGATTATATTTTGTTTATGAGATGAGTTAGAGTTGGATATTTTTCTTTGTGGTCTAATGTGCATTTAATGCAGGATTAAAGGATAAAATCAAGGAATTTTGGCAAAGACCTTGGTCAAAACTCGAATGGGACAAGGGAGCGGAATTATATGAGATAAATCCTCCTCATTTAATACCCCTCCATTCGAATATTCCTCCATTAGCTCAGAGTGAAAACAGCCAAACCATGAGGACTAGAAGGTAGCTGAGCAAGTGAAAGACAAAGCACCAGTTTATCTCGAGTTTGGGAGCTGAGCCTCCCTAATTTTAAGGAAGTCATTGGAGACTTCAGATGTATAAGTAGAGAGACCTAGGACCTCAGTAGTATTCGGATTTTTGATTGTAAAACACTACTCTATTTTCGAGCTGCAAGACTTGTGACAGTTTTTGATGTAATCCATTGTTTTGATAATAAGAATGAGTTTTGTTTTGAGCCAGCACTGAGTTAACTTAGAGGGCTGAAGCTCTTTGGTTAGGGACCAACTCTAGTAGCCAAGGCTCGTCTTTATTTTACATGTATGCTAGCATATATTCATAGTTTAATTGTTCATTTTCTTAAGTAGTTGCATTTCCATTACAACAGAGTAGAGTAGATTGGTTGTATTTTAGTTTGCTTCCATTTGTGCCTTCTTTCAATTAGAAGGTTAGCAAGGAGAAAAATATCACCATAAGGTTGTCAGCAGGTGTCTCGGCCTCACCTCCTCCCTCTGGGACCATGACTTGAGGAAGAGACCCTTCAGCAACCGCAAAAACACAGATTTCTAGTTCTTGCATGATATTTGGAGTTTGTTGTCTTGATTCAACATTTGGTTCATTTCATTGTCATATTTTCCCATTACTCTATTTTTGCAATAAGATCGCATTCATGCTTTCATTTCCTTCAGAACTTTCTTCATGCATAATATGGGCAATTGATTCATGCTTTTCTAGTTTATGGAAATGTATCTTGTTGCATAGTTCTTGGAAGACACACACGTTTTAAGAACTGCAGGTACTTTAGGAGGAGGTCTAGACTTCATCACCAACATCCATCTTCCACCTCATCCACCTTAACCATCTCTTGTTCCACCATCACCCTCACTAGTTTTTTTGTCCTTTTTCATTGGAATTCCCCTAGACACATTGAGTGAATCTACCCATCTCTTCTCTTGGATATTGACTCCTGAGTATTCCTATACCTTCTAACACCCTACCCCACTCATCACACACCTCTTCCAAGCTTCCCAACACCTCCAACACCTCCCAATTAGCTCTCGGATGTATCCTATAGGTTTATTGTAATTCCTACTGGATCATCCTGTAGGTTTCTAGTACATCATGTAGGTTTTCCTGAAACGACCTGTTTTGAGGCTGAATTGATGGGGAACCTCTAAGAAGTCACAAAGAGCCTCCTAGGACCCTTCCACACCATCCAACCACTCTATAAACCTTCTATCCATCCTCAACCACCTTCCATCCACCTGTCACATCCACGAGAACAATTAAATTGCATGCTTCATTTTACCAAAAAAACCAAGTGAAAAAAAATTTAGTTTAGTTTTCTTGCTTAGACATTAGTATGGTTTGATGCTCTTTACTTCTGTAACTTAGATAGCAGCATTAGGTTAGTGTTGATTTAGCAATTCTTCTTAGCATAGCTATTTAAATGGTTAACTAGGATATGGTGTGATTTAGCATTACATGTTGTTTTCTTCATTACTGCAGTAGAGTAGCTCTCTTAGAATAGATTTTCTCTTCTTCCATCAAAGAATCAAGCTTCTTCTAACCCTATAGAAGTCTGGCTTGGAACCCCTGGGGTCTCTCTCCAGATGAACAATGACAACAGGCAGGACCTTCACTTTTACTTGTTCATATAGCACTGTCACCTCCAAGTTTGTACGAACCCCGGGTTGATAAGAGAAGCTGATAGCCCAGGAGTTTCAGCATCCTTGCTGCAATACTAGTGCTCATCACTTTTTGGCACTGTTGCCGGGGAGGTGTCTGAGTAGAATGTGATTACTGCTTTATTTTCTTCTACTTCTTCTCTTCAATTTTCTGCCATTAGTTTATTTGTGCAAAAGTAATCTAGTAGCTTCCTTTATTTTAGTTGTCATTATCGGCCTTCCTTTCCATTTTGCAAGTAGAATTTCAATTCAGCAAGTAACCTTTTTTTTTTTTTTTTTTTTTTTTTTTTTTTTTTTCTATCAGTAGTTTTCATTTAATTAGAATTTTCATTTCTACAAAGTACTTTCCAACTTAAAAAATATTACAAAAACCAACCCAAAAACATTTCCTTTCGTGCCTCGTAGGAATAGGGACAATTTATGGAAATTCTTGCCAAATACCCCCACTGCATCCAACAGCCAACCTTCTCTCTTATTTGGTGGTTGTGAACTAGAGGAACCTTTAGGTGAGCAACCTGACATATTTGAAGAACCTACAAGGGAAGAAGAAGAAGAGGAACCCATTCCTACTGAACCAATGGCTGGAAACTGAAATGAAAGAGGGAATAGAGAGAGAGTTGAGGGTGCCTTCCCCATCAGGGAAACCAACGGGGACACTAAGATGAAGAATATAAGCCCCTTTTCCCTACCTCATTTCCATGGCTTGACCATAGAGGACCCCAACACTTTCCTATTTTAGTTTGTTGTTATATGCCGAACCTATGACTATACAGATGATGAGCAAAAGTTAAAATTGTTTCCATCTACCCTCAAGGATGCAACATTGCGCTGGTTCATGGGTTTACCTAGAGATAGCATCACAACTTGGGCTCAGATGCAGCATGATTTTAACAACAAATATCGGGACTACTGTAGGTCAAAGGATACTAAAGAAGATATTTTCAGGATGACCATAGGCCAGGATGAATCCTTAGAAGACTACGAAGAAAGATTCCATCTCAATTACAAAAGGGCCAGGTGGACACTTGACCCCGAATCACTAAAGATGGTCTTGCTCAGAGGAGTAAGGGAAGATATTATGGATACCTTACATTTTGTAGTAGGAGGAGATATATACCAATTACCATATGAGGATATCAAGACTATCTTTAGAAACCATTCTAGGGCAGCAAGAAAAAGGGTAGGAGTAGTCAACCTATGGCTAGTACATCATCTTCCAACTCATCCATCAAGGGTGAAATTGGAAATATGCTGGAAGATTTCAAAAGTGAGATGCTGCAAACCCTTGCCTTACAATTGGACACCATGAAAATCAAAAGGAAGCAAGAGGAAGCAGAGAGAGCCTTAGCCATCTTCTGCCCTAGATGCACCAGGAGGCATCCTAGGAACGAATGTCCATTGAACTGTATTGAGATTTGCTCGGTCTGTGAAGAAAACCACTCCACATACAAGTGCCCTTCTTTACCCGGACTCAAAGCTGTATATCAAGGAGCTGAGGGGGTCACTGAGCAACTTCGCTACATCAACCAAAGGAGAACTCCTGGGCCTAGACCATACCAACAGGGTATGCAAGGGTCATCCCATGCATATTACAACCCCAACCAAACCACAAATATACCTTCTTGGGGACCCCCTGCTCATCCTTCTTGGTCTACACCCCCTCCTTGGTCCTATGCATCTCAGTATCATTCCCAGCTAGCTAGCCAGTCATTTCAACCTTACGTTCCGCCACAACCTCAGTGGAATACCCCACTCTAGGGGTGGAGGCCCCAATACAACAATGCTCCAGCTCTATTGCCTCCACCACCTACCCAGCCACAACTCCTACACTCTACTCCACCCAAGCAACCCCAGATGCCTGCCCAGCCAAATCCAAACCCGAACAATAGGCAGGCTCAACAAGTATACAATGGAGAGACATCATACCCAGCTTATGCTGTAGAAATCTAGGAGATCAACCTAAGATCTGGGAGAATTCTCCCGGATAACCAATCTCCCCCTCCACATAAGGAGGTTGAGTAAGAAAGAGAGGAAAGTAACCTTAAAGTAAATCCACCCTTTCCTAAGAGATTGGCCCAACCACTCTAGCCTACCCTAGAAGAAACTGAAATTCTGGGAGAATTGAAAAATTTATGTGTAAAGATCCCGCTTCTCCAGGCAATAAAATATGTCCCCATTTACAATAAGTTGATTAAGGAGAAATGCTTCAAGCATCCAGGAAGAAGAAAAAGGGATGCCCCTACCATTAATGTCATTGGGTAGCTGTCCAACTTAATGTTGGGGCAGGTAATATGTCTGAAATATTTGGACTTTGGAAGCCCTGTAGTAGATGTGCACATTAATGGAACCATCGCCCCACACACTTTGATCGATCTTGGGGCTGCCATTAATGTGATGACCAAGGACACCATGATCAAGCTCAACCTCCAAGGGTCATTGAGGAAGACCACAACAGTTTTGCAACTTGCAGACCATTCCACAGTCACCCCTAAGGGAATTGTGGAGGATGTGATGGTCTCCGTTGACTCCTGGGAGTACCCTGCAGATTTTCTAGTTCTCCAGCCTAAGGCTAAGCTTACTGGTTACCCTCCTATCCTTGGCAGGCCATGGTTGGCTACAGCTGATGCTTACATTAGCTACAGAGCTGGGAATATGACCATCAAGAATGGGCATATGTCCAAACAATTATTCCTATACCCCCCTGCTCAACCTTCTCTAGAGCATGATTTACCTTTATGGTTGGAGGAGGCAGAAGAAGATGAGGTTTATTCCACTAAACTTTATGCTTTAGAAGCAACCATAGGAGGAGGACAACAAGATGAGAATGACTTAATTGAACACCTGCTCCAAAGTCCAACTCCTAGTTCGTTACCTTTAAAAGAAGAAGTAAGGGAAACCCAGAACAATCATCTAATGACTTATTCTTGGCCGATTCCAACCCACTCTGTGTCAAAACCATAGAATTCAGCCCAAAGAAAACCTTCAAAATTAATCCATCTCTTTCTTCTCTCGAAGAGAAAAAGCTATGCAACATGTTGAGAGAAGACCTAGAAGCCTTCACTTGGAGTTACAAGGAAATAAAGGGAGTACACCCCTCAATGTGTACTCACCAAATATACATCAAAGAAGGTTGCAAGCTGGTCCAGCAACCACAAAGGAGGATGAATCCAGCTCTTAAAGATATAGTCAAAGAAGAACTGCAAAAATTTGCTAGATGCAGGATTCATTTACCCTATCTCTGACAGTGAGTGGGTCTCTCCTTTAGTGTTAGTTCCCAAGAAAAATGGTAAGTGGAGGATTTGTGTCGATTAAAGGGAGTTGAACAAAGCCAAAAAGAAGGATCATTTTCCCCTACCCTTCATCGACCAAGTGTTAAACGGCTTGGCAGGGAATTTTTATTTTTCTTTCCTAGATGGATTCAATGGATACAACCAAATCCAAATCTGCCTAGAAGACCAGGATAAGACCACATTCACCTATCCTTGGGGTACTTTTTCCTATAGGGTCCTTCCTTTTGGCCTATGCAATGCTCCTGCCACTTTCTAGAGAGAAGTCTTGAGTATTTTCGCCGAATTGGTACATGATGTGGTGGAAATTTATATGGATGATTTCACACCTTATGGCTGTGATTTTCAAGAAGCCCTGACTAACCTAGGCAAAGTATTGCACAAATGCATTGAAATGAACCTGTCTCTCAGTCCAGAGAAATGTGAATTCTTAATGACTGAAGGGACCGTGCTAGGTCATTCAATATCTCAGCAAGGACTGCAGGTGGACCTGAACAAAATAGCAATCATCCAAAGGGTCCCACCTCCGCAAAAGCAGAGAGATGTCAGGAGTTTCTTAGGGTTAGCTAGATACTACCGAAGGTTCATAAAGGACTTCAGCAAGTTGGCCTCTCCTTTATTTGGGTTGTTGGCCAAAGATTCTGAGTTTATATGGTCAAAAAGCTATCAAGAGGCCTTAGACATTCTAAAGGGTAAGTTAACCACTGCACCAATTCTTCGAGGCCCAAACTGGGCCCTCCCTTTTCATATTCATGTTGATGCCTCACACAAAGCCATAGGAGCAGCCTTAGGTCAGGTAGAGGAGAAATTGACCTACGCCATCTATTTTATCAGTAAGAACTTGTCAAAGGTTGAGCTAAATTATACAATGACCAAAAAGGAACTCTTGGCTGTTGTGCATTCATTAAGAAAATTTAGGCATTACATTATAGGCTATCAAACATTTGTGCATACTGACCATGCTGCAATCAAATATTTAATGAAAAAACCATATGTGAATGCTCGATTTATAAGATGGTTGCTTTTATTACAGTAGTTTGATCTAACCATTGTTGATAAGCCTGGGAAAGAAAATGTTGTTGCATATTTTCTATCTATGGTGAATCTACCTGCAGGTGAAGAAGGAATGGTGGATGACCAGTTACCAGACGAGCACTTGTTTGCTATTTTAGTTCTCTGCCCATGGTTTGCTGATATAGCAAACTATTAAGTATCATCACAGTTCCCACCAAACTTTCCCTCCAAAGAAAAGAGCAAGATAATCAGGAAAAGCGCATCCTTCACTTGGATTGGGGGAAATCTTTTCAAACTTGGCCCATATCAAATCTTGAGAAGGTGTGTAAGGGAAGAGGAATTTTTTGACATCCTTCTGACCTGTCATGATGGGCCTTGTGGAGGTCACTTTGCAGTAAATAGGACAACATTCAAAGTGTTACAAATGGGCTATTATTGGCCCACTCTTCATCAGGATGTGAAAAAATACATTAGTCAGTGTGATCGGTGCCAGAGGATGGGAAAGCCTACTCCAAGAGATGAAATGCCCCTATAGCCTCAAGTGACTTTCGAGCCATTTGACAAGTGGGGCATGGACTTCATTGGGCCTATCAACCCTCCTTCAAAGCAAAAACAATACATTATTGTGTGCACTGATTATTTGACTAAGTGGGCTGAAACCAAGGCAATTAAGGAAGCAACAGAAGAGAAGGTGGTTGAGTTCTTAAGGGAGAATGTATTCTACAAATTTGGGTACCCTAGAGAGCTAGTCATAGACCAAGGAAGCCAGTTTACCTCCAACATGATTGAAGAACTGCTTAGCCATCACAAAATCAAGCATGGGACCTCCACTCCCTATCATCCACAAGCTAATGGGCAAGTGGATGTGACCAACAGGGCACTGGAGAACATCTTAACCAAGGTAGTGAGCAGCAGTAGGAAGGATTTGGCAGAGAGACTAGTGGAGGCCACCTAGACCTATAATACAACATGGAAGACCACCACTGGATTTAAACCCTATGAGCTGGTCTATGGAAAAAAGGCTTTGTTGTACATTAAGTTTGAATATAACACATTGAGGATGGCAACCCAACTAGATTTGGATCTCAGTCATGCACAGAAAGAAAGATTATTCCAATTGAATGGTTTGAACGAATTCAGAATGCAGGCCCTCCTACATACAGAGATAGTTCATCTTTACTGGAAGATCTGGCACGATAAACACATTAAGGAGAAGCAATTTCAAGAGGGCGATTGGCATTGTTATATGATTCTAGGTATAAGGACTTCAAGGGAAAGATAAGGACAAGGTGGCTCAGACCTTATGTGGTGGAAAAATGCCATGATAATGGTTCAATGCAAATCAGAACTATAGATGAAGAAACCATTCAATTGCTTGTTAATGGACACCGATTGAAAATGTACAAGAGGCCCTTATCAAAGCAAGAGTTCATCGACAACATCAATAAGACAGTGATGATGGTGGATCAAGTTCTAGCTTCTCCCTCATCAGGTCATTAAAAAAAAAAGAGAAAAAAGAATAAGGATTCAGGTGAAGACCTCCATGAGGTGCCTGAGTCCCATCTATGGGTTGAAAACCTCATGAGGCAGTCCAATGATGAAAAAAATGGAAATAAGAATAAGAAGATCCCTGGGTGAAAACCTTCCTTGAGGCACCCACGAAAAACATCTAGGGTGAAAACCTCTCTAAGGCAACCTAGGTGTTTTGCAAAAAGAAGAAAAGAGAAAAGAGATATAATTGTTATTTGCAGGTGGGCGAGGAAGACAATCAAGGAGCAAAGAGAGGATCCAAAGGGAACCCTGCCTCACATCTATCCATCTCCTCCACTCCTTACCATGCATCCCTCCATCAATCCCATTGTTTTTTCACTCCATTGCTTCAATTTAGGTGAAGACTGTGTTTTCTACAGGATCCCCTGAAAACCTACAGGATGATCCTGTAGGAATAACAGTGGCCCGGAAAACCTACAGGAAGAAATCTGAGGGTGAATGGTAGGTTGGTTAGGTCCCTAAAATTCATCCTAGACATGATCTAACCCCTCACCTCGTCCATTATCATCATCCCTGCACTCACCATTCAAAACAAAAAGAAGTCAGTTTCTGCCACTTATGAAAAAAGAAAGAAAAAGGAAAAACAGAGGAGAGTAAGAGCATTACCTGAATGTCCCTTGCTCCACGCACACTCCTACTCCCTTTGTCCATTCATTTCACCATCCTCACAACCCCAGTCAGCAACATGATTAAGAAAATCTAAGGGAGAAGCAACTACAGGACATCTTGTAGTAGCCTATCCTACAGAATGTCAATCATCAGCTACAGGTCTTCACTAGGATAATCCAGGAGCTCCACAACAGTAGCAACATTAGATCTTCAGTCAAAGATACCTGCAAAAGTCAAAAAACCATTAGCAGACAGCAAGAGGAGAAAGAATAATGACCATGCAACCAATAAACAATGCAACACCTTTGATCTTCGATGATTGCAGCATGGAAACAAGACCATAGGTAAGTATCCCACTCACTCACTCATATGCATCATTTGATCAAAAGTTGTAAGGGTTATGAGGTAGTTGGTTTATAAATGAAAAGGTGGCCAGTTAACTTGGCCACCTATGTTCAGTCATTACATGCAAAACCGGGTGTCCTCTCACACGTGGTTGTAGTCAACTCAAAGACAGAGGAGGAGTAGGACAAGAATTGGTTAACTATGAATCTACGAGGTGGGAGATGATTACAAGGAGTGGGAATGATGAGGTTGTAGTGGGGACCAACGGTCCAAAAATGGCAATGTGCCTCTGCTGCCAGCACACCACCTCACCCGAAAACACCATAAAGGGAAATAAAACACCATTTGCATGCATTCATGCATTCCACCTCCTCTAAAATCTGTCACTCAATTTGCTCTCGTAACTTTGGCCACCCACCAGAAGCAAGGATCTATCATTCTGCAAGGGAATTTCTACAGGAGCATGCACAAGAATTCCTACAGGAACAATATACAAGATACACAGAGGTAGTCTAGAGGATAGGCAGAGAAGGGTTCAAGAGGGGATATCACGGGAATTGTCCACTGCCACCATTCTAAAGAGGTAGGCCATAAAAATCCATCCCCATTTACAAGAAAATGAACTAGAAATTCTCTAAAATCTAGTGGATTTAGCAATTGTGGGAGGTGAATTACATACACAGTAAACTTTGTTTTCCTCTTGAATTTAAAAATTTTGTGTCAAACCTCTCATTTTCTCCTCAAGCCTCACAAGCAAGATGACAGGAGGGTTTAATAGGAGAGAACCCACAAACACTGTGAGGATACAAAAACACCCCCAAGTGCTTGAAATCTTTATAAGACACCAATGGATGGGGTTTTTCGAAAAATTCACAAGGTATGATGATGAGGTGGCTCAAGAATTTGCTCATTCCCTCACTCCACATAGCAGAATCCATAACACTGTTTTAGTTAGAGGCCTCACTATAAATCTCACCCCAGAGCTCATCAGTAGGGTCACGACACTTCCCCTAGGAATTCCATGGAGAAAAGAAGAAAAAGCAGACAATCAGGTGGCAAAAAGAAAATTCTTTTTAGAAGGTGAAGAACCCACAAAGGATAAAAATGGAGTAAGGAGGGACAGTTTTCCATACCCATGGAATGCGGTAGGCTACCAACTCATTAAATATATCTCATGTGAAGGTAGACACAATGTTTTTTACGGCTACCATTTTAGGATCCTGGAAGAATTAATATTTCGGGTAGAAACACCAGTTCACCAAAGACTCAGCATACCCTATTTCTTGATGCAATCACTCATAGACTCCAACAACAAAGTAAAGGAACGAAATTCCAAACAATTGGCTCACCATGGGTTGATCAGGATCCTCATTGAGGATGCCCTCCAAAACCTCAGGATCCCTATTACATGGTCAGTCTTCAGAGACTTGCCAGTAGAGGATGACATCAAAACCCTCACTTATGATGTTATTCCTTTTGTCAATGAGGAGGAAAATCAGGGAGAAGAAGATACAAAGCTAGAGAGGGATGAGATGGATGAAGAAGAAACTGACACAGAGGAAAATGATGAAGTAGAAGAAGAAGAGGGAGAAGAGAAGGAAAATGATGATGAAACAGAGGAGGAAACTAAGGAAGAAACTGATGGAGACGAGGAAGAACAGTAAGAGGAAGAAGATAGGAAAAATAGAGAGGAAGAAAGCATTGAAATAGAAAGGGAAGAACACAAGGAGGAGTCACCTTAGGGTGTCTCCATATGCCCCTGAGAGAGAGGCAGCAACTGCCCTCAATGCTCTCAGCACCCCAGTCAAGAAAAAAGGGAAAAGAAGGAGGCACAAGAAAGATCACAAGAATCAAACAAGGGAAACCACAAATATCAACAAAAATCCCTATTGAGATAGATTTTCCCTACACCAAGAGAAAAAATGACTTTCCCCAAGTCACCAATCACCTATGTAAAGAGGCCTAGTACTAGATCAACTTCCTTAAAGGGTAAGGCCATCCTACAGGATCCACAGCAAAACCTACAAGAAAAAAAAACAGTCCTATAGGATACTTTGCAAAAACTACAGGAAGCACAGAAATTGGAAAGCAAGGTAGGGGAGCAACAAGAAACAAAAGAGGAAGACCCTGAAACAAAGGAACCAAGCCCCCAACCTAACCTAGACTCCTACTACCGGTTTATTGAAGGAGGCAGGGTAATACCCCAAAAATTTTCCATCCCATTGTTTTTCGAACTTGAGAAGGAGAGGGCCAGAATCCATCGATGGATGCAAATCACCAAGTCAAAAGGGGTGGAAGACATTGGGCACATGGAAGAGAAGCTCAAAGAAATGGGCAAAGAGCTAAGTGGCTTAAGGGATAGAGAAGCAATAATGAGAGATCAACTTGAAAGGGAAAATGCATGGCTAAGGGTACAACTACAGGAAAGAGAGAACCAACTAGCATGTATGGCCAGCCTCTCCTTGGAGGCCATCCAGTGTAGGATGCCAGCTAAATCCTATGCTATTTACCTCAAAGAAAAATGGTTGTAGTTTCAGATTAAAACACTAGCACCATGCCATTTCAAGACTACAGGCAGTTTATTGATCTTTGTGATCAAACTACACTAGAGGATAGGGCCAAAATTGTTGAGTTTTACTTGCACAACATGGCCCTCACATACATGAATGTTTGGGATCCTAATTCCAATCTAGGAGATCTAAAATTAATCGCTTTGTCATCATGTATGAACCATGAGGAGTCAAGGGTTGCAGAGATGAAAACAATATTGGCTAGAGAGAAAAATGAACCTCTTTTCATCAGAGCTGAACAATCAAATCCCATGGCCCTAATCATCACCCATAATCTGATTGCAAATGATCCTCAACTGGCACCTAGATATCTTTCTGCCAAAGAGAAAGCAATTTCACATTTTGAGGATATGTTTAGGCTGCTAGGAGATGATAGCATCCATGTATGCCTAAGGAGATGGAACACATTGCCATACAACTTGAAGATCAGAGAATATCACTCCCCTCAAAGGTTGAGAGAGGCACTCAACAGGACACCTATGTATAAGCAATCAATGCAAAGGTTGAAGGTCAATTGGATAGGCCTAAAACTCAGTCCACCACTACTCCTAGGGATGCTAGAAGGGAGAAAAGAAGAAGAGGAAAAGAGGCAGTGGGAAGAAGTAGAAAGGAAAGCAAGCTTCTATGAACAAGAAGAAGAGACCACAATAGAGGCATGGGATGTCAGAGAGGCTACCAGAGCCATGAAGGACATGGACATTGACTAAGTTGCTCAGAGGATTAGCAACACTTTCAGTATGGGGGTGATGATGAGCCTCATCATTGGGTAATTATATGGGTCTTAATTCACCTCCTAGCTAAGTCAAACCAACTATTCTCACAACTTATTGCATAATTCTGATTATATTTTGTTTATGAGATGAGTTAGAGTTGGATATTTTACTTTGTGGTCTAATGTGCATTTAATGCAGGATTAAAGGATAAAAGCAAGGAATTTTGGAAAATACCTTGGTAAAAACTCGAATGGGAAAAGGGAGAGGAATTATAGGAGGTAAATCCTCCTCATTTAATACCCCTCCATTCGAATATTCCTCCATGAGCTCAGAGTGCAAACAGCCAAATCATGAGGACTAGAAGGCAGCCGAGCAAGTGAAAGAAAAAGCACCAATTTATCTCGAGTTTGGGAGCCGAGGCTACCTAATTTTAAGGAAGTCGTTGGAGAATTCAGATGTATAAGTAGAGAGGCCTGGGACCTCATTAGGATTCAGATTTTTGATTGTAAAACTCTACTCTATTTTCGAGTTGCAAGACTTGTGACAGTTTTTGATGTAATCCATTGTTTTGATAATAAGAATGAGTTTTGTTTTGAGCCAGCACTAAGTTAACTCAGAGGGCTAAATCTCTTGGGTTAGGACCCAACCATAGCAGCCAAGGTTCCTCTTTATTTTACATCTATGCTAGCATAGATACATAGTTTAATTGTTCATTTGCTTAAGTAGTTGCATTTCCATTACAGCAGAGTAGAGTAGATTGGTTGTATTTTAGTTTGCTTCCATTTGTGCCTTCTTTCAATTAGTAGGTTAGCAAGGAGAAAAATATCACCATAAGGTTGTCAGCAGGTGTCTCGGCCTCACCTCCTCCCTTTGGGACCATGACTTGAGGAAGAGACCCTTCAACAACCCCAAAAACACAAATTTCTAGTTCTTGCATGAGCTTTGGAGTTTGTTGTCTTGATTCAGAATTTGGTTCATTTCATTGTCATTTTTTCCCATTACTCTACTTTTACAATAAGATCTCATTCATGATTTCATTTCCTTCAACACTTTCTTCATGCATAATATGGGCAATTGGTTCATGCTTTTCTAGTTTATGGAAATGTATCTTGTTGCATAGTTCTTGGAAGACACACACGTTTTAAGCACTATAGGTACTTCAAGAGGAGGTCTATACTTCATCACCAACATCCATCTTCCACCTTAACCATCTCTTGTTCCACCATCACCCTCACTAGTTTTTTTGTCCTTTTTCATTGGAATTCCCCTAGACACATTGAGCGAATCTAGCCATCTCTTCTCTTGGATATTGACTCTTGAGTATTCCTATACCTTCTGACACCCTATCCCACTCATCACACACCTCTTCCAAGCTTCCCAACACCTCACAATTAGCTCTCGATTGTATCCTGTAGGTTTCCTATAATTCCTACAGGATCATCCTGTAGGTTTTCCTGAAACGACCTGTTTTGAGGCTGAATTGATGGGGAACCTCTAGGAAGTCACAAAACGCTTCCTAGGACCCTTCTGCACCATCCAACTACTCCATAAACTATCTAGCCATCCTCAACCACCTTCCATCCACCTGTCACATCCACAAGAACAATTAAATTGCATGCTTGATTTTACCAAAAAAACAAAAAAGTGAAAACAGATTTAGTTTAGTTTTCTTGCTTACACATTAGTATGGTTTGATGCTCTTTACTTTTGTAACTTAGATAGCAGCATTAGGTTAGTGTTGATTTAGAAATTCTGCTTAGCATAGCTATTTAAATGGTTAATTAGGATATGGTGTGAGTTAGCATTACATGTTGTTTTCTTCATTACTGCAGTAGAGTAGCTCTTTAGAATATATTTTCTCTTCTTCCATCAAAGAATCAAGATTCTTCTAACCCTATAGAAGTCTCGCGTGGAACCCCTGGGGTCTCTTGCCAGACGAACAATGACAACAGGCATGACCTTCAATTTTAATTGTGCATATAGCACTGTCACCTCCAAGTTTGTACGAACCTCAGGTTGATAAGTAAAGCTAGTAGCCCAGGAGTTGCAGCATCCTTGCTACAATACTGGCACTCATCACTTGAGGATCTAGAGGTGTTGGTCTTGGTCCTAAGGTTGGCATAATAGGTATTGCATGTCATAGACTTGTTCCTTTCCTATTCATCAATGCAAACTTATATCAGTGGCTTGGAGGAGTGTTCAGGATCTGAGGAAGATGTTCCATCAGGTGGCATAGGTTTTGTACTGAAGAACTGATGCTTTCACTAAGTTTTAGCCCCAGTTGCATGCATGCAAAGTCAAGGGAGCAGCTAGAAAGTCATAGTCAATGGAAAATCATGCTTAAGGGAGCGGCTATAGCTCCAAGTGGCTAAATTCACATGCAGGATAGTGCCAAGGGAGTGACTATGGGTTTTGATGATATTTTCTCTGCATTCCTTGCGTTGTTGAGCTAATTTCTGTGTTTTGACGACATCCTTGATCAGAACGTTTTGATCTTTGGTCGGAAAAGTTTTTGGGACCTCTAGAAGCTGATGAAAGTTGGAAATATCAAGAAGGCTAATGGATTTAGTGGTTGATTGAGTCAATGAGCTGAATCTGGATCTAATCTAGCATATGAACAAGATTGTTGATCTCAATAGTTCTATGTAATTATTGAGTTGAGAAATTGAGTTCATATTTATATTGGAGGAAGCTCATTATTGTATGGTTGATTTTTGAGTTGTTTTGATGGAGTGAGTGTGCGGAGAAGACCCTCAAAACTATGTGAGCTTCATTATGCATAAAATCTAATTCAATTTGCAGTAGTAGCAGTAGATAGTTGAAGCTTATTTCATCCATTATATTGTGCAATGAATGAGAAGATGAAGTGTTGATTGGTGTAGTGTTTGGTGAGATGGGATTGTTGGATGTGTTGTATTTGGAGTTTGGTGATTTGATTTGATTGTGTACTTTGATGCTATGTTGCTGCAATGCTCATGTTGAGCAAGTTTTCAAAGTCTAGCCTGAAAATATATGAAATGACGCTCACATGGAGGAAAGAAAGGCATGGAGGCTTTGAGTAGACAGTGATTTGGTGGATTCAATAGATGGAAGAGTTTTCTCCATCCAATGATAGTTGGATAGTTCAGTGGAAACTAGGTAAGGCTCATTGGTCATGATAGTACCACAGATCAGAGTCTGTAGAGTCAATTGTGAGTTCAAGAGTAATTAGGCAAGGATCATTGATCATGGTGGCCTTCAGTAGATGGTAGTCTATAGATCTGAGAGAGAAATAGTTTCATGTCTGATAGTTCCAACCTAATGTGAAAGAAGTCGAGTCTTTCGACTCATGGGAGTGGGATGATCCATGTATAATTTGTTCAGATTTTAATAAAATAATTGAGAAACACAGCAGCAGCAGGGTGGTTTTTTTCCCGGGATGGGTTTTCCACTAGAAACACTTGTGTCCTTGTGTTGATTTTTTTTAGGGTTGCAAGTGTATTTATGATGCTCCAATATTTGCTAATGTGAATTATTTATGCATGGTAAAAGATTAAGTAATTGTAGAAAAAGTTTAAAAGTGCCACACTACAAATTCACCCCCTCCCCCTCTTAGTTACAGTGATCTAGTTTCCAACACTAAGTGCATATTTACATAGTAATACATCAATATGAGACAGTCGTAGCTCAAGGAAACTAGGTTGAGGGTGAAAGTAGATTTTTTTGTGCTTTTTACAGGGTCGAGTAGGAGCAGAAGCTAAATGTATGGCTTAAGGAAAAATTTGGGTGCTTGTGCATGGGTTTTGGAGGGTTTTTCTCTCTGTTTTTATAGGCCGGAGTTTGTAGGATAATTGTAGAATAATTGAGCCCTACTCAATGGAAAAGGAGGGTGTCATGAGGCCTATTTCAAGGCTAGAAACTAGCCCAGGTGTCAGCGGATGAGAACAAGGGATTAAGGAAGGAAGGGTGTAGATTTCTATTGGATTGTTGAAGCAAAATTGGAGGGATTAATAAGACTTTTGTTGGGTCCCCTAAACAGTGGATGAGGATACAGTAGTATGCACAAAATGAGAGGTGTGTATTTAATGTATTAAAGTTGATTTGATGCTAATGGATGGTTGTCTAGATTGGATAGATTTGTGTTGGGCATCTCAAGGTTGTTGGAGGGCAGCAAGGAGGTGCTCAAAGTATCCCTAGATTAGTCACTTAGAAGGACATTGACAACTAGAAGGAAGTGTGAAGATTGGGTAATCTTAGGACCGATTCTTTAAGGACAAAGGAAGGAGGTCAAGGGATTAGATTACATCATCCTAAGTTCATTGTTGGAGAAGCACATATTGTAGTGATAGGTGGCATCCCTATGGCTCAAATATTGTCTTGATAAGAGTATCATAGGAAGGCATTAGAGGGAAGAAGTCCCAAAGGAGTTGAGGAGAAGTAATGGGAAGTGGTGAGTTGTTCAAAAAAAGGGTTGTGAACAAATCAATACCAGTCTCGATGTGGTGATGCATTGATGTACTAACGATCAAATAGAGAGTAGATTGGAGCTGTGTTCAGTGACCCAATGGAGTTGGTACATTGATAGAGGCATGAGTTATAGATTCAGAGCACAAGGACCAACAATTGTGTTCAGGGTATGATCGAGGAGTTGTGATGGTGTGCAACATAAGCTAGATGATCAGTTTATATTTTTCTTGTATTATTGTACTAGTGGATGTATGAAGGTAATTATCCCTAGTATGGGAGCCCTAGATTGTTGTATTATTAGTTTGTTAATATAACAAAGTTTGGTTATTGTAAAAATTGTAAAATGTTGTCTATATTTTGTGCAGTGGTATATTTACCATTGTATATTGTTCCATTGTGCAAAGTAGTTTGTTGTTATACTTTGATTAGTAGCGTCCATGATTGTAAGATTCTAACCTAGACTCCAATATCATTGAAAAAAAACATGGTATCAGAGATACTTTAGAGGGCAAGTGAATCAAAGTGTGCACAACGAAGTACATATTAAGAGGGATTTTGTCACATTGTTGTTGAAGGGATTGCAACAATGTTGAATTTTTTGGTTAGTATTTATTATGAGGACACATTGGAAGGCTTGTCCAACTATAGTCCATGGAAGGAATGGATTAGGTTAGTTCTGATGGTGAACAGGATCTGGGAATTTGTCGAGAAAGAAATCAAGAAGTTGACTGAGCCTAAGGAACTAGAAGTATATGAAGAGTTGGATATGAAGGTGAAGTTGATCATCCTAGACTATGTTAAGAACTCCTTAATACCTCATCTTTCTGAGAAGAACACTGCCCATGAGATGTGGGATCCTCTTCATAATTTGTTCCAGAATAAGAATGAGAATTGGTGAAGGGTGACTTGCTACAAGATAAGTTGAAGGCCACTAAGATGATATAGGGTGAAGGTTGACTTTGTATCTGGCAAGGTTGTCTCAAGTTCAATATGATCTTTCCGCGATTAGTGAGATTGTTTCAGATTCTTAGAGGGCGAGGATTTCCTTGAAGGGGTTTACTCCAGAGTGAAAGTCGTTCATCAAGGGGATCATTGCCATGGACAAGCTTCCAGACTGGAATAGGTTGTGGGATGAATTTATTTAAGAAGAGTTGTGAGATGAGGATCTTCATCCAAACCAGAAGGCTTAAAATGATGATGTGGCACTTGTAGCAAGAATGAAGGGAAAGTAAAAGAAGGACTTTCATAAGATCAAGTGTTTCAACTGTGGTGAGTTTGGTAATTTTTCACCAAAGTGTCTAAGGAAGAAGCAGTGAGATGATGAGAAGAAGAAGGGGAACCAGGTTGCAATTGTTGCTTCTTCTACCGTGATTGATTAGCTCTCTAGGAGATTGGAGAGTGAGGAATTTGCATTGATCTATCATTTCTCACAGGGTACCATCGACGAGGTTGCATGGTATGCGGACAATGGTGCATTGAAGCACATGACAGGTCTGCGGGATGTATCCAAAAATATATCAAAGTGGGACTTGAATTTGAACATGGTGTTGGCTGAAAATATTCAGAAAGAGATCATAGGATTAGGTTTCAAGCTATTCAGGATGGAGTCATGTCATATGATGCACGTTAAGGATGTATTAGTTGTACCAGGACTTAGATATAATGTGATGTGTGTGTCAACAATTGAGTAGAAGGGGTTTGAGGTGTTGTTCAAGAGTGGAAAGACAAGGCTCAAGCCCAAATACTTTAGTTCCACAAGTGTCATGATTGGAGTTAGAGATCATTGTCTATACAGGCTGACAGGAAAGCCTATAGATCATGAGAAAAAGAAGTAGAACCGGGTACAGGTTCCATAGAAGCAAGTGTAGGTTTTATAGGAGTAGGTATAGGTTCCAGAGAAGAAGGTTGAAGTTCCATAGGCTCAGAAGGAGTCGATTTCTAAAGGGAGTTTGCAAGTTCAGAGGGAGAATGTGAAACCCAAGGAGAGTGTGTGGTTAGTGGGGGGTAAGGTGCTTCTACAACTAGCAAGAAGGAATCATGGAAAGACCTGAAATAATTTCAGGAGAAGAAGAAGAAGTAGGAGGTTTCCAGTGACAATGACACTTCTGAGAGAGGCATAGTCCATGCTACAGGGTTTTCTACAGTTATGGGTGCCAAGAGTTGGGCTAGTGTCGCCAACCGTGACAGTGATGATGAAGAGTTACTTCCTAGTCTTGGAAGTACCTCCCTCGCTAAGAGGGAGTGTTGAGATTGGTAGCTTGGGAGGTACTCTAAGCCCTAGGGTTCGGGGTTTTGGAGAAAGGAGCACCATAGGTGGCTTTGTGGGCTTAGAACCCTAGGTGTGGGATTTGCACCCAAGCTTGTGGGTGCAAAATTGCAAGTATTTTCATTGGTTTGACACTTGGAGGATGTAGGGGACCATTAGAGGAGAAAGGGGACACATTAAACACCAAGAGAAGTCATTTGGTTTGTGAGAAATAAATTTATTTTGTATGTTAGTGGGTTTACACAAATAAATATAGGTCGGTTAGGGTAAAAGTGTGCCCTCATGACAATTCATGTAGCCCCAAGGAGATGCATATAAATAAGAGTGGACGTGGAGGCTGGTTCTCACATCCTAAGTACATATTTTCATAGTAATACACCAATTTGAGGAAGTCATAGCTCAAGGAAACTAGGTCAAGGGTGAAAGAAGGTTTTTTTATGTCTTTCACAGGGTTGAGTAGGAGCATGAGTTATTTTCTTGGGTTAAGGACAAATATGGGTGTTTGTGCGTGGGTTTTGGAGGGTATGTCTCTCCATTTTTATAGGCTAAAATTTGTAGTATAATGGTAGAAGGGATGAGCCCTGTTTATTGGAAAAGGAGGGTGCCATGGGGCCTATTTTAAGGCTGGAAACTAGCCCAGGTGCCAATAGATTAGAGCAGGAGATTAATGAAGGAAGGACACATATTCTTAGTGGATTTTTGAAGCAAAATTGGATGGTTAAGCAATTTTATTTGGTGCCCTAACTAGTGGGTGAAGTTATAGCAGTATGCACAAAACCAGAGGTATGTATTTGTTGTATTAAAGTTGATTTGATGCTAGTGGATGGTTGTCCAGATTGGACAGATTTATGTTGGGTGTCTCAAGTTTGTTGGACGGAAACAAGGAGGTGCTCAAATTATCCCTAGATTAGTTTCCAAGAAGGACATTGACATCTAGAATAAAAGGTGAAGATTGGGTAAGCTCGAGACTGATCCTTAAAGGACAAGGGAAGGAGGTGAAGGGAGTAGATTACATCAGCGCATGTTCATTTTTGGAGAAGGAAATCTTGCAGTGATAGGTGGAAACCCTCTAGCCCGAAGTTTGTCTTTATCAGAGCAGCACGGGAAGGCATTAGTGGGAAGAAGGAGTTGAGAAGTAGTAGTGGGAAATTGCGAGTTGTTCACAAGCGAAGTTGTGAATAACTCAATAGGATTCTCGATGTATTGATGTGTTAATGGACTAACGATCAACTAGAGATCATATTGGAGCCATCTTTAGTGATATAAAGGAGTTGGTACATTGATAGAAGCAGGAGCTACAGACTAGGAGCACAAAGACTGACAATTGTTCGAGGTACAATCGAAGATTTATGATGGTGCGCAACATCATCTAGATGTCAATGTATCTTGTTCTTGTATTCTTGTACTAGTGGATGTATAAGGGCCATTATCTCTAGTACGGGAGCCTTCGACTGTTATATTATCAGTTTGTTAATATAATGAAGTTGAAATACTGTAAAAATTGTGTTAGGTACCTATAATACTAGTGATTCCGCCATTACCATTGTCATTTTAGCCCTTATTGTTATTATTTTTCCCCTATTGTCCCCATATTTTTATTAGTGTGCCCCATAGAAGGCCACTATTGTTATTTTTGTGCCCTTATGTTATTATTGTTATGTCGACTTTGATTATATTGTGACCCCTTAGACTCCTATATATAGAAAGGAGGTTTAGTCATTTGTATCATCCAAGAATTGTTCATTTGTGTAATCTAAAGGAGGTTTCCCCCTCGAAGAGCCTGATTTTGAAGTCATTGATCTATCTTTTCTATCTTTTTGTGAGTTGGTTCATAACATTTGGTATCAGAGGTTTGGATTCTAGGGTTTCACTACTCCAAACGGGTCATCGTGGCATTTTCGCTATAACTTGTTTTTTGCAAAGTTTCATAAGCTAAAAAAACCATTTGAGCCGAAATCTCGATGATCCTCTAATCTGAATTTCAGATCTTGTCTCGCTATATTTTCGGATATATGATCTAAGGAAGTTAGGGTTTTGCAAGCTCCCGAATTACATCCCAAACATGTGACCTTGATAAAATCGTCATAACTTTCTCTCTGAGTATCAGATTGAAATTTCGTAAGAAATTACATAAAGAGGAGAGACTCGAGTTTTCTTTGTGTCATTTTTAGCTTCGAAGGTTGAAACAATGACACGTGACACTTTGTACAAGTTCGCTCTCTTGAAAAATTGTATAATCAGGTCATCTTGGGAGATTGGGCATAACTCTCTCTTGGAGAATCTAATTTCGGTCAGACTGGTGGCCTTGAAAAGCGGACTCATAGGGCTACCAGAGTTCGAAATTTCCAACCTTGGAGATCTGGAATTTCAGAGATACATCAAATTCAATATCGAGCTCCTAAAAAGTGAAAAAAAAATGTGTAGTTGTTTTTAAATTTTGCATAAGTTTGCATTGAAAAAATAGTTTGAAGGAATTCAAAGGGCATAGTGAAGCATAATTATCATTAATTGATTCCATGAATAAAGAAAATGGAAACACCTAGTAAGCAACTTGAAAGCTCTAGCATGACTTGTTGGATACCTATAGTAATAGGTTTCATATTTCATGATTGGCAAGAGAAAAGCCAAATATGCTCTGCTTTGGTATCCCAAAGATCCCATATTTCCTAGAAAGCAAGAGCTGGGTAAGTGTTTCAAGTATTGAGGACCTTATTTCAATTTTTGTGGATGATTCAACAGTTTAATCTGGATCATGCCATGTTTCAATTTTGAGTTGTAGAATAGAGAAAGAGGTCTGTCCAAACAGCTTAATCTTGGCAGACAAGTAGCTTAGGTAGAGAAGCAAAGGTTCCCAAAAGTTTAATCTGGGACCTTGGAGGACATAAGGGTAGAAGTAGATAGAGAAAAAGAGGAAAAAGCCAAAGAAAAGAAAAGGCAATTGAGGGTTGCAAGTTCAAGTGCCCCTCCAAGAAGAAACAAAAAATGCTAGGCAAAATAGTTGGGTAGGCAGTTGTGGTTGCAGAAAGAATATGATCACCATTACACAAGTATCCATAGGTCTCTTGCCAAGGCAATTGATCTGTCAGCAAACAAAGTGGTGAAGTCCATGAAATTACAGCAAAGAGCATCACTAACTTCCTCTCTTTCCCTCTCTACTCCATCACTAACACTCCCTTTCTAAATCCCCCTCCTTCATTCATATTAACTCCTAATTCTACTATATAACATCCCTTATCTTACCCCTACCCCTAATAGTATTAACACTAAGGTGTATAAAACCCCAAATCTTATGTATATTCCCTCCCCTAGGCATAATAGCCGTGTATTTTTCAAAAAAGGGGCCAAATGGCATCTGGCCACTTTGGTGAACCTTTTCCACCCATTTCCCTTTTGCTGCAAGACAATTTGCCTTCAAATCACCTCTGCATTGCTAAAACCCACTTTCCGAACCCATTTTGCCTATAAAACCTTTGCAAAGGTCAAATGCCCGCCTCTGGCACGTTTCCCAATCCTACCGCATTGTGGTTTAATCAAAACATTTGAAAAAACCCACATAAAACCCACAAATTTTGATTTTTCCGCCCATAATATCAAAGGCGCATGTTACCCGTCCGCCAGCCGTCGGATCAAGCCCACCAGATCCGACGGCCTACAGCAATATCGGAGCGCCTCCCGTGACCGCACGTTAACTTCCGGGGAAGTGACGTTGCGCCTTGTCACGCCTCCTCCACGCGTCGGGCGTTAAACTATCTCGGAGCCCGCTCTGACATCCTCCGCGCCGTACCTTAACCGCCCCGGGAGACTGCAACGGTTAAGGCCTTAACCGTGACCGCTGCACGTTAAACCGCCACCTACCCGCCGTTAATTCACCGCCACGTCGTTGCTTGCCCGTACCCGCTTATATTATTGGCCCACCTCACTGCTGATTGGGCTGCCACCTCGCCTAAACCTTTGACCAGTCGCCCACCGCCACGTCGCCTGATGACGTCAGCAGACGTCACCTCACCATGACCCACCAATGACGTCATGCTGACGTCAGCAGAAAAAAGCGCCAAATGGTAAAATGAGCCATATTTACCAAATTTTCCCGTATTTTTACCATTTACACTGTGTTTTTACTGAGCGCTCTGCTTGACCGTTTGAGCTCGAATTTTCGCCAACCAGTTGATTTGCCCGGGCGACCTCCTCAAAAAGCACCTGTGCACCTGTGTTTCAACCTCTGCTCGTCGAATTACAGGTATTTAGACCATTTCGCCCTCCATACGACCTTCATTAAGCTCAAAATTGCTCACAGGGATAATGGGACCATAAAGACTAGATTTACACCGTTCATTCCCTTTCATTCATCCAGCATTGTCACTGTGAGGGCCAAGAAACGCTGGCAGAGCTCTAAAAACCTGCAATTCTCATTAAACCTCTGTAATTCTGCATTTTCCCGGCAGAAATTGCTAATAGACATATTCCACCCTGTTAGAGAGTTCAGTCACACCACAGAGAGGTTCTATCGCCAGAATCCAGTAGTATTTCAATTGCTACTGAGAGAATTCCCCTTCAACATTCAAAACCTCAAACTGTATCCATAGAAGATTGCCTCCAGACTGTGTTTTCACCATTCCACCTGTCTATTTGCAATTCTAGTAACTTGAACAGCTATGGAGACCCCTATTGCACTAAACATTAAGCCCATCAATGCACCTCACCAAGAACTAGCATGGAAAGCCCTGGGAGACATGGACTACCAAATGCTGGATTGGTTTCCTATGGGAACCAAGTATAATGTGTTAATGCTGAATGAACTAAGAGCCCAGCACCATAGTGGAGCAGATATCTTGGGGATTTGGGAGTCAAATTTGCCCATATACAACCTTCCCCAAGTCAATCCAATGCCAGAGCTCATTTACAGCTGCCAGGAATGCTATGACCCCAGCCAAAGGGCAGTCATAAGCCCCACAGGCCTAGTCCTGTTCCAGATCACCCCAGAGAGCATAAACCAGATGCTGCACTTCAATACAGCCAAGAAATTGACCCCTCTGTCCATGCAGAATCTGATTAACACAGGGATCAAGCTGTCCAGTGACCAGATTATCAAAATCAACCAACTGTTCGTCATATCAGGCTCTGAAACAGTCAGAACCCCTCCTATTGGGTACCATTGTCTGAATGAGTTGGGCAGAATGCTGGTGGACCTAATTAGCTATGTCCTAGGGTTCAGGGGGCTGGAAGATGTAGATGAAAGTATAATGGCAATGCTATCCATGTTTGCCCCTGGTAAGCCTCCAGCTGTGCAATATGATTATGCAACTTACATTACAGAGAAAATCCATGATCAGTTCATGAATTTGAAAAGGGAGAGGCTGTTTAGGTACTCCTCATATATCTATCATTTATTTCTTTTCTATCAGCCAACTACCTTCTCAGTTCCTTTGAGGCCACTCAATGCCCAAGGAAGCCCAAGATCAGTTGTTTTCTGGACCTCTGTGTTTCATTTTACCTCAGTATCACCCTATACATACTGTGAGTTCATTGATCTATTTGTTCATCCGGCCCTAACAGTTCTGCAAGGTACTCCTCCTCCTAGATTAACCGATGAAATGAGGAGGATTCTACATCTGAACAAATCCTACAACATTGGCAACTGGTACTTCTACCAGAACCACACAGTCATTAGGATATATGGCTGTGAATTGAACCCATTTAGATTGCCAAGGTATGTCCCCATGAGGCTTTTTGCCCTGGAGTATTTCAGGCAGTTTGGGAACTCAGATTACCTTCACTTTCAGAGTAGAAACAAGAAGTCACAATTGAAGGTAAGAAGTCAACTAGGTTCCTTCCTGTATAACAAGAAAGAGGAAGGATGGAAAGAGGCACATAGCATGCTGGAAGGCCTCAGATTGCAGACCAGTTTTGAGTGGATTCCTTATGACCCCAATCATAGTATTTCCCTCAGGAGAATTAGATACAGACTGGGCAACTATGCACATAAAAGACAACCGGAAATAGAAAAGTATGCCAATGCACTAGATTGGGAAGAGGGTACACTAATAGAACAACTCACTGAGGTAGAACTGCTTGAGAAAGAAGCCAGGAATGTACAAAAGGAAACTGACTTGGAAACTTGTGCACAGGTGCCCCACTCCTACAGAAAGCAAAGTGGAACAGCTGCTGGATCTTCAGCAGCACAGCAGCAAACCACTGAGAAGACATCCCAGGCAGCAAGCAAAGACAAAGGTAAACAGGTGGAACAGCCACCTGTATTGACAGAGGAACAAGTGGACACCTTGCTACAGCAGCAAGAGGAAATGGAACAGCAAGAACTGGGACAGCAACAAGAAAAGGCACAGTCCAGTGAACAGCCCTTGCAGCAGGAAAAGGGGACAGATCAACCTAGCAATACTGAGCAGCAGCCTCAAACAAATGTGCCTCCCAGGACAGATACCAATATTGACACATCAGTCCTCCAAACACCACAAAAGGAGGATGTGACAAGGAAAAGGGAGAGAGAGACCCCCCACACCTCATCTTTCATCAGGGGTGAGAAGAGATAGAGACTGAATGACTCCCAAGAGGAGGACATTGCAGTAAGGCAAGCCATGGGCATGGGCCCACCTAGTGGAGAACTTTCGGCCAGCTCATCCCAGCGAGGACATGACATGACAATGGGAGGAGAGGTCAGCTCCTCCGGTCAAACAAGAAAAGGGCAGTCAAGTATAAAACAGCAATTCATTGACATAAAAAGGAGGAGTGATCCAATAAAAGTGCAGCTGTACGATCACTTGTTGAACCTAGCTCCTAGCAACCAGCAAAGACTCATGTCTGCTTTCGATGTGAGCGAAGGCAAAATGATAATGAGCCACTTCATGCCTACATCTTTGCAGCCTCAGTCCACCTCAGACTATCTAAGAACCAACATGGAGGTTCTTGCCAAAGACATACACCCCATGGACAAGATTGAACTACATAAGCAGACTGGGGAAATGGTGTATGCCTCCCTGGCAGATGAGACATTGGAGAATTATAAATTAAAGAGCAGCCTGGACAACACAGCTTCTCAGCTGGAGTTAGAAAGAGCTTCATCACAGGCCAAGGACAATAGGATCAAGTCCTTGGAAGAGGTAATCATAGAGATAGGGCATGACCCTAAAGATGTCAAAGGCATCCAAGAGCTCCTGAAGATAAGGGATGCAGACATGGCAGCCCTAAGAAAGAAGATCAAACTCCCGGCCACCATCCATCCACAGACAGATGAAGTTGCCCAGCAAAGGCAAGAGAAGGATGCTACAGATCTGCTGGTGTCCTTATATAAAGAGCTGGTCAGGACTCAGGACCAGCTAGGACAAACTGAAGCTGCAAAGGCAGCACTACAGGAAACACTGAAGCAAAGAGAAGAGGGCCAACCCTCCCAGCCTCCTCCTGTCATAATAAATCTTGAGGAAACCCCTCCCAAGATTACTCCTCCTCTTCAGCAAACAGAAACTACAGCACCATCCACAGCAGCAACAACTACAACATCAGAACAGGCTGCTAGCTTAGACATGCAAAAGCTGCAAGCTGAGATCCAAGCCATGGAATCTCAAATGAAAGAGCTGGATGAGCTTAAGAAAACCTTGGCTAAGGTAAATGAAAGGTTTGACAGGAGCAAACAGAATGAGGCAACCAAGGACAGAGAGGTGAAAGCTCTTAAAAAGAGAATTGCTGAACTAGAGAAGGAGCTTGCACTAGAAAGGGTGACAGCTGAAATGAAAGCAGTGCTATGGAGCAACATTGGAAGGTCCATTGCCAAACAGTGGCAATATATTGAGACCATGGATGAGCAAATGGTGCTCATCACTAAAGCAAACAAAGAAATACAGAGAGCCAGGGCGAGCCTTGGACACATGCCAGAAGCTGCTACAAGGATAATCAACACTCTGAACTATAAGACTAGCTCTCAATTAGCTGTCATGGGAATCACTAACAGGACAGAAGCAATTGCTGTAGCAAAGAGAGTCGTTACATTGAGGAACTTGGTTGGAACACTGGAGAGGAGGACACAGGATATGCAAACTGAAATCAACAGATTCCTGGAAAAATTCGTGGCACTACAGAACAGAGGCCTCCCCAGCATTTTAAGCAGTGTAGGAAGACTGCTCACCCTAGAGAATTACAACAAGAGAATTGATGCCCAGGCAGTAGCAGAGATTGCACAACCGCCCAGCACTTCAGCAGAACCAGGGCCAGCCACCGGGCAGAGTATGTATGACAGAGTGGAGAACCTGTTTTTCCTCATGAATGAAGTTGACCATCTGTTTGATACACCACCTAACTTCTTCAAATTTACAGAAGCAGATGAAACTCTGGGTGCAATCTTAGCACACCAGCTGCCCACACAGGATGCCTGGAGAAATTTGACACAAACAGTTCTGTCAGGCCAGAATCAGTAACGCTATTTCTACAGGCAAATAAGCATACATGCGCAGGCACAGTTTTGAGGAAAGATAGATACAGGGAAGAAGCAGAGGCTGAGCCAACTCAGCTGGACCATTGACTCACCACAAGCAACAGTCACAGTCACAGGTGACAAGTCCAAAGCACAGCGTACAAAGCATTAAAGACAGATGTTCCAGCATTTACTCAGAATATTTCGACCGACTTAGCTGTCTCCAAAGGCTAAAATATCTTCTGACAGAGCATTAAAATGCCTGTACTCTGTATTCAATGCTGCATTAGATTTTGGCCATAATATCTTAAGTAGTTGGTAAGAAAGTAAAATCTGAGATAACTCAGGACTCAGATATTTTGTAAATGACCGCAAGTATATATTCACCCTTCACAGCAGTAAAAATGTTGGTTGTTATTTTCTTTGAAAAGGCTCTAGCTCATTGTAATATTTTCAGAGAATTAATACAAAGGAAGAATGGAATTTCCAAGGCTTGGTGTTCTTTGATGTATGGTGGTGAGAGATGAATGTTACAGGATTCCAGGGTGTTGCATAAAACAGCAAGTATTCTCAAATCTCTTTGTTATGTGTTTTTGAGTCTTTTGTTCTCTTTTGTTGTTTAAATGTTTTTACACTTGATAGCAAGGTGAAAGGATAGTCCCAGGATTTAACAATGTTTACCCTGGACTCAAACTGAGCTATTATACATGTTTTCCTCAGATACAGTGACAGAATTGTAATTCTTAATTGCTGCATTTCAAAACTGTGTCTTTTACTGTGACAGTCATTCTCAGGGATTCAATTTTGCCCCTAAGACCTCTGTTTTCTCCTCTTAAAGCTGTCTGTTGGGAACATATAGATAACAAGTGAAAATTCTTAAATGCTTTCACTGATGTATTACCTGTTTCCAGTAATTTAATCAAAAAACCTGTTCTATTAAGCACTCTAATGGCCCTGTAAGTTCCATCTTTCATCTCAAAGCTTTAAACACATATAGCCACAGACTCCATTGCCCAATGGTACTCAACCTCTCTGAAAACTACATTAATAGAATCTAAAAGGAGTTTCATCAACCAAAACATAAACAAAAAATCAGTACATAATAGCTAGCCTAAAACCCTATTACAAACAGTTGCAAATCATAAAGAGAGAGCCCTCTCTGATCACAGTTTGGCTAGGAACAGTGATCCAAAGATTGGTTAGTGGTTACCCCGGCCGTATTCCCTTGGGAGTCATAGGGAACAACCTGGGTGTTAACATAAATGGCGACTCCACTGGGGACTTAAGGTTTCTTCAATTACTATCTATTTCCAAAAGCTACCATCAAGCCTGAAACTAGCCAAGAGGCCTCAGGACTGTTTCTGTAAACACAGGGACAGCTTTAGGGAAGAGCTAACTAGGGAAACTTCATACTAGCTTTGAGAAATATATAGTCATTCCAGAATTCTTACCTAGTCCTTGTACATACAAAACTTTCTGTATAAAGTTCTAAAGAATACTTAGAAGCTGGCTCCCAAAAGAAACCCAAGGCACACTAGGGCAAACCCTGACCCTAATCAACCCATCATCGTCGATAACCCAAATATCATACCAAAGAACATAAGGAGACAGCAAAAGCAGGAGAAGCTTGCTGATTCAGATATAAGTTTAGACCAACCTATCCTCATTCCAACTCCTTGTAAAGTCCTTTTCCGTTCCACACCTAATTCCCCTAGCTCATCATCAACACCTCACAGCCCTTCTCTCCCATCTTCACCATCTGCACACACTCCCTCAACCAGTTCCCCACTTATTACCCATCCTCTTAACCCGGTTACACCTGTAATCCCTGTTGTCCCATTTGTTCCTATTAACCCTATAAATCCCATAAACATGGCTAACAGATATGCACCGCTGCAGATACCAGCCAATGCTCCAGCTCTACCCCAAGACTACCAAACTAGACTCTCATTTTTTGACTCCCATGGCCCTTTGACAGCCATCCAGCATGCTAAAAAGATGCAAGACCACTTTGAGACCTATGAAATAGATGATGACAGTGTTAGGATGAGAATTTTTGTTCAAAGCTTAACTGGGGATGTTAGAACTTGGTTTAGATCCTTAAATGCAAATTCCATTGCAACCCCTGAAGTTCTATACCAGGAATTCACCAACAGATGGGAGAAAAAGAGAGATCCGCACCATATACTTGGTGAATATAACACTATTAAAAGAGGTCCCCAAGAAACGGTGTTGGAGTATTGTGCTAGGTTTAACAACATATACAATGCTATTCCCCAGAACTTAAGGCCCCCTCCTGATTTGGCCCTTTATAACTTCCCTGATGGTTTTGATTCTGATATGGCCTATCAGTTGAGAGAAAGAGACCCTCCAACCCTTGCAGAAGCCCAAAGAGTTGCAGTCACTGTAGAGGCCAACCTAATTGCCAAAAGAAACAGGGCAAAGCTGGAAAAGAAGGTTGGTTTCAAAGAAGAGCCCTCAGGTTTTGATCAAAAGTTGGATGCAATACTAAACAGCATGAAGAGACTAGGTGAAAGAGTGGAATCAATTGAAAGAAAGTCATCATGGGAGGCACCACAAAACAATCCTCCTAGAAACCCAAATTTTAGGAGAACACAGAACCCCAATATAGGGAAGACAGGTGCTGACCAAGATATCAGACCCCCTTTTCAAGAAAATTATGCAGAAACTTCTTCAGCTAATCAGCTCAATGAAGATCCTGACATCAACTTAATAGGTCTGGATGGTAAAAGCCATGTTTTCTTAACACAAGAAGACCATGAGGAGGATGAAAACAAAACATTCCAAACACAATCAGGAGAGTCTTTTGACTTTAAACAAGGGTATGATACTGCTGTCTATGAAGTCCATAAACAATACAAACTAAGAAGTCGGACTGTAAATGCAAATCAGCCTGAGAAGGTAAAGGAGAAACAGCAATCTAAAGAAACCTTAGTCACTGAACCTAATGACAAAACAAACTTACCTACAAAAGAAGTAGTGGTTGAGGAGGTCACTGAAATACTGTCCACACCACAACAACCCTTGGCAACCTCATCATCCCACCCAAGTCCGAACATTACCCCTCAAGACATCAACATGAGGGGCAGGCTCCAAAATCAAGATGAAATCCAACAAGAAGATTCAATGAACAGAGAAAGGACTGCTATCCGTGACTCTAAAATTCAGGTGGATAAACCTTTTGACCTAGGAACAGAAATTGGAAAGTTAAAGATAGCAATTCCCCTTTCAGAGCTAGCCAAGCATGACATATATAAGCAACAGATCAAAAAATCCCTTCAGCTCACCAACAACAAAGATGATGTAAATGTGCTAGATGACACTCCAGAATTACTGTTTGGCCCAGAGGTAGATGGAAAAACAGTAGTCACAGGAGTTTTGCCTTTTTATGTCAGCTTGCATGTTCATGATAAAATACTGCATAATGCAATGTTTGACTCAGGTGCATCTCACAACCTTATGCCAAAAGCAGTCATGGAAAGATTAAACTTGGATATAACAAGACCATACAAAGACCTGTTTTCTTTTGATTCTAGTCAAGTCAAATGCTTGGGCCTAATTAAGGATTTATGTGTGTCCCTGGTTCAATTCCCCAACAAAACCATTCTAATGGATGTTGTTGTTGCTGATATCCCACCCAAATATGGAATGCTCCTATCAAGATCATGGGGAGCCAAGCTCCAAGGCTCCCTGCAATTAGACATGTCATATGCAACCATCTCTGTCTTTGGACAACCCAAGAGACTTTATAGGGAAACACTCATGAAATATATGGTCAGCAGTGAAGAAAAGCCTCAAAATTTTCCAATATATGCTGTCCACTCGGACATAGACTCCTTCATCCTTTTCAATGACAGCACAAATTCCTTAAGCAATGACATTAAGACCGAAACACCCATACAAGAACAAAACATCGATCAAACAAGTGGCACCTGCCAAAATTTAATCAGCCCAACAATACCCATTCACCCTCCTTTAGTTGTCAAAAATTGTCAAACAAATGATGAAATTATCCTAGGAGACAAATGGGAAAAGAAACCTCAACTCATGCTCACATGGCCATCCCATGAAAAGAATTTAAAATCTCCTGACCAGCAAGATAGTCTGTGGGTCCTAGAGTTTGATGGCTCAGTTAACAAGTTAGGGGCAGGAGCTGGAGTATGGATACATAACAAAGAGAAAGCCTGTGCACAAGGCCGGGCTTATAGATTGAACTTTAAATGCACTAACAATATGGCAGAATATGAAGCTCTGCTACTAGGCCTCAAGATTGCAAAATCATTACAAGCACATAGCCTCTCAATCATGGGGGACTCTGATCTAGTAATTCAACAAGTAAAAGGGGATTTTGTCACCAATGACAAAAGATTAAGGTCCTATAGGTCTGCTGTAATTGAAATACTAGAAACTTTCTCCGAGTTTGTTCTCACAAAGATTCCAAGGGGCCACAATCTCCATGCTCACAGCTTGGCAACATTTGCCAGCACCTTCAAATTCCCACTACAACCCAACAATTGTTTCACAGCAGAGGTCAAATATAGGCCTTCTATTCCAAACAATGTCAAAGAGTGGCAAGTATTTGAGAATGACAGGCAAATAAACAACTTTTTAACCTTGCAACAAGAGTTTACAGGATTAAATATTGACCTTGAGACAGCAAGTCAATCTCAAATAGTTGATGGAGCAAGTCAATCACAATTACAGTTTCAACAGTCTGCCCACCCAATGTCACCTAGGACAGCAAAACAACTACTCAGTCCAACCATTTTCAACAAAGAAAACATTCAGCAAATTCACCAAATTGACTGTGAAGAGCTGAGCAACGCTGAAGATGAAATCATACAACTCAAAGACAATCTTCTTCCAGCAGGCCTTACCCCACTAGAGGACATTTTTGACTCAAATGATGTCCCCAGGAAACCAAAGATGCAGCCATTAGATGCAACAATTGAAGAATGTAACATTGGTACCACTGACAAGCCTAAAATAATAAAGCTGTCTGCTGCTTTGCCCCCTGATCAAAAACCCAAATATGTTGATCTCTTTAAAGAATTCCAAGATGTCTTTGCCTGGGGTTATGAAGACTTGAAGTCTTATGATACCTCTGTTATCCAGCACACCATTCCCCTCAAGCCTGATAAAAAACCATTCAAACAGAAATTGAGAAGAATCAATCCTGTGCTTCTTCCTTCCATTGAAAAGGAATTACAAAAAATGTTCAAAGCTGGGATCATAGCACCAATCAGGTTTTCTGAGTGGATTTCAAATTTGGTCCCTACAAGAAAGAAAACTGGTGAGATTAGACTTTGTGTAGACTTAAGAAATTTGAACCTAGTGTCACTCAAAGACAATTATCCCTTACCCAAAATGGACCACATCCTTCAAAGAGTAGTAGGAGCCTCAAGAATATCATTGTTGGATGGCTTCTCAGGTTTCAATCAAATCCTGGTACACCCTGATGATCAAGACAAGACTGCATTTACTACCCCATGGGGTACTTTCAAGTATGTGAAGATGCCCTTTGGATTGAAAAATGCAGGGGCAACATTTCAGAGAGCAATGGACATTGCTTTTGCAAAGGAAATTCATGATTTCTTGGTCATTTACTTAGATGATCTTACACCCTTTTCAAAATCTGACCAAGAACACTTGAAACATCTGAGACAAATCTTCATAACATGCAGGAAATATGGTATTTCCTTAAACCCCAAGAAGTCTTTATTTGGTTTAGAAGAAGGGAAACTTCTAGGACACATCATTTCGAAAGATGGCATAAGAATTGATCCAGATAGGATACAAGCTATCCTACAAATGCCTCACCCAAGGAATGTCAAAGAGCTGCAAGGATTCTTGGGAAAAATCAACTTTTTGAGAAGGTTTATCCCAAATTTAGCAGAGTTAATCAGATTATTAAACAATATGCTAAAGAAAGATTCAAAGGTCAAATGGACTGTTGAAGCAAAACAAGCTTTTGAAAGTATAAAATTGGCCTTGACTCAAACCCCAGTGTTAACTAACCCTCAGTTTGACAGAGACTTCATCATTTTCTCCTTTGCCTCCCAACACACTATTGCTGCTGTTTTATTGCAGAAAGATGACCAAGGGAATGAAAAGCCCATTGCTTTTTTCAGCAGAGCTCTTAGGGATGCCCCCCTAAAGTACCAAATAATGGAGAAACAAGCCTATGCCTTGATCAAAGCCATCAAAGACTTTAGGATTTACATCCTTTACTCCCATGTTGTAGCTTATGTACCAAGTCCTATTGTCAAAGACATTCTCACACAAGAAAACTTAGAGGGAAGGAGAGGAAAATGGATTGCAAACATACTTGAATTTGACATTGAAATAAAGCCTACAAAGCTGATAAAAGGGCAAGGTTTGGCCAAGTTAATGACAGAAGCAAATTTCCAAGCTTTAGATATCAACCAAATGGACAGTGAAACAGAGCTGGCGACTCCAAAGATCAATGTAGCCTTTGAACAATCTCCCTGGTACTCTGATATCTGCTATGTGTTACAAAACCTGTGCGCTCCGCCAGGACTGTCCAGAACCAAGTCTAGGTTCCTAAAAATGAAAACATCTAAATTTTGTGTGATAGATGAGAATCTACTCTGGAAAAACCATGAAGGTATTTTGCTGCACTGTCTTCTTGAGAGTGAAACTGACAATATTATGCAAGAATTTCATGCTGGAGACTGTGGTGGACATTTGTACTGGAAGTCCACTGTGGACAAGATATTAAGGGCTGGTTATTACTGGCCCACTATGTTCTCAGATATGAAGAAATTCACAACATCATGCCACAAGTGCCAACTGTTTGAAGGCAAAAGACAATTGCTGCCACTCCCTTTGAGGCCCATTGCAACAGAGAGACCTTTTCAACAATGGGGCTTGGATTTCATTGGAGAAATTCACCCCTCATCTTCAGGACAACACAGATGGATTCTAACAGCAACAGACTACTTCACCAAGTGGATTGAAGCTGCCCCATGCAGACAAGCAAATGATTCAGTAATCATTCAATTTTTGGAGAACAATATACTGGCTAGATTTGGCTGCCCAGACAAGATAATAACAGACAATGCTGCTGCCTTCAGATCCAAGAAGATGGTAAACTTTTGCCATAAATTTCACATTACTTTGGGCCATTCTACAGCTTACTATCCTCAAGGAAATGGTCTCGCTGAATCATCAAACAAAAGCCTGATAAACATCATAAAGAAAGTGCTGGAAGAGAACAAAAAGAACTGGCATAAGAAACTAGTAAATGCTTTATGGGCAGACAGATTAACCACCAAAAGATCAATTGAGACCAGCCCATATGAGTTAGTCTATGGATTAGAGGCCAGATTTCCTTCATCACTAGGAGTGCCAGTTATGAAACTTCTACAAGAAAGCCAAGCAGAGCCTAATGACATGCAAAGAAGGATTAACCAGATAATTTGTCTACAGCAGACCAGAGAACAAGTTTTCAGCAGAGTGCAGATACTACAAGAGAAACTGAAAAAGGCCTTTGACAGAAGAACTAAAGCTGAAGATTTCAATGTGGGGGACAAAGTTTTAAAGTGGGATGCAAGAAGAGAAGAGAAAGGAAAACATGGGAAGTTTGATTCTTTATGGAAAGGACCATTTGCTGTCCAAGCAGTACAAGGTAATAACACCTACTTCCTAAAAAGCTTGACTATAACTGAGCTGGATGAAGGTCCTGTCAATGGCAGGATGCTGAAGCACTATTTTGACTGTTCACTATGATAGAAATTCAGAGGTTCATTGTATATATGCAATTGTACATATTCTCTTGTGATTTAAATTGTATAAAGAGGTTTTCCCGAATGCTGCACCTAGCAGCAACAGGCAGATAGAATCAGAGGTTCTCCAAGAAAGAAGCACACTATTTTTGACAGATTATATGCAGCAGATTTTAAAGACAAAGATGGGCAGTCATGCAACAAGGCAATCTGACCTGCTGTTCTTGGTCTTTCAAAAGAAAAACCATCCCCATGTGGAGCCACTGTTGGATACCTATAGTAATAGGTTTCATATTTCATGATTGGCAAGAGAAAAGCCAAATATGCTCTGCTTTGGTATCCCAAAGATCCCATATTTCCTAGAAAGCAAGAGCTGGGTAAGTGTTTCAAGTATTGAGGACCTTATTTCAATTTTTGTGGATGATTCAACAGTTTAATCTGGATCATGCCATGTTTCAATTTTGAGTTGTAGAATAGAGAAAGAGGTCTGTCCAAACAGCTTAATCTTGGCAGACAAGTAGCTTAGGTAGAGAAGCAAAGGTTCCCAAAAGTTTAATCTGGGACCTTGGAGGACATAAGGGTAGAAGTAGATAGAGAAAAAGAGGAAAAAGCCAAAGAAAAGAAAAGGCAATTGAGGGTTGCAAGTTCAAGTGCCCCTCCAAGAAGAAACAAAAAATGCTAGGCAAAATAGTTGGGTAGGCAGTTGTGGTTGCAGAAAGAATATGATCACCATTACACAAGTATCCATAGGTCTCTTGCCAAGGCAATTGATCTGTCAGCAAACAAAGTGGTGAAGTCCATGAAATTACAGCAAAGAGCATCACTAACTTCCTCTCTTTCCCTCTCTACTCCATCACTAACACTCCCTTTCTAAATCCCCCTCCTTCATTCATATTAACTCCTAATTCTACTATATAACATCCCTTATCTTACCCCTACCCCTAATAGTATTAACACTAAGGTGTATAAAACCCCAAATCTTATGTATATTCCCTCCCCTAGGCATAATAGCCGTGTATTTTTCAAAAAAGGGGCCAAATGGCATCTGGCCACTTTGGTGAACCTTTTCCACCCATTTCCCTTTTGCTGCAAGACAATTTGCCTTCAAATCACCTCTGCATTGCTAAAACCCACTTTCCGAACCCATTTTGCCTATAAAACCTTTGCAAAGGTCAAATGCCCGCCTCTGGCACGTTTCCCAATCCTACCGCATTGTGGTTTAATCAAAACATTTGAAAAAACCCACATAAAACCCACAAATTTTGATTTTTCCGCCCATAATATCAAAGGCGCATGTTACCCCTCCGCCAGCCGTCGGATCAAGCCCACCAGATCCGACGGCCTACAGCAATATCGGAGCGCCTCCCGTGACCGCACGTTAACTTCCGGGGAAGTGACGTTGCACCTTGTCACGCCTCCTCCACGCGTCGGGCGTTAAACTATCTCGGAGCCCGCTCTGACATCCTCCGCGCCGTACCTTAACCGCCCCGGGAGACTGCAACGGTTAAGGCCTTAACCGTGACCGCTGCACGTTAAACCGCCACCTACCCGCCGTTAATTCACCGCCACGTCGTTGCTTGCCCGTACCCGCTTATATTATTGGCCCACCTCACTGCTGATTGGGCTGCCACCTCGCCTAAACCTTTGACCAGTCGCCCACCGCCACGTCGCCTGATGACGTCAGCAGACGTCACCTCACCATGACCCACCAATGACGTCATGCTGACGTCAGCAGAAAAAAGCGCCAAATGGTAAAATGAGCCATATTTACCAAATTTTCCCGTATTTTTACCATTTACACTGTGTTTTTACTGAGCGCTCTGCTTGACCGTTTGAGCTCGAATTTTCGCCAACCAGTTGATTTGCCCGGGCGACCTCCTCAAAAAGCACCTGTGCACCTGTGTTTCAACCTCTGCTCGTCGAATTACAGGTATTTAGACCATTTCGCCCTCCATACGACCTTCATTAAGCTCAAAATTGCTCACAGGGATAATGGGACCATAAAGACTAGATTTACACCGTTCATTCCCTTTCATTCATCCAGCATTGTCACTGTGAGGGCCAAGAAACGCTGGCAGAGCTCTAAAAACCTGCAATTCTCATTAAACCTCTGTAATTCTACGTTTTCCCGGCAGAAATTGCTAATAGACATATTCCACCCTGTTAGAGAGTTCAGTCACACCACAGAGAGGTTCTATCGCCAGAATCCAGTAGTATTTCAATTGCTACTGAGAGAATTCCCCTTCAACATTCAAAACCTCAAACTGTATCCATAGAAGATTGCCTCCAGACTGTGTTTTCACCATTCCACCTGTCTATTTGCAATTCTAGTAACTTGAACAGCTATGGAGACCCCTATTGCACTAAACATTAAGCCCATCAATGCACCTCACCAAGAACTAGCATGGAAAGCCCTGGGAGACATGGACTACCAAATGCTGGATTGGTTTCCTATGGGAACCAAGTATAATGTGTTAATGCTGAATGAACTAAGAGCCCAGCACCATAGTGGAGCAGATATCTTGGGGATTTGGGAGTCAAATTTGCCCATATACAACCTTCCCCAAGTCAATCCAATGCCAGAGCTCATTTACAGCTGCCAGGAATGCTATGACCCCAGCTAAAGGGCAGTCATAAGCCCCACAGGCCTAGTCCTGTTCCAGATCACCCCAGAGAGCATAAACCAGATGCTGCACTTCAATACAGCCAAGAAATTGACCCCTCTGTCCATGCAGAATCTGATTAACACAGGGATCAAGCTGTCCAGTGACCAGATTATCAAAATCAACCAACTGTTCGTCATATCAGGCTCTGAAACAGTCAGAACCCCTCCTATTGGGTACCATTGTCTGAATGAGTTGGGCAGAATGCTGGTGGACCTAATTAGCTATGTCCTAGGGTTCAGGGGGCTGGAAGATGTAGATGAAAGTATAATGGCAATGCTGTCCATGTTTGCCCCTGGTAAGCCTCCAGCTGTGCAATATGATTATGCAACTTACATTACAGAGAAAATCCATGATCAGTTCATGAATTTGAAAAGGGAGAGGCTGTTTAGGTACTCCTCATATATCTATCATTTATTTCTTTTCTATCAGCCAGCTACCTTCTCAGTTCCTTTGAGGCCACTCAATGCCCAAGGAAGCCCAAGATCAGTTGTTTTCTGGACCTCTGTGTTTCATTTTACCTCAGTATCACCCTATACATACTGTGAGTTCATTGATCTATTTGTTCATCCGGCCCTAACAGTTCTGCAAGGTACTCCTCCTCCTAGATTAACCGATGAAATGAGGAGGATTCTACATCTGAACAAATCCTACAACATTGGCAACTGGTACTTCTACCAGAACCACACAGTCATTAGGATATATGGCTGTGAATTGAACCCATTTAGATTGCCAAGGTATGTCCCCATGAGGCTTTTTGCCCTGGAGTATTTCAGGCAGTTTGGGAACTCAGATTACCTTCACTTTCAGAGTAGAAACAAGAAGTCACAATTGAAGGTAAGAAGTCAGCTAGGTTCCTTCCTGTATAACAAGAAAGAGGAAGGATGGAAAGAGGCACACAGCATGCTGGAAGGCCTCAGATTGCAGACCAGTTTTGAGTGGATTCCTTATGACCCCAATCATAGTATTTCCCTCAGGAGAATTAGATACAGACTGGGCAACTATGCACATAAAAGACAATCGGAAATAGAAAAGTATGCCAATGCACTAGATTGGGAAGAGGGTACACTAATAGAACAACTCACTGAGGTAGAACTGCTTGAGAAAGAAGCCAGGAATGTACAAAAGGAAACTGACTTGGAAACTTGTGCACAGGTGCCCCACTCCTACAGAAAGCAAAGTGGAACAGCTGCTGGATCTTCAACAGCACAGCAGCAAACCACTGAGAAGACATCCCAGGCAGCAAGCAAAGACAAAGGTAAACAGGTGGAACAGCCACCTGTATTGACAGAGGAACAAGTGGACACCTTGCTACAGCAGCAAGAGGAAATGGAACAGCAAGAACTGGGACAGCAACAAGAAAAGGCACAGTCCAGTGAACAGCCCTTGCAGCAGGAAAAGGGGACAGATCAACCTGGCAATACTGAGCAGCAGCCTCAAACAAATGTGCCTCCCAGGACAGATACCAATATTGACACATCAGTCCTCCAAACACCACAAAAGGAGGATGTGACAAGGAAAAGGGAGAGAGAGACCCCCCACACCTCATCTTTCATCAGGGGTGAGAAGAGACAGAGACTGAATGACTCCCAAGAGGAGGACATTGCAGTAAGGCAAGCCATGGGCATGGGCCCACCTAGTGGAGAACTTTCGGCCAGCTCATCCCAGCGAGGACATGACATGACAATGGGAGGAGAGGTCAGCTCCTCCGGTCAAACAAGAAAGGGGCAGTCAAGTATAAAACAACAATTCATTGACATAAAAAGGAGGAGTGATCCAATAAAAGTGCAGCTGTACGATCACTTGCTGAACCTAGCTCCTAGCAACCAGCAAAGACTCATGTCTGCTTTCGATGTGAGCGAAGGCAAAATGATAATGAGCCACTTCATGCCTACAACTTTGCAGCCTCAGTCCACCTCAGACTATCTAAGAACCAACATGGAGGTTCTTGCCAAAGACATACACCCCATGTACAAGATTGAACTACATAAGCAGACTGGTGAAATGGTGTATGCCTCCCTGGCAGATGAGACATTGGAGAATTATAAATTAAAGAGCAGCCTGGACAACACAGCTTCTCAGCTGGAGTTAGAAAGAGCTTCATCACAGGCCAAGGACAATAGGATTAAGTCCTTGGAAGAGGTAATCATAGAGATAGGGCATGACCCTAAAGATGTCAAAGGCATCCAAGAGCTCCTGAAGATAAGGGATGCAGACATGGCAGCCCTAAGAAAGAAGATCAAACTCCCGGCCACCATCCATCCACAGACAGATGAAGTTGCCCAGCAAAGGCAAGAGAAGGATGCTACAGATCTGCTGGTGTCCTTATATAAAGAGCTGGTCAGGACTCAGGACCAGCTAGGACAAACTGAAGCTGCAAAGGCAGCACTGCAAGAAACCCTGAAGAAAAGAGAAGAGGGCCAACCCTCCCAGCCTCCTCCTGTCATAATAAATCTTGAGGAAACCCCTCCCAAGATTACTCCTCCTCTTCAGCAAACAGAAACTACAGCACCATCCACAGCAGCAACAACTACAACATCAGAACAGACTGCTAGCTTAGACATGCAAAAGCTGCAAGCTGAGATCCAAGCCATGGAATCTCAGATCAAAGAGCTGGATGAGCTGAAGAAAACATTGACTAAGGTAAATGAAAGGTTTGACAGGAGCAAACAGAATGAGGCAACTAAGGACAGAGAGGTAAAAGCTCTTAAGAGAAGAATTGCTGAACTAGAGAAGGAGCTTGCACTAGAAAAGGTGACAGCTGAAATGAAAGCAGTGCTATGGAGCAACATTGGAAGGTCCATTGCCAAACAGTGGCAATATATTGAGACCATGGATGAGCAAATGGTGCTCATCACTAAAGCAAACAAAGAAATACAGAGAGCCAGGGCGAGCCTTGGACACATGCCAGAAGCTGCTACAAGGATAATCAACACTCTGAACTATAAGACTAGCTCTCAATTAGCTGTCATGGGAATCACTAACAGGACAGAAGCAATTGCTGTAGCAAAGAGAGTCGTTACATTGAGGAACTTGGTTGGAACACTGGAGAGGAGGACACAGGATATGCAAACTGAAATCAACAGATTCCTGGAAAAATTCGTGGCACTACAGAACAGAGGCCTCCCCAGCATTTTAAGCAGTGTAGGAAGACTGCTCACATTAGAGAATTACAACAAGAGAATTGATGCCCAGGCAGTAGCAGAGATTGCACAACCGCCCAACACTTCAGCAGAACCAGGGCCAGCCACCGGGCAGAGTATGTATGACAGAGTGGAGAACCTGTTTTTCCTCATGAATGAAGTTGACCATCTGTTTGATACACCACCTAACTTCTTCAAATTTACAGAAGCAGATGAAACTCTGGGTGCAATCTTAGCACACCAGCTGCCCACACAGGATGCCTGGAGAAATTTGACCAAAACAGTTCTGTCAGGCCAGAATCAGTAACGCTATTTCTACAGGCAAATAAGCATACATGCGCAGGCACAGTTTTGAGGAAAGATAGATACAGGGAAGAAGCAGAGGCTGAGCCAACTCAGCTGGACCATTGACTTACCACAAGCAACAGTCACAGTCACAGGTGACAAGTCCAAAGCACAGCGTACAAAGCATTAAAGACAGATGTTCCAGCATTTACTCAGAATATTTCGACCGACTTAGCTGTCTCCAAAGGCTAAAATATCTTCTGACAGAGCATTAAAATGCCTGTACTCTGTATTCAATGCTGCATTAGATTTTGGCCATAATATCTTAAGTAGTTGGTAAGAAAGTAAAATCTGAGATAACTCAGGACTCAGATATTTTGTAAATGACCGCAAGTATATATTCACCCTTCACAGCAGTAAAAATGTTGGTTGTTATTTTCTTTGAAAAGGCTCTAGCTCATTGTAATATTTTCAGAGAATTAATACAAAGGAAGAATGGAATTTCCAAGGCTTGGTGTTATTTGATGTATGGTGGTGAGAGATGAATGTTACAGGATTCCAGGGTGTTGCATAAAACAGCAAGTATTCTCAAATCTCTTTGTTATGTGTTTTTGAGTCTTTTGTTCTCTTTTGTTGTTTAAATGTTTTTACACTTGATAGCAAGGTGAAAGGATAGTCCCAGGATTTAACAATGTTTACCCTGGACTCAAACTGAGCTATTATACATGTTTTCCTCAGATACAGTGACAGAATTGCAATTCTTAATTGCTGCATTTCAAAACTGTGTCTTTTACTGTGACAGTCATTCTCAGGGATTCAATTTTGCCCCTAAGACCTCTGTTTTCTCCTCTTAAAGCTGTCTGTTGGGAACATATAGATAACAAGTGAAAATTCTTAAATGCTTTCACTGATGTATTACCTGTTTCCAGTAATTTAATCAAAAAACCTGTTCTATTAAGCACTCTAATGGCCCTGTAAGTTCCATCTTTCATCTCAAAGCTTTAAACACTTGTAGCCACAGACTCCATTGCCCAATGGTACTCAACCTCTCTGAAAACTACATTAATAGAATCTAAAAGGAATTTCATCAACCAAAACATAAACAAAAAATCAGTACATAATAGCTAGCCTAAAACCCTATAACAAACAGTTGCAAATCATAAAGAGAGAGCCCTCTCTGATCACAGTTTGGCTAGGAACAGTGATCCAAAGATTGGTTAGTGGTTACCCCGGCCGTATTCCCTTGGGAGTCATAGGGAACAACCTGGGTGTTAACATGACTCATGAAGAAGAGGAAGAAATGCAACATGATATATCAGAATTATGAGACCAAGTGCAAGAAAATTCAGTCTCACAAAAATTAACAGAAGCTAAGATGGAAGGAAAAATGGAAGATTTGAAGACAGATTTGACAAAGTTGCTACAAGAAATGTTTACTAATGGTGAAGGGTAGTAAAGGAAAGTCATGATGGGAACAAAATAAATGTTAATCATGATTTCATAGACTCTAACATTGGAATGAAGACCCACCATGTTCCAAATATCAATATGAGGAAGTTTGATGGCAAGGATCCCATAACATGGATACTACAGATGGAGCAATATTTCGATCTCCATAATGTGAAAAACATACAAAAGGTACGCATTGCAACTTTATATTAGGAACCAAATCAGTTTTCATGGTATCGATGGCTTTGCTCTCGTAAACAAACTGTCACTTGGGCAATTTTTACGGAAGAAATGATAGCACATTATGAGGATACAAAAAGCAACACTTTTATTTATCAAAATGATAAATATCAAACAAAAGGGTTCAATGATGGAGCACATTGAAGACTTCCAAAAATTGAATATAAGGGTAAAAGATATTCCAGAGGAGCATAGGATTTATGTGTTCGTAGGGACTTTAAAGGATAGCATCCAACATGAGGTTCGCCTTTGGGAACCTGATTCATTGGAGAAGGTATTCAGGTTAGCAAGAAAAATGGAAAGAAAAATTATGGCAACAAGGAAGCCTACCACTCACAACTATAAAGATGGAAGTGTTGTTGCCCCTAGCCTTCCGCAAGTTACAAGGTTGACACCACAACAATTGGAAGAAAAAAGAGAAAAAGGGCTTTGTTACAGTTATGATAGAAAATACACTAAAGGTCATAAGTGTGCTGAGAAGAAATTATTTTACATAGATTTTGAAGAGGAGGAAGAAAAGGAACAAGAAATTTCAAAAGAAGAGGATATACACCAGGAACAAACCCTAGATAAAGAAGAAATGAATCCGAACATATCTTGTAATGCATTGGCTGGAATTACCACTCCTCAAACTATCAAGATAGAAGGACATAGCAAGAAGAAAAAGGTAATAGTGTTGATTGATTCAGGCAGTACCCATAATTTTATTCATTATAAGATAGCCAAGGAATTGAATTGATTCCTATTTCCAGCATCAGAGTGTCAAGTGATGGTTGCAAGTGGAGGAACCATAAATTTCTCTTGAAAGTTCCATAAGATCAAGATATCCATGGGAGAATATGTATTGAATAGCCCAATGATTTCCATTCCAATGGGTGGTGCTCATGTTGTACTAGGAGTCCAATGGCTACAATCCTTGGGTACAATAGCTTTTAATTTTAAATAACTTTCCATGAAATTTTGTTCGGAAGGAAAGGAAGTTGAATTAAGGGGTATCGCAGGGAAACCAGGAAAGATAATCAGCTCTAACAAAATGGCAAAGCTTCTAAAGAAAGAACAACGAGGTGTAATTTCACAATTATGTTCGCTAGAGGTTCCCACATCGAAATCATCTATTTCTCCAGATCTCCAAACAATCTTGGACAATCATTCTAAGGTATTTGAGACTCCCAAAGGCCTCCCACCTATTCATGATCATGATCATGCTATTCATTTGATTCCATAAAGTGTTCCTCGAAACATCAGGCCTTACACATATCCCTATGCCCAAAAGAGCGAAATTGAACATATGGTTACAGAAATGCTAGAGGCTGGTATAATTCAACCTAGTCAAAGTTATTTCTCTGCTCCAGTATTATTGGTGAAAAAGAAGGATAGATCATGGCACATGTGTCCGGATTATAGGGAGCTCAACAAGCTCACTATTAAAGATAAATTTCCCATTCATGTCATTAATGAATTATTGGATGAATTGCATGGATAAATTTACTTCATGTTGACGGTGTTAGACCCGCCAACATGTCAAGGGGATCTCCCACAGTAAGAAGTCCCAATTAGACCTCATACCATTTGTTGTAGGAGTCCCAGTAGTGGGTCGTAAGGTAATCCCTTGACCGTGATGTCGCAAAGAGGCAAGTAAGATAACTCTATCAGTAGCAAGGGGGTGACTGCTGCAGTGAGTCAAGGAAGTTACATGAGATGTTCTAACACAAAGGGGGTGGGATGAGTGTGCCCCTTAACAACCTGTATCAGTACTTAGATGGGAAGGGACACACGAGTGAAGATGCATCACAAGCTGGAAAGAAAAGCAGTCAACAATCCAACGTGATGGTTAAACCAACAACACATTTGCAACAATATTCTTATAATTTCATACGAATCAGTTCATACAAAAATACGTGAGTTAAACAACATATATCATTAAGGAAATTAGAACAGTCCAACTACAATAACAACATATGCATGAAAATGTGCTTTCTCTTATTATATAAAGAAGTGTAAGTTCCAATCATACAATACATCCATTTAAACTTGTTAGCCTGATTAGTGAAACATTACACCACATTTTTCTGCTCCTTCAAAGAGATGTACTAGCTCCGTGCAGTGCAAAAGCCAAGGCGCGTTACAATACTGTCCAAGCTTTCTTCAAGGTAGTCTTAATAGAATCTTGGCTGACCAAAAGCCTATACAATGAGTTATTAGGGACTATTTATATCAAAGGGTGTGGTGACCTTTGACATTGCCCTTTGTGACCATTCAACTACCCTCATGACTCTTCACCTACTATATGATTGTTATATCGACTATTAAGACTTGACTTACACTTGACATGACTCGATATTACAATGCACATGTACCCATGTGAAAAATGGCTTGAACAAGCCAAACTAGACATCATTCTGACTTAGACAACCATAGAAGTCCAACTACTCGACATCCTCATGCTGATCAATAGTAACATATTGATGCCAAGATTGGTAGTCCTTGATAGTGTCCATGTGTTCTGTTGTGACATCTATCTGAAACCTAAACCTTGCCTCCATAGCATCTGGGTACACTGCTCGGGCTCCTCTGTCCAACTCATCTGAAAGCATGTGCATCATTATCTTCAATGTGGCCGAACCAACGACATACTTGCACATGATGTCTGCACTGATAGGAAAGTATGGGCTGGTGGTGGTGCGCATCAACTCGTCGAAGTACGAGTCAAGCTCCTGTCAACCTTCTTCTTTGTCTTCACCTGGGTGAGAGTACCAAGTGCTAGGATCGCATGTGTGTGAACTATAACATCCATGCTCTTGAACACTCATGCATGGGAAGCTTGTATACTAGTGATGAGATGCGGTAGGTCTTGATAGTTCCTGATCTGACTCCAGATATGTGCTTGCCGCTTGACCACTTTGGACCTCATCATCTTTGGAAAGTGAAGCGGGTCTCCCTTTTAATTCATCATCCATGCTTGCATGTTATCAAAAGAAGCATGTATGTTCTTCAAGATTCATGCTCTTCTCACACATCGCTACTGCCATCCATGGAGATGGATGATTGCTTGGTGCATGGTACCAAACTTAGAGTACAAGGCTCGTATAACTGTGTCAAGGGACAATACTTCATCTAGTATTGCCTTCTTCAGTTAAGCTCAGGCGGACATTGTCACCAAGTCTCCTCCTTGCTTGGCCACTTGTAGTTCCTTCACCATTCGCTCATTCTCATCTATGAGGAAGCGAACACTTGAGTTAGTGGCTTTGGCATACACTCTATTTGCATCGACCATAGTAGCTGGATGCTTGTGCATATCAGTCATGATCACTTGTTATTCAACTTGTGCAGGAGGTGTTTGGTCCTCCAGAGTTGGTGTTCTGTGAGACTGCACAACTCTGTGATGAGATTCGTCAAAGGAGTTGGTGTGCATCTCTGCTTCCAGCTGACCCCCAAGGATCTCAATGCCTCCTTGGTAATTTGAGACTTTCTCATCATCTGGATGCAATGAAGTGGGTGAGTCGACCTCTTTGTGGTGAGGCATGAGGTCGGTGTCCTGTTCCAACTCCTGCTGCTCCATGTCTGCATCCAACTATTCAAGTGCATGTTCTATCTCATGAGCAAAGTCTTGCCCCTACGATGGTTCACCCTGTTCGCTTGATGTCAGCTATTCAGATGAATCAACTACTTGTGCATGCACTGATTCGTCTATCTGTACATGATTCACCCCCTGTTGTATCCGCTACTACTGTTCTTCCTCCTCCTATTGGCACAACTCTTGTTCTTTCTAGAGCTTCTCCCTCAACTCATGCAACTCCTTCTCTGCTTCTTCCATTCTCTTCTTATCCCTTTGCCTTCGCGTGATGCGCTTGTTGCATTGTTGCCTCTTTGCCTGAATAGCTATAGTTTCTTGTTCTACAAGTGGATCTACTTGAAGCTTGCAGCTTTGCTCCTCCTCCATGCGGTCGACAATATTCCTCTTCCCTTTGTTGCGCACCGGTATGCTTGGCTTTGTTGCTGCTACTACTGGTGCTCTCTGTGATGTTGCTTCTTGTTTCTTTGCTAGCACTCTACGGTGAAGCCGACCTATTCATTGGGTCTAGAGGAATTGTAGCAATACCTCCATGAGTCTTCCTCGGCCCAATGAAATTCCCCATGGGTCCAGTTTAACTGAACTCTCATGCAGTGATGCTTCATAATGCAATGTGGGTCATACAGGTTGAAGCTTTGGAGGTTGAATGGGTACTTCTTCATCTATTCTTCTTTGACATCCGCTTTCTTGATACTTCGGATCTCATATAACCCAATCCATAATGGAAGAGTGGGTCAAGGTGCCTTCTTCTTCCGCTGCAGTCTAGCTGTCAATCCTACCAAGATGTGATACGCTACCTCCTGCATGACAGGTACGTCCTAGGAAAACTTTGGCAGAACATGCAGAGGCTTCTCTGCACTGAACATTCGGATGAAAGTGTCGAACGGTGAGGCATACCAATCTGCAATGCCTAACAACACCTCCATTTCTTCCTTTGACATGCAGGGTGGATCCTGTTCGAATATCATCCTATATACTGGGGTGACAAAATTGTCAGAAAACTATATGATTACTCCCTTGAAGCTACATTCAGACAACAACTTGAAATATGTGTTCACAACAGTCTCCGTCGGTGATCATGCCCACTCCAAGCCCGAGAACTTATGTCGGGCATAGACTACATCTAGGATGTATGCGGACATATAAATCTCTGCATGCATACCCTCGGGTGAGTGTCGAGCATTCGTGACTTGTTCCTTTAGCTGATGAGCCAGTATGTCAGACCAGTTGCATGGTCTTCCTTCTCTAGCCAGTTGGTCCAATGTGATCACCCAACTCTGAGGAAAGGTTTTAGTGCTTTCTTGGCCACTCAGTAGGCATGCGAATATGACCAAGTATTGGTACACCTTCCTCAATATTTTTGTCTTGTAGATCTAGTTGGGTGTCATCTTGAAATGAGTTAGCTACTTTACCCAATTCTTGAGAATGTCTCTAGAGTTATCTTTGTTGATGGGAAAGCTGAATGGAGGACTCATGATAGTCATGAGATCTGACATCTGATACATCTCGTCATAAGATTGTGCTCAGAAGGTTGCAAGCTTCATCCCACTGACACTACTCAAGGTCATTGTCTGAAGATCAGTGTGAGAGACGATCCAGTGAATCATGTCCGCACATGGGAACACAAGGTATCTGCATGAAATCCGGTACAATCCGAACTTTTGAATGTTCACAAACACCTAATGGTCTTCGAGGTCTTCCCCAAAAGTGCCTGCGAATGTTTCGTTAACCTCTTGCCACTTTAGTTTGATGTCCTTGTCTAGATACAACTTCATATCTTCATAAATCAGAAGATTAGAGAACACCTGCTTAACTGCTGCTCCAGCTAAAACTCCATCAGTGTCCTGTGATCTTGTTCTCTTGGAAGCCATTGAGACAAATGAACACCTAAAATATCTGGAAACAAGCAGCATGCATGGCAAGAAATATGTCAGTGGAAACAAAGCAAATCCAAGGAAGGACACAACACATACCTGGGAAACTGATGAGCAAGATTGCACAAATTTTACTGGGAGGCTGGGTGACTAGTTGCCAAAACTACACAAAAGGTAGTCTAGGTTGTCTGCAAGGGTAGGACTGGCTGCTGGATCTGCGAAATGCGCAATCCAGTTAGGAATATGGCTATTGGGATTGTGCAATGCGCAACTCCAGCTGGAAAGGACTGCTGGCCTAGGGACAGATTTGCGCAATTTCTTGGGCCAAGTAGTCCTCTATAAATGTGCAAAATAGTCTTGGAGGCCAGTGCTAGGTAGGAATGTGCATTTCTGTAGAGGAAGGTGAGCCTTCCTTCCCCAGATTGTGAAATGTAGCCTTAGTGAAGGCAGATCCTAGGCCAAGGTTGACCTGACTTGCCGATGGGCGACTGAAAGCAAAAAAGACAGTGAATGCATGGCAAAACTGAGTGATAGCAGAAGTGATTGACAGTGCATGAAAAACATGAATGAAAGATTTAGCGAACAGATCAACATGCATGTGGGTGAGGCAGTTCGCCGATTTGGTGAACGTCTGTGAAAAAGATTTTCATGCATGCGACAGCAGTGAGATAGCAACGAAAACTAAAACAGAGCTAGTACAAGCTAGTATACATGTAAATGACAACAAGCATTCAAAGAAATCAAGAAAACATCACTCACACAAGCGAATACACAAAAAGAAACAGAAATGCTGAAAAAGTCAAGTTGAGGCCACTTACCCGTGAATAGCTGAGTTGGATGTGTCGAAGAGTCCTGGATGTGATGCAGGATGTCAGAGCTCCAATATCGACGTGAATGAATGATATCTAATGCGTCGAATAAATAAGTTTGGTCTCATGACGTGCATGCCACAAATCTAGGAAAAAGCGACACTTGGAAGGAAACTTCTAAAACAACTTTGCATGTAACCCTCGACTGCTAAAAATAGCTCCCTCAATCATGGGATTCCTTTTAAATGTTACCTCTTGCTATTCTGGCAAGAGAAAGTCATGCATGCATGCAAGTCAAGTTTCCTCGGCCCCAGGGGGAACTGGTCAACCAGACTGTTCATGCATGCACTTGCTCAACTGATTGGGAAAAATGCACATTCCTGGTTGGGAGCTAGGCTGACTGCCCAGGAGGATTGCACAATTTTTGGGCTGAGCAACTGACTGCAACCTAGATTTACGCAAATCCTCGGTTGAGCAGCCCTGCTGGGGAAATTTGTGGAAATCCTTGGGAGTGTTGGCTGGCAGGATTGCGCAATCCTGGAGCCCAACAGGCTACCAGAGAGGATTGCGCAATTTTTGGAGGGAAGGCTGGCTGCCCTCCAGAAATGTACAATTTTCAATGGGAAGTTACTCAGCCTGCAAATGGACCAAGTCCAGGTGATTAGCCTATGAGGGGAATGGATCGACTGTGATCGATAGGTTGTCTTTGTGTGAGGAAAACACTCAAGCTTGAGTACTTGACAAAGCAAGACAAAGTGTTGTGAAAGGTTGGTAGGGAGGCCCCAAAATAGGCTAATGAAAAATTTTGGAGAGTGGTTGTAGCCGCTACAACACTTGGCGACACACTGTTAGAACTCCAACTCTCTAAATGGACCTTGTTCATGAAAAGCAAGTCTAACACCTCTGGAAGTATTGTTTAGTTCTCATCTCATCTTGGTTTCACACTAACTTGATTGTCAGATGCAGTATTTGCCAAAATCTTGGTCGATTGACACACATTACAAGCCAAGGCAACACAATTGTCTCGATTGGGGTTGAGGGGTACATAAGCGCACAAGCAGTATAGTCGCCAGAGTCTTAGGTTCATCTCTGGTGTTGCTCCACTGCCAGCAGGCCTGGACAGTACCCCAGTGGGGTCACATAGGAACACAAGCATGGCTCCACTGCCAATGGGCCTCGTCAGTACCCGACAGAGTTACTTGCATCACCTCCTTGCACAGGAATCCTTTTTCTTCTTTCGCCTAATTCATTTTTCATTTTTCATTTTTTGACTTTTCATTTTTCATTTTTCACTGTGCATAACACTTATTCATTTTAGAGGCGGAAGAGGGATCCCGACTTATTGAGAACATAAGAGGTTGTTCCAGCAGAGAAGTAGTTTATTGTATCTTTGACGTGCCTGTTAAGGTTTTCCCCTTTACCTTACTCTACTTGACTGAGCTGACAAGGGTTAACCCAATAACAACTAACTACAGAAGGTGACACTAGTTACCGTGCAAGTGTTGTGTTATCACCAAGGTTCACTTCGAAAAATATGTATTTTCCTTCGACATATCATGGACTACAAGTGACAAGCTCATCATACAGAGGTAAGATGATAGATAACCAAGCAGTGATATTTGTACAATCCCTCTTGTACTTTACCTAGCTCGCTTCAAGAGTCATACATGGTTTCATGGAAAACTAACCTACGAATGAAACAAGCGACTGACAAACAACAAAGAAAAGTAAGAGCAGAAGCAAAAGTGAAAGCAAAGAAAGTAAGAAAACAAGCAAGAAATCAAACAAGAAGACAAAGCACATAAGCAAACAAGCATGCAAGAAAACCACTGAAATCAAACACTACTCCTACTCCTACACTAAGGGTGCATGGGCCTAATCACGTGAAGTGATACTTCCAATGAATCCACCAGCGCATTGGTAGACCCATTTTGGTGAACGCTTGGTTCACGAGCAAGCCAGTTGTGCAAACCAGCAAACAAGAGAGATATAACAATGAATACAACCATACTTCGTGTTTCAAAGTTCCCATAGGACATGAGTGAGTAAATGCACATGGCGAGCAATTTGTGGACTTATCATGGTTTTGTGTGACACTAGGTGAAAATTTTAAGCATAAACACGCTCTTGACTCTGACATGCAAGCAAACAAAATAAAAAAAGATAACTTGTGTCGCGAACGAGTGCTTGCAATGTAAGACTCCTCCAATGCATCAGCAATGGGATCGTGCAGTTTGAGTGGAGGAAGTGTGATCCGTGTGTGATATGGATCTTCAATGCATACAAATGATTGATGAGGATCCTTGGGTGATTGAACAATTTCATGATCGGAAGTGAGACTAACCCTAATAGAGTGAGGACCTAACATAACCATCAGCTCGGGTTGAAGTGCCTCGACGGTCTTGCGTGTTTCAACCTCATCATCAGATAGATCATCATAAACCGTGGCTTCGAAAGATCAACTGTGATAGAGTCACGGTCATGATAAAAGATGGAAGTAAATGGATCACGACCGCCACAATCAGAAAAATCAATGAATTCTTCGACATCCTCATGATCAGACAAATCAAATAGAGGGGTATATGGAAAGCGAGAAAACTCATCCTCTATATCTCCAGAAAATATTGATGAAGGATAAAGTAGATCTTCAATTAGTAAATTATCCTCTCTATTGTTGAATGGTGGACTAACATCTGGTGAGTCCTATGAGTGATCAACAATGGGTGCATCTGTGGATGAAGACACACATGCAAAATCATGGATGGCAGGTTCACCAAACAGGTTAGGAAAGAACGGAGGGGGCTCAGACAGAAGGGAGTCATCCTTCATCGAGTTTTGATGTTCAATCTCCCACTCATACTCCTAATGAATGACAACACATGTTGGTTGTGAAACACCAACTCTGTCAATGGGTTGCTCCTCGTTCACAACAAGTGAAGAGTCTGGAATGGATGAACACAAGACAACATCATTCAGAGGAACACTCGAGTGTGAAGACAGAGGTCATGGACAAGAATTCATATGAGAACTCGAAGGACTCACAACTAAATCCACATGAAAATTGAGTGAAGTGATGTTGGGAGAATGTGAGAGATGAACAAGTGTGTGAGCATGCTCTTCAGCATCACTTGGTAGTGGTGGAGCTGTTGAATGAGAGGAAGACAGATAGTCAGTAGAGACAGTGCCCACATCTACATGAGATTGCATAGCTCCATCAATGAAGAATATTGAGTGAGGCTTGATTTCCAGCTTTCTCTTGGGATGGGCATATTTCTTAAGGCAATACTTGAACTGGTCCAAAAGATAAAAAAAATTCATCTGGCTCCTTGGAGCTTGAAACTCCAAGTCCCGTAAGCGCTGCCAAAAATCAATAACTGATTCATGCAGAGCCCTCCATTGCTATAACAGTTTCCAATCAAGATGGTCTGGATCAAAATGATAGAACGTGTCTTCAATAAGATCACATAAGTACTCAAATGAGTGCATGGTGTCAGCTTGTAGGCTGGGCACCAAACGAAATGGAGATTCGTGAAGTTCATATGCAAGAAAAAAACAAACTTGTTCATCAGAAAACTCATCTTCCTCATGAATCATGGAAAGAAAGTTATGTAAGTGCTCAGGCTAGGCCACTTCGCCTTCACCATCATACATGTGAGTGGAAAAGATATTGAAAAGCTTCTCCATGATGGAGACATCTTCACTATTCAAAAAACACCACAACGGAAGAAGAGTGCAAGACTCCATGAAAGATGTGCAGAAGTTGAAAACTGGATGAGAGGACACATCTTGTCATCAGGCCCTCCTTCTAGCGCCAAAAATGTTGACGGTGCTAGACCCGCCAAGATTTCAAGGGGATCTCCCTGATAAGAAGTCCCAACTAGACCTCATACCATTTGGTGTAGGAGTCCCAGTAGTGGGTTGTAAGGTAATTCCTTGACCGCAATGTCACACAGAGGCAAGTAATATAACTTTGTCAGTAGCAAGGGTCTGACCACTGCAGTGAGTCAAGGAAGTTGTATGAGAGGTTCTAACACAAAGAGGGTGGGATGAGTGCGCCCCTTAACAACCTGTATCAATACTCAGCTGGGAAGGGAACACACGAGCGAAGATGCATCACAAGCTGGAAAGAAGAGCAGTTGACAATCCAAAGTGATGGTTAAACTAATAGTACATTTGCAACAAGATTCTTATAATTTCATACTAATCAGTTCACACACAAATACATAAGTTAAACAACATATATCATTAAGGAAACCGGAATAGTCCAACTATAATAACAACATATGCATGAAAATGTGTTGGCTCTTATTATATAAAGAAGTGTAAGTTCCAATAATATAATACATCCATGTAAACCTGCTAGACCCATCAGTGAAACGTTATAGCCACATTCGCCTACTCCTCCAAAGAGATGTACTGGCTCCGTGCAATGGAGAAACCAAGGCGTGTCAAATTACTATCCAAGCTTTCTTCAAGGTAGTCTTAATAGAAGCTTGGCTTACCAAAAGCCTATACAATGAGTTATGAGGGACTATTCATAGCAAAGGGTGGGGTGACCCTTGACATTCCCCTTTGTGACCATTCAACTACCCTCGTGACTCTTAACCTACTCTATGAATGTTACATCCACTATTGAGACTTGACTTACACTTGACATGACTCAACATTACAATGCACATGTAACCATATGAATAATGGCTTAAACAAGACAAACTAGACATCATTTAGAGTTAGACAACTATAGAAGTCCAACTGCTCGACATCCTCATGCCAATCAATAGTAACATATTGATGCCAAGATTGGTAGTACTTGATAGTGTCCATGTGTTCTGCTGTGACATCTGTCTGAAACCTGAACCTTGCCTCCATAACATCTGGGTACACTACTCGGGCCCCTTTATCCAACTCGTCTGAAATCATGCGCATCATTGTCTTCAATGTGGGTAGACCAGTGACATACTTGCACATGATGTCTTCACTAATAGGCATGTCTGGGCTGGTGGCAGTGCGCATCAACTCGTCGAAGTACGAGTCAAGCTCCTGTCGGAGCTTCTTCTTTGTCTTCACCTCGGTCAGAGTCCCAAGTGATGGGATCACATGTGTGTGCACTATAACATCCATGCTCTTGAATACTCGTGCATGGGAAGCCTGTATGCTAGTGATGAGCTATGGTAGGTATTGATAGTTCCATAGCTGACTCTGAATACGTGCTTATAGCTTGACCGTATTGGACCTCATCATCTTTGGCAAGTGAATCGGGGCTCCCTTGTACTTCATCATTCATGCTTGCATGTTATCAACAACATCATGTATGTTCTTCAAGATGAGTGCTCTTCTCACACATCATTGCTGCCATTCGTGGAGATGGATGACTGCTTAGTGCATGGTACCAAACATGGAGTACAATGTGTGCATAACTGTGTCAACGGACAATACTTCATCTAGTATTTCCTTCATCAGTTTAGCTCAAGCAAACATTGTCACCAAGTCTCCTCCTTGCTTGGCCACTTGTAGTTCCTTTGCCATTCGCTCATTCTGGCTTTGGCATACACTCTAGTTGCATCAGCCAAAGAAGTTGGATGCTTGTGCACATTAGTTACGATCACTTGTTCTTCAACTTGCATAGGAGGTGTTTGTTCCTCCAGAGTCAGTACTCTGTGAGACTGCACAACTCTGTGATGAGATTTGTCAAAGGAGATGATGTGAATCTCTGCTTCTGGCTGACCACCAAGGATCTCAATGACTCCTTGTTCATTTGAGACTTTCTCATCATCTGGATGCAATGAAGTGGGTGATTCGACCTCTTTGTGGTAAGGCATGTGGTCAGTTTCTTGTTCCAACTCCTGCTGCTCCATGTATACATCCAACTATTAAAGCGCCTGTTCTATCTCATGAGAAATGTCTTGCCCCTACGATGGTTCACCCTGTTTGCCTGATGCCAGCTATTAAGATGAATCAACTACTTGTATGGGCGCTGCTTCATTTGTCTATACATGATGTACCCCTATTGTATATGATGTTGTTGTGCTTCCTTCTCCTGTTGGCGCAACTCTTGTTCTTTCTAGAGTTGCTCCCTCGGCTCATTTGGATTGGCCTCAGGTTCAAATTCCCTTGGATATGGTTGCCATTGGATGAGTATCAGCTCGATTATCGGTTATGTGATTACGAAGAGGAATCTTGGCCACGTGAGTTAATGGTCGATCAAGGATTCAGAGCTCCGGGCAATGATACTGCTGGTGCCTACAATTTCACAAATTTCCACCAGGGGCACAGTAGAAGGAACTGAGATTCTACATGGGGGCATGCAGTTTCTTCAGTCGAGGGGAGATGTTGGGTGTGGTTTTTTACCTATTTTATACACATTATTTCCCCTGTTTTGACCTTGCTCTAGGCCTGTGCCCTTATATGACCAAACTCCCTATTTTCTTACCTTTTTAATCCATTTTACTGTCATGTTACTTTTTTTATATTTTACTGAATAATACGAGGTTTTATTCCTTTTTGTGGCTAACTGGGAGATCATTGAAGTAGTATTTTGGGAAGTTCATCTTTTCAGGTGTTGGCTCGCGAGAACGAAGCTATGAAGCAAACAGGCATCAAGTATTAACTGCGGGAAAGGGTACAACGGTTTGTTGTTACACCCTGAGTGCTGTTACAGGTTGCTGCTACACAGTAGGTGCTGTTACAGGTTGCTGCTACACAATAGGTGCTGTTACAGGTTGCTGCTACACAATAGGTGCTGTTATAGGTTGCTGCTATTACAGGTTGCTGTTGTTATAGGTTGCTACTGTTACAGATTGTTGTTACACATTGGATGTTGTTACAGATTTCTATTACACATTGGATGTTGTTACACCTCGTGTTGATCCACTGTCCCACCAATAGTGTTGTCATCAGTTATGTCACGTCATCCGAACCACCATTCACTCAATGTTATTCCACCAAAGCTGGAAATGTGGGTACTATTCCACATAACAACTATTGGCAGTATGGATTGTTTATTTTTGAAGCAACAAGACTCCAGCAGTTGCAACTGATGTATATTTATTTAGCAATAGGTTGTAACTTCTTTATTTTTGATCAGCATGAGAATCAGGAGATTCTCATGACTGATCTATTTCTAATTTTCGGGTTGTAATAGTTATAAAAGAATCAAATTTTTATGTATCAAGGGACAACATATAGAAGAGTACCATTACTCTGTTTATGTAAATATGAATTTATTTTAATATTAATTTGCACGGTGATGTTGTTACTGCTCTCCAACTGATTCGTTAATCACTTTCGTGTTCTTCCTGCGCCCTGCTGAGGAGGAAGGGCCCTCCTCTTTGGTAGGGATTGCAGTGATATAGGTAGTGTACATTCTAGTTTAGTTCATTGATTTATGGTTTCTCGTTGTTGTTATACAAATCGTGGATTACATTCATTGTTGTTTCTATTTATCTTATGATGTTACACTGAGTTAATAAAAAAAGTGGTAGTAACCAGCTAGAGTAGATGTTAGTTCTTGTGTGGTGCGCCCTTGCTTTAATAGCTGTGAGTTTTGATTTAATTTTGTAGAGTGTTTTTATATCTACATGCATGGTTTGATTCAAGAATTTAGGTCAGCAACATCTTTTAAAGTTTTCTGCATTTTCTTCTGCTTGACTGGAGTGTATCGACACAGACAGTGCGAACTCCATTGAAACAGCAAGACCTACCGTAGGTTGACAATTACTGTTTTAGTCTGAGTTAATTAAGGTTGATTAAAACAACACTACATTTTGGCACCGTTGTTGGGGATGACAAGTTGACGATACAGTTAGCCAAGTTGTCTGTTTGATATAGAGTGTTCCTAGTCCATAGTTGCTGGGCGATAAGACAAGAGGTAAGAACCTGTGCATCACTCTAACATACATGGGTGGGCTCACCATTGTGATTACTAGGACACTTAGGACATTTTTATGCTTTGTTAGTGTGTCTTCAGCTCTTCAGTCGCTGGGCAGTAAGACGAGAGGTAAGAACCTCCGCATCGTTCTAACATACCTGGGAGGGCTCACCACTGTCAAAGACTAAGACACTTAGAGTTTGATTTAATACACATAGGGTCCATGTGTGCACTTGTAGGACTTATAGAGAAACTAAAATCACCCCCACTCTAATAAGTCATAGGAATGACGTGTCATAAAAAGGAAACGAAGGGTGAAGATTTAGGAAGGAAGACATTTATCCAGAAATTAATCTCCATGGCAGAAAAAGAACATTCTAGCTCTCAAAGGAATGCAAGGAAAATAGGGTCGCAGAAGGTTGTTACTCCCATAGCGAAAGCAGAAACCTCCAATCCCTCCATCTTGGGACCGTATCATTCTAAGGCTAGCACTCATACCCCCAAGATCAAGGATTTGATTTATGAGCAAGAAGGGGAAGTTAGTAGCTAGAATTTGAGGACCGAGGGGCAAGGGGAAACCGAGGGGGAACATCGGACACCTGAGACGGAAAAGCACCTGTTGATTTATCAATATCTGGATATGGGTAGTGCGGTGAAACAACCAGCCCCAGGGGTATCTGAGGCACTAATCATGTTTGCAGAGCCATCACAAACACAGCTCAAAGAATGTCTACTACATAATGGTTTAGAAGAATTAATGATGGGAGACAACAATGATAACAATGCTAAAACATACACCACTACCACTACCTTTGAGTTCCCAATCGGGAATATCAGAGGTGAAGCTCCTACGAAAAATATTCCTCTATCATCCTTACCATCCTTCTAGGGGATGACTGTGGAAGATCCAGATACATTTCTATTTGAGTTTGATGTCCTATGTAGAAGTTATGATTATATAGCAGATGCTCAGAAGTTAAATCTATTTCCTGCTACCTTAAAAGGAGCAGCCTTGAGATGGTTCATGGGATTAGGCCCCGCTTCCATTTCAACATGGAATGCTATGAAGGAGACATTCTTGTCAAAGTTGTAGAACCAAGGACTTAAGGGAAGAGATATTTAGAATTACACAGAAGGAGGAAGAAATCCTGGAAGATTATGTGGAACGATTCCACTACAATCTGCAGAGGTCGAAACACAACGATTTAGACCCCGAAATCTTGAAGACTATATTCATCAGAGGAATGAGGGATGACTGCCTTGACACCCAAACCCATTAGGAAAAGGGGATATATCACAAGAGCCATTCGCTGAAATTGTAAAGCTCTTCCCATGATTCTCTCGAGGACCGTCTAAAGGAAGAAGTACAATTCGGGATGCCTCTGTTCACATACAAAAATCTGTAGGCGGAGGAGTAACTAGAGCAAAGATAAAAATTTTGATTGAAAAATTCAAGACTAATATCCTTAGTACTCTCTCGGCCCAGATAACAACAACACAGATAAAAAGACACAAGCAGAAGCCGATACACCCTTGGTCGTGTTCTGTTCGACTTGTCAGAAGAAACATCCTTACAGGGAATGCGAATTGTACAACATCAGCCTGTGTAATATCTGCGAGTTGGAGCATTCGACAAAGAAGTGTCCGGAGCTTCCTAGACTAAAGACAATACTCAGAGAATCGAGTGAAGAGGTGTAGTCCTCTTACTTCATCGCACCAAGGAGGCCATGGCAACCACGACCTCTAGGTATGTCTCAAGAATTTTCCTCTTTCAATTCGTGGAATAATGCATATAATAACCAACAATATCCATGGAAATATTTTGCCCCTCCTTCAGCACAGTTCCCCTCACCCTGGAACCAATGGTATCCATCTCCTCCTATTCAATATCCTCAAACCCAACCATACCCGTGGAACCAGAACTGGAGAGGAAATGCCCAGAATTCAGCTCTGCCCGCACCACCGATGCAACAACAGCTGCAGTTAACTCCTTTCTAAGCTCCTGCTTCTCCACCACCTGTGCGACCCCAACTACCTGTGAAACCTAACCCAAACCCAAACAATAAAGTAACTCAGGGTATAGAGTCTCCTACAACCTTCCAGACCTACCTTATTACCCTTGTGGAAATTAATGAAATACAGTTGCGATCAGGCACGGTAATTAACCCTAGTCACTCCCCTATAATTATAGAGGAGGATTGTGAACCATCCAAAGGAGAAGCCGGAGGATCTGAGGCGGCTACTGCACCTACAACAATTGATATAGAGGAAGTTGTTACATCTGTAACAACTAATTTGGGGAAGGTTGATACACCTGTAACAGCAGATTCGACTGTTGTTACGTAGGATCGTATCTCCGTACCCTCAGAGACTGGCCGAACCTAGGATAGCTTCACAGCGTGAATATGATTTTCCTAAGGAGTTGCAAAATTTGTATGTACGAATTCCTCTGCTGCAATCCCTTAAATAACTACCCATCTATGCCAAGACAGTGAGAGATTTGTGCACCAAGAACTCTGGGAGGAAGCCTAAAGACCCTTCCACCATACATGTGATGGGAAAGTTATCCGAATTAATGTATGCTAAGCCTCTCCTTACTAAGTACAATGATCCAGGAAATCCTACAGTCACTATCTACATTTATGATCAGCCCGTAGCCAATACATTGATTGATCTTGGGGCTACCATTAATGTAATGACAAAAGATCTCTTTATCGCTCTCAGGCTACAGGGACTCAGACACACTCCTACTGTGCTGGAATTGTTAGACAGGTCCCGTGTTAAACCTGAGGGGATGTTAGAAGATGTTACACAAAAAATTGTCACCATGACATTCTGCAGTCAGTGTGAGTCTATCAGCACTCATACTTACGTCCTTTGCAAGTCTTAAGCCTCAGTTCTTCATGTCAAGCTTTGAAAATGAGAGAAAGCCCTTAAAAATCTCTAAAACTCTGGGCCCGCACTTTATCTTAGCATGGCCTGCGGTCCCGCACCCACTGGTCATGTTCTTTGCGGACCTACCCACTCCGTCTCTAAAGGAATGGGTGCGGACCCCTGTAAAAGTAAAAAAGGCGGAAGTTTATTCTTAAAAACTCACTTTGAGTAATTTCTAGAAGCTTCTAGAGGGAATCTTGAGGTGGCAAGTTCGCTCCTTGGTGGTTCATGTATCCCATTATGAAAGGAGCTAACCCCTTGACGTGAGGAGCTTATCCCTTTGAAGGAGGAATCTATCCCTTCATTGGTGGCCCTTGTAACTTCATTCCTCAGCACTATAAAATGAGGCATTGGGCTGGTTACTAGGGAGGTTGAAAGCTGAATATTTTTTAGGGTAAATGCTATTGGAATTTAGACTTCCTAATTGAGCTTGAGAGGAGAGATTACATACCTTTTGATCTCATTGGGAAGAGTGTGAAGCTTTTCAAAGTAGAGGAGATTCTTGTCTGGATCCTAGGAGGAGCTTGTACAACATCAAGGCACCAAGGTTGTAAAGTTCTTCTTATTTTCAAAGTTAATACAATCAAGTTTGTTTTTCTCAATAAGCTGTGTTATATGGTTTATTTCATAGACTCCTTGATCACTATGATGAACATGATTTATTATATTAGCTATGCAGGTGTTCTTTGATGTGTGCTTGTTTGTGATTGCAGGTTCTTAAAAGGAGACTCTTTGGAGCTATTGGAGCGTGGCTGCCACAAACTAGCGTTGGACTTAAGGTAGGGTCTAAAACACCTCTTAGTTTTTATTAATGAATCGAAATATGTTTAGGGAAAGATAGATTTGCTTGTCCTGCTTGTTGCTAGATATCAGTTGATACTAGGGAGATCGGTCTTGTCCGCAAGAATGATTTATCCGCTTAACAAAATGGCGACTCCACTGGGGACTTGAATTTTGGTTTTTTGCCTTTACTTTTACTTTGACTTTAGAAAATTTTCTCTGTTTCTGGTTTTTTTCTTGATGTGTGTGGGATTGGGTAGGTTTTTATATTTTGAATTGTTTTTTGTTTTTTCACATTTTTGAGAGAGGACCGCACGTGCTGTTTGTAACACAGTGCGGACATCCCCGCACTTTTTCTTTACTACACAGTGCGGTATTGCACCTTGTTATACCAGAAGCCTGCAGACCCTGTCAAATTTTTGAAAAAGCCTAAAATATTTTCATCCAGTTAAGCTTAGGATTTGTTTATGTTTTTAGCCTCTGCCCAGATCTGCATGTGTCTTGTCAGAAACTTCTTGTGAGTGAATTCCATTGGAATTTTAGTTTTAGGTGTTTTTCTAGAAGTTTTGCGTGCCTGGCCTGATTTTCGTTTGGTCCTTGTAGTGACTCAGAGATTAGAAGCCTAAGAAACCTCAGATTCCCTGGTCTTTTTGGTCTTCTTGATGAGTTTGACTAATTTGTGAAATCTTCCTTTGGTGAGAAATAGATCTCGTTTTCTCTTTGCAAAGCTTTGAATGAACTTGTCGGAAAGTTTTGAATTTCATTTTAAAAAAAAAAAAAACATAGCTGGGTGTTTCTTGATTACTTTGTTATTCTGAACGAATTAGTCCTTAGTTTGCTTCATAACTAAGTAAAACATCCTCAGAAAGAAAATTTTCAAGCTTTTACTTCAATTAGGTTTTTAAAATTTTTTGGATTTCAAGCATAGTTTTTCATAGCTTTGAGTGTTTTCTAAGAATTTTAGAATCTCTTTTGAAAGAAGTTGTTTTCTGTAGTTTTTGATTGTTGAAAAAGAAAAAGGAATTTTTCGTGAGCATAATTAGAAGTCTCATTTTTGAGTTTGTTGGAAAAGACAAAATATTTTCTTTTCATTTATATGTTGAAGAAATATTTGTTTTCAAAGAATTGCATTCTCAACTCTTTCTTTAGCTAGAAATTCATTGAAGAAAAAGGATTGTTTATCATCTTAGGTGCAATTTTAGTGTTTTGGAGTCGAGTATTCACACCATAAAGTTTCATCTCCATACCTTTTGACTTAAGAAACAACCATAAAAATAACGCTTAAAGTAAAATTTGATCTAGTAATCATTTTATTTCTAGGGCTCTTTATCACCAACATAGCTTAGGCTAGTATCTTGAAATAGGGAGTAATAAACTCTCAAAGATAGTTTAAACAAACAAGTAGCTATATCTTACGGTAGGAGATAAATTCCAATTGTTACATCTATACTCTGGGAAGCTCCTCTTAAAGGAGTCAAGCACGAGATCATATCCAATCCAGTGGGGTAATCAATCCTTCCTCATTGGGAATGATAGAAGATATACACGTATTAAAAATGGTAAACCTCAGATTGACCATTGTCAAGGACCCTGGGGTCACTTGTTGGTAAACCTTGGATTATGTCAAGGAGCCTTTAAGGGGATTGAGCTTTGTTACTCTGCCCTTGCGTGTGTATCGGATCGTAGACTGTTCCCCCAGGTATATTTGTCTCTGTTGGTAACCATAGTGACCATAATCTATAGGATTCTTTCCTAAGGTGACGGTGGAGGGAAGATCCCACTGTACCTGGAGCAGATGTCGACTAGACTCACTTGGACTCTCTGGGGGGTTCTCTTCACTTGAGACGGTTTAGTGGAGAAACTTGTGCCAGTCTGTTTCATGAAGCAGGTTGTCAAGGTAACTATTCCAACCACCATTTCTGTATTGAATTCTGTGACGTTGGATTTCATCACAAACTAGTGTTTTTGGTACGGAAAGTTATTGTTTGTGTGTGGTTTGAACTCCTAGATTTTTTAGGCGTGTGATTCAAATTGTTTGGTTCTTTAGAGACTTTAGGTGTTTTTATTGAGATTTTCTTTGTTTGCGTGTGAAGTAATTAAAATACTTAATCGTGGCTGAATTACCTAGACAATCCTGTAGACTTCGGGGGCAGCCTCCCGAGTATTCACCAAGTCAGCTTGAAGGGCTACGAGCTCTTGTAACTCCTAGTGACAGTAGAGTTGGGTCACCGGAAGAAGGAGAATCTTCTTTAGTTGTTCATCCTGATTATCAAGTTCAAGCAACAGAGTATATTTCTGAACCAATTTCATTTTCCGAAGTTACTAGTAGGGTGTCTTCTACTAGTGAAATAGCCGAAGAACCTGAAATTTCTGAGCCTGAAACTGAACCTGCTGCTACTCCATCCTCAGGATTTGCTTCTCCAACTTCCAGTGGTCCTGGTTCACCCAGGGTAGGAAGAGTCATTACCCAAAATCTTCCTTCGGGACTTATTTCCGTTGAAGAACTTGATATTCCAGAAGAAGATATAAGTCTCCTTGAAAATCAACAAACTGTTGAAAATGCAACAAGATGATGGATCTTAGTGGAAAGGAGTCGCCTTCGCTAAGTGAGCCTGTAGGCGAATTATGGCGCAAAGTCTATTTTTAGACTATGTCTATTTTTAGACATATGGATCATGGTCTATGAGTTGCAGGATGTTGTTTATGGATGATTGGTCATGTTGGGAAAAATAGATGGACTTCTATTTTTGGATCACAGCAGGAGTGATCAGAGTCTATTTTTAGACTGCTAGTCAAAAATAGAAAAGTCAAATATTATTGTCTCATAATAATATTTAGACTATAAACTTTATCTTATCCTCTTGGAGCACTTCAGTTTGAGCTATAGATGTGGCAAATGTAACTGTCAGAAGGAAATACGCTTTTCTTATGAGTCATTTGAGCTATTGCATGTAGGACATCAGTTAGAACTCATGCATGTGAGTTCTGTGGAGTTGGATGTGGAGTTGATGGAGTTGTGTTCAGTTTGACTTGGTTAAACTAGTTGTAATTAGTCTAACTGATCAATAGACTAAGTGATGAGTTGTGTGAATTAATTATTAATTAATTCACTAATTATTAACTCATAATGCAACTGAAGAATACATCAGTTAACTCAGTGCATGTACAGTTCAGTGGAGACAGGTGTTAGAGGTTGAGATTGCTATCAGTTGTGCATGAGATTTTGCACATGCATGGATTGAGTAATGCCAATGACAATTGCGCAGTATGGGGCCAATACCAAGTGATTATAGCCTCTGCTCACGTGATTCCAAGTGTGGGTGATTCTCTTGAGGTAAAAAAAAGTTTGGTTAAGCCATTCTCATTCATTTCTCTTGCAGGTATTGTGCAATAGAGGCAGGCAAGCAGCGGAGGAGATTTGGAGATCAGATCTGAGCTGTATTGTGTGTAACAGGTGGAGATAGTACTGAGTACTTGTGAGGAGTATTGTACTATGTATTGTTACATGTTCTCAATCAATATAATATACAGATAGTTGGGGGTTTTCAGCTGTAAGCTTTCCCCGGGTACATACTGTGTTGATATGTGTGATTGATGCTTCTATGTGCGCATGCGATTGATGTTTCATTATTTTTAATGCTGCTAAATTGATGATCAACGTAGAGGAGCTTATGTATTATGCATGTATTCCGCAATAGTGTATAATCAGGATAATCTCTGTGAATAAGTGTCATATTATTCAAAATTTCTACACAGACTTTAGAACTTAGGGAGCTTGAATCAATTTTCTACAGTCCACCTAGAGGTAGCGCTTGGTATATATCATTGACGAAATTTTTAGAAAATCTGGGTCTTGCTTCTTCACCACCTCGAATTCCATTTCATCCAACACCTAGAGGTTTTTATCATCCTTTGAATATGTCAAACCGGTCATCCATGTTTTTCCAAACACCAGAAACAGTTTTATTTGGCGGTCCTTCTGTGCCTTCTGGGTATCAGTCACTTTCTGGTACTTTTGCGAGTGCATCTCCTCAACCCATTGGACATGGGATATCACCTGGTAATAACGTAACTCGATCGTTAAGTGTAGAAGAAATTCTTATGATGTCTGGTACAATTCCAAATCCGCAACCTCAAGGTAGTTAGTTACCGCATGGGGGGCAACCTCAAGGTGCTCAATTATCGACTGGGGGGCAACCTCAAGGTGCTCAATTATCGACAGGGGGGCAACCTCAAGGTAGTCAGTTACCGCCTAGGGGGCAAACTCAAGGGCAATACATACCTTGGGGAAAGTACATTCCTCAAGGTCAACCTCAGACTCAATATATACCTCAAGGTCAACCCCAGTATCAATATATGCCTCAAGGTCAACCTCAGACTCAATATATACCTCAAGGTCAACCCCAGTATCAGTACGTGCCTCAAGGTTATTAACCTCAAGGTCAGTACCCAACCCAAGGTTTCCAACCACCTTCTGGTCAACCATTTGTTCAAGGAGCTGGAAATGTACCTTTGAATTATCAACCCTATGCTCAACCCGGTTATGGTCCTCAATATGTTCAACCTACTATAGGTCTATACCCCATAATGAACATGGTGTGGGATTCATCTCAATATCAATAGATTTTGCAGCCTAATGTGCAGTTGTCATCTCAATTTGGACAACTTGTGGTTTCTGGTTCAACCCAGCAACCTGTCCAGCCTAATATTCAAACTTCTACTCCTGGTGTAGTTTCTTAGCCTGGGCCTAGTACACCTCGTACTCCGCCTCAAACGTCTGCTGCAACTACGGTAGCCTATGTTCAATCTACCACACCTACTTCTTGAGTATTGGCAGCTCCAGTTTCTACTGTTCCTGTATCAACTCCTCAGGCCTCTTTACCACAGTCATGACCTACAGTTCAGACTTCGGTTCAGATGCGTGTAGGGCAAGCTGGTCCAATTACGGTTGTCACAAGTCAACCTCAATTTACTTATCAACCGTACCAGGGACACTACCAATTCGGTCCTTTCGTGCAAAACCCAGTCTATCAGTATCAACGGTACCCTGGATATACTTATCAGCAACCTCAACAACCCCAGTACGGTCCGGTTAATCCTGGTTTTCCAGGAGGATATAATATCCCAAATGCGATTCCAATTCCAAGATATCTTGGATATCCTCCTCCTGGGGCTGGTCTAATGACCCAGAGTTTTCATGACCCTAACCATCAGTTACCATTTATAGCAACTTTGGACTTGCCTGATTTTTCACGCCTTACAAACGATCCAATTAATTATCTTCCGTTTTGGCCGCCAATGCCGAATAAGTTGCCCAGTGATATCCCAAATTTTGAAGGTAAATCAGGAGAGGATCCGTCAAACCATGTGATGACTTATCACCTCTGGTATGCATCTAACTCCATCATAGATGATTCAATTCACTTACGTCTTTTTCAACGCACTCTGATTGGTCTTGTGGCCAAGTGGTACATTGAGTTACCACGAGGCTCTTTTTACAATTTTAGTCAGTTAGCCACTTCATTCTTAACTCATTTTCAGTTGCCTGTCAGATACGAAAATGGCACTGAGTTATTAACTTCATTAAAACAGTCAACGTCCACTTACATTTCAGATCATATCCATGAATGGTGGCGTCGATGACGTTTAGTGAAAGTTTTTATTCCGGATCAAATTTTAGCAGAATGGTTTGTTAAATCATTATTACCTAAAATCACTGAGGATGTAGCTAAGGCCAGAGTTTTTACTGAAGAGAAAGTAATTGCTCAAGCTCAGTACCTTGACCTCGTTTATACGCAGTCATGTACTTTACACGAGAAAATCCCCGACCTTCCGAAACAAAATCAAATAACTACAGCTCCTTCAGGGTCTCATGCCGCTGACGGTATGATTGGTTCAGTTAACACCAAAAGCAATAAGAAATCTTCAAAGAAATCTTCTCCTATTATAACTTTACCAGATTCCCCGATAGGAAACTCTTCCGTGGAAATTTCTGCCAATATTCATGTCGTAGACTCATCTACGGCCAAATAAAAATCCAACGTAAAAAGAAGGGGAAGAAGAAAAATAAGCAAAATTTGAAAGAGAAATCAGATAAAATGGAATCTACTGACGAGAAACGTAAACCTTGTTATCCTTGTCTCATTTGTGATGAAGAGCATTTTACAAGAGACTGTCCTCATTGAGCAGAGGTTGCAAAAATCATCAAAGGTTCTCAAACGCATGCTGTCTTGAAGGATCCTTTCCCTAGTCAAGATAGTAAGATGATCGGTTCTTCCTCAAATGCCTCAGAAGAACCCATAATGATGATGTCCCATGTTAGGATTGCGACACGATCGCAAGATTATGGCAGTAAAAGTCCTGTTGGTGGTAAGGAAGCAGAATCTTCTAATTCAAACCCATCAACTTCAACTCCTTCTGGTTCTGATCCGCTACAGATTGAGAAACCTAATCCAGACTTAGTAATCAAACCGCCTGCTAAAGGTATACTTCAGAAGTCAGCTTTCAATCTACATGCGAGGGCTGCTCAGAACTATAACATTGTTGAAGATTTAGCTATTTCCCCTTCAGCAATGTCGGCTTTGGAGGTGCTGCAATCATGCCCAGCACAGCGTAAATTGCTATTGTTGGCTATAGGAGCTGTTGATATTCAGGACTCAAACCTTATAATCTTCAATTTAGAAAATAGTACACCTCGCTTACCTCATCAACTGGCTTTCCAGATTCCAGTGTTAGTAAAAAACGAACCTTGCTTTAGGACTGTGATTGATGAGGGAGATTCAACGTGTATTATGTCGATCTAGTGTTGGAGATCGCTTGGTTCTCCTACAATCAATCAATCCCCGATGATTCTAAAGGCTTTTTATGGCCGTGGGTTCCATCCTTATGGCATTTTACAGGATTTACCTATAGGGGTTGAAGGCAAAACTGTTAATCTAGATGTGGAAGTGGTTGATGCCCCTCTGGATTACAACCTTCTCTTGGGTCCTAGTTGGTCTTATGCTATGACTGCTGTTATTTCATCGGTCTTTCGGCTTATAACGTTTCCTCATAATGGAAAGATTGTAACCATATACCAGCTCACATACCTTTCATCCGACCCAACCTCTTCTGAAAATATCCAGCATGTCGGCAAAACAACTATCCCTTATAAGGATGTTGGGGTAGGATTAGTTAAAGATTCTGGTTTACTAGGAACTTTTTCCTTTCCTCCTCCTAACGTATCACCATCTTATGCAACTATAAATATGATTTCATCAAACACCATCTCTTTCGATGATCCTTGGGTCGTACCTTCTGATTCTGAGGTGGACTCATTCGGTGATGCCATGCCCTTGAGTCCATTTGAAATTGCATACCAGGCGGTACAATCATTTTCCGACCCTTCTTCAACTGAAATCGATCTAATGAATGTGGTCCATGGAGAATCACTTTCCATATCAAACTCAGATTCAACAACTTTTTCTGAGCTTGTTCATACTGATGAGCAGATTTGTGAAATTTTGTCTGTTGATGATTTACCATGGGAAGATCTTCATCATAGATGTTCATTCTTACCTGAGATTGATCATTTTGAGAATGATTTTTCATCTATTTTTACTACTGATTATGTCAAAGAACCACAGAATCCACTGCAACATCCTAATTCTGAAATGAATTTGGGAAATATATCTCGAACGGTTCCTATTGATATTTCGGTAAAACCCGGAATTGTTGAAAACATTCATATAGGTTCTTCTTGTACGGATGATGAATTCCGAATTTATAAAGCCCTATTTCAAGAATTCCATGATGTGTTTGCATGGTCATACGAAGAAATGCTAGGAATCGATCCAAAAATTGTTGTTCATGAAATCAAAACTTACCCGAATGCTAAACCCGTCCGGCAATGTTTGCATCAGATCCACCCGCGAAAAGCTGCTGCTATTAAAGAAGAAGTTGAAAAATTACTTAAAGCAAGTTTTATTTATCCAATTCCCTTAACGGATTGGGTATCGAATATTTTTCCTATTAACAAAAAGCAAGGAACGATAAGAATATGTATCGATAATAGGGATATTAATCGAGCTTGTCCCAAAGAAAATTACCCAACTCCCTATATCGATCAAATCATTGATGATTGTGCCGGCAATGCAATTTTTTCCTTTATGGATGGTTTTTCCGGTTACAATCAAATTAACATTCTCCCTGTTGATCAACCAAAAACGACTTTCATTTGCCCATGGGGGACGTTTTCTTATTGCAAATTACCTTTTGGATTAAAGAAAGCCAGAGCAACTTTTCAAAGAGCTATGTCTTACGCGTTTCATGACATCAAGCACATTGTGAAACCTTATCTCAATGATTTACCTGCCCATTCATTACGTAGAGCTGATCATCTCACTCATTTACGAGCAATCTTCATGAGATGTAGGCATTATCGAATTAGGTTGAATCCACACAAATGTGTTTTCTGTATAGAAACATGTCGTTTACTGGGATTCGTTGTTTCAAAAGCCGACATTCGTGTCGATCCCTCGAAGGTTGAAGCTATTGTCAAATTGCCTCCTCCTTCGACTCTTCGCCAACTCCAAAGTTTGCAAGGGAAAACAAACTTTTGACGTCGATTCATTGCTAACTACGCCGAGATAACAAAGGGTTTTACCAGGTTGTTGAAACAGAATACTCCATTCTTTTGGGATGAGATAGCTGAAAAATCTTTTGATGCACTTAAACACGCGTTGACCCATGCACCATTATTGCATCCTCCCAACTACAACCAGGATTACTTCTTATATCTTGCCGCCTCTCATTCCACCATCGGGATGGTGTTAGTTCAGGAAGATGAAATCGGTAGTGAACATGTGATTTACTACCTTAGTCGAACTTTGAATCCGACTAAGTTAAAATATTCACATGTGGAGAAATTGGCCTTGGCAGCTGTTCAAGCTGTCCAACGATTTCGTCATTACATCTTACTACGCAAAACTACCGTAATTTCTGACTGTAACCCTATGATTTATATTTTTACCAAACAGTTGCTAGGGGGCAAGTATTCCAAATGGATTGTTATCCTATAGGAATTTGACTTGGAATTTGAAAAATCCAAGTCAAATAAATCTTTAGTTTTTGCGGAACTGATGTGTGACTTCCCGCGTGCTGATACTGAAACTGTGGCGGAAGAGCCCCTCACGGACGAATCCTTGTTTCTTATCAGCACTCTTGATCCATGGTATGGAGATGTCATTGTTTATCTCCAAACCCAAACTTTTCAGCCTGAAATTTGACGATATCAACGACATAAAAAACGTTTCCAATCCCAACAATATAAAATTATTGGAGATACACTCTATCGTCGTGGGACGAATTCTATTTTCCGACGTTGTTTAACTCATGAGGAAGCTGAAAAGGTTCTAAATGAATGTCACTCTGGAGCATGTGGTGGTCATATGTCTGGGTATGTCACACCCCAAAAGATATTGCGCGCTGGCTATTTCTAGTCGTCTTTGTTTAAAGATTGTATTTACGCGGTCCGAAAATGCCACAATTGTCAAATTTTTTATCGAAAGATGCGTGCTCCACCTGCTCCTCTTCACCCTATAATTGTCGTTGGTCCTTTTGCAAAATGGGGTATCGATTTTATTACATGTAACCCTCACTCGGCCGGGGGGCATGCGTATATCATCCTTGCGGTAGATTATTTTACTAAGTGGGCCGAGGCGATGCCTACATTTGTGATAGACGGCAAAACTGCTACAATTTTCATTTTCAATCATATAATTACTAGATTCGGTGTTCCTCAAGAAATTATTACTGATCATGGGCGTCATTTTCGAAACATCATGACGACTGAACTGACAGATCATCTTGGCCTGCCTCATGATAGTTCTACTCCTTATTACCCACAGGCTAATGGTCTGGTTGAAGCCATCAATAAAGTTCTAGTCACCATGATCCGACGGATCATTGGTATTCATTGGTCAAATTGGCATAACAAGTTATTTTCAACGCTTTGGGCGTATCGAACCTCAGTAAAAACATCAACTGGTTTCACTCCCTTCCAACTGGTTTACAATTTGGAAGCTGTGTTACCCATTGAATGCGAAATCCCGTCATTGCAAATAGCCATAGAATCACTACCAGCCACTTCCGAAGAGGAGAAACGTTTGTTGTACTTAGCTAAGCTAGATGAAAATCGACGTGATGTTGCACTAGCAATCGAAACTCATGCCAAACAAATTAAAGCTCAGTAGATCAAAATGTTACACCTCGTAATTTTTCGGAAGGAGACCTAGTCTTACTATACAATCAAGCAAATGATAAGCTAGGGGCTAGAAAATTCGTACCTATGTGGCATGGTCCTTATGTTGTTAAGCGAAAGCTGGCAAAAGGGGCCTATGAATTGGTAGATTTTGACGGTGTCTCTTTAGGTAAGCCCAGAAATGGTCTTTATCTGAAGAGATATTATGCTTAAATCTGGGTGTGGATATTTTAGTTAGATTAGTTTTCTTTCTAGCTGGCGTGTTTTAGATTAGAAAAGTGTGCCTAGTTTAGAGAGTGTTTTTATCATTATTCCTGCTTATCTTGGTTTTACTCTTGATATTGCAGATGTCGACGTCTCTTCAAACATATATTGGTTTTGCTGATGGTGCTTGTCGTAGTACACAAAACATTTCTTCCGCAGCTTGGGTTATCTATTCACCCTCTGATGAGTTAGTATCTATGCATGGGGTAAGCCTCAGTCAAACAATGAATAACATTGCAGAGTATAATGCAGTGATTGAGTTATTATCCGAATCCATCTCATTTGGGATTCAGAGTTTGATTGTGAGGTTAGATTCTGAACTCGTTGTATTACAGCTTAATAGAGTTTATGCCATTAGAAATCCAATGTTATTAAGATTATTTTTGAGAGTTCATATTTTGGAACGTGAATTTGACTATATTGAATATCAACATATTCCAAGATATTTAAATACATTAGCAGATGCAATTGCTTCTCGAATGTTAAGTAGACATTTGCAATAATCAAACAGTAAATTTGAAAACATTCCATAACATGTTTTACAAGATAGTTGGTAATAGTGATATAGCATAGCATAGAAGTGTGTTAAATATACATTGTCTTCGATCATAGGTTAAAAAACACCTTATGATTGGCAAAAATGATAGTACAAAAAGAAAAAATGTCATATGAGTCTACAAAAGGCGATCATCCCATCACTGGTGATGATCACGATAAGAAACCACTACTCGGGCCACCCTGCAAAGGAACCTCCTAAAAGGTCCTGGGACCCCAATCACATAGCGCTGTAACCTAAGAGGAATATCATCTATGCTAGTCTCTAGAATATCTGCTGTCAAACGCTCTAGATGATTTTCCAATTCGATCAGGTTCTTTGTAGATTCGTCCCTTGGGGCCGGTACTGCTGCAGCTGGGTGTCTCCTCTCATAGGGCTGGAGAGTGGCTGGTCACCGTGGACCCACATCTGCATTTGAAGCCTTTTACTATCAGTTTTGGACGATTTAAAAACAAAAAAAAATTAAAACTTGGAAAATGTTGAGAATTATTTTACCTGAGTCATCCCACTGCTCTCCTGCTGGAAGAGCCATGTCTGGGTCACCACGATAATCCATCCTAGCATAAGGAAAATCCTGAATCACGAAAAGTTGGTTCTCCAACCAATGAAAATACTCAGGAGGAAATCGAACAACCTCTGAACCCTCCTTAGGATGACGGGCCATAACTGCAACCCAATGCATCAATTTGGGCTCTCGGGGAAGTCCAGCTCCAATGGAAAGATGTTGTGGGACCAACATCGGGACCCTCTCTAGACCAAAGCTCACAACTAAGAAACCATATCCAAAGTTTTTTAGTTGTCCGTTCTTTGCTCTAGTCAGTTGGCCTTTTACATTAGCCAACACAGCTTCGCACCAGTTGAAGATGGTGCCTCGATAACAGTCTACTACCATTCGCATTTGGGATCGGGTAGCTACATGCAGTGCTACGCTTCCGTAGAGTCTGGTGACAGTAAATGTAATCACTTTGAGTTCAGGATGGGAGATGGTTTTGATATCAATCCCTTTGTCCTTTGTTTGGTCATTACAAAACTCTAGCCGGAGACTATCGACAGACTAGCCACCTGGCCTAGTCCCAAATAGAGTCAATCGTTCACCTCTCTTGGGCAAACCAGTTAAGAAGTAAATGTCCTCTGGCTCCATTTCGAGCTGCTGGCCACCAATAATGAAACATTGGTCCTGTATAGTCCATCTGTCCACCAGCCACTGCAAGAAGTCTACTTGGGCCCTTGTTGGCTAGTTGAATTGTTTATTAATTAAACAATCAAGTACCACATTAATTTGTCAACCTGGGAAAGTCTTTTATCTCAAAGGCTACCGCGTACTGTATGTACTTAATTTGTAAAAGCATTAAAGAGCTGTAGTATACGTAATTCTATTTCTCACTCTATGTTATAACAGTGCATTGCAAAAATAAAATGAAAGCAGTTAACTAAGAACACAAATCTTAAAAAGAGAAGTAATGGATGCTCTGTTAGCAGAGGATCAGGACCCTATCCTCCAGGTAAGGACGTTCAGCACCTGCCCCTGTAACCAGATTTCTAATACACACTGCAACTCTAATTCACCAGTGAAATATCCTTTTACAGCTTCAAGCAATTAACAGAACAGAGTACTAGCAAAAATGAAATCATCAGAGGTAATGCTACAGAATCCAAAACAGAGTACCATAAAAAAGAAATTACCAAACACACTTACACACTTGACAGGAAAGTAAATGGGTGAATCTTGTGAGGAAGGTGGGCCCAGTCCCTCTCACAAGATTCCCCAGAACACAAATACTAGATTAGGTGCTCAGAACAATGTTCTATTCATCTGCCAAAAGATCCAGTTACAATAAAAGTTCAAACTTTGCTGTTGTCTTTCAAAATTTCCTTTACAGAACTATTTTTCTCCTTCTTCTCTTATGTAGATGTCTCCTCTTTATAGAGGAGACATCTATTACAATAGACTATCACAGTTCATTCAGTTAAACCTTTCTGTCAAAAATAAGAGTTACAGGATGCTGTTACAACAATGTGACAGTGTATTCTTTCTTGGGTTTCTTACTGTTACACAGCTGGTAACCGAACTTCGACCGTCTTCTTGGGATCCTCGCACTATCCTTTTCCGTTTCCCCATGGTTGCTGATTTAGTAAACCCGTGTTGTTCCTGATATTTTAGCAACTGTAACTGTGTTTTACCCTTTTTGGACAGTTGCTGATCATGTTGCGTCAGCGTGGAATTCTAGCGATCTTCAGATAGTTGCCATTTGTTATTTCCAGTTGTTGCAAAATAGCATTCCTCTGCTTTAGATAGTTTCCGTTGCTGGCTGTAGCAACTGCATAGTTGCTGCTTCTGGTGTTGCAGCAACTGCGTAGTTGTTGTTTCTGGTGTTGCAGCAACTGCGTAGTTGCTGTTTCTGGTGTTACAACAACTATGAATTATAATTCCTGTAGACTTTAGCCAGTTCAACGGTTACTTGGCAACTTAGTTAGCTTTTCCAAAGATAAATATAAAGATAATCATGAATATGTAATGAACAATTAAACATATAGATATGCGGAGAGTTACTTCATACCTTGGGGTGATTAAGTCATTATGTAATCAAAGCTTTCAACTATTGAACTGAAAAAGGATAATATTATGGCCAAAATATAAGGTCAAAAATGGTCAATTCTGAGTCCTAACATCCCCCCCAACTGAGGAGATTGCATGTCCTCATGCAATGTTTACTCTGAGTCTGAGTCGGAGTACTGGGATGAACAGTGTAGATTACTGAGACAGTAGTTATAGGAAGTGGCATCAAACTTATCTCTGAACCCACATAAAGTCTGTATTTGCCTCCATGCTGCTACTTCTTCCTTTTTGGATAATCCAAACTGGCCCTTGTATTGTTCACTAGATAACCATAGAAGTGGAAATTTAAATCTGTAGCCAATCCAATTTTCAACATAGTGTTGTATGCAGCTAACATAGTAAGGTAGCCTTGAGAGTGCTGCCTGTAAATTAGGTGGATTATAAGGGTGATATTCCTACCTCTCCTTGGGGCAGTTTTCCCAGAACAAGTTATTAGCCTTAATAGCCAAGGGTGCTTTGGTTTTCACATAATGTTGGCAATCTCACAGGACTACTGCTTGTAGTTGCCTGACGTGATCCTTCATTTCGGGGTCATTTATCATTCTTTGATGCTGTGAAATGAAGGTGGCTGCGTTCTGAGGTTCAGCCCTAATCCACAGAAGGCAATTCTGTTCATTATGTTGAGCTGAGGTAAAAGCGTTTTTCCATGTAAGTTGGTTGGCTAAAAAGGAGATGAAAGCTCTCAGCTGTATGTCGCCAACAACAGGTAGCATATTCATGTTTCTTTCTTCGGACATGGCTTCATTATGGAGATAAAGCTCACATAACATATTTTGATCATTTTTAGGTGCCTCTGTAAAGGTTTGCATAAATTGTTCTGATGTAACCACCTGATGAGGTCTACCTTCTCTAACTGCCTTTATTTGTAATAATGTCAGTCTTTCCCTCAAAAATGTTGCATAATTGAAAGAGGGTTTCCTTGTGGCAAGTGTTCTTTGGAATAACTCAAACATCTGGGACAATCTGGCTTTTAGTTCCTTAATTTCTTTGTACTGAGCTCTACACTGCTCAAGTGCTTCCCAGTTCTTATATGCATAATTGAACCAGATCCCCTTTTGCTGTTGGAATGCTTTGCCTTGTGACAGCTCATATTCTATCCACCATTTCCTTTTAATTCTTGAAAACTATTTGTTTCTGTGCATGCATCACTAACAGAGGGAAGTTCTGTTTGTTTAAAGGCATCAACAAGGATAATCTGCTCTGTGATAATTGGAGTAGGCCGGGATGATCCAATGTCTTCCTTTCCATTTCCAGCTACTGTTTCTTCTTCTTGTTCTATATTCTATACTGATTCCTGTGTATATGCTTCCTTTTCTTGTTCCATGGCAATTTGGGTAGGACGGGGTGAGTCTATTCCTTTTTCCTCATTTCCTCCTGTTTCCTCTTTTTCTTCCTCTTGTTCCATGGCAATTTGGGTAGGCTTGGTTGAGTTTATGTCTTCTTCTTCATTTCCTCCTGTAACTTATTTTTCTTCTAGTTCCATGGCAATTTGAATAGTCCTGGGTGAGTCTATGTTTTCTTCATTTCCTCCTGTAACTATTTCTTCCTCTTGTTCCATGGCAATTTGGGTAGGCCGGGGTGAGTCTATATTTTCCTCTTTATTTCCTCCTGATTCCTGTGTTACGACCAATACAACAGTTTGGGTAGGCCGTGGTGACTTTTCCTCTTCTTTATTCCCTGTTACTTCCTGCATAGTTTCTGGAGAACTTGCTGGTTCTTGTGTTTCAGCAAGTTCTTCTATTTGCTCCCGTGCAGTTTCTGGAGAACTTACTGGTTCTTGTGTGTCAGCAAGTTCTTCTATTTTCTCTTGTGCAGTTTCTGGAGAACTTACTACTTCTTGTGTGTCAGCAAGTTCTTCTGTTTGCTCCTGTGCAGTTTATGGAGAATTTACTAGTTCTTGTGTGTCAGCAAGTTCTTCTGTTTTCTCCTGCACCATTTCTGGAGAGCCTCTTGGTTCTTGTGTGACAACAGGTTCTTCTGTCTGCTCCTGCACGTTTTCTGGAGAGCCTTTGGGTTCTTGTGTGACAACAGGTTCTTCTGTCTGCTCCTGCACCTTTTCTGGAGAGCTTGTTGGTTCTTGTGTGACAACAGGTTCTTCTGTCTGCTCCTGCACCTTTTCTGGAGAGCCTGCTGGTTCTTGTGTGACAGCAGGTTCTTCTGTCTGCTCCTGCACCTTTTCTGGAGAGCCTGCTGGTTCTTGTGTGACAGCAGGTTCTTCTGTCTGCTCCTGCACCTTTTCTGGAGAGCCTGCTGGTTCTTGTGTGACAGCAGGTTCCTCTGTCTGCTCCTGCACCTTTTCTGGAGAGCCTGCTGGTTCTTGTGTGGCAGCAGGTTCCTCTGTCCCAGCAGAGAGTTGTGGTGTTTTCGTCTGTGTAACAACAGGTTCTTTTGTTTCAACCACAACAGCAGGGACTTCAGACATTGGTTCTGCCACTACTTTGTATCCTGCTTGAGTATATATCTCGCCACAATTGGCACACATATATTCATTCTCCTTATTCTTCTCTGCCACAGATGCTACTCATGCTAAAATGTGCAGGCTAAATTTATTTTGGTAGGCTTCCTTGATCCTTATTATTTCCTCCTTGTTGTGGGGAAAAATGCCTATGCAGGACGATCCTATCCACCTAAGGTGTGACAGTGCCTTAGCAACAAACAGAGAACACTATTCTAGTATTCTTCCTTTATGAATTAAGAATGAAGAGAGATGGATGGACTAACCGGTGTCTCCTGTTTGTCCCTCGATCCGGTTTCTCTTCTCTTTGGGAGTTCACAGCTACTTGCCTTCTCGCTCGCCCAGCTTCAACAGGTCTCTGCAAGATCACAAGAGAAGAACACTACACAAAGACATAGATTCATAAACATAACTAGTTCAGGATTAGAAGTAAACTAAACATACTAATGCAATCATACATCAAAGATACATCAGTATATAGGAGAAACCAAGATAGCTTTATTGATGAATAACAAGGTTCAGGAAGAGATACAACCCAGAGGGCTCCAATACAGCATCTCCTTCCCAGCAAAATGGAATTCCTATCTTCACCTCCCTTCAAAGAATTAAGCACCCAATGATTCTAGTCTCAAACCAACAACAATTCTTTGCAATAACAAAATTCCAGCCTCTAGATCTCATGGAGGAGAGATCCATATATAGATGTTTGGAGAGAGGATGAGTCAGCTTGAGATCTGACTAGTGTCCTCTCCCTCTGTCAGTTCTTGATTCCACTTGGAGGTTCTTGCTTCCACTTGGAGATTTGGAACCTCTTACTCATCACTAGTTGAATTCCCTGAGGCAAGTGTCATTTTGGAAGCTTCCTGGGTTTTGACACCTTGAGAAATGAGCTTGCCACATGTCCACTCTCGCTCAGCGCAGGTAGCCAGTGTTGGCTTTGACATTCAGCACAGGTAGCCAGTGGAGCCATTGACATTCAGCGCAGACAGACAGTGGAGCTATTGACATGATCCTGAATTGACTTGTTTTTGAGCAGTTTCTGGTGGAGAACTTTTGTGAATTGCTGTGGTTTGTTAGCCTTGTTCCTCTAGGGGTAGGAACAACATGTTTAGGGACTTTGGATCCCTTAGATTATGGAAATTTCATGATCAATGCTGCAAGGCACAAAAATGTCTATAACAGTTGCCCCCTAAAGTATGAGGCCGTTTATCGGGTGAAATGCTTTATCCAGGAGGGTCCGAAGTTCATCCAATGCTGGGAGGAGACCTGTAATGAGATACAATACAATACATTATTTTTCATACTGCTTTCATGATCTAGCTGAAGCGGGCATTCCCATGCTCAGCTTTATAAATTCATTCCTTTGTACATAGAACAGACAATCGTATGATGGTAGACGGACAATTTTGATGAAATTATCATCCTTTGAGTAGGATGATCATCTGCTGCAATGATGTACACGTCAAATGTCTTTATCTTTCCTGAATATATATCGCAGCCCGGATGGATGAAACTAGATCCGGGGTCTTCAAACTCATTCGATCTTCACTCTAAGTACAAGTCGATCCATGTGAGAATTGTTCTGAAGTCGAACATGGAAAGACATCGCTTGATTACCGGTCAATGAGGTAAACCGTTAACAAGCGCGAGAGGAATCACCGATAATGATAATGACCCTCAAGGTACTACAGTACAATTCACGTGGTGTGAATAAAGGACTTGGCGTCGAACACCACGCAAAATCTTCTGGTCGAAGGTCATTGATGTATACCTGTCGCCGGAAGTGAGAAACTTGCCATTGAGGCATGCAAGCTTCAAAGTACTGAAGGGGTTGTTCCTAGATCAACTTCTTGGATAATGAGCTGATGTCGACAAGAAGCGATCCGTCAAAGGAGGGCCTTAATGAATCCCACATCAGTGACACGGAACGGAGCTAATGATTTTGATGGAGGTGAAAACGATCTGTGACATATGATTCAGGGTGGCGGTCATGAACGGATGAAAGATAATGTATGGCAGTGGATGGGACACAGTTGACTCTTTCTGAACGACTTCTCTTGAACATATGGCGACATTGATGCAATGGATCGGTAGCATTACCCCAATTATGGATGGTATGGCGAGACCATGGTGATGTGACTGGTGAATGAAACAACCCAACTCGATTGTGGTACGGAGGAAAAGTGTCATGTTCAAGAGCGACTTGCTACCATCAAAGTTTTCTTGAGTTTCTCCAAATTTTTCCCCAGTCATTGCTGACCAGTACCTCTTTATTTTTGTCAAGCTTAAGGAGGATAACATATGCTTGTTCTATAACCTGCCCTTCGGGCAAGCCCATCGCTATGTTTTAACGAGCCTAGCGATAGTGAAACTCGTTCTCGTCTAAAGACAAGTTTGTCGCTATTTAGTAATTTTAATGAGTCTAACGACAAGGATAACTCAGTCCTTTTCATATTTAGAGAGTATGAAAAGGTACAAAAAGTTAACTCCAAAAGTCCTTTTTCGTCATCTAATCCCTTTAGTCCGAAAAAGTATAAAACAATACAGAAGGGATGAGTTTTCGATAGTTTTAACGAGCCGAACAAGACAAGCGCTTGATCTTTTTGTGCAATAATCCCTCAGGTCCAAAAAGATTAAAATCTAGAGGAGGGATAGCACTTCCAGTCGCTTTAACAAGCTGGAAGGCCAAAACTCGGCAATCTTTTCATATTTTACGAGTCACTTGAAAAGAGCTTAAAGAAGACTCGTCTTTTGAGGAACGAGTGATAAACAGGGTTAGCAGCTGATTCCAGGTACAGGTTGGAATTTTCCAATCACGGCAGTGTCACAAGGATGGCTAGGTGAAATCACTCTCCGCAGCTGTTCCTCAAAATGGGTAAACAATCATATGGAGGTGAACGATTGGCCAAATGAAAAGTGGAGGTGACGGTGCAAACACGACCAAGGCTTTAATGGCTGATAAGGTTACATTCACAGTGGTTATTTACCGGGTAGTCGTTCATTTTTTAACGAGCTTGAACGCGAAAAAACACTGCTCAATCTTATGTTTATTTTTTAACGAGCATGAACTATGCGCTAAAACTGCTCGGATCTTGCGTTTATTTTTTAACGAGCATGAACTGTGTGCTAAAATTGCTCGTTAAGTTTGCATGCCCCCAGCATAATAACGCAAATCGAGGTGCATGCCCCCCAAGCTTCCTTGCATTCAACTCAGTGGTTGGAATGAAGGTTTACCTTTGAGACTCGGAAAGGGGATTTGTTTCATTTTTTAATGAGGTTGACACAGTAAAAGAACTATCCTCATGACTCCTTGTTTCATTTTCTAACGAGGTTGACACGAGATAAGAACCATCCTCGGAGCCCATTGTATTTACAGTATTTCTATTAGGGCGATGATCCATGCTGACAAAATGTTTAGGAATCTTCCGAATCCATTAAATATAGAAGATTTCATATTGTAGGTTTCCACTGTGGCTACTTCCGCCAGATTACTCGCAGGCGGTAGGGCAAAAGTACCCATTAAGGCAGGGTCTTTTAGGAGACCTACTCCAATGTTTTGAAGCGAATGATTGCTTCCATGGATCGTTGGAGTGCTTCCCGTAACTTGTGAACTGTCGGGGAGGAAAGTTTGTTGGTCGACGACTATAATTCCTCCTTGAAAGGGAAATGCAATCTTCCTGAAGTAGGTCGACACAACTGTGGCCATGGCATATATCCAGGGCCTTCCCAGTAGGATGTTGTAATCGAGGTTTCCATCGATTACTTCAACATCAACTTCTATTGTTTTGCCCCCCAGTTCAACTTGCAAGTTACTTAAAATCCCGTATGGAGTGTATGATCGTCCATCAAATGATTTTAACGTCGTTGATGATTTTGACAAGGGTGGTGATCCTAAATTTTTCCAGCAACTCATCGACATAAGACATGTAGATGCCCCCTCATCAATAATTGTTCGATGAACAGTTTTGTTGAGGGCTTTCACTTGAATAAGGAAAGCTAGTTGAGCTGGTAACTGAGGGTCATATTCTTTATGATCAAAGGCCACAAGATTGGAATCCATTGGGCCAATCCCACCTATTGCTGATAATAAAGCTTGCTCTTGGGAGGGGCAATTTTGCGGTGCCTCAAGTGTCGACATAGCGGACGGCGATTGGGCCAGGTCCTCTACTATATTATAATTCTATGCTACTTTGGCACGAGGATTAAATGTCGATTTGTGTACTACTCCCTTTGGCGACTTTATCATTGGTTCAGGAATGATGGGTGGCACAACTTTGGTTAAAGTTGTCGTCGAAATACTAGGTTGTTCATTAGCCTTGTTATTCGACAGCCGTGGATTCCCGTAATCTTTATTCCTTGTCAAAGCATCATTTTTCTGCCTTGAGACACACAACATAAGCACTTGGGATCGGGAAGCATTTTGATTAGCAACCAGTTTGGTTCCCGGGCTTGGAAACGGATCAGTCAATACCGCTGGGGTTTTTGAATTCTTAAAGAGTTTCTTAACTTCAGCTATATGTGGAAAATCTCTCGTCCAATGATCCTCATCGCATATATGACACCCCGCAGGGGGTTTCCTTTTTCTCCCTTTTTTTTTCTTGTTGCCCCCTGGTTGCTTCAGTTGTTTGCCCTTGTCGGTCGACATGACATTTACTTCCGAGGCAAGAACTTCCTCATTTGCATTTTGACTAGAAATCTTACAGGCCTTTTTAGATGTAGCCTTTGTCGATTTTGTATCTGTTTTGGCAATCACGCCATCGCCAGCGTGAGAATCATTGTTTGATTTAGGAGGAGCAGGAATTGAGAATTCCGGTCTAGGGGCATCAGGTATTTTGTCATAGAGCGTGCCAGACTGAGTATAGACTAAGTCCAGATATTGCGCACGAGCGATGACTTGCTCTTCTGTTACGACTCCCCCTTTTGCCACATCTTCCGTGATTGTAGGAAGTAAGGATTTGATAAACCATTCAGCTAATAGCTGATCGGGAACGTACGTTTTCACCATCCTACGACGACGTCGCCACTCATGTATATGATCAGATATGTGAGTGGTCGTTGTTTGTTTGAAGTTGGTTAGGAGTTCTGTTCCTGTTTCATACCTTATCGGTAATTGAAAATGGGTTAAGAAAGTCGTGTCTAAGGTACTGAAGTTGTCGAACGAAGCTCTAGGCAACTCAATATACCATTTTGCCGCTGGACCCGTTAACGTCCTCTGAAAAAGGCGAAGCCTTATCGAATCATCATTTAGGGTGTTTGATGAACACCATAGATGAAATGTCATCACGTGATTCGATGGATCTTCACCTGGATTTCCATTAAATTTAGGAATATCTAACGGAAGTTTATGTGGAATCGCTGGCCACCAAGGGGCATAAGCAATTGGATCATTCGTCAACCGGTTTAGATCTGGTAATTCTAGAGTTGCTACAAAGGGCAACTGTTGATTCAGGTTAGGCGAAGCATACCCAGGATACGATGGAATTGCCTGAGCAGTGGGTCTTTGGATACCAACATAATGCTGGCAACTTTGACAAGGTTGATGGGCATAACCACTATAATATGGTTGCCCATTACTTACAAAGACTTGTTGCTCAGGTCCTTGATATGATTGCTGGAATGGCGGTTGTTCTGATTGAACCAGCCCTGGTTGTTGGACCATTTGTTGTTGTCCAATACTGGATGATTGACCAAGATGAGGAGTCATAGTACTTATTTGAGCCTGAGTCGCTCCAGATAAGGAGGCACTAACCTGAGGTTGTGATTGAGTCATTGAGACAAGAGGCTGTTGGGGTTGACATACAATAGGTAGCGCTTGTACTTGCGACGCAGTCACCATAGCAGGTATAGTGGGAATATTCGACACAGGCTAGACTAGTTGCATTGAATATACAACCCTTGGTTGCTGAGGTAGTATTGGTACCCAACCGCTGGATGTAATTCCAGTTTGACCTGAACTTTGTTGTAAACTCCCATATGGTTGTTCTCCGGGAGGGAACAATGAAAAGGCATATTGCTCTCCATATGGCGGAAATCCAGTACTTAAAGGGTAGATTGGCCTCTGAAGACACATTGGATCAATTTGTTGAGTTTCAACGTAAGAAATACCAGATGATAATCCGGATGAAGAAATAGGAACTAACCATGTTGTCGAAGCAGTCCCTGATGGGACTCCGGCTTGTTGTTGATAACTTGCCGGGACAGGTGGTATACCATTGAACATCGTTGGAGTAGCAGCAGGAGGTTCTGTTGTTGCTGTGTCATTCGACACAGTCCTAGATGTTGACGGTTGTTCAGACATTTTGAGTCTATCCAAAAGATTTTCTAGCGATTCTACAAGAACTTGCGATGAAAAGAGACTAACTTCGAAGACCAACGAGGGAATGGTGATGATTATTCCGTTTAAAATAAATTTTAACGACGCTTAGACAAAACTTGCTTTTTCAATTTTAAAGAGTCGAGAAAAAGCTAAAGATGACTCTGGTCTCCTTCAATGTTTTAACGAGCCCGAAGTGACAAATGCTCGGCTGGACTTTTTCCGTTATAGAGTCTGAAAAAGGCCAAAAGGAACTGCTCCGGAGTTCTAGGTAGAGGGTGTGCCAAACTTTTCGCAAAACCGTAGAATACCTTTTAAGGTACGGGCGGTCAATCTTCCTGAGTGCTGTGTTCAGTGCATTGCGATCAGTAGGGAGGCCGACACGGCTTCGTAAGGATAAAGGTTATATTCCTATAGGGGTCTCCCAATATATACGCGACGGTACGTGGGAGCAAAATCCGTACTGGCGCTATCGTCCCTCAGGAGGAATCACCCACCTTCAACGAGATCGACAGTCACCAGGCTTTACGACGCCGGAACACGTCTCTAGCCTAGACCTCTATGTTGTGCGTTATGTTGCAAAGCGTTGTTAAGTTCATTCAGTTTATTTTAAGTTGATCTTTTTAGAAGTTTGCCTTTCTGGATCACCACGAGATGTATGATACAATTCCTAAATGCAGTCTAAAGATGATAAGCAAGCTTTATATCTTTTCAACTTTGAAAATCCTAGCTACTAAGGGAAAAGAAAGACACCATCTTTTCTCAAAGAGCACTCAGCACACTCTAATGCACTTTTCCTAAATCAAGCATGCAAACTATCAAAATGCAAATGCACAATGCAGGTGTTTGTTTTCCGCTTTCTTAGTATTGATGCCTACAAAGAAAGCTTTTGTACAACTTTGAATTTGCTTTTAAATGACAAATACAAACAAGTTTACTTTTTCAAAATCAGAAAGGGTAGAAGAGATTACAACACTTTGTGACTTTCGAAATGAACACTTGTTTCGACACTTAAAAGAGACAAACTCAAACCAATAAGCAAAAGCAAATGTATAATCAACTGTAAACAACCAATGAACTCTCTCCTAAGATCACAATCAACAGATTTGAATCAAGGGCTACAGGATGATTATTTCACTCATGCAAAGGAAAACTGTAAATGACGCCACAAACACATAAAAACACTCACAGTCCTTTTGTACAAAAGGAGGCGGAATTTAAGCAGAGAAAAGGAATTATCAGACTGGTACCTATGCCGGTTACAGGCTGCAAAAAAACAGAGATCAAAACAGGGCAACAGAGAGCAGAGAACCCCAGCTGCACAAGGAAAAACTGGATCAGCGCAACCTCAACACTGGGGTTTTGACATTCAACGCAGGTGGCCTTCACGGGACCTGCGTTGAAATGCAGAATCCCTTCACAGGGTTCGCGCTGAACGAGAAATGAGAGTTTCTCACTGGGTTCTGGGTCACATATTGCTAATTAATCAATGGTTTCAGGCCAAATAAAAGCAACAAGCAAGGTACAATCAAAGGGATGCTTTGAGGGGGTACTAAGATCTATCACAAAGGATCATCAAATCATTTGTGAGTCCATTGTTCAGATCATAGACAAATCCAGTGATTGGATCAAAGCAGCAACTGTCTACTTTGCAACTGAGACTAGCAGACGCAGTTCGATTGTTGTTGTTGAGTCTATGAAACAAACAATGATAGAGACACAAATAAAATGACTAAAACAAATCGTCCCCAGTGGAGTCGCCAATTTGCTGTGGGGAAAAATGCCTATGCAGGACGATCCTATCCACCTAAGGTGTGACAGTGCCTTAGCAACAAACAGAGACAGCTATTCTAGTATTCTTCCTTTATGAATTAAGAATAAAGAGAGATGGATGGACTAATCGGTGTCTTCCGTTTGTCCCTCGATCCGGTTTCTCTTCTCTTTGGGAGTTCACAGCTACTTGCCTTCTCGCTCGCCCAGCTTCAACAGGTCTCTGCAAGATCACAAGAGAAGAACACTACACAAAGACATAGATTCATAAACATAACTAGTTCAAGATTAGAAGTAAACTAAACATACTAATGCAATCATACATCAAAGATACATCAATATATAGGAGAAACCAAGATAGCTTTATTGATGAATAACAAGGTTCAGGAAGAGATACAACCCAGAGGGCTCCAATCCAGCATCTCCTTCCCAACAAAATGGAATTCCTATCTTCACCTCCCTTCAAAGCATTAAGCACCCAATGATTCCAGTCTCAAACCAACAACAATTCTTTGCAATAACAAAATTCCAGCCTCTAGATCTCATGGAGGAGAGATCCATATATAGATGTTTGGAGAGAGGATGAGTCAGCTTGAGATTTGACTAGTGTCCTCTCCCTCTGTCAGTTCTTGATTCCACTTGGAGGTTCTTGCTTCCACTTGGAGATTTGGAAACTCTTACTCATCACCAGTCGAATTCCATGAGGCAAGTGTCATTTTGGAAGCTTCCTGGGTTTTGACACCTTGTGAAATGAGCTTGCCACATGTCCACTCTCGCTCAGCGCAGGTAGCCAGTGTTGGCTTTGACATTCAACGCAGGTAGCCAGTGGAGCCATTGACATTCAGCGCAGACAGCCAGTGGAGCTATTGACATGATCCTGAATTGACTTGTTTTTGAGCAGTTTCTGGTGGAGAACTTCTGTGAATTGCTATGGTTTGTTAGCCTTGTTCCTCTAGGGGTAGGAACAACATGTTTAGGGACTTTGGATCCCTTAGATTATGGACATTTCATGCTCAATGCTGCAAGGCACAAAAATGTCTATAACACTCCTGGTAATCCTGGATTTGGGACTTCAGAAATTCAATTTCTTCCTGCAGAGCGGATATGGTAGGCTGAGCTTGTGGAGCAGCAGGTTCCAGTGGAGGCAGAGGTTGTGCTTCAACATTGATTTGATCCCTTATACCCTCGACAGGTGGTTCTTGTGTGTCACCTGGGGTAGTGGCTGTTTCTTGTGTTGCAGCTTCTTGGCCAATATTACCTTGGGTGTCGGCAGTTGGTTCTTGTGTGTCAGCTGCCTTAAAATATGATGTCACGAAACTGTGAACACTCTGCATCTCAGCCTCCGAGGGTGATGGAGAGGAGTTTCTAGGGCTGGTGGGAATGCGGGTTTTTAATGTGATGGGTGGTGAGGTGGAAGGGGTGTGGCTAGGATATTTGGCTATTACAGACGACCGAGTCCTTTGCTTGGGTAGAGAAGCAGTGAATTCAGACATTTTTATTTTCAGGTTGGCTTTCTTTAAGATAGGGACAGTGGCAGAAATAGCAACTGCTTTAGCCGAAGCCCTAGTTCTTCTTCTTTTTGGTGGGGTTTCATTTCTATGCTGCATTTTTCTTTTGAGCAGGGTAATGGGGATGTTGTCATCAAAGTCATCGGTAGAAATACCAAGTATGGGAATGGAAGGATTGGTTCTATTGGGGGATGGGGTTGTTTTCGTGGGTATTTCTACTGCTGATTGTTCATTTTCAGCAACTTGTGGGGGTGTTTGCTGGAGGACTTCTTTGGGCATTTGTTCTGGAATGTCGTCTTCTTGCTGAGGGATTTCTACGAGTATTTTCTCAGGTATGTCCTCTATTTGCTGAGGGATCTCTACATCTGGCTGAGGTATGTCTTCCGCTTGGTGAAGAATTTCCTCTTCTTGATGAGGAATTTCCTGTTCCAGCTGTGGAATTTCTGCCTCTTGATGGGGATTAATGGGGGGTGGAGGGTTATTTAAGGCGAGGCCTCTATTTATCAGCAATTGAGCTAAATGGTGGTGTTTCAAGGAAAGAAGCGGACACTTTGCGTTGACAGTGTAACGTGACATATTTTTAAGACATCCCAATAAATAATATGGCATATTTATCAACTGACCATTCCTCAAATTATTTAACAAGACGAAATCGTGCTGGTAAATTACCTGGTACCGGCCTTCGCACGTCAGGTATTGCTTCACAAATTCAGCAACTTTCAGCCACGATTGAGGCAATGACTGAAGTGCTACACCTCTACCCTTCGGTTCCACCTGCTCGCCCGATTGAAGAAAATCCTGCTGCGCATTAAGGATCAAGTGCTTCTTACTGAACCACTGTATGCCATTAGCTGGTAGCCCAGTAACTTGGGCTATGACTTCCTCCGTGACTGGAATTTGAACTCCCTGAACGACAGAAAATCCTTTTGTTAAATTGCATGCAAACTCGAGGACTTGTTTCGCGTCGAAGTCTGGAAGTCTCCTGAAATAATCTAGCCATCCCGCTTGCAGGAAGATTTGATAAACCTCAGGATAGAGCTCAAGAAGTGCTGTTGTGCCAGGTTCGTATGTGATGGGATTTCCTCCCATAGCTGCTGTTTCAGTGAAATTCTCAGTTCAGAGCCGAGCTTCCGAGTTCAGTTCAGAGTAAACCGTTGCAAATGGTAACATGCCGTGATAAGGTGACTTTTACATATTACCGGGAGAGTTAAGGGCGGCGGCAGTTGGCGTAGTATGCAATTATGAGAGCGCTTTGGTAATCCCCCCCCTATGCGTAAGTGATATGATTGGAAGTACAATTATTTGGTAGTCCTATCAGCTTCTCCGCATTAACTATTATTTAATGTCCATACATAATCATGCGTACCTTTATGTTTTACCTTTTTGGTTGCTGCGTCGAAAAGTCTTGTCTTATCTTTTGCTGGATCATAATGATTACAGCGGGTCTAAGAGCATGAGAATACCGACGATTTTTAATAATAATGACGGGAAGTGATAGTGGAGTATTGTAATCATCACAAGAAGTGGTGTATTTTATAAAAATTCGTTTCTTGGGGGCTGAAGTGGAGAGACTGGTGTTTTTATAAATGAGAGAATTGCTAAAAAGGTATTACGGGATCGGGAAGTGGTGTTGCAGCAACGGGATAAGATGTTTTAGTAACGTGAAAAGGTGTTGCAGCAACGGGGATTGGTGTTGCAGCAACGGGAAATGGTGTTGCAGCAACAGGAATTGGTGTTGTAGCAACGGGAATTGGTGTTGCAGCAACGGGAATTGGTGTTGCAGCAACGGAGCTTCCAAGTCCGCAAAGTGATTCCTTTAAAGCTTTCATTCTCAGCTATTTTCCACAGCTTAAATCTGTAAAATACTGAAATATAATATGGTAACCCTTGGCAGGGATTATTAGTAGTTAAAAAAAAGAATATCTAATCTAAAAAAAATGCATAAATAAATAGAAATTTAAATGCCTTGAAGGACAACAAGTTCCCTTGGAAAAGAATATTGTTTAATTGCCATGCAAGTGGCTTTAAAATCTTCTTTAGAGACATGCCAGTGATATAAACAGAGTCGATATCCATTCACTAGTAGTGGTGTTCTGCTGTCATCAATTGTTAAAAGTCTGACTGTCCCATTTGGAAAAACAACATCCACTTCATAAGGCCCTAACCACCTTGTTCTTAACTTACCTTGGAAATTCTCGAAACGGGAATCATAAAGTAGAGCCCAATTACCTTTCTGGAACTGCTTTTTCTTGATGGTTCTGTCATGCCACCTGCTTCTTTGTTGCTGTATCATGGTCGTTTGATGGATGGCATCCAGTCTTTTCTCGTCCAGTTCTTGAAGTTGTTGCAACCTGGCTGTCTGTGCATCAGTCAAATCAAGGTTAACAACTAAAGCAGTTCTTAAAGTTTTGATCTCAAACTCTACAGGGAAGATGGCGTTCTTTCCAAAAACTAATTCATAAGGTGAAAAGCCTGTAGTATTCCTCCAAGTAGTTCTATAGGTCCATAATGCCTCGGGCAACTTTTGAAACCAGTCCCTTCTATTCTCCTTTATTGTTTTTGTTAGGATGGCTTCTATGACTTTATTGGTGCTTTCTACCTGCCCATTTTCTTGGGGGTGATAAGGTGTAGTCATTTTGTGCTTAATATGATATTTCTGGAGCGTATTTTTGAAGCCATGAGAGTTGAAAGGAGGTACTCCATCTGTGACTAATTCTCTAGGCAATCCAAATCTAACAAAGATTTCTTCAAATAAAAATGTTAGTACTGCTTCTTCATTAGCTTTAAGGAGCGCCTTAGCTTCTACCCATTTAGTCATGTAATCTGTGCATACTAATATGTACACTCTTTGATTGGATGGAGGATTAATGGGACCTATAAAATCTAATGCCCATTTCTCAAAAGGTTCAAGAATTACCTGGGGATTGAGTGGCATTTCATCCCTGTGATTAGGCTGGCCCATTCTTTGACAGCTATCATAGGCCTTGACATATTTTCTGGCATCTTTGAAGAGTGATGGCCAATAATAACCCATTCTAAGTACCTTGTGTGTTGTTCTCTTATCTGTAAAATTCCCTCCACAAGGGACATCATGACAAGCTTTTAGTACATCATAAATTTCATCTTCACCAATGCACCTTCGGATTTCCTGATCGATTCCTGTATGGAAAAGACACCCGCTTATCCAGCTGTACCTAGCACTTTGCTGAATGATCTTTCTTCTTTCCCTGTGTGATAGGTGTGATGGTAATTTTCCTGCAACTAGATAATTGCCAATGTCTGCATACCAAGGTGAGTGAGTAGATACTGCAAATAAATATTCATCAGGAAAAGAATCATCTACTGGAGCATTTTCATCAGTTTTTAATCGAGAAAGGAAATCAGCAACTACATTTTCTTTTCCTGGCCTATCTACAATTGTGATGTCAAATTCTTGTAATAATAACAACCATCTGGTGACTCGGGCATTTGCAACTGATTTATTCATCAAATATTTAATGGCCGAGTGATCAGTATGCACAAAAGTAGTTTAGCCAGTAATATAATGTCGAAATTTATTGATAGCATAAATGACTGCTAGGAATTCCTTCTCAGTGACTGTATAATTCAATTCAGTTGGTGTCATATCCTTACTGATAAAATAAATGGCATAGGGAAGGCTATCTTCTTCCTGGCCCAAGACAGCTCCAATTGCAGTGTCTAAGGCATCAGAGGATATATGAAAGGGTAGTGCCCAATCAGGTCCTCTCAAAATGGGAGCTGCAGAAAACTGATGTTTGAGTTCATTAAATGCCTTTTCACAATCATCAGTCCACTTAAATTCAACATTCTTTGTTAATAACACAAATAGAGGAGAAGCTATTTTGGAAAAATTCTTAATAAATCTTCTATAGTATCCAGCATGTCCTAAAAATCTTCTTACATCAGTTTGTGTTTTGGGGATAGGGAGAGTCTGAATTACCTGTATTTTAGCTGGATCGACTTGAATTCCTAGGAATGAGATGAAGTGACCCAATACAATACCTTGATTCATCATCATATGACACTTCTCAGTAATTAAGGCAAGGTGTGCTTCTATACATCGCTTAAGTACTTTTTCAAGATTCTGCAGTGCATCCTCAAAAGTCACTCCATAAGGAGTAAAGTCATCCATAAATATTTCTAATGAATCATCTAGCATATCAGAAAAAATCCCTATCACTGCTCTTTGAAATGTTGCTGGAGCATTACATAGCCCAAATGGAAGTACCCTATAGGCAAAGGTCCCCCATGGGCTAGTAAACGTGGTCTTGTCCTGGTCTTGGGGTGCAATCTTAATCTGATTGTATCCGCTAAATCCATCCAAAAATGAAAAGAATTTCTTACCTGCCAAATTATCCAATACCTGATCAATGAATGTTAAAGGGAAATGGTCTTTCTGGGTGGCTTTATTCAGTGCTCTGTAATCCACACATACTCTCCATTTGCCATTTTTCTTGGGTACAATTACAAGTGGGGAAACCCACTCACTATCAGACATAGGATATATAAATCCTGCATTCAAGAGTTTTTGAAGTTCCTCCTTCACAATTTCCCTTAGGTTGGGATTCATTCGCCGCTGGGGTTGACAAACTGGCCGGGATCCCTCTTTAATATAAATACGGTGAGTGCATAGCTCAGGGGAGTGTTATAGACATTTTTGTGCCTTATAGCATTGAGCATGAAATGTCCATAATCTAAGGGATCCAAAGTCCCTAAACATGTTGTTCCTACCCCTAGAGGAACAAGGCTAACAAACCACAACAATTCACAGAAGTTCTCCACCAGAAACTGCTCAAAGCAAGTCAATTCAGGATCATGTCAATGGCTCCACTGGCTGTCTGTGCTGAATGTCAAAGCCAACACTGGCTACCTGAGCTGAATGTGAAATCCAACACTGGCTACCTACGCTGAGCGAGAGTGGACATGTGGCAAGTTCATTTCTCAAGGTGTCAAAACCCAGGAAGCTTCCAAAATGACACTTGCCTCAGGGAATTCGACTATGATGAGTAAGAGGTTCCAAATCTCCAATTGGAAGCAAGAACCTCCAAGTGGAATCAAGAACTGACAGAGGGAGAGGACACTAGTCAGATCACAAGCTGACTCATCCTCTCTCCAATCATCTATATACGGATCTCTCCTCCATGAGATCTGGAGGCTGGAATTTTGTTATTGCAAAGAATTGATGTTGGTTTGAGATTGGAATCATTGGGTGCTTAATGCTTTGAAGGGAGGTGAAGATAGGAATTCCATTTTGCTGGGAAGGAGATGCTGGATTGGAGCCCTCTGGGTTGTATCTCTTCCTGAACCTTGTTATTCATCAATAAAGCTATCCTGGTTTCTCCTATATACTGATGTATCTTTGATGTATGATTGCATTAGTATGTTTAGTTTACTTCTAATCCTGAACTAGTTATGATTATGAATCTATGTCTTTGTGTAGTGTTCTTCTCTTGTGATCTTGCAGAGACCTGTTGAAGCTGGGCGAGCGAGAAGACAAGTAGCTGTGAACTCCCAAAGAGAAGAGGAACCGGATCGAGGGACTAACGGAAGACACCGGTTAGTCCATCCATCTCTCTTCATTCTTAATTCATAAAGGAAGAATACTAGAATAGTTGTCTCTGTTTGTTGCTAAGGCACTGTCACACCTTAGGTGGATAGGATCGTCCTGCATAGGCATTTTTCCCCACAACAGGGAGATCCCTTTCATGTCTGTATAGACCCATGCGAATGCTTCTTTATTTTCCTGGAGTAACTTTATTAACTGCTATTTTTCATTATCAGTTAAGTTAGGATTTATATTTAATGTTTTGCCAGGCTCAATTTCTATTGTTGTACTTTTGGAGGGGCTGCCTACTGTTGTTTGAAATAAACTTTTATCTTTCAGGTTCTGCTGAGATTCAGATTCTAAGATTGCAGTGAAGTGATCATACATTTCTAGGCTGACCGAAGAAGGTTCAGAAATGAAGCTGCTGATTAATTCATCTTCAGTAGAGTCTTTGAAAGTTAAGGCTTGTCCGATAGTCAATATAGGTTGGGTTTCTTCATCCTCATAATCTACCCATACAGAATTGTCATTATTAATCATGGGGGTAGCATGAGGATAGAGGGTAAGCTGTTTGGTTTCCTGCCCATTAGAGATGGTCATTGATCCTGATCTACAGCTGATGAAAGCATCTGCGGTAGCTAGCCAAGGTCTTCCTAGAATCAGCGGATGACCCCCCAACTTTGTTTTAGTTTGAAACACCACAAATTCAGCTGGGTAATTCCAGGATTCTACATAAATTATTAAATCTTCAATGACCCCTTCCGGTTTAATTATAGAGCGATCAGCCAATTCTAGGATGGTTGGAGTTTCCCTAATAAAGTTTTTTAACTGAAGAAATTGTGTTGTTTCAAGTGTCATAATATTTATTGCAGCACCTAAATCTACTAGAACTTTAGAGACAAAAGTTTTTCCAACCTGGACTGTTACTGTAGGGTGACCAGGGTCACCATATTTCACAGGATGACCTTTTTCTGTCATTAAAGTAGTCAGTTCTCCCATCACATGAACTGTGAGGGGGTCCTTAGCTTTTCTTCCAGGTTTTTTTATGCAAATATCTCTAACAGTCCTAGCATAAATGGGAACATCTCTTAATGCTTGCAATAATTGGATTTTAACGTATAAATTCTGTAGCTCACCTAAAAGGTTAAAAGCAGGTTGCTCAAGTGTTTTAGTGAGAGCTAGTCGTTCAGGAAATGGTGGATCTACTGTTTGATCATTGTTGTTAGATGCTGCTTCCACTGTTTCAGCATTATTGTTAGCTGGTTTTTCTTTTGTAACTTCCTCTTTATCAGAGTCAGTAATGTCATCAATGATTGGTTCAACAATTCTTCCTGAGCGAAGGCGGATATCGTTACATTGCATGGGGGAGACAGACTGATTTTGAATATCAATTGCTTGCATGACTTTATTATTATTTGGGTTAGGATTGGGTTGCACAGGCAGCTGCGGTCTAATTGCCTGGTTATTTGGAGGAGTATTGGATGGTAAGGAGAGAGACTGTTGATGTTGAGGAAATGGCATCTGTTGGGCTGCCCAGCCTGGGTTCCATTGATTAAAATATGGTTGCTAGGGAGCCCAAGGATTCCATATGGTAGGATCAGGAAAAGGAAGATTTAGTTGCTGCATAGGAAAATTCATTGTGTTAAAGGGTGGGTACTGCATTTGGTTCATCGGTGGGTAATTTGTTTGAAAAGGAGAGTGATTATTCCAACGACTAAATGTTGTGTTAGAATTCATACCTTGTCTTTGTGGCCACTGCCTCCTCTTTGTCATCAGGTACACTGCTTCAGCCTCTTCTTCAGTTGACTACAATGCTGCTTTAATTCCAAGAAGAGAAGGGCATTGCTGGGTCTCATGGTCCTTTTCGCAGATTGTGCAGATTGGTACCTTATCTAGTGGGAATTCCCTGTGTGGGTGTTTTTCTCTGCATTTGGAACAAAAAATAGCTAGGGCAGCTTCTGTTTCTGCCCGTTTCTTTTTTACCTGCAGTGCATCAATTTGTGAAGAAAAAGAGCTTAACATTTCAATTTTAAATTCTTCTAATAAATTACCTATTTCAGCCCTTGTTGCTCCTGCACTTGCTGACTTTTGAACTCTTGAATATACATTGTCCCTGCTTTTTGATCTGCTCACTGCTCCTCTTGAACATCTCATGCAGAGGTTAACAATTTCATCAAATGGCTCTTTAGAAATGTCTCCTTTTCCTAACATATTCAACATGTCCAAGCAGTCATCTCGTACCCCTTTCAAGAATATTGTTTTCAGAATATCCTTACTCATGTTAGGGTGGTCAGACCGCTGTAGATTATACTGCAGTCTTTCCACAAAGTCTTCCAAATTCTCGTCCTCCTTCTGAACCATTTTAAACAATTCTTCTTTCCTTTCTCTTGTCCAGCAATAATCCTGATATTTGGCCAGAAAGCTTTCTTTCATCTGATCCCAGGTAGTGATTGCCTGAGCTCCTAAGCTCATAAACCACCTTAACGCATTCCCTTTCAGTGTTGCTGGGAACATTTTTAGTTTCTGATTAGGGCTCACATAATCATAACTTCTACATAGTATGTCGAATTCAAAGAGGAATTCATCCGGGTCTTCAGAGGATAACCCATGAAAGTTGGGTAATCCTGAGAGTGGAATGTTCTTCATGGGGTTTGCTCCTCTTGGGAGCTCCCCAACAGGGAACTCCAGCGTAGAGAGTGAATTGTCCCCTCTTCCTTCTGTTCTATTATCCTCCATTGGTCTTTTTCCTGAATCACTTGCTTTAACTTCTGTGTCTTCTGTTTCTTCAGGTTCTTCTACTGGTTCCTCAGTATATTCCGGTACTTCCAGCTTTCTTTCAAGTCCTAGTACTTCCTCCGTCTGTCGATCTGTTTGTGAGGAATGCTGGATCTGAGGCCTTCGGGAACTCATCCTCTGTGATGTCTCAGCTTTGGAGATAATTTCGTCAATAAAGGTTTTTCTTCCTCCTCCGCCCTTGCCGCCTGTGAAATTAGGTTTCTTGCGTCCTCTCATGCACCTGTTATTCTCAAAAAGAAATCATCAATGCTTTTAGAAATCTCTAGTCGCCTTCCCCGGCAACGGTGCCAAAATGTTGGCTAGTTGAATTGTTTATTAATTAAACAATCAAGTACCACATTAATTTGTCAACCTGGGAAAGTATTTTATCTCAAAGGCTACCGCATACTGTATGTACTTAATTTGTAAAAGCATTAAAGAGCTGTAGTATACGTAATTCTGTTTCTCACTCTATGTTATAACAGTGCATTGCAAAAATAAAATGAAAGCAGTTAACTAAGAACAAAAATCTTAAAAAGAGAAGTAATGGATGCTCTGTTAGCAGAGGATCAGGACCCTATCCTCCAGGTAAGGACGTTCATCACCTGCCCCTGTAACCAGATTGCTAATACACACTGCAACTCTAATTCACCGGTGAAATATCCTTTTACAGCTTCAAGCAATTAACATAACAGAGTACTAGCAAAAATGAAATCATCAAAGGTAATGCTACAGAATCCAAAACATAGTACTAGCAAAAATAAATTACCAAACACACTTACACACTTGACAGGAAAGTAAATGGGTGAATCTTGTGAGGAAGGTGGGCCCAGTCCCTCTCACAAGATTACCCAAAACACAAATACTAGATTAGGTGCTCAGAACAATCTTCTATTCATCTGCCAAAAGATCCAGTTACAGTAAAAGTTCAAACTTTGTTGTTGTCTTTCAAAATTTCCTTTACAGAACTATTTTTCTCCTTCTTCTCTAATGTAGATGTCTCCTCTTTATAGAGGAGACATCTATTACAATAGACTATCACAGTTCATTCAGTTAAACCTTTCTGTCAAAAATAAGAGTTACAGGATGCTGTTACAACAGTGTGACAGTGTATTCTTTCTTGGGTTTCTTACTGTTACACAGCTGGTAACCGAACTTTGACCGTCTTCTTGGGATCCTTGCACTATCCTTTGCCGTTTCCCCATGGTTGCTGATTTAGTAAACACGTGCTGTTCCTGATATTTTAGCAACTGTTACTGTGTTTTACCCTTTTTGGATAGTTGTTGATCATGCTGCGTCAGCGTGGAATTCTGGCGATCTTCAGATAGTTTCCATTTGTTATTTCCAGTTGTTGCAAAATAGCATTCCCCTGCTTTAGATAGTTGCCATTGCTGGCTGTAGCAACTGCGTAGTTGCTGCTTCTGGTGTTGCAGCAACTGCGTAGTTGTTGTTTCTGGTGTTGCAGCAACTGCGTAGTTGTTGTTTCTGGTGTTACAGCAACTATGAATTATAATTCCTGCAGACTTTAGCCAGTTCAATGGTTACTTGGCAACTTAGTTAGCTTTTCCAAAGATAAATATAAAGATAATCATGAATATGTAATGAAAAATTAAACATATAGATATGCGGAGAGTTACTTCATACCTTGGGGTGATTAAGTCATTATGTAATCAAATCTTTCAACTATTGAACTGAAAAAGGATAATATTATGGCCAAAATATAAGGTCAAAAATGTTCAATTATGAGTCCTAACAGCCCTCATGCCAGGTATGGCCCAGAATTTAAATAGCCCGCATGCCTTCAATGCATCTATTGAAGGTTGGTGATTAAGTGCGGCTTCATCCACATCTTCGTGCTCCCATTCCCGCCAATTGAGTATTGTGTATATCCTACATTGAAAGAAAAGTGGATTAGAACATCTGAATTCAAAAGTTTTTGGGCGGAAATTGAAAAATTCAAGTTGTAAAACCTATGTTGCGGGGTCCGCACTCTCTAAGTTAGAGATAGTGTGTAGGTCTGCACTCTGCCTAAACAACAGGTGTGGGCCCCTAGCTCTTTCCTATGTAGGAAAAAGTCGGGGCCCGCAGGTTTCGCATGCTGCTCCTACGGACCCCCGCGAGCGGTCTTTTAACCTAATTTTTCTTTAAAAAATAAAAATAGAAACCTAAAAACAAAATTCAAAGGGTTGAAATGCAAGATTAAAGTGATGTGGATTACCTGGAGGTGACGGTTTTCGATTCCAACGGATGGATTTTCGGCAATCTTCACAGGAAGTTTCTTACCCAAAAGCTCTTTTTTCTCACTCTGAAGTCAAACGGTAAAAATGAATTTACAAAAGCCCTTTTTATAAGCTTTTTTAAATAAATGAATTTTTAATTATTTATTTTCCACTTTTAAAAGGTAACTTTTTGACGCATTTTTATTTATTTTAAACAGGTATGAGTAATGTTTGAGTTTTTGTGTAGAATTTGGGATTTTTCAGGAAAAAGTTGATCATTTTCAACAAAAAACATTAGAGTCATCTTTAAGCTCTTTTCTGACTCCTAAAATATGAAAATATTGCCGAGTTTTTCTTTTTAAGCTCGTTAAAACGGAATTAAAAAGACGGTCCACTTACAGCTCTTTTCTGACCGTATAAACATGAAAAGATTTTCGGTATTTTGTCGTTTCAAGTTCGATATTGGTTATAAAACGACGTGTTGTTGATCGCTTTTTTACTTTTTCAGATCAAAGACACTAATTATGAAAAGTACTCCTTGATCGTAATGGTCAAGCGGTTCTCTCAAGTATTATTTTATACTTTTTCAGGCTTGGGAGACACAAATTTATGAAAAAGGACAACCATGGAGTTTTCTTAAGTTTTTCTTCTGACTCCCTAAAATTGAAAAACATCGAGTTTCTCCTATACTAGACTCGTTAAAATTTCACAGTAAAGGACCTGTTCAATTACAAACAGGGATGGACCACTCCTTCTTAGGGTTCAAATTTTAAACTAAGTTGGACTCATCCGAAGGATGAGCTTATAATCAAGCAAATGTTATGCTCCTCAAGCTTGTCAAAAATAAAGAGGTACTTGCCAGAAATGGTGGGGGAAAAAAGAGAAACATGAACTTGTTTGTCATACTTTGTGTCCTAGAAAAGCTTTTAACCACTCTTGAACACAACACTTTTTGTTCACCTGGGTTGGGAAATTCTTTGCCTAACAGTTAATCAAACCATATTGAAAGTCTTCAGGTGGTTTCTAGGTATTAGCTTTGGGTCAATTATCACCAAACCATCTGTAGTGTCGTTATGTGTTCAAGAGGTCAGTGCAAATAAACCATTCACCTGCAAAATATCTATCATCCATCTTGACCATCCCTGAGTTAGTCCTTGCATATATATTTCTTCAAACTTGATTTATGATTTCGTGTTGTAGGCTTGCCTACGATGGATCACTTTCTATCAACTTCAGCTCATTATCTAGAAAGATGATCTAGAAATCGTCAATACCTTGGAATTTGCATGCCTTAATGGCAGGTTTCTCGCCTTCGATGACAAGTTGCATCATTGACCTTCGATCAAAGGATTTCGTGACATGTTCGACATCAACCCATCTATTCACATTTCATGGATTGTACTGAGTACTTTGAGAGCCATTAACATTACTGGTGGTTTCTCTCACACTTGTTAATAGTTTACATCATTGACTGGTAATCAAGTGGTTTCTGCCATGTTCGACTTCGACACATTCATTCACATGGATAGAATCGTACTATTTCGGGAAGTAGAAATCAAGACCCTGGATCTAGTTTCCACCATCCAGGCTACGAGGAATTTTGTTATTCATTATACAGTGGACTATTCATAAACAGATGGCTACGCCCATACTGTGTCTACACTTGTGATGTATTACAAGATCATTCCTATATCAGAGCAGTTTAGTTAGTTTTCTAGACAATTTTGATCTCAGTATGGGAATACCTACCTCAGTGATGATATGATCACATATGTATATTTTGTATTGAATGTTTTTACAGGTTCCAACCAGGCTCTCCACAGGATGATCCTCGAAATGATAAAGTACATCACTCTTCTTAGATGATAAATAATATCCTCATCTATTACAAACTTCACACTTTAGGGGGTAATCTGTGACACAAAAAATTGTCACCATGACATTCTGCAGTCAGTGTGAGTCTATCACCACTCATACTTACCTCCTTTGTAAGTCTTAAGCCTCAGTTCTTCATGTCAAGCTTTAAAAATGAGAGAAAGCCCTTAAAAATCTCTAAAACGCTGGGCCCGCACTTTATCTTAGCATGGCCTGCAGTCCCGCACCCACTGGTCATGTTCTCTGTAGACCTACCCGCTCTGTCTGTAAAAGAATGGGTGTGGACCCCTGTAAAAGTAAAAAAGGCGGAAGTTTATTCTTAAAAACTCACTTTGAGTAATTTCTGGAAGCTTCTAGAGGGAATCTTGAGGTGGCAAGTTCGCTCCTTGGTGGTTCATGTATCCCATTATGAAAGGAGCTAACCCCTTGATGTGAGGAGCTTATCCGTTTGAAGGAGGACTCAATCCCTTCATTGGTGGCCCTTGTAACTTCCTTCCTCAGCACTATAAAATGAGGCATTGGGCTGGTTACTAGGGAGGTTGAACGCTGAATATTTTTGAGGGTAAATGCTGTTGGAATTTAGACTTCCTAATTGAGCTTGAGAGGAGAGATTACATACCTTTTGATCTCATTGGGAAGAGTGTGAAGCTTGTCAAAGTAGAGGAGATTCTTGTCTAGATCCTGGGAGGAGCTTGTACAACATCAAGGCACCAAGGTTGTAAAGTTCTTCTTATTTTCAAAGTTAATACAATCAAGTTTGTTTTTCTCAATAAGTTGTGTTATATGGTTTATTTCATAGACTCCTTGATCACTATGATGAACATGATTTATTATATTATCTATGCAAGTGTTCTTTGATGTGTGCTTGTTTGTGATTGCAGGTTCTTACAAGGAGACTCTTTGGAGCTATTGGAGTGTGGCTGCCACAAACTAGCGTTGGACTTAAGGTAGGGCCTAAAACACCTCTTAGTTTTTGTTAATGAATCGAAATATGTTTAGGGAAAGATAGATTTGCTTGTCCTGCTTGTTGCTAGATATTAGTTGATACTAGGGAGATTGGTCTTGTCCGCAAGAACGATTTATCCGCTTAACAGAAGATATAGTGATTACGATGGCTTCCTGGAGATATCTGGCTGATTTCCTTATCCTACAGCCCAAATCCAATTTGGGTGGACATCATTTGATCTTAGGGAGACCTTGGCTAGCCAGTGTAGACACATTTATATGCTTCAGGATGGGATCCATTGTGATCTTGGATGGCTAGGCAACGTAGAACCTTAATCTTTATCCCCCAAAACCAAATATGGATGTGTATAACCCTTGGTGGGATGATTTTGAGCCTGTGTCAGATATTTCCCTACTACTCCTCACTCTGGGGAAAGCCCAGTATTTCAAAGATGAGACAGAAGATGATGTTATTAATGCGTTTATTATTAATTCACTTTCTGTTGCTTCTGTTAAAAATGCAAATGAGGAGGAAGAGGTGGAACATATAGATTTTGAACAAATGAGAACCACTCTGAATATTTCTAGCAATCCAATTGATATTGAATCTAGAAAGTTTTTGAATGTTAATCCCAATTTTACTGTTGAATAGAACCAACGGCTGTTACAACTATTATAGAAGTATAAAAAGGCATTTGCATGGGATTATACGGATATGAAAGGGATCCACCCTAACCTATGCACTCACCATATTTATTTAAAGGATAGCTACAAACTAGTCAGATAGCCATAGCGCCACATGAAACCTGCACTAAAGGAAGTGGTGAAAGAAGAACTACGAAAACTCCTGAGTGCTAATTTTATTTATCCAATATCTGACAGTCAGTGGGTGTCACCGCTTGTCATTGTTCCTAAAAAGAATGGCAAGTGGAGAGTCTGTGTTGATTATAAAGAACTCAACAAGGCCACTCTGAAGGACCATTTTACATTACCATTTATAGATCAATTCCTTTATACTCTCTCCAGAAGAAATTCTTTTCATTTTGGATGGATTTAGTGGCTACAATCAGATACAGATTGCCCTGGAAGACCAG